>NC_069447.1:6475928-6505928 GCF_026875155.1 Cherax quadricarinatus | reverse complement strand
TCAAAAATAACTGGGAAGGAGCTCTTTTTTCTGGGTCTCTTTTAAAAAACCCCCCTAAAAGGGCCCCAAATTTTTGTCACTGTACATGTCCAACCTGGTGAACAACTTTTTGGGTATTTTTTTCCCCTAATGCTTTCCATCTTATCCCACATATTAAAATCTCTTTAATTTAAAGAAGGCACCTTTTTTCCATCTCTTTTTCCCCCTCTCGCAGCAAGTTTCTGAGCTGGGTTTTTGCTTCCTCTTGCAGCCCCTCAGTGGTGACCTTCTTTGGGGTCCCCACCAATTTTTCCCACATCCTCCAAACCACATCCAACCCCATGGAACTTCCCATGTAAAATTTGATTTTACAAAAAACTGGGCCTTGGGGCACCCCCAAATTTTTCAAAATCCCTCTTGTCGTCACAATGGCCAAATTTTCTCCAGGCAGAGTTCAAAGTCCTGGTAGTCACTCCCCCCAACCATACCATAAGGGTTATGCGTGGAGGGCGAAGTGTTCCCTCCCAAAAATTCCCTTTGGGTCAAGTGAGGCTTGCACAGTCAAGCACCTGTGAAACATTCTTTTGTGTAGAGTTTTTTTTTTAAATTTGCAAAAACCTCGGTCCTGGGTTGGGGGAGGAGTGGTTTCGGGGGCAAGAACTTATTGGATGAACCCAAACTCTCAAAAAAGGGCATCCAAATTTGGAGGGTGAGGAGGGCATTTTCCATTACTACAGGCACTTGGATCCAATTTCTTTTCCCGGAATATCCTTCACACTGGGCCAAACATTAAAACCACTCGACGAAAAAATTTCCCCCGTGCCCATGCCTTCTATTTGATTTTCCAAAAAACACACAATTTTTCTCTTCAAACTTGTTTTTCCCCGAACACTCTGGGTTTTCAGAATGGGACAAGTAATGGCTTCACTTTGAAATCCCCACTAGCATTTGCAAGAACATTAGCGTCACCTGTCTTTATGGGTTTTGCCCGGGATTGCCCTTTTCCCCTTTGGGGTTAAAAGAAGGCCTCTTTGGCATTTTCTTTTCCCAAAAAAGGGCCCGTTTCGTCACAATTGACACTTGTTCGGTTTAGTCCTTTCAGCCCCTATGTACTCCGAATTCTGACATTTTTTTCGGCCCCTTGTGGGCCCGGGAAAGGGAGCCTCACCCTGCCTTACCCACTGTGTATCCAAACGGTTCTTAAATCCTCAAACCCGCCCTTTTCTGGCCTTAAACACCACTTTACCATGTTTTCAGGCAATTTCTTTACCAAATCTTCATGCAAGAGTATCTCCTCTAAAAGTTTCTCATTTATCCACAGCAATAAAACTTCTCACCTCTTCCAGTATGGTGATTTCATTTTTGTCAGCATAGTTACTCCCTTTGCAACAACAGCATCCTTTATTTCATTTTTCTTGGCCCTATGGAACTAAGGTTGTGTAGGGGGTTTTTTGCATCCTGGGCGTTCCCGGGCCCCACTTTACCACTTTTATATTGTTCAAGATGGTTTTCTTAAATTCAAACGTATTTTCTCACCCCTTTACTACAGGCTTGGCACAGGGCTTTTTTGGACCATGGTAGCTTATTTAGTACTTGCAAGCACTAAAAAAAATGGAATATTATGAAAATTCGCTGGAGACGTAGGGGGCCTCGTCACTGATAAACAATGCCAGACGGCGCCACCCTGGCTCACGCCGGGTAGCGTCCTGGCGAATAGACTCGCAAGTAACCTATGAAAAGCGAGTCCAGTTTAACAAAATACCCCTATGTTGGCGAATTTTTTCGATTGCCCGGGAACACGAAAAACGGGGGACCCCTGACTTTCTTTTTCTGGAGGGGGGGAGTTTTGTTGGAGATTGTCCCCATACTTTTTCTTCTGGAGGGTAGGATTTTGTTGGATTTTCTACCTTTCTTCCTCTGGGGGTAGGGTTTTGTTTGGGATTGTCTAACACTTTCTTTTCTGGAGGGGAGGGGTTTTTTTTGGGAAATTTTCTACACTTTCTTTTCTGGAGGGGTAGGAGTTTTGTTGGAGATTTTCTACACTTTCTTCCTCTGGAGGGGTAGGAGTTTTGTTGGAGATTGTCTACACTTTCTTCCTCTGGAGGGGTAGGAGTTTTGTTGGAGATTGTCTACACTTTCTTCCTCTGGAGGGGTAGGAGTTTTGTTGGAGATTGTCTACACTTTCTTCCTCTGGAGGGGTAGGAGTTTTGTTGGAGATTGTCTACACTTTCTTCTTCTGGAGGGGTAGGAGTTTTGTTGGAGATTGTCTACACTTTCTTCCTCTGGAGGGGTAGGAGTTTTGTTGGAGATTGTCTACACTTTCTTCCTCTGGAGGGGTAGGAGTTTTGTTGGAGATTGTCTACACTTTCTTCCTCTGGAGGGGTAGCGATGGGAGGAGGTGGGGGAACACTCTCCTGTATAAACACATTGGTTTATCAATGTGTCTCTCTGACTTTGGTTTTTACCTTTGATTACCGTGGTACACTTATATTTCAAACTCTTGTACATAGTGTACAAAAGTGTATATACCTATATTCATACTTGATGAAGGATAATACGACCAGGTTAACAGGCCATTATTACCTGAGTGCATAATAAGTGTCCTAAAATGAATGTTATTTGTAACTAACAAATGAATTCATACTGATATTCAACATTACCATTGTTGAGGACTCTCTTGAAGGGTCTCTGGTGTTGTGTGTCTCGAAACCAGCGTCGTCTTTGAGGCACATACACGCTGAGGTCTCGCCAGGTGAGTGTGATGCCCTCATCGCTGGGTTTCCAGGTACCATAGCCCAGGCTCGACTGCTTACCTAGGTTCAGTCTTGTGTCCTCCTGGGTAAAGGTAACGAGAGGGATGTTAAAAGTGGCTTATCTGTCTTCATGGGGGAAGTTGGAGTGTGTTATCTGTCTTCATTGGGAAAGTTGGAGTGTGTTATCTGTCTTCATGGAGGAAGTTGGAGTGTGTTATCTGTCTTCATGGGGGAAGTTGGAGTGTGTTATCTGTCTTCATTGGGAAAGTTGGAGTGTGTTATCTGTCTTCATGGGGGAAGTTGGAGTGTATTATCTGTCTTCATGGGGGAAGTTGGAGTGTGTTATCTGTCTTCATGGGGGAAGTTGGAGTGTGTTATCTGTCTTCATGGGGGAAGTTGGAGTGTGTTATCTGTCTTCATGGGGGAAGTTGGAGTGTGTTATCTGTCTTCATGGGGGAAGTTGGAGTGTGTTATCTGTCTTCATGGGGGAAGTTGGAGTGTGTTATCTGTCTTCATGGGGGAAGTTGGAGTGTGTTATCTGTCTTCATGGGGGAAGTTGGAGTGTATTATCTGTCTTCATGGGGGAAGTTGGAGTATGCTATCTGTCTTCATGGGGGAAGTTGGAGTGTGCTATCTGTCTTCATGGGGGAAGTTGGAGTGTGCTATCTGTCTTCATGGGGGAAGTTGGAGTGTGCTATCTGTCTTCATGGGGGAAGTTGGAATGTGCTATCTGTCTTCATGGGGGAAGTTGGAGTGTGATCTATCTGTCTTCATGGGGGAAGTTGGAGTGTGCTATCTGTCTTCATGGGGGAAGTTGGAGTGTGCTATCTGTCTTCATGGGGGAAGTTGGAGTGTGCTATCTGTCTTCATGGGGGAAGTTGGATGATAATGGGAGTCAGGATGGAACATTTCAACTTCGGTGTTTCGGCACCGCTGTATCGGCACCGCTGTTTTAGAGCCACTGTTTCAGTGCCACTGTTTCAGAGCCACTGTTTCAGTGCCACTGTTTCAGTGCCACTGTTTCAGCGCCACTGTTTCAGTGCCACTTTTTCAGAGCCACTGTTTCGGCGCCACTGTTTCAGCGCTACCATAGTTTCAAGACTCATGTCAATATAATATGGAAAAGAAACATTTACTTTGAACAATGATTTGTTGAATCACATAATAAAAAAATGGGTTTATTTAAATTAAAATCATTATGTAAAATCGTCTAAACCAGTCAGGCATAGTTAGGGTAGTATAGGTTAGGTTAGGTTAGGTTAGGTTAGGTTAGGTTAGGTTAGGTTAGGTTAGCTTAGGTAAGGTTAGCTTAGGTAAGGTTAGGTTAGGTTAGGTTAAGTAATGTTAGGTTAGGTTAGGTTAGGTTAAGTTAGGCTAGGTTAGGTTTGCTAAAGTTATGCTAATTTGATAAAACTGCACGCAGGCAGAGTACCTGCGTGCAATTTCAATGAACGGACCTGCCCTTAAATCTCCACTCTCTGGAAAGACGTAGAATGAGGGGAGATATCAATGAAGTGTATAAGTGGATGACGGGCTTAAACAAAGGAGATATTAATAAAGTACTGAGGGTGTCAAACCAGGTAAGAACCAGGAATAATGGATTTAAGTTGGATAAATTTAGATTTAGAAAAGACATAGGTAAGTACTGGTTTTCTAACAGAGTTGTAGATGCGTGGAACAGTCTTCCCAGTAGGATGATAAAGGCTAGGACCTTGGGCAGCTTTAAGAGGAGATTGGACAAAAATATGAATAGGAGGGACTGGGTTTGATTGGTGTCATTGGGTACGGGAGTTAATTTTTGGGCTGCTTTGGGTAGAGGTCATTTTGATAAGGACCTGCCTTGTATGGGGCAGTAGGTCTTCTGTAGTGTTCTTATGTTCTTATGTTCTTATGTCTGAGCTGCTCAGGGTGAACACAAGGTCCAGTCTTACTGGTTCATCCTCCCCTCTCTCTCTGGTAGTATCCTTAACATGTTGATACATGAGGTTTTCCAGTACCACATCCATCATCTTGGCTCTCCATGTTTCGGAACCCCCGTGTGGCTCCAGGTTTTCCTAATCGACCTCCCTGTGATTGAAATCGCCCATAACCAGTAACTTACTCTGCTCGAGTGAGCTCTCCTTGCCACCTCAGCCAGTGCGTCCACCATTGTTCTGTTACTCTCTTCAAATTCCTCTCTTGGCCTCCTGCAGTTCTGTGGTGGATTATACATCACTACAATGACTATCTTGTGCTCCCCAGAGTGAAGTGTACCTACTATGTATTCTCTTCCTCCAATCTCGTCCATGCCTCCCATTTCCTCGAATTTCCATCGGTGTTTTACGACCTCTGTTTTACGACCTCCCCCTTCTGCTCCTGTCTTTCCTCAGGATCTGATACCCTGGTGGGAAGATTGCATCTGTTATTGTCTCAGTGAGTTTCGTTTCTGTGACTGCTATGATGTCTGGGGACTTCTCATTGATTCTTTCATGCCACTCTCATATTCGTTAGTTATTCCATCTGCATTCATGTACCAAACCTTCAACTTCTGTTCCAAAACTGTGGTCCTGGGAGGATATTGGTGTTGGGAGAGCAGGAGCCCTGGCAGAGGTCTATGAGGGGTTGTGGTGGGGCAAAGTACCCATAGGGGGTTGCTGTAGGTTTGGGGTTTGTGGTGTGGGGGGTGGGGACAGAGGGATCAGTGTGTGATTGTTGGCTTAGATTGTTCAGTCGCTTTGGGGTTGTCGTGGTTGGAGTCCTTCTGTAGGTGTTTCTGGGAAGTGTGTTTGCCCTTCCACCTGTGTCTGGGTTATTCTGCTTCTCTTTGTTGCTTCCTCCCATTCCTCCTTTCGTTTTTGCGCTCTCTCTTTCAGTATCCTCCTTTCCACTTGCGTTCTGTCTCTGTCGAGGTATACACTCTGGAATTCCAGTTTGTCTCTCAGTCGGCTTTCTCCTGCAGGATCATGGTTCGAGTTGATTCTGCCCTGAAAGTTATTTTGAGAGGCCGCTTCCTTCTCCTTGCGAACCACCCAATTCTCCGAAAATTTGCCACCTGGGTCATGTCGCCCTCGCCTATTGCCTTCATGATACCTTCAATCGATTTTATCTCCTCCTGTTTTCTTTCCTCGTAAGTTTCTTCTTCGGCTTCCTGGAGCCCATAGACAAAAACTGATCTCTCCCTTTCTTCCTCCCACTGTGTCTCCTATTGCATCCTCTGAGGTGTTCTAGTTCCTTCCCTTGGAGCGTTACTTCCTTCAATCCCTTCCCTAGCTGAGGCCCCATTGTTCATTGGTCTGTCTTTCCTGCTCAGCTGTTCCTGTTCCCTGCAGGAGTCTAGTACCGTCCCTGCATACATCCTAGCTCCTTCAATGTCTCCCGACCTCTCATTTGTTCCTAGTGTGCTCCTTGTTTTTGCCTTGACCCCGTGTGGGTCTATGTGTGTGTGTGTGCGTGTGTGTGTGTGTGTGTGTGTGTGTGTGTGTGTGTGTGTGTGTGTGTGTGTGTGTGTGTGTGTGTGTGTGTGTGTGTGTGTGTGTGTGTGTGTGTGGGTTTCTGTGTGTGTGTGTGTGTGTGTGTGTGTGTGTGTGTGTGTGTGTGTGTGTGTGTGTGTGTGTGTGTGTGTGTGTGAGTGTGAGTGCGTGTGTGCTCGTCTATTTGTGGTAGCAGGTCGATTCACAGCTCCTGACCCCTCATGTGTGTGTGTGTACTCACCTATTTGTGGTTGCAGGGGTCGAGTCATAGCTCCTGATCCCGCCTCTTCACTGATCGTTACTAGGTCACTCTCTCCCTGCTCCATGACCTCTATCAAATCTCGTCTTAAAACTATGTATGGTTCCTGCCGCCACCATGTCACTTTCCAGATTGTTCCACTTCTTGACAACTCTGTGACTTAAGAAATACTTCCCAACATACCTTTGACCCATCTGAGTCTTCAACTTCCAACTGCGACTCCTTATTTGTTTGTCCCATCTCTGGAACATCCTGTCTTTGTCCACTTTGTCAATTCCTTGCAGTATTTTATATGTCGTTATCATATCTCCACTAACCCTCCTCTCCTCCAGTGTCGTCAGGCCAATTTCCCTTAACCTTTCTTCATAGTACATCCCCCTTAGCTCGGGAACCAATCTTCTTGCAGACCTTTGCTCTTTCTCTAATTTCTAGAAGTGTATGACCAAGTGTGGGTTTCAGACTGGTGCTGCATACTCCAGTATGAGCCTGACGTACACGGTGTACAAAGTCTTGAACCATTCCTTACTGAGGTATCTGAAAGCTATTCTCAGGTTTGCCAGGCGCCCATTTGCTGCAACAGTTATCTGGTTGATGTGCGCCTCAGAAGATGTGCTGGGTATTATGCTAACTCCAAGATCCTTTTCCTTGAGTGAGGTTTGCAGTCTTTGGCCACCTAGACTGTACTCTGTCTGCGGTCTTCTTTGCCCTTCCCCGATCTTCATGACTTTGCATTTGGCAGGCTTAAAGCCTGGTGTGCGTGTGTGTGTACTCACCTATTTGTACTCACCTATTTGTGGTTGCAGGGGTCGAGTCTTAGCTCCTGGCCCCGCCTCTTCACCGGTTGATACTGGGCCCTCTCTCTCCCCGCTCCATGAGCTTTATCAAACCTCGTCTTAAAACTGTGTATGGTTCCTGCCTCCACTACGTCATTTTCTAGGCTATTCCACTGCCTTACAACTCTATGACTGAAGAAATACTTCCTAATATCTCTCTGACTCATTTGTGTCTTCAACTTCCAATTGTGGCCTCTTGTTTCTGTGTCCCCTCCCTGGAACATCCTGTCTTTGTCCACCTTGTCTATTCCACGCAGTATTTTTATATGTCGTTATCATGTCTCCCCTGACCCTCCTGTCGTCCAGTGTCGTCAGGCCGATTTCCCTTAATCTTTCTTCATAGGACATTCCCCTTAGCTCTGGAACTAACCTAGTGGCAAACCTTTGTACTTTCTCTAGTTTCTTTACGTGATTTATCAAGTGCGGGTTCCAAACAGGTGCTGCATACTCCAGTATGGGCCTGACATACACGGTGTACAGTGTCTTGAACGATTCCTTACTAAGGTATCGGAATGCTGTTCTCAGGTTTGCCAGGCGCCCATATGCTGCAGCAGTTATATGATTGATGTGTGCTTCCGGAGACATGCTCTGTGTTATACTCACCCCAAGATCTTTCTCCTTGAGTGAGGTTTGCAGTCTTTGGCCACCTAGCCTATACTCTGTCTGTGGTCTTCTGTGCCCTTCCCCTATCTTCATGATTTTACATTTGGCAGGATTAAATTCGAGAAGCCATTTGCTGGACCAGGTGTCCAGTCTGTCCAGGTCTCTTTGAAGTCCTGCCTGGTCCTCATCAGATTTAATTCTCCTCATTAACTTCACATCATCTGCAAACAGGGACACTTCTGAGTCTAACCCTTCCATCATGTCGTTCACATATACCAAAAATAGCACTGGTCTTAGGACCGACCCCCCCTGTGGGCGGACCCCGATACGGATAAAGGTGCAAAAACTGTGATACATCATTACGTACCATGACTCGTTGTTGCATCCCTGTCAGGTATTCTTCTAATCCATTGCAGTGCCCTTACCTGTTATTTGGCCTGATGCTCTGCTTATGCACTAATCTCTTGTTTAGGTAATGTGTCAAAGGCCTTCTTGCAGTCCAAAGATGATGAATCAACCCACCCCTCTCTCTCGTGTCTAACTTATGTTATTTTATCATTAAAACTCCAGAAAGGTTTGTGACACACGGATTTGACTTCCATGAATCCGTGTCTTGCTGGGGGGCATTTATAATCTACTGTTTCCGTTCCATGGTGCTCCACACTCTCCTACTGATAATCTCTCTCCATCACTTTGCATACTATACACCGTCATGACACAGGCTCTATGTTCAGATGCCTCTTTTTCTGTCTACACTTTTATAAAAATTGGGGAACTCTTTTGCGTCATTCCATACCTCTAGGGTAGTTGCCCAGTTTCCAGGAAGTGTTGAAAAATAAAAAAAAGGGGGGGGGAAATTGTGGTAAGTGGCACGCACAAACATATAGGCTCCACCTCTCTTAAGCGAAACCGGGGATGATGTTGTTCGGTCCCATGCCTTTGAGGTATCGATGTCACATTAGCAGTTTCTTCACCTCTCCTATCTGTTTGTATGTAGTCCCAACACTTGTTGGTGTATTCCTGCTGGGTGTCTCCATTGAATCTGTCCACCAAGAGTCACTTCCTGTCTCTACTGTGAAAATACTTACTTAAATCTCGTGTTGAGCTCATCACATACCTTTGATCGTTTCTTGTGAGTTCTCCACTTCTTTCGTTACAGCCCTTAAACCTGGCTCATTGAACTGTTTCTTCCTCCTAATGTGGTCTACTTTACAGCAGTTTAGGGGTTCAGATTTGACTTTCGATCGCTATGTCGTTCTTCATACTGTCGCTGGGCCTCCCCTCCTTATCTGTGATACTCGTTTACAGGCCCCTCTTTACTAATCTCCTTGTTTTTCCTGGGTCCTATGGCCTCTTGTACCTTTTCCATCTCTGTTGCACTTAGTTTTTGCCTACCCTACACCTTAGGGTATAACCTAAGGACTCGTTTTGGTCTTTCATTTTATTTCTGTTTCCTTGAGGAACAAAACCTTTCTCTGCATCACTTTCACTTGTTTGCCACCATATTCACATCATTCTTGTTATAATGATTTTCCCTACCATATCTCTGTCCCATGAACCTCCTGCGGAAGTTTCTCTTACCTGGTAGTCCCCCCTTTTATAGTTTGGCATCTGTCCCCTTCAGTCCGTTTACCTTTCCACTTGTTACACTCTACTATATAATTCAAAAATCAGAGAACCACGTGCAATGATCGCTTACGCTCCAAGGGGCCTCTCAGTAAGTGATGTCATCAATGTCTGAACTGCTCTGGCGTGAACACAGATTCCTGTCTTGCTGGCTCATCCTCCCCCTCTCTCTCTGGTTGTGTCCTGACATGTGATGCATGAGGTTTTCAAAGTAACCACATCCATCATCTTGGCTCTCCATGTTTGGGACCCCCATGTGGCTCCTGGTTTTCCAGTCGATCTCCCTGTGGTTGAAATCGACCCATTACCAGTAACTTTGCTCTGCATGGAGTGAGCTCTTCTTGCCCACCTCAAGCCAGTTTGTCACACCACACCCTGTTGTTTTCTTCTTCTCCTACTGCAGTTTTTGTGGTGGGTTATACATCACTCCAATGAACCATTACTTATGTTCTCCGGATCTGAATTTACCTACAATGTTGGTCTATTTCTCCATTCATGTCCATGGGCCTTTCCATTTCCTCAAATCACCATCGGTGTTTTTGGAGCAGTGAACCCCTACTCACCCTCGACTCTTTCCTATCTTTACTCCAGGAATCTGATATCCCGTTGGGAAAGATTGTGTCTGTTATTTGCTCAGCGTGTTTTGTTTTGTGATGATCATGATGTCTGGGGATTTTCCTGATTCTTTCGTTCCATCCTCATTGTTTATTCGTTATTCATCCGAGTTTTGTTGTAACCAATGACTTTCAGTTTCTTTTCTTTCATTGTGGTCAATGCAAGAATATTGGGGTTGGGGCGGATAGCGAGAGCCATGTTGGGGGCCTATATGGGGCCGGTGGTGGGGTAGGTGGGTTTGTAATGAATGGGGGTGGGGTTCAGACATGCCCATATGGGACACATGTTGGGGTGAGGTTTGTGATATGGGGGTTGGGGGCCACAGAGGGAACGTGGATGTGAGTGGGTTGTAGTTATAGGTTGTTCAGTTGTGTTGGGTTTGTCGCGATTGGAGTATTTTGGTGGGAGATTCCTGTGGGGTGTCTTTTGCCATTTCATCCAGGTGTCTGGGTCCATGCTCATCTGCGCGTCATTGACTCTCGTTCCTCTTGAGTCTATGTACCCTCCTATTTCAGGGTTTGTACTTTCTTCTTGTGGTTCGGTCACGGTCGAGGTTTACTCTCTGGTACACTGCGGTTCGGTCCTATGTCTTGCTTCTCTTGCAGAATTGGATATCGAAATGATTTCTCTCCTTTGTAAGTTTTTCTCAGGAAGATTTCCTTCTACACTCACAATACCTACACATTGCTCTGATAATTTTGTTCACTGGGTCATCATCGCCTCCTCACCTAGTGTCTTAATGGATGCACCTTCAATCATTTTTTTCTCCTCCTGCTTCTTTTTATTTCTTCAAAGTTGTACCCCTTGGCATCTGGGAGCCCGTTACACAAAAACTGACCTCGCCCTTTACTTCCTCACTGGAGTATCCATATGCTTCCTCTGATGAGTTTTTATTTCCTTCCATTGACATGTTCTGGCCTTCAAGTACCTGTCACTATTCAGAATCTTCTATTCTCAGTGAACTGTTTTCATGGACCAACGCTGTCCATTGCTACACGTTGGCTGTTAGAATTCTGCATATAGCATTCCTATCATTGTCTTCGGACCTTACATTTGATCTTAGTGTGCCCTTTCCTCTCTTTTCATCGGCCAACGTGGGTATGATAGGGCCTTCGCATACGGCATTGTCTCCGTGTTGGTTACTGTCCCCTTGTCTGCCACATGAACATTGAATTTCCTGATGTCCACATCTGAATTGTCATTTGGCTGTCTAATCTGTTTCTGGGCTTTGCAGTTTTCTCTTCTCTAAGAACTTTATCCTAGCTTTCTGCTTACTATGACCTGTACTTACCACTTCGCAATCTTCAAGCTCATCCGCTCCTCCATTTCCGTACCAAGCTACTACTATCTTCCTTCCCAAACATTCCCTCACCCTTTTTTGGGCTTCTAAACCCCAGTCTTTCCCTCCCCTGGTTCGTACTATCAGATATCTGGTTTTCAGTTCTATAGGGCCACCCAGAATAAGGGTAGTAAGGGGAGAGAGAGGATGAGAGAAAGGGTAGAAAGAGGGAGGACGAGGAGGAGACGAGTTTGGGGGTTGAGGGATAAGACCAAGGGGGAGATGAGCAGAGAGAAGTGTCGAGAGGGGAGAAGAATGGGTAGAGAGAGGGAGGAAAGAGAGGGAGAGAGAGAGAGAGAGTATGGGGAGAAGGAGGGTGAGGGGGGAAAAAGGGCTATGAGAGAGAGAAATGTGAGAGGGGGGTAGAAATATAGAAAAATGAGAGATGGAGAGATAAGGCCTTAGAGAGAGACGAGGTGTGGATAGCGTTTATGGGGGAGTGAAGGGGAGTGAGGAGAGGGAGAGAGAGAAAGAGTGAGGAGGAGGGAGTTGAGGATGAGCTGAAAGAGGAGAGAGCGAGAGGGAGAGAGAGAGAGAGAGAGAGAGAGGATGACGCGAGGATGAGAGTGAGAGAGAGAGCGAGGAGGGAGAGGAGAGTAGAAAAGTCGAGATGGAGAGGAGAGAGAGTGGAGAAGAGAAAGAGCGATGTAGGGGGTTGGGGGCGGAAGGGAAAAAGGCTTTGAGAGAGAGAAACGCGAGGGAGGGGTAGAGAGAAAGATAGGAGGAGGAGGGTGTGAAGGCAAGAGCGGGCGAGGGGGGAAGGTCTGTGGGGCAGGGAAAGGTGTGTGCGGGGTGTGAGGGGGACGCAGTCAAATTCCACGGATCCAGCTGTGTGAATGAAGTGGGTGTGTGTATACACTAGTTATGGTTTCAGGGGTCGAGGACTAAGCTCCTGGCCCCCCCCGAGTGTGCTATGTGTGTGTGCAACTGTGTGTGTGAGCACGTCAGTTGTTTATATGTCCCAGAAATTACCAACATTCACCTATGTGTATCCGTAATACTTATAAGATACCATTAAACACTGAGAGTAATTCTAATAATTTTAGTACTAAGCGTGTGTTAATGAGTCTTTCTTTCACCCAGTTATGTACTACCTTGTATAACATGTTTTAACCAATAACTTGCTTATCAGATTGTACTGTCTTTGTGTACCTATAAACATTATCTCTCGAATCTGTTGTCTGGGCTGTAGTCCCCATTAGCCAAGACTTAATCCTCCTGCCTATTCCTTGTCCTAACACCATTATCTTCCTACTTATGCTAGGTTGATGTGTGTATGATAACTTCTCTGGAGCAGGGTTTGTGATAGACAGGCTACCAGGTGATCGTAAGGGCCCCGGCTCTAACACTCAATAAACTTCCCGCCAACCACAAACAGGTGATTTGTACGTTACTACTCAGAGGGGGAGTCCATCCAGATACCTGAATTGTACGATGCTCGCTGTACGATGCCTCTTGTTACGAGGACTCGTGCAGGAGCCCTTCCGCCTCTGACATTCTTCAGATATTCTTTTTACGTTGCCTTTGAGTCCTCATTTACAAAGATTTCACTTTGTTTACCTGCTATTTTATAATTTACCCTTCACTTTTGGTAAGTTCACTTCTTATTTGTGATGACACCCAACTGTTATGGCGGCGGCTACTTCCACAGGCCTACTGCTCCACCTTCTCTGATTATATATTTTATGTATATGTTATGTATTATATATAAAAATATTTATATATATATAACTATCTATATATTTATTTATATTTTATATATATATATATATATATATATAATATAATATCACCTTTATGGCTAGACTTGTTCACGCTGGAGTGTGTACTTCACAGTTTCTCGTTAGACAACCACTCTTAATTCTATTTGATTCCTTTCTCTTTTGTCACTCGCTTTGTACTTTGTATTTATGTAACAGTGGGGCAACCAAGTGCCAAATGGCCTCAACGAACTGGCATCTTTGAAATTTTGTTGTTATATATTTCCGGCTTCTCTTCCGCCTTTATTTATTTTTTTTTTGCTAATACTTTGGTCTATCACTTTTAGGGTTTTCAACTGACGTGTCCACTAACATGGTTGCTTCTAGCTACTAAAGCACGCCCTAAAAGCACTATGGATTCTCGGAGCGGCAGCTTGTGGACCAACTAACAATACGTGTGTGTGTGTGTTGTACTCACCTATTTGTACTCACATATTTGGGTTGCTGGGGTCGAGGCACAGCTCCTGGACCCAGCACTCTTCGCTGATTGCTTTCTAGGTCCTCTCTCTACCTGCCCATGAGCTTACCATTCCTCGCCATAAAACTATGTTATTTTGGTTCCCTCCCCTCTACGTCCTATTTCTAGGTTTTTCTCACGGACCTGACTACTCTATGACATGAAGAATAATTTTTAATCCTAAATCACCTTTGATTCATATGAGTCTTCAACTCCAATTGCTGACCTCGTGTGTTCGGTGCTGTCCTTCTTGGAACATCCCGTTCTTTGTACCACTTGTCTATTCCGTGCAGTATTTTTTTTGTCGTTATCATGTTTCACCCCTTGGGACCTCCGTCCTCAAGTGTCGTCAGGACGATTTCCTCAACCTTTCTTCGTAGGACAATCCCCGTAGCCTGGGATAGTCATGTTCAAACCTTTGCACTTTCTCTAATTTCTTGACAGTGATGGAATTTGCGTGTGGATTCCAAACTGGTGCTGCATACTCCAGTAAGGGCCTGACGTATTGGCATACAGAGTCTTAAAACGAATCCTTAATGGAGGTATCGGAATGCTTATCCAGTAGGTTTGCAGGTTTGCCTGTATGATGACAGCAGTTATCTGATTGATGTGCGCCTTCAGGAGATATGCTCGGTGTGTTATGCTCACCCCAGATCGTTTTGTCCTTGAGTGTGGTTGCGACAGTCTTTGGCCATCTAAACTATATTGTGTCTGCGGTCTTCTTGCCCTTCCCCACATCTTCATGACTTTGCATACTTGGCAGGGTTAATTAAATTCAATGAGCCAGTTGCTGGACCAGGCCTTGTAGCTGTCCTGGTCTCTTTGTAGTCCTCGCATGATATCTCGCCGTTTTGATTATTCTCATTTAACTTCGCATAATCTGCGGAACAAGGACACTTCTGGTCTATTCCCTTCCTCGTTTTGTTCGTTCAATATATCAAGAAAAGCACAGGTCCTAGGAATTGACCCCTGTGGATAACCCAGCTTGTACAGCGCCACACTCTGACACATCGTCGGTACCATGACTCGTTGTTGCTCCCTAGTCAAGGTATTTTCTGATACATTGCAGTGCCCTTTCTGTTATGTGTGCCATGTTTCCTCTAGCTTTTCGGCAGTTAACCTCGTGTGATGAACTGTGGTCGAAGGCCTTTCTTGCTGTCCATAATATTGCAGTCGATCCACCCTATCTATCTTTCTTTAGTCTGTCTCCTGTCATAAAACTCTAGTTGGTTTGTGAACAGGATTTTCCTTCCCTGAAAACCTGTGGTTGTCACTTATACACTTGTTTCTATCCAGCGTGCCCCTCCACTCTCCTACTGATGTTCTTTCTCCAGGACCTTGCATTACTATTACACGTTAGTGATACAAGGTCTGTAGTTTTAGTGACTCATGTCTGTCTCCTTTTTTAAAATTGGGACTAAATTTGCCATTTTCCATACTCAGCGGAGTTGCCCAGTTTCAAATGATGTGTTGAAGATCTTTGTTAAGGGCTCACACAATATTCTTGCTCCCTATTTAAGGACCCATGGAGAGTTGTTGTCTGGTCCCACCGCCTTGAGGTTGTCAAGATTTCGCTTTGCGCTTCTTCACCTTCCTTGGTTATATGTTCCTATCCAGCACTTGCTGTGGTGTACCACCCTGTTTGAATTTCTGGCATTCCTACTGCTTTCCTCTCGAAAAATACATTTTAATTTTGATGTTGAGCTTCCTGACATACTCTTGGTACGTTTATTGTGAATTTCACCCATCACCCTTCCTCAGTCTGATTACCTGGTCCTTGACTGTTGTTTTCTCCTGATGTGGCTGTACAACAGCTTCGGGTCAGTCTTTACTTTTGATGCTATGTCATTTTCATATTGTCTCTGAGCCTCCCTTCTTATCTGTGACATATTCGTTTCTGGCTCTTCGGCTGATTTCTTTATTTTTCCTGAGTTCTTCTGTCTTCTGTACCTTTTCCATTCTTTAGTACACCTAGTTTTTGCCTCCCTACACCTTTGGGTGAACCAAGGATCGTTCTGTTCTTCCCATTATTTCTGTTTCCCTTGGGAACAAACCTCTCCTCTGCCTCCTGCATTTTGTTGCTACATAGTCCATCATTTCTTGTACTGGTTTTCCTGTCAGTTCCCTCTTCCCACTGAATGTCTTGAAGGAAGTTCCTCATGCCTGAGTAGTTCCCCTTTTTGTAGTTTGGGTTTTCCCAGCCTATTCTGCTACTCTCTCCACTTGGAGCTCAACTATGTAGTCGATGCACAGAACCACATTGATCACTAGCTCCCAGGGGCCTTCATACATGATACCCTTGATGTCCGAACTACTCATGGTGAATACAAGGTCCAGCCTTGCTGGTTCATCCTCTCCTCTCTCTCTGGTAGTGTCTCTAACATGTTGATGCATGAGGTTTTCCAGTACCACATCCATCATCTTGGCTCTCTATGTTTCGGGACCCCCATGGGGCTCCAGGTTTTCCCAGTCAATCTCCTTGTGATTGAAATCACCCATAACTAGTAACTTTGCTCCCCCCATGTGTGCTCTCCTGGCCACCTCGGCTAGTGTGTCGATCATTGCTCTGTTGCTCTCATCGTATTCTTCTCTTGGCCTCCTGCAGTTCTGTGGTGGGTTGTACATTACTGCAATTATCACCTTATGTCCCTCAGACTGGATTGTTCCTACTAAGTAGTCCGTTTCGCCCATGCCATCCATTCCTTCCATTTTCTCAAAATCCCACTGGTTTTTAATGAGCAGTGCAATTCCTCCTCCCCCTCTCCTCCCTCTGTCTTTCCTGAGGATTTGGTATCCGGATGGAAAGATTGAATCTGTTATTATTCTGGTGAGTTTTGTTTCTGTGAGTGCTATTATGTCTGGGGATGTCTTTTTGATTCTTTCGTGCCACTCCTCATACTTGTTATTTCATCTGCATTTGTATACCACACCTTCAACTTCTTTTCTAAGACTGTGGTCTGGGAGGTATATTGGGGTTGGGGAGGTGGGAGACCTGGTAAGGAACTATGGGTTGTTGCTGTGGGGGTGGAGTTTGTAATGTAGTGGGTGGGGGAATTGGATGTGGCATGGGTGTTTTGATTTAGAGTGTTTGGTTGCACTGGGGTTGACCTGGTTGAGAGGCTTCTAAAGGAAGTTGTGAGGGAGGCTGTATTTGATCTTCTTCCTGGGTCTGGGATCTCCTGTCTGTCTTCTCCATCCCCTCTCTTTCCTCCTTTCGCCTTTGTACCATCTCTCTCAGTTTCTGCCTTTCTTTTTGTGTTCTGTCGCAGTCGAGATACACCTTCCTGTATGCTGGCATGTCCCTTAATTGTGCTTTCTCCTGCAGGATCCTGGTCCGAGTCGCTTCTGCCTTGAAGGTCATTTTCACTGGCAGGGTTCTTTTTTTTACAAACCCCCCTATTCTCCAAAAAATTTTCCAGCTGGGTCATGTCATCTTCTCCTATTGCTTTCACGATGCTTTCAATTGCTTTTTTTCCCTTGTTTTCTTGCTTCATATGTTTCCCCTTCAACTTCCTGGAGCCTCCCACTGCGTATCCCTGTGTATCCCCTCATTTAATTTGGTTTCCTGCACTGCAGCTTTCCTTTCTTCAGTTTCACTGGCTAATGTACTTGGGCTCAGTGGCCTGTCATTTTCCCTTCTCGGCTTTCCCTGGGCTCTGTTGTTGTCTGTTAGGGCCTCCACATAAAGCTTAGTTCTTTCATTTACTACAGTCTCCTCTGATATAGCTTCCCCATGCAGTTGTGCCCCTTCTTTCCCTACAGTCCCCTTATTTGTGACTGAGGTAGCAGTCTCTGTTGTCAATCCCAAAATGTTCTTTAGTTCTTTAGGGTGTTTCAGATTTTTCAGTTCCTCTTCTAAACTCTGTATCCTAGCCTCTGCTGTTTTGACATGCACCTCCCACTTCCTGCTTTCCATATCTATCCTCTCTTCCATTCTCATGCTAAGTTCTTCTAGTTTCTTTTCCCATTCATGATCTCTTTTTATGAGCTCTGTTGCCCAATCTTCCTTTGCAGCTTCCTCCTCCTGTCCCTAGGTTTTTCTTGTTGCTCTCTGGCAACCCATTTTTGTTTTATCCTGATTGCTTCAGAGTGGGAAACCTATTAGTTCTGTATGTTAGATTAGTAGTGTGTATGTCAGAGTGTGGGGGGAGGTAGTGGAGGAACTGAGGCTATGTGGGAGAGGGTGGGGAGGGGTGGGGAGGGGGAGGGTTAACGGAGGAGGGAGGGGTGAACGAGGGAGGGGAGGGATCAGGGGAAGAAGTGAGATGTCGGTGGTGAGGGGGGGGGAGTGTATGTGTAAGTCTGGATATGTGTGTGTGTGTGTGTGTGTGTGTGTGTGTGTGTGTGTGTGTGTGTGCGTGTGCGTGTGCGTGTGTGTGTGTGTGTGTGTGTGTGTGTGTGTGTGTGTGTGTGTGCATGTTGTGTGTGTGTGTGTGTGTATTTTGGGGTGTGTGTGTGTGTGTGTGTGTGTGTGTGTGTGTGTGTGTGTGTGTGTGTGTGTGTGTGCGTGGGGTGTGTGTGTGTATGCGTGTGTGCGTGTGTGCGTGTGTGTGTGTGTGGTGTGTGTGTGTGTGTGCGTTGTGTGTGTGTATGCGTTTGTGCGTGTGTGTGTGTGTGGTGTGTGTGTGTGTGTGTGTGTGTGTACTCACCTAGTTGAGGGGTTGGGGGGGTCGAGTCCGGGCTCCTGGCCCCGCCTCTTCACGACGCTACAAAGGTCACTCTCCTAGCCGTAGCTTTATCATACCCCTGTTTAAAAGCATGAATGGATCCTGCCTCCACACATCGTTTCCCAAACTATTCCATTTACGACTACCCTGGGGCTGAAGAAATTTTCCTAACATCCCTGTGATTCATCGTGTCTTCATTTCCCAACTGTGTCCCCCTTTTTTACGTGCGTGGGTGTTGTGGTGGGGTGGTGGGGGGGTTGTGTGTGTGGTGTGTGCGTGGGGGGTTTGCATTAGCTCACACTGTGGTGTTCCTCCGCAATCTAACTTAAAACAATTAGTTCATCACAAGGGTTTTTCTCACAGGAAACTATTTTAAATAGCGAACAACACACTTCTCTTTCCTAATTTATGATAAAAAAAAAATCATTAGCACATCGGGTTGTTACACGAGGACACCTAGAACATGAACAAGCTGTGGGGGGGCAACAGTGTAGTTACCTAGGAAAAAGGGGTTTCTGTGGGTTGTTTAACTTTACTACCCAGAACAGTATACAACTGGGGGTGTTTACGACAGTGAAACTACCTAAACATTACCACAAGGTGGGTTTCACAGGGGGGAGCTCCTAGAACAATGACCACAACTTGGGTGTTACGACAGTGTACAACCTAAAACAGTGCCCCACAAGCTGTGGGTTACGACAGTGTAGCTACCTAAAAACAAGACCCAAAAGCTGGGTGTTACGACCGTTAACCTAGAACAGTGATCACAACGTGGGTGTTTACACAGTGTAGCACCAAACACTGACCCAAAAGCTGTGGGTTTACGACAGTGTAGCACCTAAACAGTGACCACAAGGTGGGGTTCGACAGTGTAGCTACCTAAAACATGCCCACAACTGGGGGTGTTACGACAGTGTAGCCCCAAAGGCAGTGCCACAACTGTGGGTGTTAGGGGACAGTGTAGCTACCTAACAGGCCAAAAACCGTGGGGTTACGAAGTGTAGCTACCTAGAACGTGACCACGCTGTGGGTGTTACGACGTGTACCCTAAAAGGGTTTCCCAAAAACTGTGGGTTTTTAACGACATTACTACCTAAACATGACCACAAGCTTGGGTGTTACGACAGTGTACTACCTAAAACAAAAACCCATAAGCGGGGGTGACGACAGGTAGCTACCTAAACAGTGACCACAAGCGTGGATGTTACGACAGTGAGCTACCTAAACATGACCACAAGTTTGGGGTGTTACGACAGTGTACCTACCTAAAACAGTGACCACAACAGGGGTTACGACATTTTAGCTCCCTGGAACAGGACCACAATTTGGGGGGTTTTTTCACAGGTACTACCTAAACTGACCACAAGCGGGGGGTTTTAACATTGTAGCTCCCTTTGAACAAAAACCATAACTGTGGGTGTTACGACAGTGCAGCTACCGGGAACGGTGCCCCCAAAGCGGGGGTGTTACAAACAGTGTAGCTTCCTAAACAGTGACCACAAGCTGTGGAGTTACAAGTAGCTACCGAACAGTGACCCCAAGCTTGGGTGTCACGACATGAGCTCCCTAGGACATGACCACAATCGTGGGTGTTACGACAGTGAGCACCAAACATGACCACAAGCTGTGGGGTTACGACAGTGTAGCTACTAGAACAATGACCACAAGCTGTGGTTTTACGACAGGAGCTACCTAGAACAGTGACCCTAGCTAGGGTGTTCCCGGTGAGTTTACCAAACAATAACCACAAGCTGGGGGTGTTACGACAGTGTAACCTAAAAACACTAAAACCACAAGCTTTGGGGTTACGACATGAAAGCTACATAAACAATATCCACAACTGTGGGGTTACACATGTATTCCAAACAAAAACCAAAGCGTGGGTTTTACGACAGTGTACTACCTAAACAGTGCCCACAACTGTGGGTGTTACGACAGGAAAGCAAAACAGTGACCACAACTGGGGGTGTTAGCATGTACTCCCAAAACAATGCCCAAAAGCGTGGGGAGGTACGACAGTGTAGCTACCAGAAAAAACCCACAAGCATTGGGTCTTACGACAGGAGCACCTAAACATGACCACAACTGTGGGTGTTACGAGGGTTTTAGCTACCTTGAACATGACCACAACTGGGGTTTACGAAGTTAGCCACCTAAACAACCACAACTTGGGGTTAAACGCCCCGTGTAGCACCTAAACAGTGCCACAAGCTTGGGTGTTTACGACAGTGTATCTCTAGAACGTACCACAAGCGTGGTGTTTACGACGGTGAGCTCCCTTTAAACATGACCACAAGCTTGGGTTTTACGACAGTGTAGCCAGAGAACAGTACCACAAGCTGTGGGTTTAGACCGTGTAGCCACCTAAACAGTGACCAAAAAGCGTGGATTTCGACAGTGTAACTACCTAGAACAGTGACAACAAGCTTGGGTGTTACACAGTGTAAACCTGAACAATGCCAAAGTTGGGTGCTACGACAGTGTACTACCTAAACAGGACCACAATGTGGTTTTACGACATGTAGCTACCCAAACCGGTCCTAACCCATCAACACTCAAAAAAGACCAAGTCACCCTACACACCAAACATAAAGAGGAAAGATCAAGAGGGGACCAACAATTTGCCAATGCAAACCCAACTTCCAAGCCCCAAAATGACCAACCACTACTGACGCTTTTTGTATTAACAAAAACATTCCCCCAGCCACAGTACCCAAGAGCCCTTGGAAAACCACCCTACACTTATCAAGGCCCAAACCTCGCCTTAACAACGTAGTGATACTTAAAAGGATTGCAAACTGGGGGGCTACAAGCGGGAAAAAAAAACATCTTTTAAAAATTTCCCCAAAACTAGCTACAAAGAAACAACCTCAAAAACATCATTTCTATGAAAACTGATGTTTCTAAATGATGCCTTAACCAAAACGGAAAAAACCCTTTTTTATAGGCTAAGAAAATTAGTACCCAAAAAAAACCCACCGCTTTGGAGGGATGGAAAATCGCAGTTAGGAAACAGCCCACGGGAAAGAGATATTTCATCTCTACAAACATGCCCTTTAAAAAAATTTCCAAAGGAGGCGGGACTAACAAAAAACAGAGTAAATGCGATAAACCCATACCCACCGTTATGTTATATTGTAAAAAATTTGGCCCCCCAAAAATTTCAAACTCCCACTACTTTAATTGCATTTTTTTATTCAACGACCATTCTCCCTCATAGTTTTAAATTGTATTTAAAATCTACAGAATCTATCCCCTTTTAAAACAACTTCCCAATCACTGTCCCTCTTATTTTTTAAAACAACCATAACTTGTCTTCAATAATTCACCCCACTTTAAAAAAACTCAAATTTCCAATTTTATTTTAAATCCCTATTATTTCCCAATTTACTTTAAAAATAATGGGTAAACTTATTGAAACTTCTTTTATTTCCCATTTTAATTCCATACTTTTTCAACCTAGTATTTTCAACTACAACTTTTATATTATCCGTCCCCCCATCTTACTACAAAATTTTTAACCAAATCATTGCCATTTTTATTTTTTTCATTTTTTTTTTTTAGTATTTTCTACCTTAATTTGTGTATTTTATCCTGCAATTTAAATCAATTAACTCAATTCTTGTAAACAACTTTTATAAGACCTTAGTGCAATTACAATTGAGAACTTGTTCCTTTATATATTATTAGATTAATTACGTTTCTCTCCCCATTCTACTCAAACATAGTCAAACCAAATTCACTATACTAGACCAAGTGGAATTACAGAAGACTGGTGCTATTTTTTAATTTGTATTTTTTTATTATTAACAAACCAGTTTTACATACTCTTTCTAGCTCAATACATAGCAATACCAATTCCTATATTTGACCAATGCAATTCTAATAAGACTGGTGCTATTTTTAAATTTGGGATTTTTTATTATTAGATTAAATTCAGTTTTACCATAGCTCATTCTACCTCAAACATGTCAATACCAATTCCAATTAACCAAGTGCAATTACTATGAGAGACATGCTATTTTTTAATTTGTACTTTTATATATTGTTTAAAACCCATGTACTTTACTCACTCAAGCTCAAAACAAGACTCCACAAAAGTCATTATTAGACCTTGGGGCAATTCAAGTTAAATCTTGTTTTTTTAAATTTGTATTTTTAATACTAGTTTATACCTGTTGTACTTTAGTTTTATTCCAGCACAACACACAGACAACTCAATTTAATGTGTATACTGACTGACCCTACATGACCAAAATACTCTAGCTAAAACTTCCAAACTTCCTACCACAAAAAGTTTTCAGTAGTAGAACTCAACACACAATCAGATAAAATAACCAAATTTTTAAAACCCAGACGAAGATTGATCACGTTGACCCGATCTAAACCTCCAAAAAATGACACCAATCAAAACCTATTGGAAAGTAACGCCTTTATTTCACAGCACACAACCACCACATCCTAAACAACAAAAGCTATCATACTTTAAATACAAAATCAGGTCCTTAACAACACTATATGACCTCCACACTCCTTGAACACAAAACACCCTTTTCCCCGCATTATTCCTACGAGACCGGGCTTAAGCAGACAAAAAAAAAAATCAACCCCACCAGGATCACACAATTCACAACTGCAGAACAAAAAAAGTTGGGGGGTGGGATTTCAATCTTTACTCTAACCAATTATTTGTCTTACACCACTTGCTTTAGTATGAAAGGGGAATACTTTTTTTCTAATTTTACTGTAAAAAACCTTAAGACGCCATAAAAATCGGTGCCTTTTCCGGGTACCTCCACAAACACCCAAATTTCGTAAAATTTAAGCACAAAAAAACAACCAAAAAAAGCACCCCCTTCCTTAGCTGAGACTTCAACATCAACCGGCTTACTAGTTATCCCTGTAACCCTTTTTATCAACAAATGAAAAACACACTTTTCAACCCAATAACTAAACCAAACCCCGGGTCACTGGAAAAAAGTGCAACCCTAATAACCACATTGGACAAAAACAGCCCCCCTTAAACAGGATAAAACAAAAGGAATCACTACAAACCCCTACCTTACCTCCCCTGACAAAAAAAAAAACCACCACTTGAATACAACAAAGTCTCATTAGACCCATGACAGGGCCCCATAAGGAAGTTCACAGCGACCTAAGACTGTTTGTTGGCCCACAGAATTTTCCAAGGGCCCAAGGATTTATACTGGGACAGACATTTTCTTAACAAATACTTAACATACCAAACATTGCCTAAAAAAAACAAAACAAACACAAACAAATGGTTGGGTTTCCCATGGCTAACCAGCACCCTTCTGAAATCCATTTAAAAAACACCAATATGAAAACAATAACGGGGTTAATACACAAAATACTCTTAAACACTATTCATCAGCTCTCCCAAAGTGATAAAAAAAGCCAACAACTAACACTCCATAGATTCACAGACACTAAGGGATTAAAAAAGACCCGGAAAAAACCTCTAGATTCTAGGGACCCCCCAAACTGAGAAAAAAACCCAAAAATATTTTCCTAATAAACCTAAGAAACACCACTACAAACCCCCCTGACAAGCTAACAAGAAAACGATTCTTCTCAAAAATAGGGTCAATCTCGCCCAAAAAACCCACATCCATGCCCCTGCCGGGACTACCCAGATGGAAAATTTTCCCCAATTCCTTTTATCTTGCACCAACTGACCCACGGGAAATCATTGAATCAAAAGTCACTTAAAAAAACTTGGGAATCTGTCCAGTCCCACCCTTACTGTACAAGGGGATGGGCCCCGTCCTTTCGCATGCTATTTCATTATTTTTAACAAGCAAAGAGACACACCTTTCCCCAAACTACCAAGATGGCAAGGGTTTCAAACCCAAAACATAAAGGTTTGGGACCCTACAGACTTAAACAACTATAGGCCAATATCAACTTCCATTACTACCAAAATCTTTTAGAAAATCGGCACAGGAGACTTATTCATTTATAAAAGCTCAAAAAAACTCAACCCCCCAGTTTGGGTTCAGGAAAAATAAAAGCAAAAAATATGCAATCATAAAATGCTAGATCTGCTTTACACAGCATTGGAAATAAGGAATACCCCACTGGGAATTTTTATTGACCAAAGGGAAAAGCTTTGCCCACAGTAGACCACGACATCCTACTCCACAAACTTGATCACTACGGTATAAGAGGCCATGCCTTGCTTATTTCAAATCTTACATTACTAAAAGGTACCCATACTCACCATTAAAGACACAGCTCACAACACGGCCAATTGATACTGGAGTTCCGCGGGGAAATGTCCTTGGTCCCCTGCTCTTCCTCATATACATCAATGACCTTCCAAAACGTATCCCAACACCTGAAACCCCATTCTCTTTGCTGATGACACGACTTATGTCATCTCTCACCCTAATCTTGCCACCCCTCAACACCATTTGAATGAGGAGCTGATTAAAATATCGACTTGGATGACAGCCAATAAACTTACGCTTAACACTGACAAAACCTACTATATTATGTTTGGTTTAGCAGAGCAGGAGATGCACAAATTAACATTAAGATTGACAACATTTCTAATTACCAGAAATAATGGGGGAAAATTCCTAGGCTTATACCTGACAACAACCTGAATTTCAAGCACCCATATCCAGCATATAGCCAAAAAAGTATCCAAAAACGGTTGGGATCCTCTCCAAGATACGATACAACGTGCCGCAAAATGCCCTTCTCACACTATACCACTCACTTATTTATCCATACCTCACCTATGCTTTTTGTGCTTGGGATCAACTGCAGAAACAACACCTAAAGCCAAATAAATAACCCCAACAAAAAGCTGCAGTAAAAAAATAATCACTAAATCCCATCCCTGGCAACACACCCCCTACTCTTCATAGATCTAAATTTACTAGCAGTTCAGTACACCCAAACACTTACTACTGTGCAATCTACATCTACAGGCACAAACATCTCTACGACATTCCTCGTGTCCGACAAACCTTTAAAAAAAATTCAATGTATGTCAAAGGCCCTAAAATCGGAATCCCCTACCTGAGAACTCTAGAACTGCAGACACATTCTTTCACCTTCAAAACTACCATTAGAAAACATCTTATCTCCCTGAAAACACCCCGTCAACTACTACACGAATACCACCTGGTGGTTCACACTTACACTCACTCACTCATTTGACCATAAACAGTAATATTAATCTCAGTCTTAAAATAATGAATCCTGTGATACTCCAATACTGAAACTATGTACTGTGCCAAAACAAAAGCATTCACAATGCTAAACTCACAAACTAGTATTTAGTCACTTAGCCATAATACCAACTTACCTCATAATTTGTAATATTTTACAATTAAGAATAAAACTAAGTATGCCCGAAATGCCTAGCCATGCTAAGCGTTCTAGTGGTACACTCTGTAATCACAATTATACTACATGTAAACCAAACAATAACCAAAGTTCTGTAAACTCAGCATTGTAATCCTTATAGAGAATAAACTTTGAATTGAATTGAATTGAATAGAACAATGACCACAAGCTGTGGGTGTTAGGACAGTGTAGCTACCTAGAACAATAACCACAAGCTGTGGGTGTTACGATGGTGTAGCTACCTAGAACAGTGACAAGCTGTGGGTGTTACGACACTGTAGCTACCTAGAACAGTGACCACAAGCTGTGGGTGTTACGACAGTGTAGCTACCTAGAACAGTGACCACAAGCTGTGGTGTTACTGCGGTGTAGCTACCTAGAACAGTGACCACAAGCTGTGGGTGTTACGACAGTGTAGCTACCTGGAACAGTGACCACAAGCTGTGGGTGTTACGACAGTGTAGCTACCTAGAACAATAACCACAAGCTGTGGGTGTTACGACAGTGTAGCTACGTAGAACAATAACCACAGACTGTGAGTGTTACGACAGTGTAGCTACCTAGAACAGTGAGCACAAGCTGTGGGTGTTACGGCAGTGTAGCTACCTAGAACAGTGACCACAAGCTGTGGGTGTTACGACAGTGTAGCTACATAGAACAATAACCACAATCTGTGGGTGTTACGACAGTGTAGCTTCCTAGAACAGTGACCACAAGCTGTGGGTGTTACGACAGTGTAGCTACATAGAACAATAACCACAAGCATGGGGGTTAAAGAAAAGTGTAGCTACCTAAACAGTGACCACAAGCTGTGGGTGTTACGACGGTGTAGCTACCTCGAACAGTGACCACAAGCTGTGGGTGTTACGACAGTGTAGCTACCTAGAACAGTGATCACAAGCTGTGGGTGTTACGACAGTGTAGCTAACTCGAACAGTGACCACAAGCTGTGGGTGTTACGACAGTGTAGCTACCTAGAGCAATGACCACAAGCTGTGGGTTTTACGACAGTGTAGCTACCTCGAACAGTGACCACAAGCTGTGGATGTTACGACAGTGTAGCTACCTAGAACAGTGACCACAAGCTGTGGGTGTTACGACAGTGTAGCTACCTAGAACAATGACCACAAGCTGTGGGTGTTACGACAGTGTAACTACCTGGAACACAATGACCACAAGCTGTGGGTGTTACGACAGTGTAGCTACCTAGAACAGTGACCACAAGCTGTGGGTGTTACGACAGTGTAGCTACCTCGAACAGTGACCACAAGCTGTGGGGGTTACGACAGTGTAGCTACCTTTAAAAAATGACCACAAGCTGTGGTGTTACGACAGTGTAGCTACCTCGAACAGTGACCACAAGCTGTGGGTGTTACGACAGTGTAGCTACCTAGAACAGTGACCACAAGCTGTGGGTGATACGACAGTGTAGCTACCTAGAACAATGACCACAAGCTGTGGGTGTTACGACAGTGTAGCTACCTAGAACAATGACCACAATCTGTGGGTGTTACGACAGTGTAGCTACCTAGAACTGTGACCACAATCTGTGGGTGTTACGACAGTGTAGCTACCTAGAACAGTGACCACAATCTGTGGGTGTTACGACAGTGTAGCTACCTAGAACAGTGGTTCGAGTTGATTCTGCCCTGAAAATTACTTTGAGAGGCTGCTTCCTTCTCCTTACGAACTACCCAATTCTCCGATAATTTGCCACCTGGGTCATGTCGCCCTCGCCTATTGCCTTCATGATACCTTCAATCGATTATCTCTCCTCCTGTTTTCTTTCCTCGTAGGTTTCTCCTTCGGCTTCCTGGAGCCCATAGACAAAAACTGATCTCTCTCTTTCTTCCTCCCACTGTGTCTCCTATTGCATCCTCTAAAGTGTTTTAGTTCCTTCCCTTGGAGCGTTCCTTCCTTCAATCCCTTCCCTAGCTGAGGCCCCATTGTTCATTGGTCTGTCTTTCCTGCTCAGCTGTTCCTGTCCCCTGCAGGAGTCTAGTAACGTCCCTGCATATATCCTAGCTCCTTCAATGTCTCCCGACCCCTCATTTGTTCCTAGTGTGCTCCTTGTCTTTTCCTTGACCCCGTATGGGTGTGTGTGTGTGTGTGTGTGTGTGTGTGTGTGTGTGTGTGTGTGTGTGTGTGTGTGTTGTGTGTGTGTGTGTGTGTGTGTGTGTGTGAGTGTGAGTGCGTGTGTACTCGTCTATTTGTGGTTGCAGGTCGATTCACAGATTCTGGCCCCTCATGTGTGTGTGTGTGTATACTTACCTATTAGTGGTTGCAGGGGTCGAGTTATAGCTCCTGATCCCGCCTCTTCACTGATCGCTACTAGGTCACTCTCTCCCTGCTCCATGACCTCTGTCAAACCTCGTCTTAAAACTATGTATGGTTCCTGCCGCCACCACGTCACTTTCCAGATTGTTCCACTTCTTGACAACTCTGTGACTTAAGAAATACTTCCCAATATTCCTTTGACCCATCTGAGTCTTCAACGTCCAACTGCGACCCCTTATTTCTTTGTCCCATATCTGGAACATCCTGTCTTTGTCCACCTTATCAATTCCTTGCAGTATTTTATATGTCGTTATCATATCTCCACTAACCCTCCTCTCCTCCAGTGTCGTCAGGCCAATTTCCCTTAACCTTTCTTCATAGTACTTCCCCCCTAGCTCTGGAACCAATCTTCTCTTATTTACCCCTATCTCACCTATGGAATTTGTGCATGGGGCTCAACAACAATTAACCATCTCAGACCACTAATTACCCAACAAAAGGCTGCAGTTAGAATGATAACAAATTCTCACTACAGGCAGCACACTCCACCAATATTCAATACACTAAACCTACTCACCATACAAAACATCCATACTTATTACTGCACCTATTACATACATAGAACACTTAACTCTGATATTAACCCTCCCCTCAAACATCTCCTTGCAACCTCAACAGAACTCATGACCATAACACAAGGCACAGATCACTCTTTGATGTTCCTCGTGTCCATCTCTCACACTATGCAAAAACTCAATGCACATAAAAGCCCTAAAATCTGGAATTCATTACCTGTAAATATAAAAGAAACACTACCTGTTTATTAATTCAAGTCTCTTCTCAAAGATCACTTACTCACCCTAAAACCAAATAAATACTGAATAACTGAACCTTATAAATTGTATATCTTAAATGTTTCTCATAATTATATCACATAAATGTTAAACCTAAAACCCAATCTAACTTTATTATTTTTTAAATACACTACCTAACTGAATGCAACCATATGACCTGTCTTTGTAATACTCACTTGTGCTTTATAGTAATCTGTTTACATTAATGTTTTATCACTGATTTCATCATTGCTTAGTTAATCTTAAGTTAATTTTAAGCCAGCCCGTAATGCTATGCATAGTATAAGTGGCGTTGGCATGCTGCTCTTATCTGTATTTTTTTGTACCTCTGTATGTGTGCTCAAATTGTAAATAAATAAATAAATAAATAAATCTTTGCTCTTTCTCTAATTTCTTGAAGTGTATGACCAAGTGTGGGTTTCAGACTGGTGCTGCATACTCCAGTATGGGCCTGACGTACACGGTGTACAAAGTCTTGAACCATTCCTTACTGAGGTATCTGAAAGCTATTCTCAGGTTTGCCAGGCGCCCATTTGCTGCAACAGTTATCTGGTTGACGTGCACCTCAGAAGATGTGTTGGGTATTTCGCTAACCCCAAGATCCTTTTCCTTGAGTGAGGTTTGCAGTCTTTGGCCACTTAGGCTGTACTCTGTCTGCGGTCTTCTTTGCCCTTCCCCGATCTTCATGACTTTGCATTTGACAGGCTTCCTGCCTGGTGTGTGTGTGTGTGTGTGGTGTGTGTGTGTGTGTGTGTGTGTGTGTGTGTATGTTACCATTTTGTCCTAGGCACATGTCGATTAGACACTAGGCCTGTTGTATAAGCGTGTGTGTGTGTGTGTGTGTGTATGTTAGTTTTGTTTGCTTGAGGTCGAGACTCGGCTCCCGACCCCGCTTAAGTCTATTTTGATCGGCATCACTAATTTCTGCCCTCCTGAGCCTTATCTACTCCTGAAGCTCTGTATTGAGTTTGCTTCCACCACTGCCTCGTCCCAGTCATTCCACTTCTCAACTAGCCTGAGATTAAAAAATACTTCCTGACATCCCTGTACTTCATCTATGTCTTCAACTTCCATCCGTTTTCCCGTCATCATTTTGTATGTCGTAACCATACCTATCACATTCTGTTTTCTTCGCCAGTCATGGGC
>NC_069447.1:6460928-6470928 GCF_026875155.1 Cherax quadricarinatus | reverse complement strand
TAGTTTCAACACGTGTGTGCGTTCTCTGGTCTCAGCGTGTGTGCGTTTCACTGGTCTCACCGTGTGTGCGTTCTCTAGTTTCACCGTGTGTGCGTTCTCTGGTCTCACCGTGTGTGCGTTCATGGTCTCACCGTGTGTGCGTTCTCTAGTTCACCGTGTGTGCGTTCTCTGGTCTCAGCGTGTGTGCGTTCTCTGGTCTCACCGTGTGTGCGTTTTCTGGTCTCAGCGTGTGTGCGTTCTCTGGTCTCACCGTGTGTGCGTTTTCTGGTCTCACCGTGTGTGCGTTTTCTGGTCTCACCGTGTGTGCGTTTTCTGGTCTCAGCGTGTGTGCGTTCTCTGGTCTCACCGTGTGTGCGTTTCTGGTCCTCACCGTGTGTGCGTTTTCTGGTCTCAGCGTGTGTGCGTTCTTGTCTCACCGTGTGTGCGTTCTCTGGTCTCACCGTGTGTGCGTTTTCTGGTCTCAGCGTGTGTGCGTTCCCTGGTCTCACCGTGTGTGCGTTTTCTGGTCTCAGCGTGTGCGCGTTCTCTGGTCTCACCGTGTGTGCGTTTTCTGGTCTCAGCGTGTGTGCGTTCTCTGGTCTCAGCGTGTGCGCGTTCTCTAGTCTCACCGTGTGTGCGTTCTCTGGTCTCACCGTGTGTGCGTTCTCTGGTCTCCGTGTGTGCGTTCTCTGGTCTCACGGTGTGTGCGTTCTCTAGTCTCACCGTGTGTGCGTTCTCTGGTCTCACCGTGTGTGCGTTCTCTGGTCTCACCGTGTGTAGCGTTCTCTGGTCTCACCGTGTGTGCGTTCTCTGGTCTCACCGTGTGTGCGTTCTCTGGTCTCACCGTGTGTGCGTTCTCTGGTCTCACCGTGTGTGCGTTCTCTGGTCTCACCGTGTGTGCGTTCTCTGGTCTCACCGTGTGTGCGTTCTCTGGTCTCAGCGTGTGTGCGTACTCCCGGTCTCACCGTGTGTGCGTTCTCTGGTCTCACCGTGTGTGCGTTCTCTGGTCTCACCGTGTGTGCGTTCTCTGGTCTCAGCGTGTGTGCGTTCTCTGGTCTCAGCGTGTGTGCGTTCTCTGGTCTCACCGTGTGTGCGTTCTCTGGTCTCACCGTGTGTGCGTTCTCTGGTCTCACCGTGTGTGCGTTCTCTGGTCTCACCGTGTGTGCGTTCTCTAGTTTCACCGTGTGTGCGTTCTCCGGTCTCACCGTGTGTGCGTTCTCTGGTCTCACCGTGTGTGCGTTCTCTGTCTCACCGTGTGTGGTTTTCTGGTCTCACCGTGTGTGCGTTCTCTGGTCTCACGTGTGTGCGTTCCTGGCTCACCGTATGTGCGTTCTCTGGTCTCAGCGTGTGTGCGTTCTCTGGCCTCACCGTGTGTGCGTTCTCTGGCCTCACCGTGTGTGCGTTCTCTGGTCTCAGCGTGTGTGCGTTCTCTGGCCTCAGCGTGTGTGCGTTCTCTGGCCTCAGCGTGTGTGCATTCTCTGGCCTCAGCGTGTATGCGTTTTCTGGTCTCAGCGTGTATGCGTTTTCTGGTCTCACCGTGTGTGCGTTTTCTGGTCTCAGCGTGTGTGCGTTCTCTGGCCTCAGCGTGTGTGCGTTCTCTGGCCTCAGCGTGTGTGCGTTCTCTGGCCTCAGCGTGTGTGCGTTCTCTGGCCTCAGCGTGTGTGTGTTCTCTGGCCTCAGCGTGTGTGCATTCTCTGGCCTCAGCGTGTGCGCGTTCCCTGGCTTCAACGTGTGAACGTTCCCTGGCCTCAGCGTGTGTGCGTTCCCTGGCTTCAGCGTGTGCGCGTTCCCTGGCCTCAGCGTGTGTGCGTTCTCTGGCTTCAGCATGTGTGTGTTCCCTGGCCTCAGCGTGTGCGCGTTCTCTGGCTTCAGTGTGTGCGCGTTCCCTGGCCTCAGCGTGTGCGCGTTCCCTGGCCTCAGCGTGTGCGCGTTCTCTGGCTTCAGCGTGTGCGCGTTCCCTGGCCTCAGCGTGTGCGCGTTCTCTGGCTTCAGCATGTGCGCGCCCCCTGGCCCCCAGGGTGCGCTTTCCCTGGTTTCACCCATTGCGCGTTCCCTGGCCTAAAAGGTTTTGCGCGTTCCCTGCTTCAGCATGGGCGTTCCTGGCCTCAGCGGTGCGCGTTCCCTGGCTTCAGCATGGGGCGCGTTCCCGGGCCTCAGCGGGGTGCGCGTTCCCGGGCCTCGGGCGTTTGCGCGTTCCCTGGTTTCACATTTTGTGTGCTTTTCTCGGGTTTCAGTGGGGGTTGCGCTTTTTCCCCGGGCCCTAAACTTTGTGCGGGGTTCCCCGGGGTTTTTCAGCTTTGTGTTGCTGTTCCCCGGGCTTAAAGTGTGTGCGCTTTCCCCCGGCCTAAAGCGTGTGGGGCTTTCCCGGGGTTTCAGCATGTGTGGGGCTTTCTTCTGGTTTCAGTGTGCGCTTTTCCCGGGCCTCAGCGTGTGCGCGCCCCCTTTGGTTTAAAAGCAGGGTGTGTGCTTTCTCTGGCTTCGGTGTGAAACGCTTCCCTGGAACTGGTGTACACCCCATTTTTTTGCGTAAGTGTAAACGTGTTTGAGTTTTGTTTTTATTTTTTTTTGTAAAAATTTTTCCCTGCGCCCAGCGAAATGTGTAACCCTGTGAGCGTCTTGGGGTTGCGCAAAAACACACACTCACATTACACCCCACCACATAAACACCAGGACCATGACCCCGGCCCCCGAAAACCAGCCCCTAGGTGAGACCACTATAGTTGAAATACATTTAACTTTAAATTTTTCTTTAAACAAAGATTTTGTGAGTGTGTGTTTTGTGTGTTTTGTGGTGGGGTGTGTGTGTGTGTGTGTGAAAGTTGTGGGTTTGTGTGGGGTAAATTTGTGGTTTTGTGTGAGTGTTTTGTGGGGTTGTGTGGGGTTGGTGTTTGTGTATTGTGTAGGGTTTGTGTGTTTTTGTGAGTGTGTGTGTATGTGGTGTGTTTTTGTGTATTTTGTGTGTTTTGTGTTTTTTTAAATTTTTGGTATTTTTTGTGTTGTGTGAGTGTGTGTTTGTGTGTGTGGGGTGTGTTTTTGTGTGTGTGTAAAGGTGTGTGTGGTGGGGTTTGGGTGTGTGTGGTGTTGTTTTGGTGTGTGTGTGTGGTGTTTTGGGGTGTGTGTGATGTTTGTGTGGAGTGTTGTGTGGGGTGGTTTGTTGTGTTTTGTGTATGTGTTTATGTTTGGGGGTTGGGTGAGTGTGTGTGTTGGTGTTTGTGTGTTTGTGAATTTTTTATGTTTTGTGTTTTGGGGAGGTGTGTGTATTTTGGGGTTTTGGGGTTGTTTTTGTATTTGGGGTAGGTTTTGGTTTGTAAAAGTTGTTTTGGTGTAGTGTGTTTTGGTGTGTTTGTGTATTTTTTAAATGTTGTGTGTGTGTGAGGTGTGTGTGTGTGTTGTGTGTTGTGTGTGTGGGGGTGTGATGTGTTGTGTGTGTGTTTTTTGGTTGGGGGGTTTTTGGGTGTGGTGGTGTGGGTGTGGGGTTGAGTGTTTTTGGGGTGTGTGTGGTGTTTGTGGTGAGTTTTGTGTGTGTGTTGTTGTGTGGTTTTTTGGTGTGGGGTTTTTTGGGGTGTTTTGTGTGTGAGTGGGTGGGTGGGAGTGTGTGTGTGTTTTTGGTGTGTTGGGGTTTGGTGTGTGTGGGGGTGTGTGGTGTGTTTTGTGCTTTTTGGGGGGGTGTTTGTGGGGGGGTTGTTTTTTTGTGTGTGCGGGGGGGGTTGTTGTGTGTGAGTGTGGAAACCTCACCTAGTTACTCACCCTATTTGAGGTTGCAGGGGCAAAGTCCGAGCCCCTGGCCCCCCTCTTCACTGATCGCTACTAGGCCCTTTTCTCCCCTAAACCCGGGTGAGCTTTATCATCCCTGTTTTAAAGCTAGTAGGGAAACCTGCCTCCTCTAAAAAACCCCTTTTCCCAAACTATTCCACTTACTGCCCAAATCTGGGGCTGAAGAAATATTTCCTAACACCCCCTGTAAATTTCATCTGCCCCTTTCAGTTTCCAACTGGTCCCCGGGTTAAACTGTGCCCCAATCCCCGGGAACACCCTGTTTTTGTCCACCTTTTTCCCTTCCTCTCTATTTTGTATCTTATCATGCCCCCCCTATTCCCCCTGCCCCCTCCAGGGGTCGTCGGGTTTGTTTTCCCCTTTAAAACCTCTCCTCGAAAGGAAAAAACCCCTTTTAGCTCTGGGACAAAGTCTTGTTGAAAACCCCTTGCCCTTCCCTATTTTTCTTTACTGCTTGGCTAGGTGGGGGTTTCCCAAAACGGGTGCCGCATACCCCCAATTTTGGGCCAAACGTACCGGTTTACAAGCCTGAACGTTTCCCTTTCATAAAAATTTTCGGAAGCGTTCTGGGGTTTTTTGGCCAGGCCCCCAAATTTTTAGTTTTTTGCCAAGATTTTTTTTAATTTGGTTTTTTTTTTTTTTCCGGATTTTTTTGGGCCCCGGCCCCCTTTTTTCCCAGGAGATTGCCGGGTTTTTATCTCCCCCCAAAATCTTTTTTCCTTGAATGAGGTTTGTATTTTGGGGCCCCCCTAACTGTACTCCGTCTGCGGCCCTTTTTGCCCTTCCCCAATTTTTCATGATTTTGCATTTGGGTGGGATTAACTCCAGGAGCCAATTCGGGACCAGGCCCTGCAGCCTGCCCAGTTTCCCTTTGATTCTGCCTGGTCTTCGATCGATTAAATTTCCCTTTCTCATCAATTTCACGCAACTGCAAACGGGGACACCTCAAAAGTCTTTTCCCTTCCGTCAGGGTCTTTTCCACAAATCCCAGAAACACACTGGCCCTAGGACTGACCCCTGGGGGCCCGGGGGCGGTCCGGGTGCCCGTCTGACACCTCGCCACTTACCATACCCCGCTGCGCCCTTCCTGACAATTTTCCCCCTGACCCCTTGAAGTCCCTTTTCCCCTGTTACCCCTGCTTGGTCCCCTTTTTTTTGCAACCAATCTCTTTTTGGGGAAAATTTTGTAAAACGCCTTCCTGCACCCAAGAAAATATCCCAATCCCCCCACCCCTCTCCCCCTTGTTTTAAAGTGTCACCATGCCCCATAGAACTCCAGAAAGGTTCGGGGACACGGTTTCTCGCCCTAAAACCCATTGGCTCCCTTTTTGATGGGGTTTCATTCCCTTTTCTGGGTTTTTAAACCACTCTTTCCCTGATAATCTTCCATGTTTTTGCATACATACATGTCAGTGACACTGGTCTGAAATTTTAATGCTTCATGCCCTTTTCCCCTTTTTTTTAAAAAATTGGGACACATTTGCTGCCCTTCCATGCCTCAGGCAATCTCCCTGTTTCGTTAGATGTAGGGGAACTTGTTGTTTAGGGGTACACTTAGCGCCTCTGCCCCCTCCCCTTAAACCCATGGAGAAAGTTACCCTGGCCCCATTGTTTTTGGGAGGTATCTCCCTCACTCAGAAGCCTCTTCACTTTTTCCCTCGGTTGTGTGTACTGGGGCCACCCCTTTTGGTGGGGCCCCAAAACCTCCCCGTCTTTCTGGGGGCCCTTCTGTCTCCTCTGTGAACACTTTTTTGAATTCTTTTTGAGTTCCTTACATATTTAAAGGTTCATTTCTTGTTGTCTCTCCTCCTTCCTTCCTTAGCCTGATTACCTGGTCCTTGACTGTTGTTTTTCCTCTTGATGTGGCTGTACAACTGTTTCGGGTCAGATTTGGCTTTCGCTGCTATGTTATTTTCATATTGTCTTTGAGCCTCCCTTCTTATCTGTGCATATTCGTTTCTGGCTCTACGACTGCTCTCCTTATTCTCCTGGGTCCTTTGCCTTCTATATTTCTTCCATTCCCTAGCACACTTGGTTTTTGCCTCCCTGCACCTTTGGGTAAACCATGGGCTCATCCTGGCTTTTTCATTATCCTGTTACCCTTGGGTACAAACCTCTCCTCAGCCTCCTTGCATTTTGTTGCTACATAAGAACATAAGAACATAAGAAAGGAGGAACACTGCAGCAGGCCTGTTGGCCCATACTAGGCAGGTCCTTTACAATTCATCCCACTAACAAAACATTTGCCCAACCCAATTTTCAATGCCACCCAAGAAATAAGCTCTGATGTGAAAGTCCCACTCAAATCCAACCCCTCCCACTCATGTACTTATCCAACCTAAATTTGAAACTACCCAAAGTCCCAGCCTCAATAACCCTACTAGGTAGACTGTTCCACTCATCAACTACCCTATTTCCAAACCAATACTTTCCTATGTCCTTTCTAAATCTAAACTTATCTAATTTAAATCCATTACTGAGGGTTCTCTCTTGGAGAGACATCCTCAAGACCTTATTAATATCCCCTTTATTAATACCTATCTTCCACTTATACACTTCGATCAGTCTCCCCTCATTCTTCGTCTAACAAGTGAATGTAACTTAAGAGTCTTCAATCTTTCTTCATAAGGAAGATTTCTAATGCTATGTATTAATTTAGTCTTCCTATGCTGAATGTTTTCTAACGAATTTATGTCCATTCTGTAATATGGAACCAGAACTGAGCTGCATAATCTAGGTGAGGCCTTACTAATGATGTATAAAGCTGCAGTATGACCTCTGAACTTCTGTTGCTTACACTTCTTGATATAAATCCCAGTAATCTATTTGCCTTATTACGTACGCTTAGGCATTGGCTGTCTTGGTTTAAGGTTGCTGCTCACCATAACCCCCAAGTCCTTTTCGCAATCTGTATGGCTAAGTTCTACATCATTTAACATATAAGTGCTAGGGTTATGGGCACTCCCAAGCTTCAGAACCTTGCATTTACTACATTGAACTGCATCTGCCACTTTCTGACCAAGAATAGAGTTTGTTTAAATTCTCCTGAAGTTCCATAACATCTACGTTTGAATCAATTATCCTACCTATCTTTGTGTCATCGGCGAAATTTGCTCATATCACTAGTAATTCCCTCATCAAGATCATTGAATAATATTATAAACAACAACGGGCCCAAGACTGATCCCTGTGGAACGCCACTTGTTACAGATCCCCACTCGATTTAACCCCATTTATGGACACTGCTTCCTGTCAGTGAGCCATGACTCGATCCACGAGAGCACTTTCCCCCAATGCCATGAGCTGCCACTTTCTTTAACAGTCTATGGTGCGGAACTCTATCAAAAGCCTTACTAAAATCTAAGTAAATAATATCAAATTCTTTATCGTGGTCAACAGCCTCAAAAGCTTTACTGAAGAAAGTTAATAAATTAGTTAGACAAGACCGGCCTCTTGTGAATCCATGCTGAGTATCATTAATCAAGCTATGCTTATCGAGAGGGCTTCTTATAATCTCAGCTATAATTGACTCTAGTAATTTGCCTACAATTGAGGTCAGGCTTATTGGGCGAAAATTTTTGACGGTAACGACTTGTCCCCTGTTTTAAAAATAGGAATTACATTAGCCATCTTCCACATATCAGACACTACACCTGTTTGAAGAGATAAATTAAAAATATTAGTTAATGGTTCACAGAGTTCCATTTTGCATTCCTTAAGACCCTTGAAAAAACCTCACCAGGACCCGGCTACATATTCCATCATCTCATTAACTGGCTTCCCTGCCAGTTCTCTGTCCCACTGAACCCCGTTCAGGAAGTTCCTCATTCCTGTGTAGTCCCCTTTCTTGTAGTTTGGCTTCATTCGTCCTGGCCTTCCTGCTTCTCCCTCCACTTGTAGCTCTACTGTGTATTCGAAGCTTAAAACCACATGTGTGTGTGTGCGTGTGTGTGTGTGTGTGTGTGTGTGTGTGTGTGTGTGTGTGTGTGTGTGTGTGTGTGTGTGTGTGTGTGTGTGTGTGTGTGTGTGTGTGTGTGTGTGTGCGTGTGTGTGTGCATGTAGCTCATCACTGTGGTGTTCCTCCGCGATCTAACATTAAAATCAATTAGTTCATCATCAAGGGTTTTCTCACAGTGTAACTATTATAAATAGCGAACAACACACTGTCTCTTTCCATAATTTATGATACAAAAAGATGCATTAGCACATCGTGGGTGTTACGACATTGTAGCTACCTAGAACAGTGACCACAAGCTGTGGGTGTTACGACAGTGTAGCTACCTAGAACAACGACCACAAGCTGTGGGTGTTACGACAGTGTAGCTACCTAGAACAGTGACCACAAGCTGTGGGTGTTACGACATTGTAGCTACCTAGAACAATGACCACAAGCTGTGGGTGTTACGACATTGTAGCTACCTAGAACAACGACCACAAGCTGTGGGTGTTACGACAGTGTAGCTACCTAGAACAATGACCACAAGCTGTGGGTGTTACGACAGTGTAGCTACCTAGAACAATGACCACAAGCTGTGGGTGTTACGACAGTGTATCTATCTAGAACAGTGACCACAAGCTGTGGGTGTTACGACAGTGTAGCTACCTAGAACAGTGACCACAAGCTGTGGGTGTTACGACAGTGTAGCTACCTAGAACGGTGACCACAAGCTGTGGGTGTTACGACAGTGTAGCTACCTAGAACAGTGACCACAAGCTGTGGGTGTTACGACATTGTAGCTACCTAGAACAACGACCACAAGCTGTGGGTGTTACGACAGTGTAGCTACCTAGAACAATGACCACAAGCTGTGGGTGTTACGACAGTGTAGCTACCTAGAACAATGACCACAAGCTGTGGGTGTTACGACAGTGTATCTATCTAGAACAGTGACCACAAGCTGTGGGTGTTACGACAGTGTAGCTACCTAGAACAGTGACCACAAGCTGTGGGTGTTACGACAGTGTAGCTACCTAGAACGGTGACCACAAGCTGTGGGTGTTACGACAGTGTAGCTACCTAGAACAGTGACCACAAGCTGTGGGTGTTACGACAGTGTAGCTACCTAGAGCAGTGACCACAAGCTGTGGGTGTTACGACAGTGTAGCTACCTAGAACAGTGACCACAAGCTGTGGGTGTTACGACAGTGTAGCTACCTAGAACAATAACCACAAGCTGTGGGTGTTACGACAGTGTAGCTACCTAGAACAGTGACCACAAGCTGTGGGTGTTACGACAGTGTAGCTACCTAGAACAGTGACCACAAGCTGTGGGTGTTACGACAGTGTAGCTACCTAGAACAGTGACCATAAGCTGTGGGTGTTACGACAGTGTAGCTACCTAGAAGAGCGACCACAAGCTGTGGGTGTTACGACAGTGTAGCTACCTAGAACAGTGACCACAAGCTGTGGGTGTTACGACAGTGTAGCTACCTAGAACAGTGACCACAAGCTGTACGTGTTACGACAGTGTAGCTACCTAGAACAGTGACCACAAGCTGTGGGTGTTATGCTCCCAAAATGTAAGTATTAAATAGAATGGTGTATCAGTATACTGTGGATCTTCATACACTGTAACTATCGTACAGAATAATGTAGCCGATTGTGTAGATGGTTTCATAAATAAAATATCATTTAGAACAGTGTACGATACACTGTGGGTGTTTCTACAATTTAACTATAATTTAGACTAGTGTAGTCCACTGCGAGTGTTCGCGCTATGTAACGAGCGTACATAATAGCACTGCCACAGAGAGAGATTTTTCCCACAATATTGCTATCACATTCATTAGTGGAACAGCACACTGTTGGTGCTGTTATACTGTAATTATCTTGTAGCAGTATACCGTGAGTGTTCTCACAATATAATTATGGTGTAGAATAATGTGACACCATAGTGTGGGTGTTTTGCACTGAGTAACTTACGTGTTGAACTGTGTGCCCACACAACTGTGTGCCCACACAACTGTGTGCCCACACAACTGTGTGCCCACACAATGTTCTACCATTTAACTTGCATATAGAATTGTATAGCAGCACTCTGTGAGGGTTTCTCAAAACCTAACTATCATATAGAGTAGTACACAACACACTTCTATGGCTTCCTCTACGTCAGCTGTCTTCTTGAGAGCCAGTTGATCACATTAGCACCTGGCTCTGATCTTAGTGCGTTAGCGTTGCTTATAATATCTTCTCTGCCTGTCTATATGAAGATTTAAGCATGAGCACACCTCACCTTATAAATAAAAC
>NC_069447.1:6423078-6460428 GCF_026875155.1 Cherax quadricarinatus | reverse complement strand
TACTCTTGGGGTCAGCGAAACCGCCTTTTTTTCCATAAGAGAAAGGGAAAAGGGAAAAAGGGAAATATTCACTTCGCTAGACACAGGCAATTGGGTGTAGTGGCCTGTGGGTCACAGTGCCTTTTTTCCAAGGTCATTCACTGGGCCCACAGTCGTCTCGAGAGTTAAACACTGTACTACTCGTTAATTACTACAAACCCGCAGCACTCAACACATCTAGCACACCTGTCTTGGAATGACAGACAAATTTTCACTCTGTGGACAAACAAATCAGCACAAAACTTACTATGTTTATAGATGAACCTCGGGCATGTTACAGTTAAAAAAGCCGTCTCCAAAGGAGTTACCAGGTACTTGCAATGCTCGTTAAATTGTTCTTAACCACTCTTGTTGTGTTCCAACTATGCAGCATTCCTCCCAGAAACACTCAGTGCATAGAAGAATAACAGGTCATCTTCCTCAGTTAGAGATGTAACACATTTTTGTACAAGCTGCACAGTCAGGTCTGGATCACCAACTCACGCAGGATGGGAAAATTCGTCCGTATTTCTCAGGTAGGCAGAGGTCGACTTCCCTTAACCTCTCCTCATAGGACATACCTCTGGGGACTAGTCTTGTTGCAAATCTTTGCACTTTCTCTAGTTTCTTTGCGTGCTTGGCTAGGTGTGGGTTCCAAACTGGTGGCCGCATACTCCATTATGGGCCTAACGTACACGGTGTACAGGGTCCTGAACGATTCCTTATAAGATGTCGGAATGCTGTTCTGAGGTTTGCTAGGCGCCATATGCCGCAGCAGTTATTTTGGTTGATGTGCGCTTCAGGAGATGTGCCTGGTGTTATACTCACCCCAAGATCTTTTTCCTTGAGTGAGGTTTGTAGTCTTTGGCCCCCTGGACTGTACTCCGTCTGCAGTCTTCTTTCCCCTTCCCCAATCTTCATGACTTTGCACTTGGTGGGGTTGAGCTCCAGGAGCCAATTGCTGGACCAGGTCTGCAGCCTGTCCAGATCCCTTTGTAGTTCTGCCTGGTCTTCGTCCGAATGAATTCTTCTCATCAACTTCACGTCATCTGCAAACAGGGACACTTCGGAGTCTATTCCTTCCGTCATGTCGTTCACGAATACCAGAAACAGCACTGGTCCTAGGACTGACCACTGTGAGACCCCACTCGTCACAGGTTCCCACTGTGACACCTCGCCACGTACCATGACTTGCTGCTGTCTTCCTGACAAGTATTCCCTGATCCATTGTAGTGCCTTCCCTGTTATCCCTGCTTGGTCCTCCAGTTTTTGCACTAATCTCTTGTGTGGAACTGTGTCAAACGCCTTCTTGCAGTCCAAGAAAATGCAATCTACCCACTCCTCTTCTTCTTGTCGTACTGCTGTCACCATGTCATAGAACTCCAGTAGGTTTGTGACACAGGATTTCCCGTCCCTGTAACCATGTTGGCTGCTGTTGATGAGATCATTCCTTTCTAGGTGTTCCACCACTCTTCTCCTGATAATCTTCTCCATGACTTTGCATACTATACATGTCAGTGACACTTTTCTGTAGTTTAGTGCTTCATGTCTGTCTCCTTTTCTAAAGATTAGAACTACATTTGCTGTCTTCCATGCCTCAGGTAATCTCCCTGTTTCGATAGATGTGTTAAATATTGTTGTTAGGGGTGCGCATAGCATGACTGCTCCTTCTCTCAGGACCCATGGAGAGATGTTATCTGACCCCATTGCCTTTGAGGTCTCTAGCTCACTCAGAAGCCTCTTCACTTCTTTCTCGGTGTGTGTATTGTGTCCAGCACTTGGCAGTGTGCCCGTCTTTCTGGAGTCCCTTCTGTCTCCTCTCTGAACACTTCTTTGAATCTCTTGTTGAGTTCCTCACATACTTCGCAGCCATTTCTTGTTGTCTCTCCTCCTTCCTTTGTTAGCCTGATTACCTGGTCCTTGACTGTTGTTTTCCTCCTGATGTGGCTGTATAACAGCTTCAGGTCAGATTTGACTTTCGCTGCTATGTCATTTTCATATTGTCGATGGGCCTCCCTTCTTACCTGTGCACATTCATTTCTGGCTCTACGACTGCTCTCCTTATTCTCCAGGGTCCTTTGCCTTCTGTACTTCTTCCATTTCCAAGCATACTTGGTTTATGCCTCCCTGCACCTTTGGGTGAAGCATAGGCTCATCCTGGCTTTTTCATTATTCCTGTTACCCTTGGGTACAAACCTCTCCTCAGCTTCCTTGCGCATTGTTGCTATATATTCCATCATCTCGTTTACTGGCTTCCCTGCAAGTTCTCTGTCCTACTCTAACCCATTCAAGAAGTTCCTCATTCCCGCGTAGTCCCCTTTCTTGTAGTTTGGCTTCATTTGCCCTGGCCTTCCTGCTTCCCCCTCCACTTGTAACTCTGCTGTGTATTCGAAGCCTAAGACCAAATGATCGCTTGCCCCAAGGGGTCTTTCATATGTGATGTCCTCAATATCTGTGCTACTCAAGGTGAATACTAGGTCCATTCTCGCTGGTTCATCCTCTTCTCTCTCTCTGGTAGTGTCCTTTACGTGTTGGTACATGAAGTTTTCCAGTACCACCTCCATTATCTTAGCCCTCCATGTATCTTGGCCCCCATGTGGCTCCAAGTTCTCCCAATCGATTTCCTTGTGGTTAAAGTCACCCATGATCAGTAGCCTTGCCTTGCATGCATGAGCCCTTCTGGCCACTGCAGCCAGTGTGTCAACCATCGCTCTATTGCTCTCATCATACTCTTGCCTTGGCCTCCTGCTGTTCTGTGGTGTGTTATACATCACTGCAATTACCACCTTGGGACCTCCAGGCTGAAGCGTTCCTATTATGTAATCTCTTGCTTCTCCACTGTCTCCTCTCTCCAGCTCATCAAAATTCCATCAGTTTTTGATCAGCAGTGCCACTCCTCCACCCCACTGTTCCCTCTGTCTTTCCTCGGGATCTGATATCTCGTTGGAAAGATGGCATCTGTTATCATACCTGTGAGCTTGGTTTCTGTGAGAGCTATGACGTCCGGTGACGCCTCTTTGACTCTTTCATGCCACTCCTCCCACTTATTTGTTATTCCATCAGCGTTTGTGTACCATACCTTCAGTTTCCTCTCCAACACTGTGTTTTGATGGGGTCTGTGAGGGTGGGAGACCTGGTAGTGTACTGTGGGATTCTATAGCTGAGTGTTGGGTGTGAGCTGTGAGTATGGATTGAAGTTTGTGTTGGGATGGTGTGATAGATTGTGGAGTTCTGGGGATGGTTCTGTGTGCGCTTGCTCTTGTTGCTCTGCTCTGGTTGACCTCTGCTGAGACGAATGTTCCTTCCTCAGCCGATTGTCATGACGCTCATTGCCTTTGTTACTTTGTCCGCTCTCATGACCTTCGTGTTCCTTCTAAGTATAGGTTGGTCTCAGACGTTAGTAGAGGCCTGTTATTTTATCAGCTCCCCTGCCTACTCCGTCCGTTTTCTCTTCGTCTTCAAGGAACTCCTGGGTTCCTGCGTCACACTCCTCCTTACTTGTCAAGGAACTTCGGGGTTCCTGCATCAGTTTCCTTTTTACTTGTCAAGGAATTCGGGGTTCCCTAGTCACAATCCTTTTTACTTGTAAAGGGAACTCCGGGGTTCCTGCCTCACAGTCCTCATTTGTAAAGGAATTTTCCGGGTTACACGTCAAACCTTACTTGTAAAGGGAGCTACTGCTTTCCTGCGTCACACTTTCCTTACTTGTCAGGACCCCTGGGTTTCTGTGCCAACCCTTTTACCTTTTAAGGAATTTCTGGGTTCCTGTGTCACAATCTCCTTACTGTCAGGAACTCCAGTTTTTTCTAGTCACAGTACCTTCCCTCTAAAAAGTCAGGATTCCTAGTCACGATTTTCCCTTCCCATCAAGGAACCCCCATGCACCTTGAGGCCCATGTCGCCCCGCCCTTCCCGCAGAAAGAGCTTGTCGAACTTAAAAAAGCCCTAGGGGAAAGGCTGGTGTATAGTACATAGGATGGTCCTCCCGACGTCATGTCCTTCAGATCCGGACCAGCTTCTGGCGTTAAGGAGTCGGTCCTGTAGTAGGGGTAAAGAAGAGCACGGAGGATCCGCAGGATTTAATGGAAAAAGCTTTTAAAAGTTTTTCTAAGACGACAGGCTTCTTCAATTTTAGACGCAGACAGAGCATTAATTGTTTCCCTCTAAAAGTCTAAACAAAGCTAAAAACAGTTCATTTTGATCACAAACACAGATTTTAAACCCAGGGCAATTGGGAAGTCACACATTTTTAGTCAAACGTTTGGGGCCCCCGGGCGGCAGGTAAAGTCTGCTTCACAGGCGATGGTCTAGGGTTTGATTCCCCGAGGGTAGTAGCAGTAGTGTAGCGTAACAGAGCATAGTGATATAGAAGTAACAGTGTAGTAGTAGTTTGGTAGCCCTAGTTAGTAGCATTAATGGAAAAAAGTGCACTAGTAGTAATTGAAGTGGGAAATACAGTTGTAGTGTAGTAGTAGTCATAGTGCAGTTGGGCTCTCTTTTCTCAGTCTTAAAAAAAATTTTTGTTTGGGGAAGGTACAGTTCACAGTCAACAATTAACTGGCCTCTCTAAAACTGTCTATCCTTCTTCTGCCTTTAAAAGGGACCTTCTTGTTGAGCCTCCCCTCAGTTCTGGCTTTGTTTTCTGTAGGTATCTGCCTTTTAAAAGGGTAATAATAATAATAATAATAATAATAATAATAATAATAATAATAATAATAATAAATTTTTTTTTTATTTTATTATTATCACACTGGCCGATTCCCACCAAGGCCAGGGTGACCCGAAAAAGAAAAACCTTTAAACCAATTCACTCCTACTGTCTTGCCAGAAGGGTGCTTTACACTACAGTTTTTAAACTGCAACATTAACACCCCTCCTTCAGAGTGCAGGCACTGTACTTCCCATCTCCAGGACTCAGTCCGGCCTGCCGGTTTCCCTGAATCCCTCATAAATGTTACTTTGCTCACACTCCAACAGCACGTCAAGTATTAAAAACCATTTGTCTCCATTCACTCCTATCAAAACACGCTCACGCATGCCCGCTGGAAGTCCAAGCCCCTCGCACAAAAAAACCTCCTTTACCCCCTCCCCCCCAACCTTTCCTAGGGGCCCACCCCTACCCCGCCCTTTCCCTTTCCCCTACAGACTGATACACTCTTGAAGTCACTCTATTTCGCTCCATTCTCTTACATGTCCGAACCACCCCAACAAAACCCCTTTCCCCAGCCCTCTGGACAACAGTTTTGGCAATCCCGCACCTCCTCATAACTTCCAAACAACGGGAAATTTTCTGCATTTATTCACACCACACATTGCCCTCAGACATGACCCTCTCCATGCCCCCAGCCTTCCCCTCGCTGAAACATTAATCACCCATGTTCACCCCCTATAAGAGCTTGGTAAAACTATACTTCAAAATTTCCCCCTCTTTGCCTCCAAAAAGTTCTTTGTCTCCACAGACCCCTAAGTGCCCCCGCTCACCTTTTCCCCCTCATCAATTCTAGATTCGCCTCTCTTTATAGACCCATCCGCTGACACGTCCACTCCCAAATATCTGAAAAATTTCACCTCCCCATATCTCTCCCCCCAATCTGATTAAATCTTTCATACCAATCTTTTTTTTCCCATAACCCTTCCCTTTTCCTGTATTCATTTCAATTTTTTTCTTTTACATACCCCCCAAAAATTCACCCCCAAAACCTTTGCAACTTCAGAACCCCAAAAGAGCACGTGTATCACAAAGAGCAGCTGTGAAAAACTCCCACTTTATGGCTTTTCTAATTTTTTAAAATTCACACCTCTTTCGAAGCCCCCGCATTATTCTCTTACAACACCACTATAAATTTATTAAAAAAACCCCGGTGACATCGCCCTCCTTGTCTAAGGCCTACTTTTACTGGGAAATAATCTCCCCCTTTCCTAATAATAATAATAATAATTATGGAGGGGTTCGGAAATTTTGAGGGATGGTACGAATAGAACCGCGTGTGTATAAATCTGTATGGGGGGGAGGCGGGGGGGGGGGACGCCTAGGAAAGGTTAGAGGGGGGGGGGGGGAAAGGAGGTTTTTTGTGGAGGGGCTTAAACTTCAGCAAGCATGTGTGAGCGTGCTAGATGGAGCGAGTGGAACAAAAAATGGTTATTAGGACTTGAGGTGCTGTTGGGTGTGGAAAGGGTAACTTTTTTTGGGAAGGGATTCAGGTATTCTAGGTTCCTGGAGATATACCAGAGAGGTTTTGGGGGTCAACCCCCCTGCAGCCTCGTGGTGGGTCAGGGTCTGATAAACCCAGGCTCCTACTGCTGGCCGCATGAAAACCCGACGAATTTGCCACATCCCGGCTGATCAAGTACTGACTTTAGGTCCCTGTCCAAAGCCTTCTTGAAGACAGTCAGGGGTCCATTGCTAATCCCCCATATGTATGCTGAGAGGCAGTTGAACAGTCTTGGGTCCCTGACACTATACAGATGCGACAGAGTGAACAGGCAAAAGAGGGAGGAGGTTAGCCTTTTATATCGCAGAGTCATTTGTTTGCACAGAACTGCTTAATGCCAAATGATTTTAGTGGAATTTTTAGCAGTAAAGATCGAGAACCAAAAACCTAGTCATTGTGGTGTCTACAAGCCTCCGGATGCAACGTCCCAGCAATTCCAGGAACAGCTGTTAAAAATTGACCACTGTCTGGAAAATCTCCCAGCTCCTGCCCCCAAACTCTTGCTCCTGGGGGATTTCAACTTAAGGCACCTAAAATGGAGGAATATAGCAAATAATGTTGTTGCGTGATAACACCAGGAGGCAGTTTTAGGAAAATTTCACACACACACGAGCTTTTAAATTTCTCTGCACAAAATTTCAACTTAAACCAGCAAATAATAGAGCCTACTAGACTGGAGAATACACTAGACCTCATCTTCACTAACAATGATGACCTGATACGAAATGTCACCATATCAAAACAATAAAACTCAGATCACAACTTTAATCGAGGTTCAGACATGTATGCGAGGAGCCCAGACCGACAAAATGGGATCAGTCACGAGGGAGCATTCACCAAATTCAACTTCAATGATAAAAAACATAAATTTGGGACCAAGTAAACAATTCCTACCCAAAAATAAACTGGGAAGATAGACTAAGCAACACAGACCCTAACTTTGCCTAGAACGATTAACTCGGTGGCACTCGAGATGCTCAAGGCTTATTCCTTTAAGAAAAAGGAGGAGAGGATATAAAATAGAAAGAGACAGGCGCTCCCTTTACAGGCGACGGAAAAGAATAACAGAGCGGCTAAAAGAGGCCAATATATCTGAAATGCGTAGGGAGTCACTGGTCAGAGAAATAGCAAACATCGAACTTAAGCTAAAGGAATCTTATAGGAGTCAGGAATCGCGGGAAGAACTAAAAGCCATAAATGAAATCGAAAGAAACCCAAAGTATTTCTTTTCCTATGCCAAATGAAAGTCGAGAACAACGTCCAGTATTAGGCCCCTACTTAAACAAGATGGGTCCTACACAGATGACAGCAAGGAAATGAGTGAGCTACTCAAGTCCCAATATGACTCAGTTTTTAGCAAGCCGCTAACCAGACTGAGAGTCGAAGATCAAAATGAATTTTTTATGAGAGAGCCACAGAATTTGGTTAACACAAGCCTATCTGATGTTATCCTGACGCCAAATGGCTTCGAACAGGCGATAAATGACATGTCCATGCACTCTGCCCCAGGGCCAATCTCATGGAACTCCGTGTTCATCAAGAACTGCAAGAAGCCCCTATCACGAGCTTTTACCATCCTATGGAGAGGGAGCATGGACGCGGGGGTCGTCCCACAGTTACTAAAAACAACAGACATAGCCCCACTCCACAAAGGGGGCAGTAAAGCAATAGCAAAGAACTACAGACCGATAGCACTAACATCCCATATCATAAAAATCTTTGAAAGGGTCATAAGAAGCAAGATCGCCACCCATCTAGAAACCCATCAATTACACAACCCAGGGCAACATGGGTTTAGAGCAGGCGCTCCTGTCTGTCTCAACTATTGGATCACTACGACAAGGTCCTAGATGCAGTAGAAGACAAAAAGAATGCTGATGTAATATAAACAGACTTTGCAAAAGCCTTCGACAAGGGTGACCATGGCGTAATAGCGCACAAAATGCGTGCTAAAGGAATAACAGGAAAAGTTGGAAGATGGATCTATAATTTCCTCACAAACAGAACACAAAGAGTAGTAGTCAACAGAGTAAAGTCCGAGGCAGCTACGGTGAAAAGCTCTGTTCCACAAGGCACAGTACTCGCTCCCATCTTGTTTCTCATCCTCATATCGGACATAGACAAGGATGTCAGCCACAGCACCGTGTCTTCCTTTGCAGATGACAACCGATTCTGCATGACAGTGTCTTCCATTGCAGACACTGCAAGGCTCCAGGTGGACATCAACCAAATCTTTCAATGGGCTGCAGAAAACAATATGAAGTTCAACGATGAGAAATTTCAATTACTCCGATATGTTAAACACGAGGAAATCAAAACTTCATCAGAGTACAAAACAAATTCTGGCCACAAAATAGAGCGAAAAACCAACGTCAAAGACCTGGGAGTGATCATTTCGGAGGATCTCACCTTCAAGGACCATAACATTATATCAATCGCATCTGCTAGAAAAATGACAGGATGGATAATGAGAACCTTTAAAACTAGGGATGCCAAGCCCATGATGACACTCTTCAGGTCACTTGTTCTATCTAGGCTGGAATATTGCTGCACACTAACAGCACCTTTCAAGGCAGGTAAAATTGCTGACCTAGAAAATGTACAGAGAACCTTCACGGAGTGCATAACGGAGATAAAACACCTCAGTTACTGGGAGCGCTTAAAGTTCCTGAACCTGTATTCCCTGGAACGCAGGAGGGAGAGATACATGATTATATACACCTGGAAAATCCTAGAGGGACTGGTACCGAACTTGCACACGAAAATCATTCACAACGAAAGCAAAAGACTTGGCAGATTATGCAACATCCCCCCAATGAAAAGCAGGGGTGTCATTAGCACGTTAAGAGACAATACAATAAGTGTCAGGGGCCCGAGACTGTTCAACTGCCTCCCAGCATACATAAGGGGGATTACCAATAGACTCTTGGCAGTCTTCAAACTGACACTGGACAAGCACCTAAAGTCGGTACCTGACCAGCTGGGCTGTGGCTTGTACATTGGATTGCAGCAGCCAGCAGTAACAGCCTGGTTGATCAGGCTCTGATCCACCAGGAGGCCTGGTCACAGACCGGGCCGCGGGAGCGTTGACCCCCGGAACTCTCTCCAGGTAAACTCTAGGTAATACTGTGTTGTCTCTTAGTGTGTCCCAGTGTCCTGGTGGCTAAAGCTCTCGCTTCACACACGGAGGGCCCGGGTTCGATTCCCGGCGGGTGGAAACATTTCGACACGTCTCCTTACGCCTGCTGTCCTGTTCACCTAGCAGCAAATAGGTACCTGGGTGTTAGTCGACTGGTGTTTGTCGCATCCTGGGGGACAAGATTAAGGACCCCAGTGGAAAAAAGTTAGACACTCCTCGATGACGCACTAACTTTCTTGGGTTATCTGGGATGGCTAACCCTCCGGGGTTAAAAATCCGAGCGAAATCTTATCTCTTATCTTATCTTATTCGTGGCACTCCTACTTTTCATTTGGGGAATGTTGCATCTCCTGCCGAGTCTTTTGCTTTCGAGGTATGATTTTCGTGTACAAGTTTGGTACTAATCCCTCTAGAATTTTCCCAATGAATATTATCACGTATCTTTCTCGCCTACATTCCAGGGAATACAAATCAAGAAACTTCAACCGTTCCCAGTAATTTAGGTATTTTATCGTACTTTTGTGTGTCATGAAAGTTCTTTGTACATTCTTCAGGTCAGGAATTTCGCCTGCCTTGAAGGGGACAGTTAGCGTACAGCAGTATTCCAGCCTAGAGAGAACAAGCGATTTGATGAGAATCATCATGGGCTTGGCGTTGCTACTTTTGAAGGTTCTCACTATCCATCCTATAATTTTCTAGCAGATGAGATAGATACATTGGTGTGGTCTTTGCAGGTGAGATCCTCTGACATTATCACATCCAGGTCCTTCACATTAGTTTTTCGTTCTGTTGTGTGGTTAGAATCTGATGGATGCTCTGATACAATTTTAATTTACACACGTTTCCCGCATCGGAGTAGTTGAAATTTCTCTTCAATGAACTTCATATTGTGTTCTGCGGCCTATTTAAAGATTTGGTTGATGTCCGCTTGGAGACTTGTGATGTCTTCGATGCAGGACACTGTCATGGCAATTCGGGTGTTATCCGCAAAGGAAGACACGGCGCTCTAGCTTACATCTCTGTCTATGTCAGATATGAGGATGAGGAACAGGATGGGAGCGAGTACTGTGCCTTGTGGAACTGAGCTTTTCGCTGTAGTAGCCTCTGACTTTACTCTGTTTACTATTACTTTTTGTGTTCTATTTATTAGGAAGTTAGAGATCCATCAACCTACTTTTTCTGTTATTCCTTTATCACGCATTTTGTGTTATTACACAGTGGTCACACGTGTCAAACATTTTTGCAAAGTATGTGTATACTCAGCTGCTTTTTGTTTGTCCTCTAAAGCATCCAGAACCTTGTCATAGTGGTCCAGTAGCTGAGACAGACACAAGCGAGATGCTCTAAACCCGTGTTGTCCTGGGTTATGTAACTGATGGGTATCTTGGTGGTTGGCAATTTTGCTTCTTAAAACCCTTTCTAAGATTTTTATTATAAGGGATGGTAGCATTGTCGGTCTGTAGTTCTTTGCTATTGCTTTACTGCCACCTTTCTGCAGTTGTGCTATGTCTGTTGTTTTTAGTGAGTGTGGAATGACCCCTGTGTCCATGATCCCTGTCCATAGAATGCTGAAGGCACGTGACAGGGGCTTCCAGCAGCTCCTGAAGAACACGGAGTTCAATGAGTCAGGACCTGGGGCAGAATACATGAGCATGTCATTAACTGCTTGTGGTGTTAGGATAACATCAGAGATTTCTAAAAATGACCGTATTTTGATTTCCGGTCATAAAAAATTCATATTGACTGTCGACCCTTAGTTCGGTTAAGGGCTCGCTGAACACTGAGTCAAATTTTGAATTTAGTATCTCACTCATTTTTTAGCTGTCATCTGTGTAGGTCCCATCTCTTCTAAGCAGAGGTCCAATACTTGATTTTGTTTTCGCCTTTAATTTGGCATAAGGTAAGAAGTATTCTGTGTTTCTATCAATTTCCTTTATGGCTTTAAGTTCTTTCTAAGATTCTTAAGCTTAATTTCAATTTTTACTGTTTCTCTGACCAATACCTCCCTTCGAATTTCAGATATATTGGCTCCTCTCAGCAGCTCTGTGATTCTTCTCCTTCGCCTATATATGGAGCATCTCTCTTTCTAGTTTACATCTTCTCTTTCTTTTTTCTTAATGGAATGTGCTTTGAGCAGACTTCAAGTGCCACAGTTAATGTTTTTCTAGGCAAAGGATATCTTCCCACCTTGTTTCATTTAGGACATGGTTGACTTGGTTCCAATTTATGCTTTTGTTATTGAAGTTAATTTTGTGAAGACACCCTCATAACTGATCACATTATGTTGGTCAAGAGCCCAGCACATACATGTCTGTACCTCTATTATGTTGTGATCTGAGTGGGAAGTACAGTGTCTGAGGCTGAAGGACGGCTGTTGAAAAGTTACAATTTTATAACTGTAGTGTAGGCATAGGCATGCCTCTGGCAAGACAGTGATGGAGTGAATGGTGATGAAAGTGTTTCTTCTTTTCCGGGTCAACCTGACTTAGTGGCAAATGGCCGAAGAGTTAATATAATAAATAATAATAATAATAATAATAATATAATAATAATAATAATAATAATAATAATAATAATAATAATAATAATTATAATAATAATAATATAATAATAATAATAATAATAATAATAATATAATAATAAATATTAATAATAATAATAATAATAATAATAATAATAATTATAATAATAATAATAATAATAATAATAATAATAATAATAATAATAATAATTATAATAATAATAATAATAATATAATAATAATATAATAATAATAATAATAATAATAATAATAATAATAATAATAATAATAATTTTAATAATAATAAGCATGCTTTGTTAGCTTAATTCTCAGATGTTCCTAAGTTTTAACACCATTACCCAGGATACTATCTACAACAGTGTTATCTAAGGTATATTACCAAACCCCAGGATACCACATACTACACTGTTATCTAAGGTATACTACCATCCCCAGAATACACCTACAACAGTGATGTGTAAGTTATACTACCAACTAGTTTTGTGGACAACTTACTCAGTGGCGAAGGCCAGTCTCTTACGTTCTCCACCAGAGAGACAACTTACCTCAGTGGCGAAGGCCAGTCTCTTACGTTCTCCACCAGAGAGAACAACTACCTCAGTGGCGAAGGCCAGTCTCTTACGTTCTCCACCAGAGAGAACAATTTACCTCAGTGGCGAAGGCCAGTCTCTTACGTTCTCCACCAGAGAGAACAACTTACCTCAGTGGCGAAGGCCAGTCTCTTACGTTCTCCACCAGAGAGAACAACTTACCTCAGTGGCGAGGCCAGTCTCTTACGTTCTCCACCTGAGAGAGACTTGTCCTGGCCTGGGTTACCAATACGTGTGTTCTGGGACTTCAGCAGACCCAGTTCTTTCATAGCTCCATAAATCGGGCCATTGCGCTGTTTGTGCGTTCGACGACGGTCCATTCTCAAGCGAGTCTAGACAAACACAAGAAGATAGTAGCCAGTAAGAGGGAATCAGGGAATGAGTTGGGTGTGAACCATGGCAATTGAGTCCTAAAATATACAGGCCAGTGCGTTAACTATTGGACTAGCTGGCTCTAATAAGATTCTTTCAACTAGATGTATTTTTATACAACATAGGGAGGTTAGCATGGGACACCACTGTGACGAATATGCTATACTTCTCCAGGTAAAATGTTCTTTGATCCAACATGTTATACCTCTCCAGGTAACAATGTTCATGATCCAATATGCTATACCTCTCCAGGTAACAATGTTCATGATCCAACATGTTATACCTCTCCAGGTAACAATGTTCATGATCCAATATGCTATTACCTCTCCAGGTAACAATGTTCATGATCCAATATGCTATACCTCTCCAGGTAACAATGTTCATGATCCAACATGCTATACCTCTCCAAGTAACAATTTTTCAGAAAACTTAATTCTTTTCACGAGACTTAGTGAGAGAAACTGCACTAACTTGACCTAGAAAAGACATCGCCATTTATTTTCTAAAATCTGGGAAAACAGTGTTTTCAGTTGGTCAATATTGCTGTTTAAAGAGGCGATGCTTGTTAAATTTAACAAAAAATCTTTATTCTGAAAAGTCGGAGGAGTTTGTGTGTATGATAAATAATGCGATACATCTCTCCTTTTTTACGATAGTTAGTGTTTCTGTTTAGAATTATTACAATTATTATATCCAGTGTACATGATTCTGAGGAACTAAATGAGATATTTAAAAATATAAAATTTCACAAATAATAGACAGCAGCTCATTTTTTTGTACATTTTGTACATTAGTGTTGCTGTCTACAGACATAACATATTCTGTGTGTTAAACATTGATCTCAACAGATGGATGAGTTTTTTTAAATAGATTTTCGTAAATTTTTTTTACAAAACCCCCAAAAATTTTTTTAGTGCCCAAGTGTTGCTATCCAGAGACGTAACACTTACGACATCCAGAAGACATTTACTACAAGATTTTCTATATGAATGATGAATATATAACAAGATCAACCAAAATCTTTTATATATTTATGATATTTTAATCGAAAATCATTGATCAAACAGAATTTTTAATACTTCAGTCTGTTGTTGCTGCCATCTTGGAAGGCAACACCTGTTGTATCATTAACATATACCAGGGTGTTGCTGCCATCATGGAAGGCAACACCTGTTGTATCATTAACATATACAGGGTGTTGCTGCCATCATGGAAGGTAACACCCGTTGTATCATTAAGCTCTGTTCCACAAGGCACCCGTACTCGCTGCCATCTTGTTTCTCATCCCCCATATCTGACATAGACGAGGATGTCAGCCACAGCACCGTGTCTTCCTTTGCAGATGACACCCGAATCTGCATGACAGTGTCTTCCATTGAAGACACTGCAAGGCTCCCGGTGGACATCAACCAAATCTTTCAGTGGGCTGCAGAAACAATATGAAGTTCAACGATGAGAAATTTCAATTACTCAGATATGGTAAACACGAGGAAATTAAATCTTCATCAGAGTACAAAACAAATTCTGGCCACAAAATAGAGCGAAACACCAACGTCAAAGACCTGGGAGTGATCATGTCGGAGGATCTCACCTTCAAGGACCATAACATTGTATCAATCGCAGCTGCTAGAAAAATGACAGGATGGATAATGAGAACTTTCAAAATAGGGATGCCAAGCCCATCATGAAACTCTCCAAGTCGCTTGTTCTATCTAGGCTGGAATATTGCTGCACACTAACAGCACCTTTCAAGGCAGGTGAAATTGCTGACCTAGAAAAAAGTACAGAGAACTTTCACGGCGCGCATAACGGAGATAAAACACCTCAATTACTGGGAGCGCTTGAGGTTTCTGAACCTGTATTCCCTGGAACGCAGGCGGGAGAGATACATGATTACATACACCTGGAAAATCCTAGAGGGGCTAGTACTGAGCTTGCACACGAAAATCACTCACAACGAAAGCAAAAGACTCGGCAAACGATGCAACATCTCCCCAATGCAAAGCAGGGGTGTCATTAGCACATTAAGAGACAATACAATAAGTGTCAGGCGCCCAAGACTGTTCAACTGCCTCCCAGCATGCATAAGGGGGATTACCAATAGACCCCCGGCTGTCTTCAAGCAGGCACTGGACAAGCACCTAAAGTCGGTACTGTCCAGCCGGGCTGTGGCTCGTACGTTGGATTGGTGCAGCCAGCAGTAACAGCCTGATTGGTCAGGCTCTGATCCACCAGGAGGCCTGGTCACAGACCGGGCCGCGGGGGCGTTGACCCCAGGAACTCTCTCCAGGTAAACTCCAGTTCCTCACATGAGAATAGTGCAGAAGCAGGAGGATCAAGCGCGTATAACAGGAAGGGAACTTCAATGGATCAGAGAATACCTGACAGGGAGGCAACATGAGTCATGGTACGTGATGAGGTATCACAGTGGGCACCTGTGATGAGCGGGCTCCCACAGGGGTCAGTCCTAAGACCAGTGCTATTTTTGTTATATGTGAATGACATGACGGAAGGGATAGATTGAGAAGTGTCCCTGTTCGCAGATGATGTGAAGTTAATGAGAAGAATTAAATCAGATGAGGATCAGGCAGGTCTCCAAAGAGACCTGAACCGGCTGAACACGTGGTCCAGCAATTGGCTTCTCGAATTCAACCTCCACAAATTCAAAGTCATGAAGATTGGAGAAGGGCAAAGAAGACTGCAGACAGAGTGTATGCTAGGTAGCCAAAAACTGCAAACCTCACTAAGGAGAAAGATCTTGGGGTGAGCATAACACCGAGCACAACTACGGAAACACACATCAACCAGATAACTGATGCAGCATTTGGGCGCCTGGCAAACCTGAGAATAGCGTTCTGATACCTTAGTAAAGAATCGTTCAAGACACTGTACACTGTGTATGTCAGGCCCATACTGGAGTATGCAGCACCAGTTTGGAACCCACACCTGGTCAAGCACGTCAAGAAGTTAGAGAAAGTACAAAGGTTTGCAAGAAGGCTAGTCCCAGAGCTCAAGGGAATGTCGTACGAGGAAAGGTTAAGGGAAATCGGACTGACGACACTGGAGGACAGAAGGGTCAGGGGAGACATGATAACGACTTACAAGATACTGCGGGGAATAGACAAGGTGGACAGAGATAGGATGTTCCAGAGAGGGGACACAGGGACAAGGGGTCACAACTGGAACCTGAAGACTCAGACGAGTCACAGGGACGTTAGGAAGTATTTCTTCAGTCATAGAGTTGTCAGCAAGTGGAATAGCCTAGCAAGTGAAGTAGTGGAGGCAGGAACCATACATAGTTTTAAGAAGAGGTATGACAAAGCTCAGGAAGCAGAGAGAGAGAGGATCCAGTAGCGATCAGTGAAGAGGCGGGGCCAGGAGCTGAGTCTCGACCCCTGCAACCACAATTAGGTGAGTACAATTAGGTGAGTACACACATACACACACACACACACACGCACACACACACACACACACATACCATGAAGGTGAGATGCTCCTTGACTGTGAGTGAGCCGACGAAGAGGTCATCTTGGTGCACATAACCAGCCAGGGAGGTCATAGAGCGGTTAACTCGTCTGCTGTTGACCAGGATGTCTCCATCTACCACCACTCCGCTGGATGTACGGTGAGCCAGGGCGTTCATCAAGGTAGACTTGCCGGCACCACTGTATAATACAACACAGTCTCTGAGGGTAGACTTCAGCACCGCTGTATAATACAACACAGTCTTGGAAGGTTGGCTTACACACCACACTAGATAACACAACACAGTCTCGGAGGGTTGACTTGCACACCACACTAGATAACACAACACAGTCTCGGAGGGTTGACTTGGACACCACACTACATAATACAACACTGACCCGGAGGGTTGACTTGCACACCGCACTAGATAATACAACACAGTCTCGAAGGGTTGACTTACACACCACACTACATAATACAACACTGACCGGAGGGTTGACTTGCACACCACACTAGATAACACAACACCGACCCGGAGGGTTGACTTACACACCACACTAGTAAACACATCACAGACCCGGAGGGTTGACTTGCACATCACACTAGATAACACAACACAGTCTCGGAGGGTTGACTTGCACACCACACTAGATAACACAACACAGTCTCGGAGGGTTGACTTGCACACCACACTAGATAACACAACACAGTCTCGGAGGGTTGACTTGCACACCACACTACATAATACAACACTGACCCGGAGGGTTGACTTGCACACCGCACTAGATAATACAACACAGTCTCGAAGGGTTGACTTACACACCACACTACATAATACAACACTGACCCGGAGGGTTGACTTGCACACCACACTAGATACACAACACCGACCCGGAGGGTTGACTTACACACCACACTAGATAACACATCACAGACCCGGAGGGTTGACTTTGCACATCACACTAGATAACACAACACCGACCCGGAGGGTTGACTTACACACCACACTAGATAATACATCACAGACCCGGAGGGTTGACTTGCACACCACACTAGATAATACATCACAGACCCGGAGGGTTGACTTGCACATCACACTAGATAAACACATCACAGACCCGGAGGGTTGACTTACACACCACACTACATAATACAACACTGACCCAGAGGGTTGACTTGCACACCACACTAGATAATACATCACAGACCCGGAGGGTTGACTTGCACACCACTCTAGATAACACAAACACAGACCCGGAGGATTGACTTGCACATCACACTAGATAACACAACACAGACCCGGAGGGTTGACTTGCACACCACACTAGATAACACAACACCGACCCGGAGGGTTGACTTACACACCACACTAGATAATACAACACAGTCTCGGAGGGTTGACTTGCACACCGCACTACATAATACAACACAGACCCGGAGGGTTGACTTGCACACCACACTAGATAATACAACACAGTCTCGGAGGTTGACTTGCCACACCGCACTACATAATACATCACAGACCCATAGGGTTGACTTACACACCACACAAGATAACACATCACAGACCCATAGGGTTGACTTGCACACCACACTAGATAACACATCACAGACCCATAGGGTTGACTTACACACCACACAAGATAACACATCACAGACCCATTAGGGTTGACTTACACACCACACAAGATAACACATCACAGACCCATAGGGTTGACTTGCACACCACACTAGATAACACATCACAGACCCATAGGGTTGACTTACACACCACACAAGATAACACATCACAGACCCATAGGGTTGACTTGCACCCCACACTAGATAACACATCACAGACCCATAGGGTTGACTTGCACACCGCACTAGATAACACATCACAGACCCGGAGGGTTGACTTACACACCACACAAGATAACACATCACAGACCCATAGGGTTGACTTGCACACCACACTAGATAACACATCACGACCCATAGGGTTGACTTGCACACCACACTAGATAACACATCACAGACCCATAGGGTTGACATTGTTATTTACAGTGTGTACATAATCTTGTTAGTACAGTGTGTACATAACATTGTTAGTACAGTGTGTACATAACACTGTTAGTACAGTGTGTACATAACATTGTTAGTACAGTGTGTACATAACATTGTTAGTACAGTGTGTACATAACATTGTTAGTACAGTGTGTACATAACATTGTTAGAAACAGTGTGTACATAACATTGTTAGTACAGTGTGTACATAACATTGTTAGTACAGTGTGTACATAACATTGTTAGTACAGTGTGTACATAACATTTTTTCACTTATAAACTTGGGATGGTAAAGAATTATTTTACGTTTTGTTTAGAAGCTGGTGATGGATTTTGATCCCAGGAACTGGAGTTGTCGTCCCCTCACTTGTATTAATCCAATACCTCATTCCCACGTCGGTTTTTTAAGCCATTTATCACATGTATCAGACACTGCAGCATCATGGGATCTTGTTACAAAGAATTCTTCAACACTTGTTCAACCTTTTGGACGAAGACCTTTACTTCGACTAGTGGATGGTACCACTATGACCCCGGCCTCCGCCTGCTTCACCTCACCTCACTACAGTATATAAGCCACGTCTACGGCCCTATGCTGTACATTCTACAAGATTGATGGACTGAACACATCGACTCCAGGCTGAGGGACTGATTACCTCAAACTCCTCTCCTGACACCTTTCTGCTTCGTATTGGACTGATAAAGCCACTGTGTGGGGGAAACGTTTCTTCAATAAAGATTCCCATATGTTGAATAAGTGTCTCAATCTTCAACTTGTCTGTTTTTTAAACTGTTTATCACACCTCCATTCCACAGGTGATATGTGATGCCTATTGGTTTAGCGTTTCTTCTGGTTTATATAAAGTAATTATGAACTCATTGATGTTTAATGGTCGTTACTGTGTATGAAAAAATTTGCAACGTTTTTTTTGTATTACTGTATGCTAGTATCTGCAGTTTTTTTTGAAATTCTGAATCGTAAAATTTTGAAAGCTGATGCGTTTTTCAATTTATTTTTTTTGTAAAATAATTAGATAATGTGTCTGTGGTCAGAAATAATTCACCCCCGGGCCCAAGCATGTCAGAAATTAGAGTCCCGACTAGTCCGGACTGAAGGGATGTCTTACGAGGAGAGTTAAGGGAACTCGACCTGACGACACTAGAGGACAAGAGAAATAGGGCGGATATGGATAGCGGCATATAAATTACTGAAAGGAATCGACAAGGTGAACAGAGACAGGACAATCCGAAGATGGGACACAGCAACACGGGGTCACATTTGGGAAGTGAGACTCAGATAAATCACAGGGATGTTAGGAAGTATTTCTTTAGTATAAAGTTGTCAGGAAGTGGAATAGTCTGGAAAGTGAGGTAGTGGAGGCTGGTACAATACATAGCTTTAAGAAAGGTATGCTAAAGCTCATGGAGCAGGGACAGAGTGGACCTAGTAGTGACTAATGAAAAGGCGGGCCAGGAGCTACGACTCGACGCCTGCAACCAAAATTTGGGTTGAACACAGAGTTGAGGAGATATGAACTATAAGAAAGGCTAGGGGAAACAAAGGCTACAGTAATGATAATAGAGGACACAAAAATCAGGAGCGACATGATTGCGACATAGAAATACTGAGACGAAGGGTACGACGGATAGACCCTAGCATGTTTGGGAGGCAAGTCTCAGGTACACGAGGGCACATCTAGACTTTACAAAGGCAAATGAGTTTTTAGGGACGTTTTTGGGAAACACCTCTCTAGCCTTTGGATTGTCAAGGAAAGGAACGACCTCGAGAGAGAAGCTGAGGAAGCAGGATCCATATATTGTTTAAGAATAGGTACTCCCGTGTTCCACAGCCAGGAGTGAGTATAGTAGCAGCCAGAGAGCCGGGGCCAGTGTTCCACAGCCAGGAGTGAGTACAGTAGCAACCAGAATGGCGAGGCAGTGTTCCAAGCCAGGAGTGAGTACAGTAGCAACCAAATGGCGGGGCCAGTGTTCCACAGCCAGGAGTGAGTACAGTAGCAGCCAGAGAGCCGGGGCCAGTGTTCCATAGCCAAGAGTGAGTGCAGTAGTAGCCAGAAGAGGCGGGGCCAGTGTTCCACAGCCAGGAGTGAGTACAGTAGCAGCCAGAGAGCCGGGGGCCAGTGTTCCACAGCCGGAGTGAGTGCAGTAGTAGCCAGAGAGGCGGGGGCCAGTGTTTCACAGCCAGAAGTGAGTGGGAGTAGCAGCCAGAGAGGAGGGCCAGTTTTTCCACAGCCAGGAGCGAGTGCAGTAGCAGCCAGAGAGAAGGGTCCAGTGTTCCGCACCAAAGGGGCGAGTATAGTAGCAGCCAGAGAGGCGTGGGGCCCGTGTTCCACAGCCAGGAGTGAGTGCAGTAGTAGCCAGAGAGGCTGGACCCCGTGTTCCACAGCCAGGAGTGGGGGGTATAGCAGCAGCCAGAGAGCCGGGCCAGTGTTCCACAGCCAGGAGTGAGTACAGTAGCAACCAGAATGCGGGGCCAGTGTTCCACAGCCAGGAGTGGTACAGTAGCAACCAGAATGGCGGGGCCAGTGTTTTCCCCAGCCAGGAGTGAGTACAGTAGCAGCCAGAGAGCCGGGGCCAGTGTTTTCCCCAGCCAGGAGTGAGTGCAGTAGTAGCCAGAGAGGCTGGGCCAGTGTTCCACAGCCAGGAGTGAGTATAGCAGCAGCCAGAGAGCCGGGGCCAGTGTTCCACAGCCAGGAGTGAGTACAGTTGCAACCAGAATGGCGGGGCCAGTGTTTTCCCCAGCCAGGAGTGAGTACAGTAGCAACCAGAATGGCGGGGCCAGTGTTCCACAGCCAGGAGTGAGTACAGTAGCAGCCAGAGAAACCGGGGCCAGTGTTCCACAGCCAGGAAGTGAAATGCAGTAGTAGCCAGAGAGGAGGGGGCCAGTGTTCCACAGCAAGGAGCGAGTGCAGTAGCACCAGAGAGGCGGGTCCAGTGTTCCGCAGCCAGTAGCGAGTATAGTAGCAGCCAAGAGGCGTGGCCAGTGTTTCACAGCCAGGAGTGAGTGAAGTTAGTAGCAGCCAGAGAGGTGGGGCCAGTGTTTCACAGCCCGGAGTGAGTGAGTCAGTAGCAGCCAGGGAAAAGGCGGGTCCAGTGTTCCCCAGCCAGGAGCGAGTATAGTAGCAGCCAGAGAGGGGTGGCCAGTGTTCCACAGCCAGGAGTGAGTGCAGTAGTAGCCAGAGAGCCGGGGCCATGTTTTCCACAGCTAGGAGTGAGTGAAGTCAGTAGCAGCCAGAGAGGTGGGGCCAGTGTTTCACAGCCAGGAGTGAGTGAAGTCAGTAGCAGCCAGAGAGGTGGGGCCAGTTTTCACAGCCAGGAGTGAGTGAAGTCAGTAGCAGCCAGAGAGGCGGGTCCAGTGTTCCGCAGCCAGGAGCGGTATAGTAGCAGCCAGAGAGGCGTGGCCAGTGTTCCACACCAGGAGTGAGTGCAGTAGTAGCCAGAGAGGCTGGGGCCCGTGTTCCACAGCCAGGGAAGTGAGTAATAGCAGCACCAGAGAGCCGGGGCCAGTGATCCACAAGGCTAGAGTGAGTGCAGTAGCAGCCAGAGAGGCTGGGCCAGTGTTCCACAGCCAGGAGTGAGTATAGCAGCAAACCAGAGAGCCGGGGGCCCGTGTTCCACAGCTAGGAGTGAGTACAGTAGCAGCCAGAGAGGGGGGCCAGTGTTTCACGCCAGGAGTGAGTGAAGTCAGCAGCAACTAGAAAAGAGGGGGCCAGGAGCTGAGACCGAATCACTAAAAACAACCATTATGTAAACCATACCCCCGGCCGGGATTGAACCCGCGGTCATAGAGGCCAAAAACTCCAGCCCGTCGCGTTAGCCACTAGACCAGCTAGCCACAATAAGATTCATCCAACTATTTCTACACCATAGGAAAGTTAACACAGGCACCACTGTGACCAAAATGCAAGTTTTTACAGACGAATCTCCAGCTAGCGTGGCCGTGACGAACTCTAGCTCAGTCCCTTCACTGCCGTCCCCCCGGCCGGGGGGGATGGTTTTATTTCTTGAGTCTACCATTATGTAAGTACAAATAGGCAAGTACATGATACGCACAAGCTTATATAAGAACATGCATACATATGCACATCATGGACACATTGTTCACATTTTTTGTCTACATATACTCCAGAGTACATCTGTATAGTTTTAGTCTTACATAAGCATACATACCATAAAAATACGTATGCATACTTATGCACATTAATACATTCCCAGAAGTGTACATACATAAATTCCCCTATGAATACATGCACTCATACATGTGCCACTATGCTTACAGACATGTAAATAATAAAAACACTTTCATTCGTAAATGTACACATACCCTAATACTCATACATACTCAAATACCTACAAATACAAACATATATTTGCGTGCATACATACACAGGCACATGCATGTTTCGTATATATATATAGGAATACGTAGATTTTTTAAGTTGTTTCACTAGGATTACATCACCCCTCTGCACTGTTCCTTTCACCTGCAGTGAAGTAGAGGCGCTGGGTTTTATAGAATGCGGGGATAACTTTCTTGGATTGCTAAAATGACTGAAATACATTTAGTTATTTTATTGTAGGCCTTTTTGTAAATTTTATGAGCCAGAATTACTAACAAAGACCCTGAGAAAGAGTCATTAAACTCAACCTCAGACAATTTAAGGATAATAGATAAACGACTTACCTAGATCCCATCAGAGCCACCAAACTGCCCGGCCGAACAGCACCAGAAACTGAAAATGTCCAGTGACCATTCAATATACATTTTAATTTATTCATATATATATATGTCGTGCCGAATATGTAAAACTGGTCAATTAACAAGAACTCATTTAAAATTAAGTCCTATTTAAAATTTTCTCTTATACGTTTAAAGATTTTTTTCATTAATGTTAATGTAAAAATTTATAATTTTGCACCAAAAGAATCTTAGAAAACTTACCTAACCTTATTATAACAACAGCAATATATTTTAGCCTAACCCAACTAAATATATTTTAGATTTGTTTATAATAATTTAATACTAAACAAACACAGTGAAATATATTTTTTTCGTTAGGTTCAGAATGATTTTGAAGAAATTATTGCATACACAAATTTTCACTTGTCCTATATGGCAAGATGAGCCTTGCATTTAAGGCCAAGATCGCAAGTTCTGCCTATTCGGCACGGGCAAAATATATATTAATATATATATATATATATATATATATATATTTTATATATATATAGAGAGGGGAGAGAGAGAGAGAGAGAGAGAGAGAGAGAGAGAGTAGACCGTTATTTAACACAGTAGTTACTTTCCGGAAAACACCATGCTAGGTTAAACCGTGTCAGATGAAATGAAGAACTAAGAGGAAAAATAGGGTTACGTTCCTGAGAGGCCCCAAAAAAAGCCAAACCAACTTTTTTTTAGGCCTCTACATCTAACAAAAATTTAAAAATGAATATGTAATTATAGTTCATTGTTGTGATGTGTTATGTTGTTATTACTGCTTAAGACTACAAATGTAACAGAAATAATTATGGATGATTGTGGAGAGAGTGGAGAGTTATGTTGTGGTCCTACTGGTCTGAGGTGGATGGTGGAGGCTCTGGTATGAAGTTGATGGTTGTACTGGAGTGTCTAACTTTAAGTCATTCAGTCAGTCAAGTCATTCAGTAAGTCAGTCAAGTCATTCAGTAAATCAGTCAAGGTCATTCAGTAACTCAGTCAAGTTATTCAGTAAGTCAGTCAAGTCATTCAGTAAGTCAGTCAAGTCATTCAGTAAGTCAATCAACTCATTCAGTAAATCAGTCAGTCAGTCATTCAGTAAGGAGTCAGTCAGTCACTAAGTCAGTCAGTCACACAAACTTATGTGTACCTTTTCTTACATGTACAAAGTAACACTTCAGTATGGCCACAAGATGTCTTGTCTAATATCTTTGTTTCCTTCGTTAATTCAAAGACTTCAATGTTTACACTTTTTCTTGCCACTTTGAGCAACACTGACATGCTTACTGGGTGTCATGATTGCTTGGTAGATACAAGACGTAGCAATTAAAAGATCAAAACACAATTCACAATCACAAGCTTGTAGCAGAGAAGCTGGACTGGACACGTAAGAAGCAGGAGTGCTGGGATGGTGTCGGGGAAGGGAGGGGGGGGGAACGGCGGGAGGTCCCCGCAGCGGGGCCCAAACAACAAGGCGGCCGCTTGTGGGAAAAGGTAAGTTTTTTTTTTTTTACCTTCCCGCAAAGTGAACTGTGTTAAATTCATTTATACGACTGTTACATAACTTTGGGTGCCGCAATTCTTCAGTCATGATATACTCAAATCGTCCCAAAATTAAACTAGTGCTAAATAACGGTCTAATTGTGTGTGTGTGTGTGTAATATATATTTTTTTTATTATTAACACACTGGCCGATTCCCACCAAGGCAGGGTGGCCCAAAAAAAAAAAATTTTTCACCATCATTCACCCCCATCACTGTCTTGCCAGAAGGGTGCTTTACACTACAGTTTTTAAACTGCAACATTAACACCCCTCCTTCAGATTTGCAGGCACTGTACTTTCCCATCCCCAAGGACTCAAGTCCGGCCTGCCGGTTTCCCTGAACCCCTTCATAAATGTTACTTTGCTCACACTCCAACAGCACGTCAAGTATTAAAAACCATTTGTCTCCATTCACTCCTATCAAACACGCTCACGCATGCCTGCTGGAAGTCCAAGCCCTCGCACACAAAACCTCCTTTACCCCCTCCCTCCAACCTTTCCTAGGCCGCCCCCTACCCCACTTCCTTCCACCTACAGACTGATACACTCTTGAAGTTATTCTGTTTCACCCTTTTCCCCTCTACATGTCCAAACCACCTCAACAAACCCTTCCTCAGCCCTCTGGACGACAGTTTTGGTAATCCCGCATCTCCTTCTAACTTCCAAACTACAAATTTCTCTGCATTATATTCACACCACACATTGCCCTCAGACATGACATCTCCACTGCTTCCAGCCTTCTCCTCGCTGCTACATTCATCACCCATGCTTCACACCCATATAAGAGCGTTGGTAAAACTAACTCTCATACATTCCCCTCTTTGCCTCCAAGGACAAAGTTCATTGTCTCCACAGACTCCTAAGTGCACCAATCACCCTTTTCCCCTCATCAATTCTATGATTCACCTCATCTTTCATAGACCCATCCGCTAAACACCTCCACTCCCCAAATATCTGAATACATTCACCTCCTCCATACTCTTTCCCCCCTAATCTGATATCCAATCTTTCATCACCTAATCTTTTTTTTATCCTCATAACCTTACTCTTTCCTGTATTCACTTTTAATTTTTTTCTTTTTGCACACCCTACCAAATTCATCCACCAATCTCTGCAACTTCTCTTCAGAATCCCAAGAGCACAGTGTCATCAGCAAAGAGCAACTGGTGACAACTCCATTTATGTGCGATTCTTTATCTTTTAAACTCCCCGCCTCTTGTCAAGACCCTCGCATTTACTTCTCTTACAACCCCATCTATAAATATATTAAACAACCACGGTGACATCACACATCCTTGTCTAAGGCCTACTTTACTGGGAAATAATTTCCCTCTTTCCTAAATACTCTAACTTGAGCCTCACTATCCTCGTAAAAAACTCTTCATGCTTTCAGTAACCTAGCTCCTATACCTACACCTGCAACATCTGTATATATTATATATTATTTATATATATATATATATATATATATATATATATATATATATATATATATATATTATTATATATATATATATATATATATAAAATATATATATATATATTTTTTTTTTTTTTTTTTTTTTTTTTTTTTTTTTTTTTTTTTTTTTTTTTTTTTCAACAAGTCGGCCGTTTCCACCGAGGCAGGGTTTACCAAAAAAAGAAAGAAAATCCCCAAAAAGAAAATACTTTCATCATCATTCAACACCTTCACCACACTCGCACATTATCACTGTTTTTGCAGAGGTGCTCAGAATACAACAGTCCAGAAGATACACATATAAAGACACAACATATCCCTCCAAACTGCCAATATCCCAAAACCCCCCCTTTAAAGTGCAGGCATGTACTTCCCATTTCCAGGACTCAAGTCCGACTATATGAAAATAATATTTATATATATATTATATATATATATATTTTATATATATATATATTATATATATATAATATATATATATATATATATATATATTTTATATATATATATGTTGTACCATCCGACTACGAACCGATTTATGGATCCGACCAACCGGTCGTAAGTCAAAATGGAAGCAAGTGGAATCACTGAACATTACCAACATACTGGCTAGATCATGCCACACCGTTGCTATATAAGGTAAATTTCATAGTATCGTATGTTACTCTTTTACTTTAAAAATTTTACTACAGCTATTGCATGACTTCCCTTTTATTTCTGTATTTCATTTTTAATTTACTTTTTATCCTGCTAGTACTGTATTTTATACTGTAAGGTTTAGTAGAAACACTGTGTACATCACCCTGTACAACACTGTGTATTTTCACCCTGTACAACACTGTGTACATCACCCTGTAAAACATTTGTGTAAAATCACCCTGTACAACACTGTTAAAATAAAGTGTACAACACTGTGTACATCACCCTGAAACAACACTGTGAAAAACACCGTTTAAAACACTGTGTAAAAAACCCCCTGTCCCAAAAACTTTTTAAACATCACCCTGTAAAAAACACTGTGTACATCCCCCCTGTACAACACGTGTACATCACCGTGTACAACACAGCTGTTTTTTTCCCCCAAAAACTTTTTGCATAAAACCCATTGTTGGAATTCACTTGTAATGAAGAGAAACTGAAAACCCATTTTTATGCCGGAAAAAAAAAACTACAAAAAACTTAAGCTAACTGTAAACAGTGAAAAATAATTTAAAGGGCTTTAAACAGTGAAATAACTTAAGCTGTAAACAGTGTAAATAATTTAAAGGTTTGTAAACAGGGAAAAATAACTTAAGCGGTAAACAGTTTTAAATAACTTGGGTGTAAACATGTAAATAATTTAAGCAGAAAAACATTTAAAATTTAACTTAAGTAAACAGTGTAAATAATTTAAAAGCTGAAAAACAGTTTTAAATAACTTAAGCTTAAACATGTAAATAATTTAAAGCTGTAAACATTTTAAATAACTTAAGCTGTAAACATGAAATAATTTAAGCCGAAAACAGTGTAAATAAAAATTACAAAAATTTAAAAAAAATAGAAAAATTGCAAACCCCAGGGTATTTTAATGAAATGTAAATGTATATAAAAAGGTTGGGACACATATACACTAGTTTTTTTTGTTGGAGATTTTCTTCCTGTTTTCCTTCTGAAGGGTAGGAGTTTTTTTTTGGAATTTGCTACACTGTCTTCCTCTGGGGGGTGGATTTTTGTTGGAGATTGCCCTACACTGCCCTTCCTCTGGGGGATAGGATTTTGGGTTGGGAGATTGTCTACACTCCCTTCCTCTGGGGGGAAAGGAAAGTTTTGTGGAGATTGTCTACACTTTCTTCCTCTGGGGGAGTAAGTTTTTTTGGAATTGTCTAAAACTGTCTTCCTCTGGAGGAGTGGGGAGTTTTTTTTTGGGAGATTGTCTAAAACACTGTCTTCCTCGGAGGATTTGGAAAGTTTTTTTTGGAGTTTGTCTACATTTCTCTTCCTCGGGAAGGAGTGGGATTTTTTTTTGGAGATTGTCTACACTGCCCCTTCCTTGAGGAGTAGGAGTTTTTTTTGGAAATTTGTCTACACTCTCTTCCTCTGGGGGAAAAGGTTTTTGTTGGAATTGTCTCACTCTTTTTCCTCTAAAGGGGGTAGGATTTTTTTTGGAGATTGTCTACACCTCTTCCTTTTGGAGGAGTGGGAATTTTTTTGGGAAGTTTTGTCTACATTTCCTTCCTCTGGAGGAGTAGGGATTTTTTGTTGGAGATTGTCTACACTCTCTTCCTCTAAAGGGGGTTGGGAGTTTTTTTGGGGAGATTGTCAAACACTCCTTCCCCCGGGAGGATAGGATTTTTTTGGAGATTGTTACACTCCTTCCTCTAAAGGGGGGTAGGATTTTTTTGGGAGTTTTGGTCTACACTCCTTCCTCTGGAGGAGTAGGAGTTTTTTTGGAGATTGTCTACACTGTCTTCCTCTGGGAGTGGGAAATTTTTGTTGGAGATTGTCTACACTCTCTTCCTCTAAAGGGGGTGGGAAAAGTTTTGTTGGGGGAATTGTCTACACTCTTTTCCTCTCAAGGGGTGGGAAAGTTTTTTGGAGATTGCCCCTACACTTTCTCCTCTGGAGGAGTAGGAGTTTTTTTTGGGAGATTCTACACTGCCCCTTCCTCTGGAGGGTAGGATTTTTGGGTTGGGAAATTGTCTACCCCTTTTCCTCGGGAGGAGTAGGAGTTTTGTTGGAAAATTTGCCAAACTTTTTCTTCCCCCTAAAGGGGTAGGAGTTTTTTTTGGGAGATTGCTAAATTTCTTCCTCTGGAGGGTGGAGTTTTGTTGGGAGTTTTGCCCAACCTGTCTTCCTTGAAGGGTGGGAGTTTTTTTTGGAGATTGCCCTACACTTTTTCCCTCTGGGGGAGTAGGATTTGTTGGAGATTGTCTAAACTGTCCCTCTAAATTTAGGAGTTTTGTTGGAGATTGTCTACACGTTTTCCCCTCTAAAGGGGTGGGATTTTTGGGTTGGGAGTTTGTCTCCCACTGTCTTCCTCTGAAGGGTGGGAGTTTTTTGGAGTTTGCCCTACACGTCTTTCCCTGGGGGGGTGGGGAGTTTTTTTGGGAAAATTGGGTCTATAGTTTTTTCCCTCTGGAGGGGGGGGTTTTTGTTGGGGGTTTTGCCCTAAAACTTTCTTCCTTTTTGGGGGGGGGTGGGAGTTTTTTTTGGGAAGATTGTTTTACCCCTTTCTTTTTTCTGGGGGGGTAGGATTTTTGGGTGGAATTATCTACATTTTCTTCTTCGGAGGGGTGGGAAAGTTTTTTTTGGAGTTTAACTACATTTTTCTTCGGGGGGGGAGGATTTTTTGTTGGGTTTGTTTTAATACAGGGGGCCCCCCGTTTTTCGAAATTAATCCGTTCCTTACCCGTTACTATAAACAAATTTTTAAACAAATTTACAAAATAAATTTTTCCCCATAAAAAAATAATGTAAATAAAATTTAAATTTCCTTTCCCGAAAACCCAAAGAATTAAAAAAAAAAAAAAAATTTTAAACATGAAATTTTGCATGTAGTACATAAACAAAACAATGGGAAATGATGAATGAAACATAACACCTAACACTTCCCTTTTTTGGGAGATTCTTCCTTAGTGTATGGGAGACTGGAGGGGGAGAAAAGTTTGGGAAATTGTTTACAGTTTGGGGGGGAACCCCCCTTCCACCCAACACCTCGGGGTACCATTTGTTTTTTCTGTTTTTGCTTCTCTTCTCTGTTTTTTAAATGTCACTAGGACCACCTTGAGAGTCCATGGAGCCCCTGCCCTCACAAAATAACTGGGGAGAAGCTCTTTTTTCCCTGGCGTCTCTTTAAAAAATTCCCTAAAATGGCCCAAACTTTGCCCCACTGTACATGTTCCCAAAACCTGGTTTGGGAAAACCCAAACTTGTTGGGTAATGTTTCCCCCAAAAATGCTTTCCATTTTAAATCCCACAAGTAAAAATTTTTTTTAAATTTTCTAAAGAAGGCCCCTTTTTCCCATCTCTCCCCTCCTCCTCTGCAGCAAGATTCTGACGGGCGTGTTTGTTTCCCTTCTTGCAGCTCCTCAGTGGTGATTTCCTTCTTTGGGGGTTTTTCCCCCAAATTTCTTCCCATCCTCCAAACCCCACCCAAAACCCCAGGGGAACTTCCCAGTGCTACAATTGATTTTACAACAACTGGGCCCCTTGGGGCACCCCCAAATTTTTCCCAAAATCCCTCTTGTCGTCACAATCTCCCCCCCCAAAATTTTCTCCGGGAAAAGGGGTTCAAAGTCCTGGTAGTCACCCCCCCCCCCAAACCATCCCTAAAAGGGGTTTTGGGGCAGGGGAAGGGCTAAAGTGTTCTCCCCCAAAAATTCCCCCGGGGCCCAAGTGAGGGCTGGGGCACAGTCAAGCACCTTGAAACTTGCTTTGTGTGGGATTTTTTTTAAATTTTTGCAATAACCTGCGGGTTTCCGGGGTTTTGGAGGAGAGAGTGGTATTGGGGGGCAAGAATTTTTATTGGATGAACCCAAACCCCTCAAAAATTTAAGCCCATACCCAAATTTTTGGGGGAAATGAGGAAGGTGCATTGTCCTTTTAACTACCAAAGGGACCCTTTTGGGTCCAATTTCTTTTTCCCGGAATACTCCTTCAAAACTAGGGCCAAACACTTCATTAAACCACTCGACGGGAAAAATTTCCCCCGTGACCCATGCCCCTTTCTATTTGAAATTTTTTAAACACACACAATTTACTCTTCAAACATTGTTTTTTCCCCGAACACTCTGGGAAATTTTTAGAATGGGAACAAAATAAAAGGCTTCACTTTGAAATCCCCACTAGCATTAGCCCCAGAACATTTGCGTCACCTGTCTTTTTATAGGGTTTTGTCCCGGGCAATTTTTCCTTTTTCCCCTTGGGGTAAAAGGGAAGGGCCCTTTGGGGAATTTTTCTTTTCCAAAAAAGGCCCGTTTCGTCACAATTGAACACTTGTTCCGGTTTCAGTCCTTTCAGGCCTCTATGTACTCCCGGGAAAACCTGCACATAAAAAAATTTTACCGCCTTGTGGTCCCCAACTGGCAGCCTCCCCTTTCCTTAAACCACCTGTGTATGCCAGAACGTTTTTTAAATCCTCAAACCAGCCTTTCTGGCCTTTAAACACTCACTTCAAACCCCTGTTTGCAGGCAATTTTTTTACCAAAACTTCATGCAAGAGTAAACCCCTCTAAATTTTTTCTCATTTTATCCACAAACCCAAAAATAACTTTTCAAACCCCTTCCAGTACTGGGGATTTCATTTTTGTCAGCATAGTTTTCTCCCTTTTCAACAACAGCATCCTTTATTTCATTTTTTTTGGGCCCCTAAAGGAACATAAGGGTTTTTGGGAGGGGGTTTTTTTGCATCCTTTGGGCAGTTCCCGGGCCCCAAATTTTACCACTTTCCAAAATTTTTCAAAGATGGTTTTTTTAAAATTTAATTTGTATTTTTTCACCTTCTTTACTACAGGCTTGGCCCCAGGACTTTTTGGACCATGGGAGGGTTATTTAGTACTTGCAAAACAATAAAATAAATGGAATTTTTATGAAAAATTTCGCTGGAGCACGTGAGGGGACCTTTGTTTACTGATAAACAATGCCCGACTGGCTGCCACCCTGGCCCCACCCATGGGTACGCCCTCCTGGACGAACCCCGGGCCCCGCAAGTTTAACCTATGAAAAAACGAGTCCATGTTTTAAAAAAATACCCCTAGATTGGCGAATTTTTCGATTGCCGGGAAACCTTTCGAAAAAACGGGGGAAACCCCTGACTTTTCTTCTGGAGGGGTAGGAGTTTTGGGTTTGGGGATTTTCCCCATACTTTTTTCTTCTGGAGGGGGAGGTTTTTGTTGGGGAAATTTTTTACCTTTCTTCCTCTGGAGGGTAGGAGTTTTTTGGAGATTGTCTAACCCCTTTTTTCTTCTGGGGGGAGGAAAATTTTTTTTGGGCATTGTCCTACACTTTTCTTTTTCCCGGGGGGGTAGGGGGTTTTTTTTTTGGGGAATTTCTACAAATTTCTTCCTCTTTAGGGGGGAGGAGGTTTTTTTTGGGATTTTTCTACACTTTTCTTCCTCTGGAGGGGAGGGGTTTTGTTTGGGGATTTTTCTACAATTTCTTTTTTCTGGAGGGGTGGGGTTTTGGGAGGATTGTCCCACACTTTTTTCCCCCCGGAGGGGGAGGAGTTTTGTTGGAGATTTGGGTTCCAAACTTTCTTCTTTTTTGGAGGGGTAAGGTTTTTTGTTGGAGATTGTCTACACTTTTTTCCTCTGGGGGGGTAGGAGTTTTGTTGGAGATTGTCTACACTTTCTTCCCTCTGGAGGGGTAGGAGTTTTGTTGGAGATTGTCTACACTTTCTTCCTCGGGGGGGTAGCGATGGGAGGAGGGGGGGGAACACCTCTCCTGTATAAACACATTGGTTTATCAATGTGTCTCTCTGACTTGGTTTTTACCTTTGATTACCGTGGTACACTTATATTTCAAACTCTTGTACATAGTGTAAAAAAGTGTATATACCTATTATTCATACTTGATGAAGGATAATACGCCAGGTTAACGGGCCATTATTACCTGAGTGCATAATAAGTTGTCCTAAAATGAATGTTATTTGTAACTAACAAATGAATTCATACTGATATTCAACATTACCATTGTTGAGGACTCTCTTGAAGGGTCTCTGGTGTTGTGTGTCTCGAAACCAGCGTCGTCTTTGAGGCACATACACGCTGAGGTCTCGCCAGGGGGAGTGTGATGCCCTCATCGCTGGGTTTCCAGGTACCATAGCCCAGGCTCGACTGCTTACCTAGGTTCAGTCTTGTGTCCTCCTGGGTAAAGGTAACGAGAGGGATGTTAAAAGTGGCTTATCTGTCTTCATGGGGGAAGTTGGGGTGTGTTATCTGTCTTCATTGGGGAAAATTGGGTGTGTTATCTGTCTTCATGGAGGAAGTTGGAGTGTGTTATCTGTCTTCATGGGGGAAGTTGGAGTGTGTTATCTGTCTTCATTGGGAAAGTTGGAGTGTGTTATCTGTCTTCATGGGGGAAGTTGGAGTGTATTATCTGTCTTCATGGGGGAAGTTGGAGTGTGTTATCTGTCTTCATGGGGGAAGTTGGAGTGTGGGTTTTCTGTCTTCATGGGGGAAGTTGGAGTGTGTTATCTGTCCTTCATGGGGGAAGTTGGAGTGTGTTATCTGTCTTCATGGGGGGAAATTGGAGTGTGTTTTTCTGTCTTCATGGGGGAAGTTGGAGTGTGTTATCTGTCTTCATGGGGGGAAGTTGGAGTGTGTTATCTGTCTTCATGGGGGAAGTTGGAGTGTATTATCTGTCTTCATGGGGGAAGTTGGAGTAGCTATCTGTCTTCATGGGGGAAAGTTGGAGTGTGCTATCTGTCTTCATGGGGGAAGTTGGAGTGTGCTATCTGTCTTCCCTGGGGGAAGTTGGAGTGTGCTATCTGTCTTCATGGGGAAGTTGGAATGTGCTATCTGTCTTCATGGGGGGAAATTGGAGTGTGCTATCTGTCTTCATGGGGAAGTTTTGGGGTGTGCTATCTGTCCCCTTTATGGGGAAGTTGGAGTGTGCTATCTGTCTTCATGGGGGAAGTTGAGTTTTGCTATCTGTCTTCATGGGGGAAGTTGGATATAATGGGAGTCAGGATGGAACATTTCAACTTCGGTGTTTCGGCACCGCTGTATCGGCACCGCTGTTTTAGAGCCACTGTTTCAGTGCCACTGTTTCAGAGCCACTGTTTCAGTGCCACTGTTTCAGTGCCACTGTTTCAGCGCCACTGTTTCAGTGCCACTTTTTCAGAGCCACTGTTTCGGCGCCACTGTTTCAGCGCTACCATAGTTTCAAGACTCATGTCAATATAATATGGAAAAGAACATTTACTTTGAACAATGATTTGTTGAATCACATAATAAAAAAATGGGTTTATTTAAATTAAAATCATTATGTAAAATCGTCTAAACCAGTCAGGCATAGTTAGGGTAGTAAAGGTTAGGTTAGGTTAGGTTAGGTTAGGTTAGGTTAGGTTAGGTTAGGTTAGCTTAGGTAAGGTTAGCTTAGGTAAGGTTAGGTTAGGTTAGGTTAAGTAATGTTAGGTTAGGTTAGTTAGGTTAAGTTAGGCTAGGTTAGGTTTGCTAAAGTTATGCTAATTTGATAAAACTGCACGCAGGCAGAGTACCTGCGTGCAATTTCAATGAACGGACCTGCCTTAAATCTCCACTCTCTGGAAAGACGTAGAATGAGGGGAGATATCAATGAAGTGTATAAGTGGATGACGGGCTTAAACAAAGGAGATATTAATAAAGTACTGAGGTGTCAAACCAGGTAAGAACCAGGAATAATGGATTTAAGTTGGATAAATTTAGATTTAGAAAAGACATAAGGTAAGTACTGGTTTTCTAACAGAGTTGTAGATGCGTGGAACAGTCTTCCCAGTAGGATGATAAAGGCTAGGACCTTGGGGCAGCTTTAAGAGGAGATTGGACAAAAATATGAATAGGAGGGACTGGGTTTGATTGGTGTCATTGGGTAACGGGAGTTAATTTTTGGGCTGCTTTGGGTAAGGTCATTTTGATAAGGACCTGCCTTGTATGGGGCAGTAGGTCTTCTGTAGTGTTCTTATGTTCTTATGTTCTTATTGTCTGAGCTGCTCAGGGTGAACACAAGGTCCAGTCTTACTGGTTCATCCTCCCCTCTCTCTCTGGTAGTATCCTTAACATGTTGATACATGAGGTTTTCCAGTACCACATCCATCATCTTGGCTCTCATGTTTCGGAACCCCCGTGTGCTCCAGTTTTCCTAATCGACCTCCCTGTGATTGAAATCGCCCATAACCAGTAACATTACTCTGCTCGAGTGAGCTCTCCTTGCCACCTCAGCCAGTGCGTCCACCATTGTTCTGTTACTCTCTTCAAATTCCTCTCTTGGCCTCCTGCAGTTCTGTGGTGGATTATACATCACTACAATGACTATCTTGTGCTCCCCAGAGTGAAGTGTACCTACTATGTATTCTCTTCCTCCAATCTCGTCCATGCCTCCCATTTCCTCGAATTTCCATCGGTGTTTTACGACCTCTGTTTTACGACCTCCCCCTTCTGCTCCTGTCTTTTCCCAGGATCTGATACCCTGGTGGGAAGATTGCATCTGTTATTGTCTCAGTGAGTTTCGTTTCTGTGACTGCTATGATGTCTGGGGACTTCTCATTGATTCTTTCATGCCACTCTCATATTCGTTAGTTATTCCATCTGCATTCATGTACCAAACCTTCAACTTCTGTTCCAAAACTGTGGTCCTGGGAGGATATTGGTGTTGGGAGAGCAGGAGCCCTGGCAGAGGTCTATGAGGGGTTGTGGTGGGGCAAAGTACCCATAGGGGGTTGCTGTAGGTTTGGGGTTTGTGGTGTGGGGGGTGGGGACAGAGGGATCAGTGTGTGATTGTTGGCTTAGATTGTTCAGTCGCTTTGGGGTTGTCGTGGTTGGAGTCCTTCTGTAGGTGTTTCTGGGAAGTGTGTTTTGCCCTTCCACCTGTGTCTGGTTATTCTGCTTCTCTTTGTTGCTTCCTCCATTCCTCCTTTCGTTTTTGCGCTCTCTCTTTCAGTATCCTCCTTTCCACTTGCGTTCTGTCTCTGTCGAGGTATACACTCTGAATTCCAGTTTGTCTCTCAGTCGGCTTTCCTCCTGCAGGATCATGGTTCGAGTTGATTCTGCCCTGAAAGTTATTTTGAGAGGCCGCTTCCTTCTCCTTGCGAACCACCCAATTCTCCCGAAAATTTGCCACCTGGGTCATGTCGCCCTCGCCTATTGCCTTCATGATACCTTCAATCGATTTTATCTCCTCCTGTTTTCTTTCCTCGTAAGTTTCTTCTTCGGCTTCCTGGAGCCCATAGACAAAAACTGATCTCTCCCTTTCTTTCCTCCCAAACTGTGTCTCCTATTTGCATCCTCTGAGGTGTTCTAGTTCCTTCCCTTGGAGCGTTACTTCCTTCAATCCCTTCCCTAGCTGAGGCCCCATTGTTCATTGGTCTGTCTTTCCTGCTCAGCTGTTCCTGTTCCCCCGCAGGAGTCTAGTACCGTCCCTGCATACATCCTAGCTCCTTCAATGTCTCCCGACCTCTCATTTGTTCCTAGTGTGCTCCTTGTTTTTTGGGCCTTGACCCCGTGTGGGTCTATGTGTGTGTGTGTGCGTGTGTGTGTGTGTGGTGTGTGTGTGTGTGTGTGTGTGTGTGTGTGTGTGTGTGTGTGTGTGTGTGTGTGTGTGTGTGTGTGTGTGTGTGTGTGTGTGGGTTTCTGTGTGTGTGTGTGTGTGTGTTGTGTGTGTGTGTGTGTGTGTGTGTGTGTTGTGTGTGTGTGTGTGTGTGTGAGTGTGAGTGCGTGTGTGCTCGTCTATTTGTGGTAGCAGGTCGATTCACAGCTCCTGACCCTCAGTGTGGGGTGGTGTACTCACCTATTTGTGGTTGCAGGGGTCGAGTCATAGCTCCTGATCCCGCCCCTTCACTGATCGTTACTAGGTCACTCTCTCCCTGCTCCATGACCTCTATCAATCTCGTCTTAAAAAATATGTATGGTTCCTGCCGCCACCATGTCACTTTCCAGATTGTTCCACTTCTTGACAACTCTGTGACTTAAGAAATACTTCCCAACATACCCTTTGACCCATCTGAGTCTTCAACTTCCAACTGGGGACTCCTTATTTGTTTGTCCCATCTCTGGAACATCCTGTCTTTGTCCACTTTGTCAATTCCTTGCAGTATTTTATATGTCGTTATCATATCTCCACTAACCCTCCTCTCCTCCAGTGTCGTCAGGCCAATTTCCCTTAACCTTTCTTCATAGTACATCCCCCTTAGCTCGGGAACCAATCTTCTTGCAGACCTTTGCTCTTTCTCTAATTTCTAGAAGTGTATGACCAAGTGTGGGTTTCAGACTGGTGCTGCATACTCCATATGAGCCTGACGTACACGGTGTACAAAGTCTTGAACCATTCCTTACTGAGGTATCTGAAAGCTATTCTCAGGTTTGCCAGGCGCCCATTTGCTGCAACAGTTATCTGGTTGATGTGCGCCTCAGAAGATGTGCTGGGTATTATGCTAACTCCAAGATCCTTTTCCTTGAGTGAGGGTTTGGGAGTCTTTGGCCCCCTAGACTGTACCGTCTGCGGGCTTCTTTCCCTTCCCCCATCTTCATGATTTTTTCATTTGGAGGTTAAAACCCG
>NC_069447.1:6390937-6422578 GCF_026875155.1 Cherax quadricarinatus | reverse complement strand
AAACTTTTAAAAGGGGGGGAGAAAAAGTTAAAATTTAAAGGGGGGGGGAAAAGTTAGCAGTTTAAAAGGGGGTGAGAAAATGTTAACATTTAAAGGGGGGGGAAAAATGTTAAAATTTTTAAAGGGGGGGAGAAAAATGTTAATTTAAGGGGGTGAGAAAATGTTAACATTTTAAAGGGGGGGAGAAAATGTTAACTTTAAAGGGGGGGGAGAAAAAAAGTTAACATTTAAAGGGGGGGAGAAAATGTTAACATTTAAAGGGGGTGAGAAAATGTTAACACTTAAAGGGGGTGAGAAAATTTAACATTTAAAAGGGGGGAGAAAATGTTTTTCATTTTTTAAAAGGGGGGGAGAAAATGTTAACATTTAAAGGGGGTGAGAGAAAAAAGTTAACATTTAAAGGGTGTGAGAAAATGTTAAATTTAAAGGGGGTGAGAAAATGTTAACATTTAAAGGGGGTGAGAAAATGTTAACATTTAAAGGGGGTGGGGAAAATGTTAACATTTAAAGGGGGTGAGAAAATGTTAACATTTAAAGGGGGTGAGAAAATGTTAACATTTAAAGGGGGTGAGAAAATGTTAACATTTAAAGGGGGTGAGAAAATGTTAAAATTTAAAGGGGGTGAGAAATGTTTACATTTAAAGGGGGTTTAGAAAATGTTTACATTTAAAAAGGGGGGGAGAAAATGTTAACATTTAAAGGGGGTGAGAAAATGTTAACATTTAAGGGGGTGAGAAAATGTTAACATTTAAAGGGGGTGAGAAAATGTTTTAAAATTTAAAGGGGGTTTAGAAAATGTTAACATTAGAAGGGGGTGAGAAATGTTAACATTTAAAGGGGGGTGGAAAAATGTTAACATTTAAAGGGGTTTAGAAAATGTTAACATTTAAAGGGGGTGAGAAAAAGTTTAACATTTAAACGGGGTGAGAAAATGTTAACATTTAAAGGGTTGGAGGAAAATGTTAACATTTAAAGGGGGTGAGAAAATGTTAACATTTAAAAAAGGGGTGAGAAAATGTTAACATTTAAAGGGGGGTGAGAAAAATGTTAACATTTAAAGGGGGTGAGAAAATGTTAACATTTAAAGGGGGTGAGAAAATGTTAACATTTAAAGGGGGTGAGAAAATGTTAACATTTAAAGGGGGTGAGAAAATGTTAAAATTTAAAGGGGTGAGAAAATGTTAACATTTAAAGGGGTGAGAAAATGTTAACATTTAAAGGGGGTGAGAAATGTTAACATTTGTTAGAATCGTTATTTAAACGGGTGAGAAAATGTAACATTTAAGGGGGTGAGAAAATGTTAACATTTAAAGGGGGTGAGAAAATGTTAACATTTAAACGGGGTGAGAAAATGTTAACATTTAAAGGGGGTGAGAAAATGTTAACATTTAAAGGGGAGACTTCTAATAGTTACATAAAGAAAACAATGCTCATTAAAATAAACTTATTTAAAGAGGAAGGCATCTGTAATAACAATGAACATGGCCGGGGTTATTCAACCCACATAATTCTATGAGAAGTTTTTACAAAGTAGAAGTGATGCAAGGAGGGAAGAGTATATGGAGAAAAAGAGAGAGGTTAAGAGAGTGGTGAAGCAATGTAAAAAGAGAGCAAATGAGAGAGTGGGTGAGATGTTATCAACAAATTTTGTTGAAAATAAGAAAAAGATTTGGAGTGAGATTAACAAGTTAAGAAAGCCTAGAGAACAAATGGATTTGTCAGTTAAAAATAGGAGAGGAGAGTTATTAAATGGAGAGTTAGAGGTATTGGGAAGATGGAGGGAATATTTTGAGGAATTGTTAAATGTTGATGAAGATAGGGAAGCTGTGATTTCGTGTATAGGGCAAGGAGGAACAACATCTTGTAGGAGTGAGGAAGAGCCAGTTGTGAGTGTGGGGGAAGTTTGTGAGGCAGTAGGTAAAATGAAAGAGGGTAAGGCAGCCGGGATTGATGGGATAAAGATAGAAATGTTAAAAGCAGGTGGGGATATAGTTTTGGAGTGGTTGGTGCAATTATTTAATAAATGTATGGAAGAGGGTAAGGTACCTAGGGATTGGCAGAGAGCATGTATAGTGCCTTTGTATAAAGGCAAAGGGGATAAAAGAGAGTGCAAAAATTATAGGGGGATAAGTCTGTTGAGTATACCTGGTAAAGTGTATGGTAGAGTTATTATTGAAAGAATTAAGAGTAAGACGGAGAATAGGATAGCAGATGAACAAGGAGGCTTTAGGAAAGGTAGGGGGTGTGTGGACCAGATGTTTACAGTGAAACATATAAGTGAACAGTATTTAGATAAGTCTAAAGAGGTCTTTGTGGCATTTATGGATTTGGAAAAGGCGTATGACAGGGTGGATAGGGGGGCAATGTGGCAGATGTTGCAGGTGAATGGTGTAGGAGGTAGGTTACTGAAAGCAGTGAAGAGTTTTTACGAGGATAGTGAGGTCAAGTTAGAGTATGTAGGAAAGAGGGAAATTATTTCCCAGTAAAAGTAGGCCTTAGACAAGGATGTGTGATGTCACCGTGGTTGTTTAATATATTTATAGAAGGGGTTGTAAGAGAAGTAAATGCGAGGGTCTTGATAAGAGGCGTGGAATTAAAAGATAAAGAATCACACATAAAGTGGGAGTTGTCACAGTTGCTCTTTGCTGATGACACTGTGCTCTTGGGAGATTCTGAAGAGAAGTTGCAGAGATTGGTGGATGAATTTGGTAGGGGGTGCAAAAGAAGAAATTGAAAGTGAATACAGGAAAGAGTAAGGTTATGAGGATAACAAAAAGATTAGGTGATGAAAGATTGGATATCAGATTGGAGGGAGAGAGTATGGAGGAGGTGAATGTATTCAGATATTTGGGAGTGGACGTGTCAGCGGATGGGTCTATGAAAGATGAGGTGAATCATAGAATGATGAGGGAAAAGGGTGAGTGGTGCACTTAGGAGTCTGTGGAGACAAAGAACTTTGTCCTTGGAGGCAAAGAGGGGAATGTATGAGAGTATAGTTTTACCAACGCTTTATATGGGTGTGAAGCATGGGTGACGAATGTTGCAGCGAGGAGAAGGCTGGAGGCAGTGGAGATGTCATGTCTGAGAGCAATGTGTGGTGTGAATATAATGCAGAGAATTGTAGTTTGGAAGTTAGGAGGAGGTGCGGGATTACCAAAACTGTTGTCCAGAGGGCTGAGGAAGGGTTTGTTGAGGTGGTTCGGACATGTGGAGAGAATGGAGCGAAACAGAATACTTCAAGAGTGTATCAGTCTGTAGTGGAAGGAAGGCGGGGTAGGGGTCGGCCTAGGAAAGGTTGGAGGGAGGGGGTAAAGGAGGTTTTGTGTGTGCGAGGGGCTTGGACTTCCAGCAGGCATGCGTGAGCGTGTTTGATAGGAGTGAATGGAGACAAATGGTTTTTAATACTTGACGTGCTGTTGGAGTGTGAGCAAAGTAACATTTATGAAGGGGTTCAGGGAAACCGGCAGGCCGGACTTGAGTCCTGGAGATGGGAAGTACAGTGCCTGCACTCTGAAGGAGGGGTGTTAATGTTGCAGTTTAAAAACTGTAGTGTAAAGCACCCTTCTGGCAAGACAGTGATGGAGTGAATGATGGTGAAAGTTTTTCTTTTTCGGGCCACCCTGCCTTGGTGGGAGTCGGCCAGTGTGATAATAATAATAAAATAAATAATTCTGAGGCAAACTCTGGTTCAACCTTCACAAACTGCAGGAAAAATAGGAAATAATTGCTCAGTGTGGTACTACATTTAAGACAGTCTACATTTGTATAAGCGCCCAGTTTTAGACTGTGTACTATTGCCTCAACTAAAAATGCATCTAATTTGAACAACCTCTCACTGATAATGTACAATGAATGCCTATCATGCTTAGTAATTACCGATTGTACAATATTCCTTTCATACCAAGAGGAACAAGGGTAGATGACTCTTGCTTCCCACCAGTTTGCTAGGTTATTACAAGCTCTAATATGCTTGAATATCGTGTTCGACTCCTTTGCTATAAATATCGAGGAACAGTGTTGGGAAATTCTAACCTCTAATAGTTTTCCCGTTTGTCCCAAATAGGAGAGACTGTAACCATTGAAATCAACTCTGTAGCTACCACCAACAAGTTGTTGGGGTGAATTCTTTATCAGCATGCTGCTAACAGTCCATGAATTTTTATATAGAACTTGTATATTAAATTTTCTAAGAGTATTCAGCAGGATAGATAAATTCTCGTTGTATAAGAGGACCAACACATACTTGGTCTGAGGTGTTATCCTAGGTTCTGTTCTATAATAAGTTTTCTTAGCTGCCAGCAAGGCAGATTCCACAAACACATTGGATACCACAATTTCATGCAGTGTCAAATATTTTTCTATTTCTTCATCTAGGAACTCCAGACTGCACTCTATAGGCTCTCAGAAACACAGTAAGAAATACACTACTTTTAAACTCTAGTTCCATTGTTGGAATAGTAGTGAATGTATGAGCCACACATTGGTGGCCTTCCTATATACTGCAATTATTAAGCATGATAGGAATTATTATATAATATCAGTGACGGGGTGTTCATATTAGATGTATTTTCAGTTGAGGCAATTAGTACACAGTCTAAAATTGGGCTCTTATATGAATGCATTAGACTGTTTAAATGTAGTGCAACTTCGAGGAATTATGGCCTATTTTTCTTGCAGTTTGTGAAGATTGAGCCAGAGTTTTCCTCAGAATTAAGTGGGTTGAATAACCCAGGCCATGTTCATTGTTATTACAGATGCCTTCCTCTTTAAATGAGTTTATTTAATGAGCCTCATTTCGTTACATAACTTTTAGAAGTCTCCCCTTTAAATGGACACGTTGTCCCGCGGGTGGCTACCTCATAATTGCCAGTGACTTCTGTATCACTCACAATATATTTATGTATGCAAAGTGACTGATATCATAGCAGGGTGTGGCCAAATTTTTTATTATTACCATGTTAATATTGTGCAGGCTATTGCAATATCAATGCTTGTGGGATTTTTTATTTTAATGCTATAATATTCATCCTACTGGCTGTGAGCGCTGGTGTGCCTGGGGGCACTTCCAGTATCCTTCTCTCCCTCTCTCTCCCTCTCTCCTCTCTCCTTCCCTCACTTACTTGCTTGGACCTCCTCCTTTCTTCAATTTTGCAAGCTCCTGATAATGTGTTGATTCCAACACGAAAGGCCTAGAGCTGTCATTCTACTTCCCCGTGGTTGTTTTGTGTATATATATATATATATATATATATATATATAATATATATATATATATATATATATATATATATATATATATTATATATATAAATATATATATATATATATATATATATATATATATATTATATATATATATATATATTATATATAATATATATATATATATTTTAATATATATAGGGAAGTACCACCTCTATAGCTGGAATGGGGACCCTCATCCTCAGAGAAGACAATAAACGTACCTCAGAGAAAACTCAAGGTTCTCCCCGGAGCTGTTTGAATATTTTCTTCTCCTACCACCCCTATATATTTTTTATTCTATGTGAACATTTATTAATAAACAAAATACATTTGCAGGAAAAAACATAAACATGAATACAATGGCACAAAGTATCAAAGATGATGAATTTCCTCCAGCTCCTCCGAGGCTGGACGTGAGCCAAGTATGCAGCAAGCATTTCCCCTCTGGATGGCGATGCTGAGGCGCTGGAACATGAAAGTGGCTGCCCTTGGGTCCCTGGTGGTGTCGATGAGTCTGGAACCCAATTCTTTAAGGAAACGTGTGGCATTTTTCCCCATGATCCCAAGGTCTCTGATCCCACTGGGACAAATTGATACTGTTGGCTAATGTCCCTGTACTTGCTGATCTTGTACTCCTCCCTGTGGTCAGCAGCTCCTCCCTGTCGCCCCACACTGTGATGGATATAGGTGTCAGCCAGTGTGGACACACAGGTATAGTCCCATGCTAAGAGCTTGCCATTCTTCCAAGGATAGATGGTGATCCCGTCGGGGGGTTTGCTGGTTGTGGGAAATTTTTTTCTGCAAGTAAACGTGGTTCCCCTGGGCAGGATCCACTGTAGAAAGGGGTTTTCTCTTAATGATGTGGGTTGACCTCTTTTTTTGTTTTGAAATCCAGCCCTTTTTTTTGGAACAGTTAAAACCTTTAAAAGACCGTTTTGATATGCTTGAAATTCCCCGGGAAATACCCATATATTCTGTGTGAATGGGGCAGAAAGGGCCCGCGGCCCCCAATTTGAAATCGGGGGGCTTAGGTCGAGCCCGGTTCCCTTGCCGATAGGGGAACTGTTTGGGGGAATTTCCCGGAGTGAGGGGCCTCACACCTGGGACGGGCAATCCCCCTATCTGATGTTGAAAGCCCTGAGCATTTTCCCAAGCCCCTTTTTCCCAAATTTTTGCTATCCCAGCTTGATGTTTGTGAGCCAGTGCTAACTGGTTTTGGTTGCGGGAGCAGCAAGGTCCCCCTTTTCGGTGAGGGCATGACATAGCTAGGGTTTTCTTTTCCTGCGAGTCCCCTGGGGTGTCAGGAAAAATTTTTCTTTTTAAACCCTCGTTTGATGCAAGGGAAAAAGAGGAAAAGAAAGCGGGTGAGAAAATCGGGAAAGGATTTTGGGGTACCCCTGCCCTCCAAGCCTGACCGGAAGTGAGGCTTGAAACCCAAACTGCCCATCGTAAAGGGAAAGATTCAATACCCCTTTTCTAGCGGGCCCTTCAGGAGAGAGCATATTCCTTTAGTTTGGGCTACTGAAGGCTGGGGAGCATCTCAGAAAATAGGTAAGTTTTGGGGTTTTACAGGAAACCCGGTGGTAGGTAGAAGGCATCGGTGTGTAATGTCTTTCTCCCGCTTTCCATCGCCCCAGGGCTGAGACTTTTTTTCCCCAGGAAACAGATCGAAGGCATTGGACCCAAAAGGAGCACCGAGGAAAAGGGGGCTATTGGGTTTGGGTCAATGGGCTTTGTGCTCCCGGTTAAAAAGGGGAAATATTTTTGGATTTTTCTGTTGATTTGGGAGAAACTATTTCACTTTTTGGGGGGGTTTTTAAAAAAAGGGCCCCCGGGGTTTCCCCATGTCTTTAAAATTTTTTGATGTCCTCCGGGAGAGTTTTGTTGTGCCACTAGGGTTTCCGTCCCCCTTTAGGAAACCCGATAAAGACTCGCTGGAGATGCCTCCGGGGACCTTCCCTTTTTGCCCAACCCAAAAAAAAAGGGGGCGAGGGGTCCCCCTGTTTCACGTTTCCCCCCGAGTCAATTTCATGGGCCCCCAAACAAAAATTTGGGAAGTCAATTTTAAAAAACGATTTTATGAAGGGTTTAAGGGGGAAGGGGAAATTTTTTTAAACAGCTTGGAGAGCCCGCATCCCTTTTGACTGAGTTGGGAAAACATTTGGGAAAGTCCAAATTTACATGCCCATTATGTAAAACTTTGGTCAATTAGCAAAAAACTCATTTAAAAATTAAAGGGCCCCTTTTTGAAATTTTTTCTTATAAAATTTTTAAAAATATATTTTTTTCATTAATGTTAATGTAAAAAATTTAATTTTTTTAAAAAAAGAATCTTTTGAAAAAATTACCTAACCTTTTTTATAAAAAAGCAAATTTTTTTTTAGCCAAACCCCCCTAAAAATAATTTTTGATTTTTTACAATAATTTAATACCCAAAAAAACCAGTTGGGAAAAAATTTTTTTTTCGATAGGTTTTAGAATGATTTTGGCAAAAAATTTTTACATACACAAATTTTTGCCCCTTTTCCTATATGGCAAAAATGGCCCTTTTCTATTTTTAAGCCAAAATCACAATTTCCCGCCTTTTCGGCCGACATATTTATATATATTTTATAATATGATTTTAAAATATATAATATTTATATTAAAATTTTTATATATATATATATATATAAAAAATATATATTTAAAATTTAAAAACCCCGAGCCACCCCAGGCACCCGAACCCTCCCCAAAAGATTTCATCTCATCAGACAATCTCTTGGAAGCAATTAAAGCAACAGGTACGAGGACACTCGCACATATTCCCAAAGCAGCCCGTCCACACGCAGCTGGGAAACTTACAGACCTCCTGAAAAAAGTAAACGATGGTTCCACTATCTTAAATGCTCCACCAACCATCAAGGCATGGCACAACTTGCTACTTTTTGGCAATGTCTGCTTAGCTGTGCCGGAAAGAAGGGGAAAGAGGCTAGCCTCAATGATAATTAAATCCTTAAGAGATTTTCCTAGAGTTGATAACCTCATTCGCCTGCCCCGTCAACACAAAAAAGGGAGAGGCAGAACCCCCACTCACTCTACTGACAGTGAAAAAGTCAGAGTCCAGGTGAGCAAGAAAATTGAAGAGGGCAGCACAGTGGGGGCAATCAGAATTATTACCAGTGAAGATACAGTTGCTCCCAGGGATGCTGACACGGCTGAAGCACTTAGAGGAAAGCACCCTGCCAGGGAAACCAGTGGCACCAACAGTTCCAAAACCTCTGTCCCCACTATGGAACCATTGATAGTGGAAGACTCAGACATTTACAAAGCAATAATGTCGTTCCCATCTGGCTCTGCTGGGGGTTACACGGGAATAAGGCCACAGCATTTAAAGGAAATGGTTAATCCAGTTATTGGGGAAATTGCAGAGACACTGCTTTCAGAGATCACAAGGTTCGTCAACAATTCCTTGGCTGGTCTGATTCCTGATGAAATTAGACCTTTCTTTTTTGGTGCAACACTTTGTGCACTTAAAAAGAAGGATGGAGGAATTCGGCCAATTGCAGTAGGCAACACCTTACGCCGCCTCGTATCCAAAGCTGCTGTCCGAAGTATTCGTGCACAGGCAGCCATGATGCTTCAACCAAACCAGCTTGGCTTTGGGTCTCTCAAGGAAGTGAAGCAGCGGTTCATGCAACAAGGGCGTATATCAACAATCTGCCTGAGGACAATGCAGTGGTAAAATTAGATTTCAAGAATGCGTTTTAATCTCCTGAAAAGAGACGTGGTATTAGCAGCAGTACAAGAACATTTCCCTGGTCTCTTTCCCTTTTGTTTCAGCTGGGTATAGCAAGGAATCAATGCTTCTCTTTGGAGAGCATGAAATTACATCATCGGAGGGTGTCCAACAAGGAGATCCTCTTGCACCATTTCTCTTCTGTATAGCAGTTAGGGAAATCACAGTCAGACTGACCACGAGCTAAACATCTGGTTCCTGGATGATGCACACTAGCAGGTACAAAAGAGTCCCTCCTACATGACCTTATACAGGTAATGACACGGACAGGAAATGGGTCTCATCCTGAATCCATCCAATGTGAAATCATCTCAGTCAGTCAACAAGTGATAAATGCAGTGAGATCAAAACTACCAGGAGCAGCAGTCATTGCCCCCACAAATAGTGTCTTGCTAGGAGCACCTCTGGGAAGCAATGCCATTGACACAATTCTCAGGAAGAAATTGGAAGAGTTAAGGAGAATGGAACAACGAATAGGCAATCTGGACACCCACGATGCCTTGTACCATCTCACAAAGTGCTTGAGTCTGCCCAGGTTGACATATTTCCTAAGATGTGCACCTTCATATGATAACCCTATACTGCACGAATGACAGTATTCTGAGGCAGATTTTTACGAAAGTACTTAACCTTACTCTAGAAGACGGGCAGTGGAACCAAGCTACACTTCCAGTCAGACTAGGAGGCATTGGTGTCCGAAAGTCATCACAGATTGCGTTACCTGCTTTTCTGTCCTCGTGTATTGCATCCAGAGAGCTTGTAGCAGCGATTCTCCCTGAACATCTTAGGGACAAGATTGGAGTCCAGGACCAAAAATTTATTGACGGAGCAATGAACTGGATAATCTAACGGGGTCAGAAACCAGACCTGCTCCCACCAACAACTACAAACAATCGCACTGGGATGGTCCAATAGTGGAAAATATAGCCTCAACAATGCTTCAGAGTGTGTCAGGGAAGGATAGAGCCCGCCTCCTGGCAGTGAGAGTCCCTCATGCTGGGGACTTTCTGTTGGCTGTTCCCAACTCCAGCCTTGGCACACGTCTCGACCCACAGACCATCCGCATCGGTGTTACCCTTCGACTTGCCGCCCCTATTCTCGCGGAACACAGGTGTATTTGTGGCAGTGAACCAGCAGACCGATTCGGGTACCATGGTCTTGTGTGCCGTAAATTCGAGGGAAAGATTGCAAGACATGAGGAGGTTAATAACATTATCAAGAGGACCTCACAACAGCTGGATGCCCAGCAGTAAGGGAGCCACCCCAACTATGCAATCTGATGGCAGCCAGAAGCGTCCAGATGTATCACCCTTCAAGCCTGGACAGATGGGAAGCAGGTGGTGTGGGACTATACATGTGCATCTACCTTGGCTGATACCTATCTCCAATACACCAGGGAGGAAGGAGGAGCAGCTGCCAGCCTCAGGGAGTCCCAAAAATCTAGAAAATATGGAGAACTTGCCCATCATTATATGTTTGTTCCCATAGGCTCAGAGACCCTTGGCTCGTGGGGGAAAAAGTGCATCTAAATTCCTTAAGGAGCTGGGAAAAAGACTCATCAGGGTAACTAGGATCCCAGGGCAGCTAGTTTCCTGTTCCAGCGGCTCAGTGCGGCTGTTCAAAGGGGTAATGTCTGCTGTATTTTGGGCACATGCCCCAGCTCTGAGGAGCTGGATGAGATTTTTCGCCTTATAATCGGTGAAAACACACGTAAATAACATGTACTATATGAATTTTTATCACATTATCATAAATATCTCTTAATATTTAGTATAATATATATTATAATATATATATATATATATATATATATAAATATATTATATATATATATATATATAAAATATATATATATATATATATATATATATTATAAAGGTGTGTGTGTGTTTACGTTCAGAAAATGGTTGAGATGGCAGTGGAGGCTGCAGATGGAATGGCGTATCTGGCAGGCAAGAAGTTGGTGCACAGAGACCTGGCAGCACGCAACTGTATGCTGGATGTTAACCTCACTCTCAAGATTGGTGACTTTGGCTTCACCAGGTACCTCAACACTGACTACTATAGAAAACGTGAGTCCCACTCTTCTTAATGGCACAAGCAAAAATGAATCATCCCACCAGGTTTAGGCCTTTCTGTGAATAATAATGAGAAGAAGAAGAATTAAATAATAATAATAATAATAATAATAATAATAATAATAATAATAATAATAATAATAATAATAAATGTTGAATTATTAATCACATTATTACTTTAATAAGAGTTATTTTTTTGTTCTATATCAAGTTAGTCTAAAGGGGACGTATTATATATGTTAAGGGCAGGTATAATATATGTTAAGGGTAGGTATAATATATGTTAAGGGCAGGTATAATATATGTTAAGGGCAGGTATAATATATGTTAAGGGTAGGTATAATATATGTTAAGGGCAGGTATAATACATGTTAAGGGCAGGTATAATATATGTTAAGTGCAGGTATAATATATGTTAAGGGTAGGTATAATATATGTTAAGGGCAGGTATAATATATGTTAAGGGCAGGTATAATATATGTTAAGTGCAGGTATAATATATGTTAAGAACAAGTATAATATATGTTAAGGGCAGGTATAATATATGTTAAGAACAAGTATAATATATGTTAAGGGCAGGTATAATATATGTTAAGGGCAGGTATAATATATGTTAAGAACAAGTATAATATATGTTAAAGGAAAGGTATAATATATGTTAAGGGCAGGTATAATATATGTTAAGTGCAGGTATAAAAATATGTTAAGAACAAGTATAATATATGTTAAGGCAGGTATAATATATGTTAAGAACAAGTATAATATATGTTTAAGGGCAGGTAAAAATATTATGTTAAGGGCAGGTATAATGTATGTTAAGGGCAGGTATAATATATGTTAAGGGGCAGGTATAATATATGTTAAGGGCAGGTATAATATATGTTAAGAACAAGTATAATATATGTTAAGGGCAGGTATAATATATGTTAAGGGCAGGTATAATATATGTTAAGAACAAGTATAATATATGTTAAGAACAAGTATAATATATGTTAAGGGCAGGTATAATATATGTTAAGGGCAGGTATAATATATGTTAAGTGCAGGTATAATATATGTTTAAGGGCAGGTATAATATATGTTAAGGGCAGGTATAATATATGTTAAGGGCAGGTATAATATATGTTAAGGGCAGGTATAATATATGTTAAGGGCAGGTATAATATATGTTAAGGGCAGGTATAATATATGTTAAGGGCAGGTATAATATATGTTAAGGCAGGTATAATATATGTTAAGGGCAGGTATAATATATGTTAAGGGCAGGTATAATATATGTTAAGGGCAGGTATAATGTTTGGTGTCTCACTGTCCTGGTGTAACTTTACAGGGACACAATCATTTTTATTTTTATGTGAACCATTTAACCAGTGTGTGGTGTACAATGTCTTGTATAACTGCTGCTGTATTTACGGTATCCTAATGAGAGAGACAGTCTAGCTGACTCAGTGATTTCTTCCCCCAGAGGGTCAGGAGTTCCTGCCGGTACGATGGATGGCGCCGGAGTCGCTGCATTATGGACGCTATTCCTCCCGCTCGGACGTCTGGAGTTACGGCGTCCTCATGTGGGAAATAGTCACACGTGGTGCTTTTCCCTATCAGGTACTAATACGTCAGTACACCCCCCTCCCCCCTCCCCCCCCCCTCCCTCCCCCTCCCCTCCCCCATCCACACCACCGGTTCTCGGTTTTTCTATGTTTCTCGTTGCCTTTCAGTTGAGCTATTGTTCCACCTGCCGGTGGATGGAATATTGTTCCACCTGCCCGGTGGGGGGAATATTGTTCCACCTGCCCGGTGGGTGGAATATTGTTCCAAACCCGCCCGGTGGGTGGAATATTGTTCCACCTGCCCGTTGGGTGGAATATTGTTCCACCTGCCCGGTGGATGGAATATTGTTCCACCTGCCCGGTGGATGGAATATTGTTCCACCTGCCCGGTGGATGGAATATTGTTCCACCTGCCCGTTGGGTGGAATATTGTTCCACCTGCCCGGTGGGTGGAATATTGTTCCACCTGCCCGGTGGGTGGAATATTGTTCCACCTGCCCGGTGGGTGGAATATTGTTCCACCTGCCGGTGGGTGGAATATTGTTCCACCTGCCGGTGGGTGGAACATAATGAGCAGTGATTCAGTTTGAAGCTAACGAAAACATTTAACACCGAAAAAAACACTTGTTCATGAGGGGCCCTTCGTTCCCTACGTTTTTTTAAGAGGTCAGTTTCCAAGGTGACAAGTGTTGTTCCACTTGGGTTTTCTTAAAGTATATTTCCTTGTTGCTTCTTTGTTTCTAGATGGTATCCCAGGATGCAACCCAAAAAGACCTTTAATACCCTGGTGCGCCAACTATTCCTTAATAAAAGACAAATAACAATGTTGGTAGAATTACCAACATTATGTTAGACAAAGGGACACTTGTGCAACTAATGCAACATTTTACTGATGCAACGTTTCGCTCTTCAGGAGCTTTGCCAAGGAAATACAAACAATACATAGACACTGAGTGTATATAGATAACAAAGTGAGATGTGAAAGCATTAGCAGTTCAGTAGGTTAACTTAACAAAGTTCCTGGAAACTGGAACGTTGCAACAACTTAAAAAAGTTCCTGGAGAGTAGAACGTTGCAACAGCTTAACAAAGTTCCTGGAAACTGGAACGTTGCAACAACTTAAAAAAGTTCCTTGAGAGTGGAACGTTGCAACAACTTAACAAAGTTCCTGGAGAGTAGAACGTTGCAACAGCTTAAAAAAGTTCCTGGAGAGTAGAACGTTGCAACAGCTTAACGAAGTTCCTTGAGAGTGGAACGTTGCAAGAGCTTAACAAAGTTCCTGGAAATTGGAACGTTGCAACAGCTTAACAAAGTTCCTTGAGAGTGGAACGTTGCAACAACTTAACAAAGTTCCTGGAAATTGGAACGTTGCAACAGCTTAAAAAAGTTCCTTGAGAGTGGAATGTTGCAACAGCTTAACAAAGTTCCTTGAGAGTGGAACGTTGCAACAGCTTAACAAAGTTCCTGGAAATTGGAACGTTGCAACAACTTAACAAAGTTCCTGGAGAGTGGAACGTTGCAACAGCTTAACAAAGTTCCTGGAGAACGAAATGTTGCAACAGTAAAATATTGCAGTAATTGTACATGTGTCCTATTATTAACAAATAACAACAGTGCTGTACAAAATTAATGGATTACTCACTGTTTAATCCAATGTATAATTTCTCCTTTTTTTAGCTTTAAATAACAACCTTAGTTTATATATTCACAATTGTTAAAATAATCAAGGTGCTATTCTCAGGTGCTGAAGTGTAATGGTTCATTATTTTAATATTATATTCCCAAGCTCCTTTATTTGTTTACCACTTTATTTGTTTACCACTTTATTTGTTTACCACTTTATTTGTTTACCACTTTATTTGTTTACCACTTTATTTGTTTACCACTTTATTTGTTTACCACAACTTATTTTAGTCCCTTTTATATTGTCTCCTTTATTTTAGCTTTAAAGAACTACCTTAGTTCATATATTTACCTTTGTTAAAATAATTCAGGTGCTATTTTTTAGCTTAAGACTATTTACTTTGTTTTATACTTAATTCTAACTATAGATTCACTACAAATCTTATAATAACAAGCATTGATCCTGATACCAACCTCTTATTTAATGACTTAAATGAATCAAACAGTTACTGTAATTACTACACTGCAGAACAATCAAAGGCACTTCTCAGTGCCAACAACAACATAACTATCTTTAACTACAATATCAGATCTTTAAGCAAGCATTATGATGACCTCCTAGCATTACTAAATTCCTTACATGCCAATATGTCCATCATTACACTAACTGAAACCTGGCTAAAGCCTGATAGTACAGATGTCTATGCCATTCCTGGTTACACAGCCATACACAACTGTAGGCCAGATCAACAAGGGGGTGGCACAGCCATATACTACTCAGACCAACTAGAATGTATCACTAATACTTACACAAGGAATGAACATGGGGAATATATAATAGCTAAATCCAAATCCAAATACCTACAAAAACCTCTCACAGTGATAAACATCTAGAGAGTACCACAATCAAACATTAGCCATTTTAGTGACAACCTAGGAAGTATAACTGATGCACACATGAACAAAGATCACTTACTACTCTCAGGTGATTTCAGTATAAATCTCCTACAAGACCAGGACCCACACGTTACTGAATTCACAAATACTATGAGTAACTGCATGTTGCTACCAACAGTAACAAAACCTACAAGAGTTACAGAGACTAGTGTTTCCCTACTAGACCACATCTGGACCAACACCATATCCCCTTTAAAATCAGGCATAATCACAGATAATACCACAGACTACTACCCTACCTTTCTCATAACTAATCTAGGTAAATTATCCCAAGACACTACTAAAGTAACCTTCAGACCTCATAATGAGACAGCCATTAATAACTTCACAACAGCAATGACAAACATTGACTGACACACTGAGCTAGAACCCTATACAGATACTGACGAATGTATTAATAATTTTCTAAAAAAAAGACCCAATACCTTTACAACAAGCACTGCCCTATAAAAACAAACAGATGACAGCTAAGAGACTGAACAGTCCCTGGCTAACACCCAGCATCCTCAAATCCATAAATACAAAGCACTTATACAGTACAGAATGGGTCACATAACCAGAGACCAAACAAAACGTTATCGTCAATCCTAACCAGCCTGATAAGAAGGGCTAAAAAATTGTATTATGAGAACAGATTATCCAACTTAAAAGGTGATATAAAAAAGACCTGGAAAACCCTATCTGAAATTCTAGGAACAAAAAAAATACCAGGAAATAGCTCAATTGAACTAACAAAACCAGATGAACCCCAACTCCCACCAATTGAAACAGCAAACAGACTCAATGTTTTCTTCTCCACCATAGTAAAAAAAACCTTGCCAATAAAATCCCAAACTCAAATACCCTACCCAATGACTACCTCACTGGCAACTACCCAAACACACTATTCCTAGCTCCGACTAACCCAACAGAAGTCTCCCTTATTATCAACACACTAAAAAAACAAGCCAGGAGATTTAAATACCTTACCATCCTTTATATACATAAAAGCCTCGCAAGTGCTGTTGACAATCATTGCAACACTCTTTAATAAATTCATCAAATCCTCTACCTTCTCCACAGTTCTCAAAATAGCGAGGTATAAGAGGGCACTCCCTCAACTATCTAAAGTCGTACCTTAGCAACAGAAGCCAATATGTGTACACAAATGGAGCAAACTCTTCCACACAGAGAATTACAGTTGGTGTCCCACAGGGAAGTGTCATTGGCCCTCTTCTCTTTCTCATTTACATAAACGATCTACCAAATGCATCGCAACTACTCAAACCCACACTATTCGCAGATGACACTACATACGTCTTCTCTCACCCGAGCCCAGTCATGCTAGCCAATACTGTAAGTACCGAATTACAGAAAATATCTACCTGGATGAGGACTAACAAACTTACACTAAACATTGACAAAACCTACTTCATTCAGTTTGGTAACAGAGCTACAGATGTCCCTCTTAACATAATGATAAACGGATCACCTATCACAAAGCTAACAGAGGGAAAATTCTTAGGAATCCACCTTGATAATAGACTCAAATTTCATACACATATACAACAAATTTCTAAGAAAATTTCCAAGACTGTAGGCATACTATCGAAGATACGGTACTATGTTCCACAGTCAGCCCTCCTGGCCCTTATCACTCTCTTATTTACCCCTATCTCACCTATGGAATTTGTGCATGGGGATCAACAACAATTAACCATCTCAGACCATTAATTACCCAACAAAAGGCTGCAATCAGAATAATAACAAATTCCCACTACAGGCAGCACACTCCACCAATATTCAAAACTCAAAACCTACTCACAATACAAAACATCCATACTTATTATTGTGCCTACTACATACATAGAACACTTAACTCTGATATTAACCCTCCCCTCAAACATCTCCTTACCAACCTCAACAGAACACATGACCAAGACACATAACACAAGATGTTCCTCGTGTCCATCTCACACTATGTAAAAACTCAATGCACATAAAAGGCCCAAAAATCTGGAATTCATTACCTGTGAATATAAAAGAAACACTGTCTGTTTATCAATTCAAAACTTTTCTTAAAAACCACTTACTCACCCACAACTAAATAAATACTGATTAACTGTATCTCATAAATGTGACCCTATCAAACTATGTTTTTTGTAATTACGTTACCTAATACAACACTGCATTCTCTTGAATGCTCAGTAACTCATCTAATGTGCTACAAATTTGTACAACTATAAAGCCTTTTACCTGAATTACTCATTTGCACTTCATGTTGTAATTTGTTTACTGGGATTTTTACCACTGAATATATCATTGCATAGTTAATCTTAAGTTAATTTTAAGCTGCCCACAATGCTCTGTATACAAGGGGCTTCTGGCATGTACACTCAACCACTGTATTTCTTATATACAACTATGTATCATGTCCAAAATATAATAAATAAATAAGTAAATAAATGTACGGAGGCCACGTAAGGATTTAGTGGCGGTGCCACCCCCAGTGTTCTCCTGACCTGTTCTGCACTTTTCGCCCATCAGAAAACATACCCTGCCCATCAGTATCGTCTTTCGTGGGGAAAATTCGGGAAGATTAGCACCCTTGCAGGTTGTTAGGTTTTAGAAATATGCCCAGGCAGCTACATAAGGGTGTTATGGTTGAGAGTATGCCCTGGCAGCTACATAAGGGTGTTATGGTTGAGAGTATGCCGTGGCAGCTACATAAGGGTGTTATGGTTGAGAGTATGCCGTGGCAGCTACATAAGGGTGTTATGGTTGAGAGTATGCCGTGGCAGCTACATAAGGGTGTTATGGTTGAGAGTATGCCGTGGCAGCTACATAAGGGTGTTATGGTTGAGAGTATGCCCTGGCAGCTACATAAGGGTGTTATGGTTGAGAGTATGCCGTGGCAGCTACATAAGGGTGTTATGGTTGAGAGTATGCCCTGGCAGCTACATAAAGTTGTTATGGTTGAGAGTATGCCCAGGCAGCTACATAAGGGTGTTATGGTTGAGAGTATGCCGTGGCAGCTACATAAGGGTGTTATGGTTGAGAGTATGCCCTGGCAGCTACATAAGGGTGTTATGGTTGAGAGTATGCCCTGGCAGCTACATAAAGTTGTTATGGTTGAGAGTATGCCCAGGCAGCTACATAAGGGTGTTATGGTTGAGAGTATGCCGTGGCAGCTACATAAGGGTGTTATGGTTGAGAGTATGCCCTGGCAGCTACATAAAGTTGTTATGGTTGAGAGTATGCCCTGGCAGCTACATAAAGTTGTTATGGTTGAGAGTATGCCCAGGCAGCTACATAAGGGTGTTATGGTTGAGAGAATGCCGTGGCAGCTACATAAAGTTGTTATGGTTGAGAGTATGCCCAGGCAGCTACATAAGGGTGTTATGGTTGAGAGAATGCCGTGGCAGCTACATAAAGTTGTTATGGTTGAGAGTATGCCCTGGCAGCTACATAAAGTTGTTATGGTTGAGAGTATGCCCTGGCAGCTACATAAAGTTGTTTTTGGGTTTAGAGTATGCCCTGGCAGCTACATAAAGTTGTTATGGTTGAGAGTATGCCCAGGCAGCTACATAAGGGTGTTATGGTTGAGAGAATGCCGTGGCAGCTACATAAAATGTTATGGTTGGAGTATGCCCGGCAGCTACATAAGGGTGTTATGGTTGAGAGTATGCCCAGACAGCTACATAAAGTTGTTATGGTTGAGGTATTCCAGGCAGCTACAAAGGTGTTATGGTTGAGAGATGCCGTGGCAGCTACATAAAGTTGTTTGGTTGAGAGTATCCCCCGGCAGCTCATGGGGGTTTTAGGTTGAGAGTAGCCGTGGCGCTACATAAAGTTTTTAGGGTTTGAGGTATGCCCGGCAGCACAAAAGTTTTTTAGGTTGGAGAGCCGTGGCAGCTACATAAGGGTGTTAGGGTTGAGAGTAGCCCTGGACTACATAAAGTTGTTAGGTTAAGTTGCCCAGGCAGCTACATAAGGGTAAAAGACAAGACAGGAGTTTGGGAAAGGCTTTTGGGGATAAAACCGGGAAATCTGGATGGGGAAAGAATAGATTGGGAAAAAAAGTTTGTAGTTTGGAGTGCTAGATTTTAACCCAGTAACTTGACGGTGAACTGATGACTGGTGCAGTGGAGAGGTATTGTTTAAGCTCAGAAACACACAAAAGGTACCTGTGATAAATCCACTGGTATTTATAGGGATATAGGGAGACGAGGGATTAAAAATAGAGTACATCTTTTGATGTCCATACCTTTTAAGAGAGGCTTGTAAGAGCAGGAATTAATTATAGATGGAATTTAGTGCAGGAACAAGTAGAGAGTAAAAGATTGAGACACTTTGTTAAGTTCAACTTGTCGGTTTTAAACAGTTTATCACAAATCAGAGAGTAAAATAAGTTGTGGGTTAACAGGTCTGCGAATATTTTGGTCTAGGTGAAAATTTCATGTTAATATCTGAAGCTTGTCAATTTGTTTGTCAGTGAGCGTCTTCCAGTACACATTTTGTTTGTCAGCGAGCGTCTTCCAGTACACATTTTGTTTGTCAGTGAGCGTCTTCCAGTACACATTTTGTTTGTCAGTGAGCGTCTTCCAGTACACATTTTGTTTGTCAGTGAGCGTCTTCCAGTACACATTTTGTTTGTCAGTGAGCGTCTTCCAGTACACATTCAGCTCAGGGATGTTTGCTTGGGCACAGAGTATTTCGTTTAAAACGAAGTCATCCCAGCTGGTATCAAACACCCATCGTAGAACCTTGTTCTGGATACGCTGCAGTTTAAGGATGTTGGTATTTTCTGCAAGAGAGAGGACTAGAGGAGAGTAAGCAATGAGTGGTCGGACTAGTGTTTTGGTTAAGTGTAGTTTGGTGCGTGGTGAAGCCTGTCGTAGTTTATAGAGACGTGGTGAGGCATGCTGTAGTTGTAGAGACCTAGAAGAACTTTACTAGCAATGGGATGCTTTGGTTTAATGTGTGTGTGTACATACGGAGGTGGTCAAGGTTGACACCGAGGAGAGAGGTGGTTCAGAGATAGGGATATAAGTAAGTGTGTCAACTGTTCCGAGCTCGACAGGTAATGGGGCGATAAATTTTTCTATAATTGAAATATGTAATCCTTGAGTTGGCAACATTGGATTTAATTATCAATTTTTGTTCCCGGAAGGCAATCCTGTCGATCTCATGTGTTTTTGTGAGTGTATCAGTTCTGGAGTGAGAGATGAGGTGTGTAATGTTTGCATGGGCTAGTGTGATGGTGTTGTGGTATTCATGTGCTGCTTAATGCTGGGGTACTCCAGCATTAAGCGGAAAATAATCTGAGTAGCAGCCTTGGTATTCTCATAGTTTGGCTGCCTAAGAAGATACAGAGAAATTTGCAAGTGGTAAGAGGAAGGTTAAAATTAGTGGCAGATGTGTCAAAAACTTTTTCGACGTCTTTCGCAAATAGAGTTGTCTTGTTTCCTTGTTTAGTGCTTATGTAAATGTAGTTAAGAATAATGTTTAAAGCGTCTTGTGTGGAACGGGGTGTTGTGAAGCCAAGTTGGTAGTCAATAAGGAGAGCATTGTGTTCAAGGTATCGAAGAGTTTGCCTAGAGTTTCAAGGAGGCTGATGGGGCGATAGTTCTTAGGGTCAGAGTGGTCTTTATTAGATGTAGGGTATGAGAATAACAGTAACAGAACTGAAGAGGGAGGGAAAGTATCCAGAGGCAAGGGGAAGCATTGAGGACGTTAGTGTAGGTAGTGATGATGGAATCAGGAAGGAGTTTTAAGATGATATGGTTAAAGCCAGAGGCACCAGGAGCCTTGGGCGGAAGGCGTCTAAGGAGTGTCTTAACGTCGGTATTGGTGAAAGGTGTGTCGAGTTTTTGTGTGGGGATGAGTGAGTCAAGGTGTTGATTTGTTTATGTGCGTGTAGTGTTCCAGTGTTCTGTGTACTGTGTGTGTTGTAAAGCCTCAGGATGAGGTGGGTGAGGGTGAAAGAGGTTCTCCCAAATGTGTTTGAAGATGTTTGTTGCTTTCTGTGGGTCTGTGATATGTATGTTGTTGTGGGTGATGTGTTTGAATTTGTGTGTGAGTGCAGTGCTTCGGATTTTCTTGACGAATTTCCAGAAGGTACTGGGGTCTGTAATGTGTGGAAATTTATTTGCTCCCTAAAGTTCCACAGGACAGATCCAGCATGGCCGTGATGGAACGGCTGAGCTGGATAGCCCTTAAAACCCTCCCAAACAAACAGCATTCTCTTTAGTTGGCAGTGGATTGTTGGTAGGCATTTATTTAATTTATAGATTTGATAAATTAGACACATGTGCAACTCTTGGGTATCTTTATTGAGGAAACGTTTCGCCACACAGTGGCTTCATCAGTCCATACAAAGGAGAATCTTGAAGAACAGGAGGAGAATGAGGTAATCAGTCCCTCAATACTTGGGAATTCTTCGCTTGCCTAATTCTTGGGCATGACCTACTTCAACATTGAACAAATGTTACACGACCTATGACTGCTGCACCTCTCCTGCCAACGGTTTATAAGCTCCTTCTCAGCACGTATGCCGTATTCTATTCAAGATTGATGGACTGACCACATCGACTCAAGGTTGAGGGACTGATTACCTCATTCTCCTCCTGTTCTTCAAGATTCTCCTTTGTATGGACTGATGAAGCCACTGTGTGGCGAAACGTTTCCTCAATAAAGATACCCAAGAGTTGCACATGTGTCTAATTTATCAACATGTCGGTTCTCTGAACCATTCATCTACAAATTTATAGATTTACTCTTCAGGGAAGGAGTAGGTAGTTTTACTCTTAGTACACTAATATTAGGTTTACTAAGGCATCTGTAGAAGATAATAATAATGTAGACCTAAGACCTTAACATAGGTAGTAATAAGCCGATAATGTAGACAAACACTAGGATAAGTTAGCTAGGGAGAACTGGCAGCCCTAGTTTGAACGAAGAGACGAGGGTCTGGAAGGGAGACCAGCTCTTTTTCTTAAGAAAAAGACAACCCAAGGACAAGACGTGCCGTGATCAGCAGACGGCGCCCCCCACATGTCTTCACATTTGAGACCTGGGGAAATCTGGTAGAGGCACCTCGATGTACTGTAGATGACCTCCTCCGTCAGGCCCATACAGTAAGACAAGACCTCCACTATTTCTCGTAGATTTCTGGCCAGTGTCTGGGGAGATTGTGAGTTGAGTTTTATCTGTGGGCCCGGTGTGCAACAGGCAGAGCATGCCCAGTAAGTACCAGTGTCTCAAGGCAGTCTGGAAGCTAGTGTCCATGTCTGCATAGTTATACTAGGGGATACATACCCTCTTGGATATAGGAATTTCTGAGGTGCAGGCAGGACACTAATAACGATTGAATATTGCAGGAATTAAGGCTCCTGGTTTGCACGTGGTTTCTGAGGGAAGTCCAAAGGGTCTAAGGCTAAGCTTAGGGAAGCTGAAGATCAGGATATATGTTGCAACACCAAGTAAGTTAGTCGTTTATACGTGCATGCAGGCGAGTTTCTTGCAACATCAATCATTTGTGAAAATCTGTCCTATAAGCCACTTGTGAGGCTGAGGTACCCACCTCAGAGCTCGGTGTCAACAGAGTTTGCCAGGGTAGGCGACTCACTTGGAGGCAGTCCACACAAATTTTCACAGTAATGCGTTGTTTATCTGCTTGGTGGGTGAGCTGTGACCAGCCAGTGTTGTGGTCTTGGTCTAGGCTGTGTAGAATGTTGTTTCTAAGGTATGTGAGGTTTAATCTGACTTGACTAAATCTACGTGTGTTGTAGATGAAGCGGCTGTAGAAGCAGATTAATAGTCTGATGGAAGGCGAGGAAAGAGTAACGAATAGTATGTGTGTTTTCTTGGGTATTGCTTTGTTGGTTGCTTGTGTTATGTGTGAGATCAAGTTGAGTGTCGATGTCTGAGATGGGTTTATTGTTATAGTCAAAGGTAAGGTTGGTGTTATTTATGTGTAGTTTGACAGATTCCCAGTCAGCATTCTTGTAGGAAAAGGGAAGTGTAGTTGGGATGAGAACAGGGTTAGAAGAGATGTGTAAGACGACTGGGATGTGATCAGAACCTGTAATATGACCAGGAGCGATGTAGTGTTGGGAAAGGGAGCTAGCGCGGCTGGCAAGAATGATGTCAGGGTTGTCCTGGCCCTGGTGGCTATAGCAGGTGTTGAAATGCGAAAGCAACTAGTGACTGTAACTAGTAGAATGTAACTAGTTTAGGTGATTGCAACTATTTGTTTACAACTGTCATATAGGGGATGGATAACATGGGCAATAATAATGGGAATAAGCAGGGCCGGATTAAGAAGTCTCCGGGCCCTAGGCTATTCAGATTGGCGGGGCCCCTTTGAGTTACGGGTAAGCGAAACGACCCCTTCCAGCTTGGGGGGGGGGAGGGAGGTCGGTGTGAGCCTGTTTAAGGTCTAATTAAATACATCCTGGCTATTTAGATTAAATTTAATAGGGAAAGTACATCGCAACCAAAATCATTTACCAACAGTCATTATAACTATCTTGTTAAATCATGCATTTTAAAGAGAATAAACTCAAGACAGCATAGTATTACTAGATTATGCTATTAAAGTAGTGACATCATGTACCTATTATATTCAGCATTACCACTACAGCACTATTATTAACTTTATAAATCACTGACCATTATTGTTATCATTGCATCATGCATAAGACTATCAAATCATATAAACTCAAGAAAGTAAAGAATTGTTTATATTCACAGGCACTTCTTAAATAAACTTTTTTCTGGATTTCAATTGGCAAAATCATCAATTATATTCTGAAAATCAATATTTCTTGTTAGATCAGACTCAATGGTCAACAAGGCTAGGTTACACAATTTGTCTTGGCTCATTGTTGAACGGAGCTGATTTTTCACTCTTTTCAAAACAGAAAATGAACGTTCTCCTTCACAGTTAGTAGCTGGAAGTGTTAGGTAAAGGCGATACACTATGTCAACATTAGGAAGGTTTCTGAGATACCTGCATTTCTTAAATGTTTCAAAGCAGCTGAGGGCGCACATTTTTCAGGTGGAGCTTTAATCTGATTCATGTACCCAGAAAAATGAACCATTTCTTCAACAAAAGTGTCCTGAACATCTGCTGAAAGGTGTTGTTGCAACTTTAATGCAGCTTCTCTCAATTCTGCATCTGGCATAGTAGTAATTTTGAACAGAAATCCAACTTGTCATTGAGATTCAGGTAGATTTCTTTTCTTTTCACCAATCTGTAATCAGTGAATCCAAATGACGAAGTATGTAGCTGTCTTACATTTCTGCCTTGGTAGCAACACAATTTCATTGTCTGGCTCTTCAAAATTGCGTTTCCTCTTCCTTGACCGCTGATGATCAGCCCGGTAACTGTAGTCTTTCACCAGCAGTTTAGCTTTCTCTTCAAACATTTCAAAAGCTTCATCATTGCGAAGTGAGCTTACAAATTCCACTAAGCCTGCATAGAGGTTAGCACAAGTAGCCATTTCAATTTCAATTTTCTGAGGTGTCTTGTTCGTGGCATTTAACCGTTCCAGTATACAGTCCCAAAGCACACTAAGGCCAATTCAAAATCTTCCAATTTTGATGCTAAGCTGGCTGCTTCGCTTCTTGTAGTTGCTGTCTGGTCTTCATCCTCTGCTATTTGGATCAAAGCAGAACGTATTTCAGCAAAGCTGCTTTCAAAGCATGTGTTGCATCATGCTGCGCTGACCACCTTGTTGTTGATAATGATTTGATGACATCTCCATGAATGGTTGACTTGAGTATACTCCACCGATGCGTTGAAGCAGAGAAAAAAATAAAGATGCTTGTAAAAGTCCAAAAAATGAAACTGCAGCGACACAACACCTCCACAGCACATGACCCAACAAGATTAAGAGAATGTGCTGAGCAGGGCACATATTCAGCAAGTGGGTTGATTTGCTTGATACGGGCTTGCAATCCATTATATTTACCCGACATGTTACTTGCATTGTCGTAGCTCTGGCCACGGCAATCCATAATAGAGAGATCATGTTCAAGCAGAGTATCCAGTACTACATTCATCATTGTTTTCTCCATCATGGCCTGAAAGAGAATGAATTTTATAAAGCGCTCTACAGGCTTACCACTGAGTCGACAAAGAGAACAATGAATGTCATTGATCTGTATGTGAAATATCTGGTGTTGAATCTACACTTATTGCAAAGTATTTTGCAGTTTTCACAGCTGCTATGATGTTATTGAGGACCTTCTTAGTCATCAGTTTCATAAATTCATTGCATATAGTAGATGACATGTAAGATACAGTGCCTCTTCCTGCATTCCCAAGGCGTGACACATGATTTTGCTAAGAATTGATCGAATTGTGCTAACAGTTTTATGATCCCTAGGAAATTGCCATTGTTTTCCGAACCAAAAACCTCATTTTCTCCACGGAAAGCAAGTCCTCTTAGAGCTAAGAATTTTACAACAGCAACAACTCTTTCTAGAACTTTTCTCCAATAAGTGCGCTCTTTTTCAGTTTGATTTTCCAAATGAGAATCCAATAAGCCTTTTTTTCTGTGCACGAAATACACTGGCTAAAATGCAGCTCCTGTGAGTGGTTCTGTTTTCATGTTCCTCGAACGCTTGGAATTTTTTCCAGTCATTGAACCCCTGTGTGAAGGTATTTTCTTTGGTAGAAAATAGCTTGCATGCTGAACAGTACACTTTTCCTGAGCTTTCAGAGTATACCATCCATGATCTTTTCACAGTTTCTGAATTTGCAAGCTTCCTATAAAACATAGATGACTTTAAACAACGACGACTTCCATCATCATAAATCCTTGCTGATTTCCTAAAGTCAATGTTCAGAGTTTGACTGAAGTTTTCTGCAATGAAAGCATTACTTAGAGAATCTGGGATTATATTTGGCCATGAGGCAGGATCTTTTAAGGACAAATCCTGTGGATGAAATGTCCGTTAAGACACTGAGAGGAGACACAAAGAATGTAGATGCTGGCTGAGAAATAATGGAGGGAGGCTTCCTGTATGATCTGACGTATCTGCAGATTCAACTGTACTGGTAACATCAGAAACTGTTTTCGTGAGCATGTCTGTGATCTTCTGCAGCTTCCTACATCTTTCTTTTCTGTTCTTCTTCTTGAATTTTCTTCTTTCTTTTCTGTGACCCACTCGCATAAGAACGTCCAACATCACGTTCACGAGATGCCATAATGAGGATGTATCACTGTCTGTAATCATGCAAATACAAATTTTTCATTATCAATTATTATTAATTTTTTTAATTATTATTAATTTTTTTTTTCTGTCAATTTGGGGGATATGGCCCTTGTAGCCCCCTTTCCTCTGGCTGCGCATCTAAAAATTCAAAACGTTAACCAGAAAGGAGTCATATACAGAACATTTACCATAGATTAGTTAGTGATTTGGGCTACGAATATTTTACTAATTCATCCTCCTTGATCTCCAATTTACTTAAACAGAAATCATACTGAGTCCCAAGAACAATGCACAATGGTATTTATATTACCATTTTCATAACTAAACTAATCATTATGTTTTGCATGATATAATGGCCTAACCACCATAGATAACGACATGAGAATTAAAGAATGCAGGACAATTTTCAGTTTCACCCAACCAACGATTTTTCTGATGTGGCTTATGTGTTTCTGGGGAAATATGTAGTAAATTAATTGATGTTCTACATCACTTTCCGTCGCAACTTGAAAACTAAGCATTTGCGACGGAAGTGATGTAGAACATCAATCAATTGAGATCTGTTATTGAAATGATAAAGACTTAAAGACAGGACAAAGTGCTTTTAAAACCTACAAACGGAAGTCAGTTTGCGTTTTTAGGTTTTTCTTTATAGTATTTTTACCAAAAATGCGTCTTTACTGGTCCATGCGTCTTTACTGGTCCATGCGTCTTTACTGGTCAAGTAACCCTATCAGGTACCTCCCTTAACATTTAGAGGCGAAAACAAACATTTATCCATACACGTCAATGTCTATCAACAACACTTCAGTTAATTTGTCACAGTACAAGTCTAGATAACGTGTAATTGCTACAGAAAATTGGAGAGGAATCTCCCATACTCACCCATTAGCGGGAAAACACAGCTGTTCTGATGTAAACAAAGGCGTGTTGAGTGTTGCCGGGACTCCTTTGCACTTGCACAAAGCTATCACACAAAGTTATCACACAAAGGGTAGAGTTCTTCAGGGTCATTAACCATTCCTTCACATTGTCTTCAAGAACATAAGACCTGGGACGTCCGGCTTCAGGGCAGAACACAGGTGTCCCTACAGTTTTTGACACCTCCATAATAAGTCAAGGATGGAACAGATTATCACGGTGATGAAAGACATTCAGGGGTTCCTAAAATATCTGGAAATGCATAAATGCAGTGATTGTAACTATCATACGTATAGGTAACTACAACTTTCATACATAGCAACATATATGAGTCGCTCAGGATATACCAAGAATGTCGTTACAGGGGTCCCAGTGACGGGAGTCATTCATGGAGCTCTATCATGAACCGGGGCTCTCGGTGCGGACAGGTAAAAAAAATCGAAAAAAAATCGAAAATTTAGTTAAGCTTACAAAAACATAGTTTAACAGTTTAGCAGCATTTTGACTCAAGAAATCTTAATGACAAGACTGCAAACAAACCACGGTATGGGTGGGCTTTGGCAACATTGTGGATTAAAATAAGGGTCGGATGTGAAAAGTGGGTCATAATAAGCGTGTATGCACCTGGAGAAGAGTGTAGAGGAGAGAGAGAGATTTTGGGAGATGTTTTGTGAATGTATAGGAACCTTTGAACAAAGTGAGAAAATAATTGTGGAAGGGGACCTAAATGCTAAAGTAGGAGGAACATTTAGAGAGGGTGAGGTAGGTAAGTTTGGGGTGCCAGGCATAAATGATAATGGGAGCCATTTGATTGAACTTTGTATAGAAATGGGCTTAGTTATAAGTAATATGTATTTTAAGAAAAAGAGGATAAATAAGTATACAAGATATGATGTAGGGCGTAATGACAGAGTTTGTTGGTCTATGTATTGGTAGATAAAAGACTGTTGAGTAGACTTCAGGATGTACATGTTTATAGAGAGGCCACAGATATGTCAGATCACTTTCTAGTTGTAGCTACAGTGAGAGTAAAAGGTAGATGGGATACATGAAAATAGCAGCAGCAAGTAAGAGAGAGGTGAAGATATATAAACTAAAAGAGGAGGCAGTTAGGGTTAGATATAAACAACTTTTGGAGGGTAGATGGGCTAGTGAGAGTATAGGCAGTGGGGTCGAAGAGGTATGGGGTAGGTGTAAGAATGTTGTGTTAGAGTGTTCAGCAGAAGTTTATGGTTACAGGAAGGGGGGTGCGGGGGGGAAGAGGACGTTTGGGGGAGTGATGATTAGGAGATAGAAAGGGGAGGAAAAGTTGCATATATATTTTTTTACAAAGTAGAAGTGATGAAAGGGAGGGAAGAGTATATGGAGAGAAAAAAGGGGGTTAAGAGAGTTGTAAAATGTAAAAAAGGGCAACTGAGAAGTGGTGAATGTTATAAAACAAATTTTTTAAAAAATAAAAAAAAAGTTTTGGAGTGAGATTTTAAGGAGGAAGCCTAGGGAAAAAAAGGATTTGATAGTTAAAAAAGGAGAGTTTTAAAGGGGAGATTTAGGGGTTTTTGGGAAGAGGGGGGAAATTTTGAGGAATTATAAATGTTATGAAGATAGGGAACTGTGATTTCGTGTATGGGGAAAGGAGGAATACATCTTGTAGGAGTGAGGAAGACCCATTTGTGAGTGGGGGAATTTTCGGAGCAGTGGAGAAAAAAAGGGGGGTAAGGCAGCTGGATTGAGGGGATAAAGATAAAATGTTAAAGCAGTGAGGATTATTTTTTGGGTGGTTGGGTGCATTATTTAAAAATGTATGGAAGAGGGAAGGGTACCTGGGGATGGCAAGAGCAGATAGTCCTTTGTATAAGCAAAGGGAATAAAAAGAGTGCAAAAAAAATAGGGGAATAATCGTTTGGGAAGATAAGACAGAGAGTAGGATAGCAGATAACAAGGAGGCTTTAGGAAAGGGGGGATGTTTGGGCCGTGTTTACAGTGAAACAGTATTTAATAAGGGGTTATTTAATATTTTTATTAGCACCCCATACCCACCGTGGGGGTAGCAAAAATTTCAAGGGACATAATGGGGCCAGGGGCTGGAAACCCCAAAGTTATGATAGCTGAAAAGTTACAAAAGGGAAGAACTCCAGGTAGATCTTTCACAATCATGGGAAGTTACAGAGGGAAGAAACACTTCACTCCATACATGTTACAGTCATAACAAATACAAATAAAAACCCTGATACTCCACCCCTGGTCACAATTTTAATGATTAAAAACAAAAATTAAATGGGCATACACCCACACGACGCGCGCGCGCATAAAAACCAAACGAGGGGGGCACGCACAGACACTATGCACACCTGCGTACAAATATACATCACACAAGCACGCACACCCACCCCCAAAACACACACACACACACAAAAACACACACAACACAAAAACACACACACCACACACAACACACGCCCAAGCAAGGGATGTCCCTAGAGGAAGGTTAAGGGGAAAACAACCCGACGACACTGGAGGACAGAGAGATAGGGGGGGCAGAAAACGACAACAAAATCTGAAAATTGACAAGGGGACAAAAACAATGTTCCAGAGATTACACAGTAACAAGGGGGGACAGTTGGGAAACTGAAGACACAGATGAATCACAATGTTTGGAAGTATTTCTTTAGCCCCCAGAGTTTTATAAGGGGGAAAAGTTTGGGAAGGGGATGTATGGAGGCAGATCCAACATACTTTAAGCAGAGGGATATAAAGCTCACGGCTAGGGAGAGGACCTATACGACAGTGAAGAGGGGGGGCCAGGAGCTCGGACTCGACCCCCCCAACCCAAATAGGTAGTACAACTAGGTAGTAAAAAAAACAAAACACACACCACACACACAAAGCACAACACACCCCACACACACCACACACACAAGGTGGACAGAGACAGGATGTTCCAGAGAGGGACACAGAAACAAGGGGGTCACAATTTAAGCTAAAGACTCAGACGAGTCCCAGGGACTTGGAAGATTTCTTCAGTCATAGAGTCTCAAAGGGGAATACCAGCAAGTGAAGTAGGGGAGCGGGAAAACCCTACATAGTTTTTAAAAAGGGTATGAAAAGCTCGGAGAAAGGGGGGGGAAAGGGGACCTAGTACGATAGTAAAGAGTGGGCCCCCAGGAGCTAGTCTCGACCCCTGCAACCAAAATTTAGGTGAGTAAATTGTGAGTACACACACCCCAACACACAAAACACACCACACCCCACACACCACACCCACACACACACAAAACCCAAAAAAACAACCACACGGGGTAATCTTTTTAAGGGGAGCAAAGTCGGGGGTATTTCCCAGAAGGGTCTGTAGTATACCACTGTGGATAAAAACTTTGCCATTTCTTGAACATTCTGATGGTTGTTCTAAAAACATTTAATTTATCACAACCCCCTTTCATAATACGCAAGGGGTACAATAAACCATCTGGCAAAGTTTACATTTGTTTGGTCACATTGGTGGGGTGATTTAACCTGCCAAAGATACTTTTAACCAGCGGGGCCCGGGGGTAGGACATCCAAGGTCCTTATTTGTGGGGCACCTAGACATGTGGTCCTCCTCATGATGATGATGAAATGGGCTGACTTGGCAAACTCCCTAAGTCTTAAGTCAAAAAGTTCAATGAAGTTCTTTTTCGAATTTTTGTTTCAAAACCCGCAACTGACAACCCAAGATTTTTAATTCCCCCCCTTTTAAAGCATACAGCTTTGCCAATTTTTCATTTTATCAGCATCTGAAGACAATGTGAAGGGAAACCACAGCATGTGCACTCTGACTCCACTGTCCACAAACTTTCCATACCTTGTCTCTTTTGACACAAGCATGCCACAAATTTATACTTAAGTTAGAGCATTTTTGGTGACAGAGAATCAGTTACAATTAAATGTCAACCTTGATACATGACACATTTGAGTGCAAGGAGTATGGGAAACAGTTCTGTTGAAGGTAGAAACCCCTTATTGATGCGTGCTCCAAATTTCTTAGAGACCCACCTGTGTGACAACAGCAGCACTACCCCTCACCTGTATGACAACAACCACCAGCTGCGCCATTTCCCGGATTTTACCTGGAGAATTTTCCGGGGTCAACGCCCCCGGCCCCCGGGCCTGTGACCAGGCTCCGGTGGTCAAGCCTGATCACCAGGTTGTTGCTGCTGGGTGCACGCAAACCAACTACGACCACAGGGCCCGGGTGGGCAGGAAAACCGACTTTAGGTGCTTATGTGTGCTGGGGGGCAGTTTAACTTCC
>NC_069447.1:6286456-6390437 GCF_026875155.1 Cherax quadricarinatus | reverse complement strand
CCCTTCCCCCAGGTCAAAAAACCTTTTTATGACCCAATTTATTCCAAAAACCCTTTTTTTTTAAATAAAAGGCCAAAAAAAAGCCCACTCCAAAACCCTTTTTGTTTGCAGGCATTTAATACTTGGGTCAAAATTTTGCGGCCTTACCGGGGTTCTAGTTTTTGTGGGGGCTTAATTTAATTTACAAAAATTTTTTTTCGATTTTTTTTCCCCCCTGTGGCAGAGGCCCCCGGTTCCCGGGTGGGGCCCTTTTGAAGTTTATCCCCAAAAATTAAACACATTTTGTAAAAAATCCAGCCGGCCCCAAATTTTAAAAAATTTTACAAAAATTAAATAAAATTTTGTGTTTATAAAAGTATATTTCCCTCCCCAATTTTCTTTCCCTATTTAAAAAATTTTTTCATAAGGGGGTGATAAAAACCCACCTTATTAAATCAGGGGTTTCAAAAATTTAAACCTGGTCCAGCCCTAAATTTTTCCCGGCGTCCCCATTTCTTATTTTCTTTAAACCCAATGTTGGAAGGAAATGTTTGCCCTAAGGGCCCCCCAAATTTGGGAGAATTTTGGTTGGAAGTTTTGGTGCAAGTGCAAAGGACCCCCTTAAAACACTCAACACGCTTTGAAAAACCATCAAAAAAGCTGTTTTTTCCCCCCGCTAATGGGTAAAGTAGGGGAAAGATTCCCCCCAAAATTTTTTTGAAACAATTACACTTTTAATCTAGACTTGTACTGTGCCCAAAAAAAATGAAGTGTTGTTAAAAAGCCATTGAGGAAAATGGTTTAAATTTTTTGTTTACGCCTCAAAATTTTAAAGGGAGGTACCTGATGGGGATTTCCCTTGACCGGGGTAAAGAGCAGGGCCCCTTTAAAGACCTTTTTTTGGTAAAAATATTTAATAAAAAAAAAACCTAAAAACGAAAACCCTGCCCTTCCCGGGTTTGTAGGTTTTAAAAGCACTTTGTCCTGTCTTTAAGTCTTTATCATTTAAAATAAAAGTCTCAATTGTTTGGGAGTTCTAAAATCATTTTTCCCTCGCAAAGGGTTAGTTTTTAAAGGCCCGCCCGGAAAGGTTTTAAACATAAATTTAAATTAAACTACATTTTTTTCCCCCAAAACCATAAGCCAAAATCAAAAAATCTTTGGGGTTTGGTAACTGAAAATTGCCCCTCCCTTCTTTAAATTTTTAAATGCCCTTACCCAAAGGGGGGTGGGCCTTAATCATGCAAAACATAATAATTATTTTAGTTATAAAAAAGGGAAATTAAATCCCATTGTGAAATTTGTTTTTTGGGACTAAAGTATGATTTCTGTTAATAAATTGGAGATCAAGGGGGAAGGAATTTAAAGAAAAATTTAAAAATTCGTACCCAAATCACAAAACCCAAATCTATGGAAAAAATTTTTCAGAAATATACTCCTTTCGGTAACTTTTTTAAATTTTTAGATGCGCAGCCAGAGGAAAGGGGGCTCCCAAGGGGCCAAAACCCCCAAAATTTTGCCCAAAAAAAAAAAATTAATAAAAAAAAAAAAAAATTAATAAAAAATTGGGAAAATTTAAAAATTTTTGTTTTTGGGCATGATTAAAAAGACAGTGAAAACACCCTTCATTATGGCATCTGGGTAACGGGGATGTTGGACTTCAAATGGGGGTTGGTCACGGGAAAAGAAAGAAAAAATTCAAGAAAAGAACAGAAAAAAAAGAGGGTAGGAAGCGGGCAGAAAGATCACAGCCATCCAGGGAAAAACATTTTTCTGATGTTACCTTTAAAAGTTGAATCTCAAAACCAAAAGAAAAACCCCCCCTAACTTTCTTTTTTTTTTCTCCCCCCAAAATTCCCAACGGAAAATTCATCCCGAATTTTTCTTAAAAGATCCTCCCTCATGGCCAAATTAATCCCAATTCTCTAAGAAATTTGCTTTAAATTGCAGAAAAATTTCAGTCAAACTCAAAACATTGACTTTGGGAAATCAGAAAGGTTTTTATAAGTTTGGAAGCCCGTCGTTGTTTAAAGTCATCTATTTTTTTATAGGAACCTTGCAAACCCAGAAACTGTGAAAAATAAATGGATGGAAATACTCTGAAAGCTCAGGAAAAAAGTGTACTTTCAGCAGCAAGCTATTTTTTTTCCCAAGAAAACCCTTCACACAGGGGTTCAATGACGGGAAAAAATTTCCAAGCGTTTCGAGGAACATAAAAAGAACCACTCACGGGAGCTCCCTTTTTGGGCCAGTTTTATTTTCGTGCACAAAAAAAAGGCTATTGGATTCCATTTGGAAAATCAAACTGAAAAAAGCGCATTTTATTTGGAAAAAGTTCTAGAAAAAATTTTTGCTTTTGTAAAATTCTTTAGTTTTCTAAGGGGTTTTTGCTTTCCGTGGAGAAAATAAAGGTTTTTGGTTCGGAAAAAAAAATGGAAATTTTCCCTGGGAAACATAAAACTGTTAGCAAAAATTCGATAAATTTCTTAGCAAATAAAGGGTCACCCCTTTTTGGAAATTGCAGAAGGGGAAAAACTGAAATCTTACATTCTTTCTACTATATCAATGAATTTTTTTAAAATTTGAAAAAATTAAGAAGGTCCTCAAAAACTCATAGCAGCTTTAAAATTTTTGCAAAATACTTTGAAAAAAATGTAAAACCAACACCAGATATTTCACATACAACCCAAATGACATTCATTTGTTCTCTTTGTCACTCCATTGTAACCCCTTTTAGAGCCTTTAAAAAAATTTCCCCCTTTTTCCCGGCCATGGGGGAGAAACAATGATAAATGTATTCGGATACTCGCTTGAAAAAGATCTCTCTATTATGGTTTCCCCGGGGCCAGAGCAAACGACAATGCAAGTAACATGTGGGTAAAAAATTTTAATTGAAAGCCCGTATCAACAAATAAACCCCCACGCTGAATATTTTGCCCGTTTAAAGCACATTCTTTAATCTTTTTGGGGCCCATGTGTTTTTGGGGGTGTTTTGTCGCGGCATTTTTCTTTTTTTTTGGACTTTTACAAGCACTTTTTTTTTTTTTTTCTCGTTTCCCAACGCACGGGGGAGTAAACTAAAAGTAAACCTTCATGGAGATGTCATAAAATCTTTATCAACAAAAAAGGAGGTCGGGGCGCAGCATAGAAAACACATGCTTTGAAAGACAGCTTTGCTGAAATACTTCGGGTTTTGATCCAAAAAGCAGGGGATGAAAACCCAAACCCCGAAACCCTACAAGAAGCGAAGCACCCAGCTTAGCATCAAAAATTGGAAGATTTTTAAATTTGGCCTTTAAAATTTGTTTTGTGGGACTTTTATACTGGAAGGGTTTAAATGCCAGGGAACAAAACACCCAAAAATTTTAAATTGAAATGGCTATTTGTCCCTAACCTCTATGCAGGCTTATGGAATTTTGAAAGGGCTCACTTCGAAAGATGAAGTTTTTTAAATGTTTAAAGGGAGAAATTAAACTGCTGGGAAGACTACATTTTACCGGTTTGGATCACCCAGCGGTCAAGGAAGAGGAAACGAAATTTTTTGAAGAGCCAGACAATAAAATTGTGTTGCAAACCAAGGCAGAAATTTAAGACAGCTACATACTTTGTCCCTTCCGGGTTCCTGATTACAGAATTTGTAAAAGAAAAAAAAATCAAACCGAATCTCAATGACAATTTTGGGTTTCCCGTTCAAAATTTTTTACAAAGGGCCAAAGCAGAATTGAGAGAACTCAAAAAATTTGCAACAACACCTTTCACAGATGTTTTAGGACAAATTTTGTTGAAGAAAGGTTCATTTTTCTGGGGACATGAATCAATTAAAGCTCCCCTGAAAAAAAGTGCGCCCCCCCGCAGCTTTGAAACATTTTAAAAAATGCAGGAAAACCCCAGAAAACCCTTCCCCAATGTTGACATAGTGGATCGCCCTTTTTTCCTAACCCCTTCCAGCTACTAACTGTGAAGGAGAAAGTTTATTTTCTGTTTTTTAAAAAAGTGAAAAATCACTCCGTTCAACAATGAGCCCAAAACAAAAAGTGTAACCAAACCTTGTTGACCATTAGTCTGATCTAACAAGAAATATTGATTTTCAAATAAAAATTTAAGGGTTTTTTCCCAAAAATGAAAACCAAAAAAAAGTTTATTTAATAAGGGTGCCTGTGAAAATAAACAATTCCCTTTTCAATTTTTGAGTTTTTTAAGATTTGATAAACCCTTTTGCATGATGCAATTTAAAACAATAATGTCAGTGTTTAAAAAAGGGGGTAAAAAGTGCTGTTTTTGGTTTTTTTCCGGGAAAATAATAGGACATGATGTCATACTTTAATAGCCTAATCTTTGTAATACTATGCTGTCTTGAGTTTTTTTTCTCTTTAAAAAAAGCATAAAATTTTAAAAAGATAGTTTTAATGACGTTTGGGAAAAAAATTTTGGTTGTGTTGGGACTTTCCCATTAAATTTTTAAAACCCCAAATAGCCAGGATGTATTTAATTAGACCCTTAAAAAGGGTCCAAAAAACCGCCTCCCCCCCCCCCACCCCCAAACTTTGGGAAAGGGGCGTTTCCTTACCCTTTAAAACCCAAAAGGGGGCCCCCCCAATCTAATAGCCTAGGGCCCGAGACCCTTTTTAATCCGGCCCTGCTTAAATTCCCCCTTTTTATTTCCCATTTAAACCATCCCCTATAGGAAAAGTTGTAACCCAAAAAGTTTTTTCAAAACACCTAAACAATTACTTCTACAGTTTTCAGTCACTAGTTGCTTTCGCCTTTCAACACCTTCTTTTAGCCACCCGGCCAAAAACCCCAAAACCTTCTTTCCAGCCGCGCTAGCTCCCCCTTTCCCCCAAACCCCACATCCTCCGGGCCCAAAATTCAGGGTTCCGATCACTTTCCCCCTCTTTCACATCTCTTTTAAAACCCTTTTTTCCATCCCAACTACACTTTCCCCTTTTCCCCACAAGAATGCTTTAAATGGGAACTGTCCAAAATACACATAAATAACACCAACCCTTTCCTTTGGGCTATAACAAAAACCCATCCAACACCCACCCCTCAACTTGATCCTCCACATAACACCCAACAACCAACAAAGCAATACCCAAGAAAACACACATACTATTTGTTAAACCCTTTTCCTCCCCTTTCCCTCAAACATTTAAACTGCTTCCCCACAAACCGCTTCATCTACAACACACGTAGATTTTTGTCAATTCCCGATTAAACCCACATACCTTTGAAACAAAAATTCTACACAGCCTAGACCCAAAACCCAACACTGGCCCGGGCACAGCTCCCCTTTCCCCCAAGCAAAAAACAACGCATTACTGTTTAAAATTTGTGTGGACTTGGGCCTCCCAAATGAGTCCCCCTTACCCCTGGCAAATTCTGTTGACCCCGAGCTCTGAGGTGGTTACCTCGCCTCACAAGGGCTTATAGGACAGATTTTCACAAATGATTGTTGTTGCAAGAAACTCGCCTGCATGCACGTATAAAGGAATACTTACTTGTGTGCAGATAATATCCTGATCCTTCAACTTCCCCCTAAGCTTCCTTTAAAGCCCTTTGGACTTCCCTCAGAAACCACGTGCAACCGGGAACCTTAAATTCCTGCAATATTCAATCGTAATAGTGTCCTGCCTGCACCTCAGAAATTCTGTTCCATGAGGGTAATTTATCCCTAGTATAACTATGCAGACACGGACACTAGTTTCCAGATTTGCCTTGAACACTGGAACTACTGGCATGCTCTGCCTTGTTGCACACCGGGCCCACAGATAAAACTCAACTCCAATCCCAGAAAACTGCCTAAATCTACGAGAAATAGTGAGGCTTGTCTTATTTGTATGGCCCTGATGGAGGAGGTCATCTAGGACATCGGGGTGCCTCTACCAATTTCACAGGTCTAAATTTGAAGAACTGGGGGGCCCGGGTCAGTCTGATCACGGCACGTCTTGTCCATTTGGGTTTTCTGTCTTAAAAAGAATGATGGTCTCCCTTCCAGACCCTCTTTCTCTTCAATTCAAACTAGGCTGCCAGTTCTCCTAGCAACTTATCCTAGTGGTTTGCCTACATTACGGCCTATTCTACCTATGTTAAGTCTTAGGCCCTACATTATTATTATCTCAAGATCCCTTAGTAAACCTAATATAGTGTACAAACAGTAAAACTACCTACTCCTTCCCTGAAGAGTAAATCTATAAATTAAATAAATGCCTACCAACAATCCACCGCCAACTAAAGAGAATGGCTGTTTGTTTGGGAGGGTTTTAAGGGCTATCCAGCTCAGCCGTTCCATCACGGCCATGCTGGATCTGTCCTGTGGAACTTTAGGGACCAAATAAATTTCCACACATTACAGACCCCAGTACCTTCTGGAAATTCGTCAAGAAAATCCGAAGCACTGCACTCACACAAAAAATTCAAACACATCCCCCACAACAACATACAATCCAGACCACAGAAAGCAACAAACATCTTCAAAAACATTTGGGGAACCTCTTTCCCCCTCTTCCCACCTCACCCTGAGGCTTACAACCACACGTACACAAAACGGGAAACAACACGCACATAAAAAAACAACCCCTTTGACTAACTCTCCCCACACAAAAACTCGACACACCTTTCACCAATACCGACGTTAAACACCCCCTTAACGCCTTTCCCGCCCAAGGCCCTGGTCCCTTGGGCTTTAACCTATATTTTAAAAAACTCCTCCTGATTCCATCATCATACCTACAAAACGCCCTCAATGCTTCCCCCTTCCCTCTGGAATTTTCCCTCCCTCTTCAGTTTCTGTTAGTTATTCCATACCCAATCTAATAAAGACCACTCTGACCCTAAGAACTATCGCCCCATCACCCCTTAAAAACTCTAGCAAACTCTTCGTCCTTAAACCCAAAATGCTCTCCTTTTTTGATCAACTTGGCTTCAAAAACCCCGTTCCACACAAGATTTTAAAAACATTTTTCTTAACTACATTTACATAGCACTAAAAAGGGAAAAAAAGAAACTTTTTTGGAAAAAACGCGAAAAAGTTTTGAAAATCTGCCCAATTTTCCTTCCCTTACCACTTGCAAATTTCTCTGATCTTCTTAGGCAGCCAAATTTGGAAAATACCAAGGCTGCTACTCAGATTATTTTCCCGTTTAAATTGGGGAGACCCCAGCATTAAGCACAAAAAGAATACCCACAACCCCTCCATAGCCCATGCAAATTACAACCTCATCTCTCACTCCCCGAATGTTTCACCACAAAAAACCCATGGTCGACAGGATTTTCCCTTTCCCGGGAAAAAAATTGGGGTAATTAAAAACCAATGGCCAAATCAGGATTAATATTTAATTTAGAAAAAATTTTTCCCCATTACCTTCGAGCCCGGGGCAGTTGACACATTATTAATCCATCTTGACCCCTCTCTCCCGGTTTAACCTTTCCCCTCCGTAGTACACACACACATTAAAAACCCAAAACATCCATTGCTTTAAAAATTCTTCTAGGTCTTACAACACAGCATGGCCCCACCAGTCTCTATAAACTACGAAGGGTTCACCCCGACCAAATACATTTAACCAAAACACTGTCCGACCACTCATTTCTTTCTCTCCTCAAATCCTCCCCCTTTCAGAAATACCAAACATCCTTAAACTGCGCGTAAAACCAAACAAAGGTTCTACATGGGTGTTTTTTACCACGGGATGACTTCGTTTTTAAAAGAAATACTCTGTGCCCAAGTAAACATCCCTGAGCTGAATGTGTACTGGAAGACGCTCACTGACAAACAAAATGTGTACTGGAAGACGCTCACTGACAAACAAAATGTGTACTGGAAGACGCTCACTGACAAACAAAATGTGTACTGGAAGACGCTCACTGACAAACAAAATGTGTACTGGAAGACGCTCACTGACAAACAAAATGTGTACTGGAAGACGCTCACTGACAAACAAATGTGTACTGGAGACGCTCACTGACAAACAAATTGACAAGCTTCAGATATTAACATGAAATTTTCACCTAGACCAAAATATTCGCAGACCTGTTAACCCACAACTTATTCTACTCTCTGATTTGTGATAAACTGTTTAAAACCGACAAGTTGAACTTAACAAAGTGTCTCAATCTTTTACTCTCTACTTGTTCCTGCACTAAATTCCATCTATAATTAATTCCTGCTCTTACAAGCCTCTCTTAAAAGGTATGGACATCAAAAGATGTACTCTATTTTTAATCCCTCGTCTCCCTATATCCCTATAAATCACCAGTGGATTTATCACAGGTACCTTGTGTGTGTTTCTGAGCTTAAACAATACCTCGCCGCTGCACCAGTCATCAGTATCACGGTCAAGTTGCTACTGGGTTAAACTCTAGCACTCCATAACTACAAACTTTTCTCTCACCATTCTATTCTTTCCCTATCCAGATTACCCGGTTCATTACCATAAGCGCCTTACCTAAACTCTCCTGTCTTGTCTTGTACCCTTATGTAGCTGCCTGGGCATACTCTCAACCATAACAACTTTATGTAGCTGCCAGGGCATACTCTCAACCATAACACCCTTATGTAGCTGCCACGGCATACTCTCAACCATAACAACTTTATGTAGCTGCCAGGGCATACTCTCAACCATAACAACTTTATGTAGCTGCCAGGGCATACTCTCAACCATAACACCCTTATGTAGCTCCCCGGCATACTCTCAACCAAACCCCCCCTTTATGTAGCTGCCTGGCATACTCTCAACCATAACACTCTTATGTAGCTGCCGGGAATACTCTCAACCATAACAACTTTATGTAGCTGCTGGGCATACTCTCAACCATAACACCCTTATGTAGCTGCCAGGCATACTCTCAACCATAACACCCTTAAATGTAGCTGCCGGCGGCATCTTCTCAACCATAAACCCTTTATGTACTGCAGGGCATACTCTAAACCCATAAACCCCTTATGTAGCTGCCAGGCATACTCTAAACCCAATAAAAAACCTTATGTAGCTGCCAGGGCATACTCTCAACCAAAACCCCCCCTTATGTAGTGCCCAGGCATACTCTCAACCATAACATTTTATGTAGCTGCCACGGCTTTCTCTCAACCATAACACCCTTATGTAGCTCCCCGGCATACTCTCAACCATAAAAACTTTATGTAGCTGCCACGGCTTTCTCTAACCATAACAACCCTTATGTAGCTGCCCTGGCATACTCTCAACCATAACAACTTATGTAGCTGCCAGGGCATACTAAAAACCCATAACCCCCTTATGTAGCTGCCTGGGCATACTCTAAAACCATAACACCCTTATGTAGCTGCCACGGCATACTCTCAACCATAACACCCTTATGTAGTTTCTGGGCATACTCTAAAACCATAACAACTTTATGTAGCTGCCAGGGCATACTCTCAACCATAACACCCTTATGTAGCTGCCACGGCATACTCTCAACCATAACACCCTTATGTAGCTGCACGGCTTTACTCTCAACCATAACACCCTTATGTAGCTGCCGGGCATACTCTTCAACCATAACAACTTATGTAGCTGCCAGGGCATACTCTCAACCATAACACCCTTATTAGCTGCCACGGCATACTCCCCAACCAAAAACACCCTTTATGTAGCTGCCAGGGCATACTCTAAACCCATAACACCCTTATGTAGCTGCCACGGCATACTTCAACCATAACACCCTTATGTAGCTCCCAGGCAATACCCAACCATAACACCCTTATGTAGCTGCCACGGCATACTCTCAACCATAACACCCTTATGTAGCTGCCTGGGCATACTCTCAACCATAACACCCTTATGTAGCTGCCAGGGCATACTCTCAACTATAACACCCTTATGTAGCTGCCTGGGCATACTCTCAACCATAACAACCTGCAAGGGATGCTAATCTTCCCGAAGTTTCCCACGAACGACGATACTGATGGGCAGGGTATGTTTTCTGATGGGCGAAAAGTGCAGAACAGGTCAGGAGAACACTGGGGGTGGCACCGCCACTAAATCCTTACGTGGCCTCCGTACATTTATTTACTTATTTATTTATTATATTTTGGACATGATACATAGTTGTATATAAGAAATACAGTGGTTGAGTGTACATGCCAGAAGCCCCTTGTATACAGAGCATTATGGGCAGGCTTAAAATTAACTTAAGATTAACTATGCAATGATATATTCAGTGGTAAAAATCCCAGTAAACAAATTACAACATGAAGTGCAAATGAGTAATTCGGGTAAAAGCTTTATAGTTGTACAAATTGTAGCACATTAGATAGTTACTGAGCATTCAAGAGAATGCGTGTTGTATTAGGTAACTAATTACAAAAAACATGTTTGATAGGGTCACTTTATGAGATACAGTTAATTCAGTATTTATTTTTTTGGGGGTGAGTAAGTGATTTTTAAGAAAAGTTTTGAATTGATAAACAGACAGTGTTTCTTTTATATTCACAGGTAAGGGAATTCCAGATTTTTGGGCCTTTATGTGCATTGAGTTTTTGCATAGCGGAGATGGACACGGGGAACATCAAAGATGATCTGTCTTGTGTTTGGTCATGTGTTCTGTTGGGGTTTGGTAAGGAATGTTTGAGGGGAGGTTTATATCAGAGTTAAGTGTTCTATGTATGTAGTAGGCACAAAAAAAGTATGGATGTTTTGTATTGTGAGTAGGTTTTGAGTTTTTGAATTTTGGTGGAGTGTCCCTGTCTGTAGTGGGAATTTGTTATCATTCTGACTGCAGCCTTTTGTTGGGTAATTAATGGTCTGAAAATGGTTAATTGTTGTTGATCCCCATGCACAAATTCCATAGGTGAGATAGGGGTAAATAAGAGAGTGCTAAGGGCCAGGAGGGCTGACTGTGGAACATAGTACCGTATCTTCGATAGTATGCCTACGGTCTTGGAAATTTTCTTGGAAATTTGTTGTACATGTGTTTGAAATTTGAGTCTATTATCAAGGTGGATTCCTAAGAATTTTCCCTCTGTGAGTTTTGTGATAGGTGATCCATTTATCATTATGTTAAGAGGGACATCTGTATTTCTGTTTCCAAACTGAATGAAGTAGGTTTTGTCAGTATTGAAAGTTTGTTAATCATCATCCAGGTAGATATTTTCTGTAATTCGGTACTTACAGTATTGGCTAGTGTGACTGGGCTCGGGTGAGAGAAGACATATGTAGTGTCATCTGAGAATAGTGGGGTTTTGATCATTGGGGATGCATTTGGTAGATCGTTTATGTAAATGAGAAAGAGAAGAGGGCCAAGGACACTTCCCTGTGGGACACCAACTGTAATTCTCTGTGTGGAAGAGTTTGTTCAATTTGTGTACACATATTGGCTTCTGTTGCTAAAAGGGACGACTTTAGATAGTTGAGGGAGTGCCCTCTTATACCTCGCTATTTTGAGAACTGTGGAAAAAGGTAGAGGATTGATGAATTTATTTAAAAAAGAGTGTTGCAATGATTGTCAACAGCACTTTTCGAGGCTTTTATGTATATAAAGGATGGTAAGGTATTTAAATCTCCTGTCTTGTTTTTTTAGTGTTTTTGATAATAAGGGAGACTTCTGTTGGGTTAGTCGGAGCTAGGAATAGTGTGTTTGGGTAGTTGCCAGTGAGGTAGTCATTGGGTGGGTATTTGAGTTTTTGGGATTTATTGGCAAGGTTTTTTTTTCTATGGTGGAGAAGAAAACATTGAGTCTTTTGCTGTTTCAATTGGTGGGAGTTGGGGTTCATCTGGTTTTTTTTAGTTCAATTTAAGCTATTTCCTGTATCTTTTTTTTCCTAGAATTTCGATAGGGTTTTCCAGGTCTTTTTTATATCACCTTTTAAGTTGGATAATCTGTTCTCATAATACAATTTTTTAGCCCTTCTTATCAGGCTGGTTAGGATTGACGATAACGTTTTGTTTGGTCTCTGGTTATGTGACCCATTCTGTACTGTATAATGCTTTGTATTTATGGATTTGAGGATCTGGGTGTTAGCCAGGGACTGTTCCAGTCTCTTAGCTGTCATCTGTTTGTTTTTATAGGGCAGTGCTTGTTGTAAAGGTAATTGGGTCTTTTTTTTAGAAATTATTAATACATTCGTCAGTATCTGTATAGGGTTCTAGCTCAGTGTGCCAGTCAATGTTTGTCATTGCTGTTGTGAAGTTATTAATGGCTGCCTCATTATGAGGTCTGAAGGTTACTTTAGTAGTGTCTTGATAATTTACCTAGATTAGTTATGAGAAAGGTAGGGTAGTGTCTGTGGTATTATCTGTGATTATGCCTGATTTAAATGGGGATGGTGTTGGTCCAGATGTGGTCTAGTAGGGAAACACTAGTCTACTGTAACTCTTGTAGCTTTGTTACTGTTGGTAGCAACATGCAGTTACTCATAGTATTTGTGAATTCAGTAACGTGTGGGTCCTGGTCTTGTAGGAGATTTATACTGAAATCACCTGAGAGTAGTAAGTGATCTTTGTTCATGTGTGCATCAGTTATACTTCCTAGGTTGTCACTAAAATGGCTAATGTTTGATTGTGGACTCTGTAGATGTTTATCACTGTGAGAGGTTTTTGTAGGTATTTGGATTTGAATTTAGCTATTATATATTCCCCATGTTCATCCCTTGTGTAAGTATTAGTGATACATTCTAGTTGGTCTGAGTAGTATATGGCTGTGCCACCCCCTTGTTGGTCTGGCCTACAGTTGTGTATGGCTGTGTAACCAGGAATGGCATAGACATCTGTAGTAATCAGGCTTTAGCCAGGTTTCAGTTAGTGAAAATGATGGACATATTGGCATGTAAGGAATTTAGTAATGCTATGAGGTCATCATAATGCTTGCTTAAAGATCTGATATTGTAGTTAAAGATAGTTATGTTGTTGTTGCACTGAGAAGTGCCTTTGATTGTTCTGCAGTGTAGTAATTACAGTAACTGTTTGATTCATTTAAGTCATTAAATAAGAGATTGGTATCAGGATCAATGCTTGTAATCATAAGATTTGTAGTGAATCTATAGTTAGAATTAAGTATAAAACAAAGTAAATAGTCTTAAGCTAAAAAATAGCACCTGAATTATTTTAACAAAGGTAAATATAAGAACTAAGGTAGTTCTTTAAAGCTAAAATAAAGGAGACAATATAAAAGGGACTAAAATAAGTTGTGGTAAACAAATAAAGTGGTAAACAAATAAAGTGGTAAACAAATAAAGTGGTAAACAAATAAAGTGTTGGGAAACAAATAAAGTGTAAACAAATAAAGTGGTAAACAAATAAAGGAGCTTGGGAATATAATATTAAAATAATGAACCATTACACTTCAGCACCTGAGAATAGCACCTTGATTATTTTAACAATTGTGAATATATAAACTAAGGTTGTTATTTAAAGCTAAAAAAAGGAGAAATTATACATTGGATTAAACAGTGAGTAATCCATTAATTTTTGTACAGCACTGTTGTTATTTGTTAAAAATAGGACACATGTACAATTACTGCAATATTTTAACTGTTAGCAACATTTCGTTCATCCAGGAAACTTTGTTAGCTTATGTCAACGTTCCACTCTCCCATGAACTTTGTTAAGGTTTGTTGCAAACGTTCCAATTTCCGAGGAACTTGTTAAGCTGTTGCAACGTTTCCACTCTCAAGTAACTTTGTTAAGCTGTTGCAACATTCCACTCTCAAAGAACTTTTTTAAGCTGTTGCAACGTTCCAATTTCCAGGAACATTGTTAAGTTGTGTTGCAACGTTCCACTCTCAATAACTTTGTTAAGCTGTTGCAACGTTCCAATTTCCAGAGAAACATTTTGTTAAGCGCTTGCAACGTTTCCACCGCTCAAGGAACTTTCGTTAAGGCTGTTGCAACTTTCCTACTCTCCCAGGAACTTTTTTTTAAGCTGTTGCAACGTCAACTCTCCAGGAACTATTGTTAAGATGTTGCAACGTTCCATCTCTCATGAACTTTTTTAGTTGTTGCAACGTTCCAGTTTTCCCAGGAACTTTGTTAAGCTGATGCAACGTTCTACTCACCAGGAACTTTTTTACATTTGTTGCAAGACGTTCCAGTTTTCCAGGAAACTTTGTTAAGTTAACCTACGACTGCTAATCTTTCACATCTCACTTGTTATCTATATACACTCAAGTGTCCTATGTATTTGTTTGTATTTCCTTGGCAAAGCTCCTGAAGCGAAACGATTGCATCAGTAAAATGTTGCATTAGTTGCAACAAGTGTCCCTTTTTTCTAACATAATGGTTGGTAAATCTACCAACAATTGATATTTGTCTTTTAGTTAAGGAATAGTTTTGCGCACCAGGGTATTAAAGGTCATTTTGGGTGCATCCTGGTATACCATCTAGAAACAAAGAAGCAACAAGGAAATATACTTTAAGAAAAAACCCAAGTGGAACAACAACTTGTCACCTTGGAAACTGACCTCTTTAAAAAAAAACGTAGGGAACGAAGGGCCCCCATGAACAAGTGTTTTTTTCGGAGTTAAATGTTTTCGTTAGCTTACAAACTGATCACTGCTCTTTGTTCCACCCCACCGCATGTGGAACATATACCACCCACCGGCAGGTGGAACAATTTCCACCCATCCCGGGCAGGAGTGGAATCCATATTCCCCCCCACTCGGCAGGTGGAACAATATTCCAACCCACCGGGCATTTGGAACAATATTCCGACCCAACGGCAGGTGGAACAATATTCCATCCACCTGGTGCCATTTGGAACAATATTCCATCCACCGGGCAGGTGGAACAATATTTTCCAACCAATCCACCGGGCAGGTTGAAACAATATACCACCCAAACGGGCAGGTTGAACCATATTTTATACCACCCACCGGCAGGTGGAACAATAAAATTCCACCCACCGGGCAGGTGGAACAATATTCCACCCACACCAATCCAAATGTTCACCGCCGGCCACCGGCAGGTGGAACAATAATTCCATCTTCCACCGGCAGGTGGAACAGATAGCTCAACAGATAGGCAACGAGAACATAATCTCCGAGAAAAAAAAGAGAAAAACCGAGGTGTGGATGGGGAGGGGGGAGGGGGAGGGGAGGGGGAGGGTGAGGGGGGGAAGAGGGGGGTGTGCCTGACGTATTATGTACTGTTAGGAAAAAAGCACCACGTGTGACTATTCCCCACATGAGAACGCCGTAACTCCAGACGGTCCAGCGGGAGTGAAAAGCGGTCCCATAATGAGCACGACAGCCGCGCATCCATCGTACCGGCAGGAACTCCTGACACCCCTCGGGGGAAGAAATCACTGAGTCAGCTGACTGTCTCTCTCTCACCTTAGGATACCTGTTAAATACAGCAGCAGTTATACAAGACATTGAACACTCACATCAACAGCTTGGTTAAAATGGTTTCACATAAAAATAAAAATGAATGATCCCTTAAAAGTTACAACCCGGACAGTGAGACAAACCAAACATATACCTGTTCACCATAACATAGTAATATACCTGCCTTAAATATAATAACCTGCCCTTAACATATAAAATACCTTCCCTAAACAAATATTATAAAACCTGCCCTGAACAATATAATACCTGTCCGTTAACATATATTATACCTGCACATAAGATATATTATACCTGCCCCTTAACATATATTATACCTGCCCCTTAACATTTATTATACCTGCCCCATATATTTAACTGCACTTAACATATTTTATAATCCCCTTTAAACCCATATTTATCCTGCCCTTAACATATTTAACTGGTTCTTAACATATTATCTTGTTTTAACATAAAATTATCATGCCTTACATATATTATACTGCCCTTAACATATATTATACTGTTTTAAATTATTATTACCTGCCCTTAACATATTTTATACCTGCACTTAAATATTTATACTGCCATTAACATACATTATCCTCCCTTACCATATATTATACCGCCTTAACATAATTAAACTTTTCCCTTAACATATATTTATACCTGCCCTTAACATATATTATACTTGTTCTTAACATATATTATACCTGCACTTAACATATATTATACCTGCCCTTAACATATATTATACCTGCCCTTAACATATATTATACTTGTTCTTAACATATATTATACCTGCCCTTAACATATATTATACCTGCCTTAACATTTATTATACTTGTTTTTAAATTATTATAACTGCCTTAAACATATATTATACTTGTCTTACATATATTTACCTGCACTTAACATATATTATCCCTCCCCTTTTAACATATTTTTACCTGCCCTTAACATTTATTATACTACCCTTAACATATATTATACCTGCACTTAACATATATTATACCTGCCTTAACATGTATTATCCCTCCCCTTAAATATATTATTATAACCCTTAACATATATTATCCCTGCCCTTAACATATATTATACCTGCCTTAACATATATTATAACCTACCCTTAAATATATATACCTGCCTTAACATATATAATACGCCCCCTTTAGACTAACTTGATATAGAACAAAAAAATAACTTTATTAAAGAAATAATGTGATTAATAATTCAACATTTTTTATTATTATTATTATTATTTTTATTTTTTATTTTATTATTATTATTATTATTAAATTTTAATTTTTCTTCTTTCATTATTATTCACAGAAAGGCCTAAAACTGGTGGGAGATTCATTTTTTCTTGTGCCATTTTAAAAAGAGTGGGACTCACGTTTTCTATGTAGTCAGTGTTGAGGTACCTGGTTGAAGCCAAAGTCCCCATCTTGAGAGTGAGGTTAACATCCAGCATCAGTTGCGTGCTGCCAGGTCTCTGTGCACCAACTTTTTTGCCTGCCAGATACGCCATTCCATCTGCAGGCCTCCACTGCCCCTCTCAACCATTTTCTGAACCCTAAAAAACACACACACCTTTATAATATATTATATTTTTATATATATATATATTTTTATTTATTTTTATATTTTTATATATTTTATATTATATATATATATATATATATATATATATATTATTTACAATAATATGGTACAGAAGATTTAAGAGATACATTTTTTGATATAAAGGTGGCATATTTCGGTACTGTTGTTACGTGTGTATCACCCATTATAAGGCGAAAATTCATCCCGCTCCCCAGAGCTGGGGGCATGGCCCAAAATCAGCAGACATTACCCCTTTGAAAAGCCGCATGAGCGCTGGAAACAGGAAACTAGCTGCCCTGGGATCCCTTGTTACCCTGATGAGTCTTTTTTCCCCGCTCCTTAAGGGGAAATTTTGATGCACTCTTTCCCCACGAGCCAAGGGTCTCTGAGCCTATGGGAACAAACATATAATGATGGGGAAGTTCTCCATATTTTCTAGATTTTGGGACTCCCTGAGGCTGGCAGTGTCCTCCTTCCTCCTGGTGTATTTGGGGATAGGTATCAGCCAAGGTTAGATGCACATGTATGTCCCACCCCCACCTGCTTCCCCTCTGTCCAGGCTTGAAGGGTGATACCATCTGGGGCGCTTCTGGCTGCCATCAGATCTGCATAGTTGGGGTGGTCCCTTACTGCTGGGCATCCAGTGTTGTGAGGCTCTCTTTATAATGTTATTAACCTCCTCATGTCTTGCCCAAACTTTCCTCGAATTTACGGCACACAAGACCATGGTACCGAATCGGTCTGCGGTTCACTGCCACAAATACACCTGTGTTCCGCGAGAATAGGGGCGGCAAGTCGAAGGGGAAACACCGATGCGGATGGTCTGTGGGTCGAGACGTGTGCCAAGGCTTTGGGGTTGGGAACAGCCAACAGAAGTCCCCAGCATGAGGGACTCTCATGCCAGGAGGCGGCTCTATCCTTTCCCCGACACACTCTGAAGCATTGTTGAGGCTATATTTTCCACTATTGGACCATCCCCGTGCGATTGTTTGTAGTTGTTGGTGGGAGCGGTCTTTGGGTTTTTGAGCCCGTTAGATTATCCAGATCATTGTCCGTCAATAATTTTTGGTCCTGGACTCCAATCTTGTCCCTAAGAGTTCAGGGAGAATCGCTGCTACAAGCTCTCTGGATGCAATACACGAGGACAGAAAAGCAGGTAACGCAATCTGTGATGACTTGCGGACACCAATGCCTCTTTGTCTGATGGAAGTGTGCTTGGTTCCATGCCCGTCTTTCTAGAGTAAGGTTAAGTACTTTCGTAAAAATCGCCTCAGAATTTTCTGTCTTTGTGCAGTATGGGTTATCATATGAAGGTGCACATTTAGGAAATATGTCAACCTGGGCAGACTCAAGCACTTTTTGAGTGGTACAAGGCATCGTGGGTGTCCAATTGCCTATTCGTTGTTCCATTCTCCTAAACTCTTCCAATTTTTCCTGAAATTGTGTCTGGATTGTTTCCCCAGAGGTGCCCCCTACAAGAATATTTTGGGGGGGCAATGACTGCGCCTTGGTAGTTTTGATCTCACTGCATTTTCATTTTTGACTGCTAAATGATTTCCTTTTGGATGGATTCAGGATGAGACCCATTTCCTGTCCCCGTGTCATTACCGATAAGGTATTGGAGGGCTTTTTGTACCTGCTGTGTGTCCCCGGGAAACCAGATGTTTAGCCGTGGTCAGTTGATTTGTGATTTCCCTAACTGCTATACAGAAGAGAAATTTTTTTAAAAGAGGATCCCCTTTTGGACCCCCTCCGATGATGAAATTTTTCAGCCCCAAAGAAAAGCATTGATTCCTTGTTACCAGCTGAAACAAAAGGGAAAGAGACCGGGGAAATTTCTTTACTGTGCTAATACCAAGTTTTTTTCAGGGATTGAACGCATTTTAAATCAATTTTCCCACTGCTTTCCCTCAGGAGATTGTTGTAACGCCCTTGTTGCATGAACCCGCTGCTTATTTCCCTTGAGAGCCCCCAAAGCCAAGTGGTTTGGTTGAAGCATCATGGCTCCCTGGCACGAATACTTCGGACAGCACTTTGGATACGGGGGCGGCGTAGGTGTTGCCTACTGAAATTTGGCCGTTTCCCTCCACCCTTCTTTTTAAGTGCACAAAGTGTTGACCAAAAAAAAAAGGTCAATTTCATGGGAATCAAAAACCACCAAGAATTTTTGCAACCTTGTGATCTTGAAAGCAGTGTTTGAAATTTCCCCAATAACGGGTTTAAACCTTTTCCCTTAAAATGTTTGGGGCCTTATTCCATTTAAAACCCCAGCAGGAGAGGGGAACGCATTATTGTTTGTAAATGTCTGGTCTTCCACTATCAATTTTCCCTAGGGGGGCAGGGGTTTTTGGGAACTGTTGGTGCCACGGGTTTCCCCCGGCAGGGTGTTTCCTCTAAGTGCTTCCCCCGTGCTCAATCCCGGGAGCAATGTATTTCAGGGTAAAAATTTATTGCCCCCATGTGCTGCCCCCTTCATTTTCTTGTCACCCGGGGCTCTGACTTTTTCCTGTCAGTAGAGTGTGGGGGGGTTTTGCCTCTCCCTTTTTTGTGTTTGACGGGCAGGGGGAAAGAGGTTATCAAATCTAGAAAATCTCTTAAGGATTTAATTATCATTTAGGCTAGCCTCTTTCCCCCTTTTTTCCGCACAGCTAAACAGACATTGCCCCAAAAGAGCAAAATTGTGCCCTGCCTTGATTGGGTTTGGTGGAGTTTTTAAAGATAGTTTTGGGAAACCCTCGTTTACTTTTTTCGGAGGGCTGTAAATTTCCCCCGGGTGGGCGGGCTGTTTTTTGGGAAATGTGCGAGTGTTTTTCGATGTTGCTTTAATTGTTCCAAGAGATTGCTGATGAGATGAAATTGTTGGGGGAGGGTTCAGGTGCCTGAGGTGGTCTGGGTATTATATATATATATTATATTATATATATATATTATTAAAATTATATATATATATATATATATAAATATATTATATATTAATTTTATTAGCGTGCCGAAAAGGCAGAAATTGTATCTTGGCTTAAAAGCAACGTATTTCCTATAGGACCAAACGAAAAATTTTTGTATTAAAAATTTTTCCCAAAAACTTCTGAACCTACGAAAAAAAAATATTTCACTTGGGGTTTTTGGGATTAAATTATTGTAAACAAAATTAAAAAATTTTTTAGTTGGGTTAGGCTAAAATAAATTTCTCTTGTTATAATAAGGTTAGGTAAGTTTTCTAAAATTCTTTTGGTGCAAAATAAATTTTTTTCATTAACATTAATGAAAAAAAAAAACTTTAAACGTTAAGAGAAAATTTTTAGAAAGGGCTTAATTTTAAATGGTTCTTGCTAATTGACCGTTTTACAAATCGGCAGTAAATTTGGGTTTGCCATGCTTTCAACTCGTCAGAAGGGGGTGCTGCTTCCAAGCAGTTTATAGAACTTCCCCTTCCCCTTTTCCCTTCAAGAATCGTGTTTTTAGTGTGACTTCCAAACTATTGTTTGGGGACCATGAAAATTTACTCGTGTGGGACGTGCAACGGGGGGGCCCTCTCCCCCCTTTCTATTTTGTTTGGTCATCAAGGAAGTCACGGAGGCACTCTCCAGCGAGCTCAATATCTGGTTCCTGAACGACGGTACCCTAGCTGGCACAACAGAATCTCTCCCGGAGGACATCAGTAAAATTAAAGACATGGGAGAACGCCTGGGCCTTTCTTTAAACCCCACCAAATGTGAAATAGTTTCTACCAATCAACAGATGACCAGAATATTAGTGCCGTTTTACCAGAGCACGAGCCATTGATCCAGCCATAGCACTCTCCTCGGTGTCCTCCTTGGGTCCAATGCCATCGATCTGATCCTAGGAAAAAAAGTCTCGGGAACCTCCGGACGATGGAAAGCAGGATGAAAGACATTGACACACACGATGCCTTCTACCTACTCACCAGGTGCCTGTCAACCCAAAACTTACCTATTTTCTGAGATGCTCCCCAGCCTTCAGTAGTCCAAAACTCAAGGAATATGACTCTCTCCTGAAGGCCATGCTAGAGAGTGTATTGAATTTTTTCCCTTGACGATGGACAGTGGTTGCAAGCCTCATTTCCGGTCAGGCTTGGAGGGGTAGGAGTACGCAGATCCCCCCAGATTGCTCTACCAGCTTTCTTATCCTCTTCCATTGCATCAAAAAGAGTTATAAGACAAATTCTTCCTGGGCCCCTCAGTGATCAGCAGGAATAGAAAACCTAGCTATGTCAGTGCCATCACCGAATGGGAGACTCTTGCTGCTCCAGCACCAAACCCAGTGCAGCACTGGCTCACAAACAGTCAAGCTGGATAGCAAAATTGCTGAAAAGGGCTTGGCAACATGCTCAGGGCTGCAACCATCAGATAGGGAGATTGCCCGTCTCCAGGCTGTGAGTGCACCTCACTCCGGGGACTTCCTCCAAACAGTTCCCATATCGGCAATGGAACGCGACTCGACCCTAAGACCCTCCGTATTGCAGTGGCTCTGCGCCTTGCGCCCCAGTTCACACAGAATTTTTTTTGGGTGTATTTGCGGCGAAGTGCAAGCAGATCAATACGGTCTACATGTCTTAACTGTTCCAAAACCAAGGGCTGGCATGCAAGACACAATGAGGTCAACGAATCATTAAGAAAACCCCTTGCTACAGCTGGATGCCCTGCCGAGAGGGAGCCACGATCACTTGCACAAACAATACCCACAACTCAGCAAACCGCCCCGAGGGACACCATCTATCCTTGGAAGAATGGCAAGCTCTTAGCATGGGACTATACCTGTGTGTCCACACGGCTGACACCTATATCCACACAGTGTGGGGCGACAGGGAGGAGCTGCTGACCACAGGGGGGAGTACAAAGATCAGCAAGTACAGGGACATTAGCCAACAGTATCAATTTGCCCCCAGTGGGATCAGAGACCTTGGGATCATGGGAAAAATCCCACACGTTTCCTTAAAGAATTGGGTTCCAGACTCATCGACCCCACCAGGGACCCAAGGGCAGCCACTTTCATGTTCCAGCGCCTCAGCATCGCCATCCAGAGGGGAAATGCTTGCTGCATACTTGGGCTCACGTCCAGCCTCGGAGGAGCTGGAGGAAATTCATCATCTTTGATACTTTGTGCCATTGTATTCATGTTTATGTTTTTTCCTGCAAATGTATTTTTTTTTATTAATAAATTTTCACATAAAAATAAAAATATATAGGGGTGGTAGGAGAAGAAAAAATTCAAACAAACTCCGGGGGAGAACCTTGAGTTTTCTCTGAGGTACGTTTATTGTCTTCTCTTTAGGATGAGGGTCCCCATCCAGCTATAGAGGTGGTACTTCCCTATATATATTAAAATATTATAATTTATATATATATAAAAATTATATATAATATATATATTATATATATATTTATATATATATTTATATATTAAAATTATATATATATATATATATTAAAATATATATATATATATATATATATATAAAAATATATATATATATATAACAAAACAACCACGGGGAAGTAGAATGACAGCTCTAGGCCTTTCGTGTTGGAAATCAACACATTATCAGGAGCTTTTCAAAATTGAAGAAAGGGGGAGGTCCAAGCAAGTAAGTGAGGAAGGAGAGAGGAGAGAGGGAGAGAGAGGGAGAGAAGGATACTGGAAGTGCCCCCAGGCACACCAGCGCTCACAGCCAGTAGGATGAATATTATAGCATTAAAATAAAAAATCCCACAAGCATTGATATTGCAATAGCCTGCACAATATTAACATGGTAATAATAAAAAATTTGGCCACACCCTGCTATGATATCAGTCACTTTGCATACATAAATATATTGTGAGTGATACAGAAGTCACTGGCAATTATGAGGTAGCCACCCGCGGGACAACGTGTCCATTTAAAGGGGAGACTTCTAAAAGTTATGTAAACGAAATGAGGCTCATTAAAATAAACTCATTTAAAGAGGAAGGCATCTGTAATAACAATGAACATGGCCTGGGTTATTCAACCCACTTAATTCTGAGGAAAACTCTGGCTCAATCTTCACAAACTGCAAGAAAAATAGGCCATAATTCCTCGAAGTTGCACTACATTTAAGACAGTCTAATGCATTCATATAAGAGCCCAATTTTAGACTGTGTACTATTGCCTCAACTGAAAATACATCTAATATGAACACCCCGTCACTGATATTATATAATGAATTCCTATCATGCTTAATAATTGCAGTATATAGGAAGGCCACCAATGTGTGCTCATACATTCACTACTATTCCAACAATGGAACTAGAGTTAAAAGTAGTGTATTTCTTACTGTGTTTCTGAGAGCCTATAGAGTGTGCAGTCTGGAGTTCCTAGATGAAGAAATTAGAAAAATATTTGACACTGCATGAAATTGTGGTATCCTAATGTGTTTGTGGAATCTGCCTTGCTGGCAGCTAAGAAAACTTATTATAGAACAGAACCTAGGATAACACCTCAGACCAAGTATGTGTTGGTCCTCTTATACAACGAGAATTTATCTATCCTGCTGAATACTCTTAGAAAATTTAATATACAAGTTCTATATAAAAATTCATGGACTGTTAGCAGCATGCTGATAAAGAATTCACCCCAACAACTTGTTGGTGGTAGCTACAGAGTTGATTTCAATGGTTACAGTCTCTCCTATTTGGGACAAACGGGAAAACTATTAGAGGTTAGAATTTCCCAACACTGTTCCTCGATATTTATAGCAAAGGAGTCAAACACGATATTCAAGAAAATTAGAGCTTGTAATAACCTAGCAAATGGTGGGAACAAGAGCATCTACCCTTTTTCCTTTTTGGTTTTAAGGGAATTTTTACAATGGGAATTACTAAGATGAAGCATTCATTGTCTTACGTGAGAGGTTTTTAAAATTAGAGCATTTTTAGTTGAGGCAATAGTACACAGTCAAAACGGGCGCTTATACAAATGAGCTGTTTTAAATGTAGTACCACATGAAAATTTTTTTTCCCTTTTTTTCCCGCATTTTTGTGAAGGTTAAAACCAATTTCCCTCAAAATTTTATTTATTTTATTTTTTATCCCTGGCCGACTCCCCCAAGGGGGGTGGCCGAAAAAGAAAAACTTTCCCTCATTTTACTCCATCATGTCTTTGCCAGAAGGGTGCTTTACACTACAGTTTTTAAACTGCAACATTAACACCCCTCCTTCAGAGTGCAGGCACTGTACTTCCCATCTCCAGGACTCAAGTCCGGCCTGCCGGTTTCCCTGAACCCCTTCATAAATGTAACTTTGCTCACACCCCAAACAGCACGTCAAGTTTAAAAACCATTTGTCTCCATTCACTCCTATCAAACACGCTCACGCATGCCTGCTGGAAGTCCAAGCCCCTCGCACAAAAAAACCTCCTTTACCCCCTCCCTCCAACCTTTCCTGGGGCCGACCCCTACCCCCGCCTTCCTTCCACTACAGACTGATACACTCTTGAAGTTATTCTGTTTCGCTCCATTCTCTCCACATGTCCGAACCACCTCAACAACCCTTCCTCAGCCCTCTGGACAACAGTTTTGGTAATCCCCGCACCTCCTCCTAACTTCCAAACTACGAATTCTCTGCATTATATTCAACCACACATTGCTCTCAGACATGACATCTCCTCTGCCTCCAGCCTTCTCCTCGCTGCAACATTCGTCACCCATGCTTAAACACCCATATAAGAGCTTTGGGTAAAACTTACTCTCATACATTCCCCTCTTTGCCTCCAAGGACAAAGTTCTTGTCCCCACAGACTCCTAAGTGCACCACTCACCCTTTTCCCCTCATCAATTCTATGATTCACCTCATCTTTCATAGACCCATCCGCTGACACGTCCACTCCCAAATATCTGAATACATTCACCTCCTCCATACTCTCTCCCTCCAATCTGATATCCAATCTTTCATCACCTAATCTATTTTTTTATCCTCATAACCTTACTCTTTCCTGATTCACTTTCAATTTTTCTTCTTTTTTCACACCCTACCAAATTCATCCACCAATCTCTGCAACTTCTCTTCAGAATCTCCCAAGAGCACAGTCATCAGCAAAGAGCAACTGGACAACTCCCACTTTATGTGTGATTCTTTATCTTTTAATTCCACGCCTCTTATCAAGACCCTCGCATTTACTTCTCTTACAACCCCTTCTATTAAATATATTAAACAACCATGGTGACATCACACATCCTTGTCTAAGGCCTACTTTTACTGGGAAATAATTTCCCTCTTTCCTACATACCTAACTGAGCCTCACTATCCTCGTAAAAACTCTTCACTGCTTTCAGTAACCTACCTCCTACACCAATTCCCTGCAACATCTGCCACATTGCCCCCCTATCCACCCTGTAAAATACGCCTTTTCCAAATCCATAAATGCCACAAAGACCTCTTTAGACTTATCTAAATACTGTTCACTTATTGTTTCACTGTAAACATCTGGTCCACACACCCCCCTACCTTCCTAAAGCCTCCTTGTTCTTTCTGCTATCCTATTCTCCCGTCTTACTCTTAATTCTTTCAATAATAACTCAAACCATACACTTTACCAGGTATACTCAACAGACTTACCCCCCTATAATTTTTGCACTCCTCTTTTATCCCCTTTTGGGCCTTTATACAAAGGCACTATACATGCTCTCTGCCAATCCCTGGGTACCTTACCCTCTTCCAAACATTTATTAAATAATTGCACACCAACCACTCCCAAAACTATATCCCCACCTCTTTTTAAACATTTCTATCTTTATCCCATCATCCCGGCTCCCTTTACCCTCTTTCATTTTAACCTACTGCCTCACAAACTTCCCCCACACTCACAACTGGCTCTTCCTCACTCCTACAAGATGTTGTTCCTCCTTGCCCTATACACGAAATCACAGCTTCCCTATCTTCACAACATTTAACAATTCCTCAAAATATTCCTCCATTTTCCCCAATACCTCTAACTCCCTTTTAATAACTCTCCTCTCCTTTTTTTAAACTGACAAATCCATTTGTTCTCTAGGCTTTCTTAACTTGTTAATCTCACCCCAAAATCTTTTTCTTATTTTCAACAAAATTTGTTGATAACATCTCACCCACTCTCTCATTTGCTCTCTTTTTACTTTGCTTCACCACTCTCTTAACCTCTCTCTTTTTCTCCATATACTCTTCCCTCCTTGCATCACTTCTACTTTGTAAAAACTTCTCATAGAATTATTGGGTTTAATAACCCCGGCCATGTTCATTGTTATTACAGATGCCTTCCCTTTAAATAAGTTTATTTAATGAGCAATTGTTTTCTTTAGTAACTATTTGAAGTCTCCCCCCTTTTAAAAGTTAACATTTTCCTCACCCCCTTTAAATGTTTAAAATTTTCTCACCCCCGTTTAAATGTTAACATTTCTCACCCCCTTTAAATGTTAACATTTTCTCAACCCCTTTAAATGTTAACATTTCTCACCCCTTTAAATGTTAACATTTTCTCACCCCCTTTAAATGTTAACATTTTCTCACCCCCTTTAAATTTAACATTTTCTCACCCCCTTTAAATTTTAACATTTTCTCACCCCCTTTAAATGTTAACATTTTTTCCCCCCCCTTTAAATGTTAACATTTTCTCACCCCGTTTAAATGTTAACATTTTCTCACCCCCTTTAAATGTTAACATTTTCTCACCCCCTTTAAATTTAACATTTTCTCACCCCCGTTTTAAATGTTAACATTTTCTCACCCCCTTTAAATGTTAACATTTTCTCACCCCCCTTTAAATGTTAACTTTTTCTCACCCCCTTTAAATGTTAACATTTCTCACCCCCTTTAAATGTTAACATTTTCCCTCACCCCCTTTAAATGTTAAAACATTTTCTCACCCCGTTTAAATGTTAACATTTTCTCACCCCCTTCTAATGTTAACATTTTCTCACCCCCTTTAAATGTTAACATTTTCTCACCCCCTTTAAATGTTAACATTTTCTCACCCCCTTTAAATGTTAACATTTTCTCACCCCCTTTAAATGTTAACATTTTCTCACCCCCTTTAAATGTAAAACATTTTCTCACCCCCTTTAAATGTAAACATTTTCTCACCCCCTTTAAATGTTAACATTTTCTCACCCCCTTTAAATGTTAACATTTTCTCACCCCCTTTAAATGTTAACATTTTCCACCCCCTTTAAATGTTAACATTTTCTCACCCCCTTTAAATGTTAACATTTTCTCACCCCCTTTAAATGTTAAACATTTTCTCACCCCCTTTAAATGTTTAACATTTTCTCACCCCCTTTAAATGTTAACATTTTCTCACACACCCTTTAAATGTTAACATTTTCTCACCCCCTTTAAATGTTAACATTTTCTCACCCCCTTTAAATGTAAACATTTTCTCACCCCCTTTAAATGTTAACATTTTCTCACCCCCTTTAAGTGTTAACATTTTCTCACCCCCTTTAAATGTTAACATTTTCTCACCCCCTTTAAATGTTAACATTTTCTCACACCCCCTTTAAATGTTAACATTTTCTCACCCCCTTTAAATGTTAACATTTTCCTCACCCCCTTTAAATGTTAACATTTTCTCACCCCCTTTAAATGTTAACATTTTCTCACCCCTTTAAATGTTAACATTTTCTCACCCCTTTTAACTGCTAACATTTTCTCACCCCCTTTAAATGTTAACATTTTCTCACCCCCCTTTAAATGTTAACATTTTTCTCACCCCCTTTAAATGTTAACATTTTCTCACCCCCTTTAAATGTTAACATTTTCTCACCCCTTTTAAAAATGTTAACTTTTCTCACCCCCTTTAAATGTTAACATTTTCTCACCCCCTTTAAATGTTAACATTTTCCTCACCCCCTTTAAATGTTAACATTTTCTCACCCCCGTTTAAATGTTAACATTCTCACTCACCCCCTTTAAATGTTAACATTTCTCACCCCCTTTAAATGTTAACATTTTCTCACCCCCATTAAAAAGTTAACATTTTCTCACCCCGTTTAAATGTTAACTTTTTCTCACCCCCTTTAAATGTTAACATTTTCTCACCCCTTTAAATGTTAACATTTCCCTCACCCCCTTTAAATGTTAACATTTTCTCACCCCCTTTAAATGTTAACATTTTCTCACCCCCTTTAAATGTTAACATTTTCTCACCCCCTTTAAATGTTAACATTTTCTCACCCCCTTTAAATGGACACGCTGTCCAGTGGGTGGCTACCTCATAATTCTATATCACTAACAATATATATATGTATGTAAAGTTACTAATATAGCAGGGTGTGCCCTAATTTTTTATTATTGCCCAATTAATTTTGTTTAGGCTATTGCAATATCAATTATCAATACTTGTGGGATTTTTCTAATGCTATGGTATTCATCCTTCTCGCTGTGGGCGCTGTTATGCCTGGGGCACTTCCGGTATCCGTCTCTCTCTCTCTCTCTCTCTCTCTCTCTGTCTAACTAACTCACTCAATGCATGTGAAGACGTCCTTTGGAATGTTATTGCTTGGATATACTCCTCTTTTTTGCAATTTTGCAAGCTCCTGATGATGTGTTGATTGTAGCACGAAAGGCCTAGAGCTATCATTCTACTTTCCCCATGGTTGTTTTGCATCCTGTATCGCTTGGTTTACGATATTTGCATAATATATATAATATGTATAATATAAATATATAAATATATATATATATATATATATATATATAATATATATATATATATATAATATATATATATATAATATATATATATAATGTATATATAATAATATATATATATATATATATATATATAATATATATATATATATATATATATATATATATATATGCAATAAGATCACAGTAAACAGGTACTTTCAGAATAAGCAAAACAACCACTGTGAAAGAATAGAGAAATTCTACCAAATTCTAACCTATTCTACCCAAGAATTAAGCATTTTAAAATTTATTATTTGTCCAATGTATTATTAAATTCTTCCCAAATTCTATTAATTATAAATGGATCTAATATATATAAACCAAAGGAAATATTCATATTATTGTCAAAACTGCTTTTTATGAAACAAGATTTAATTATATTCCTGTCGACCATGGACTTGCTTGATACAACTTTCTCAACTTTTTGAAAATCAATTGGATGGTTAAAATCTCTCACGTGAATAAATAGAGCATTGGAATCTTGTCCAGTTCTAATGCTATATTTATGTTGTTTTAATCTAAGTTCGAGATTTTTACCAGTTTGACCGTAATAAACTTTATCGCAAATTTTACAAGGAATCTTATAGACACATCCGTCAGCATTTTGGGGGAATTCTTTATCAAAAGTTTTTTTTTACTGTATCAAGATTTTTAAATTCAACTTTGATATTAAAAGTCTTAAGAAGAGAAGGCATATCAACCAAGTTTTCATGGTAAGGGAGAACCAACATATTTTTAGTTGAATAAGGCTGGTTGTCCCTTTTTGGATTGTAAAAAGTATTTCTAGCAACTTTAAAAGATTTATCAATTACATTTCTTGGGTATTTTAAATCATTACCTATTTCATAAATTTTGGATATTTCCTCATTTATGAACTCAGGACTACAAATTCGTAAAGCTCTCAATAACATTGATGAGAAAACAAACAGTTTTACTCTATCTTGATGTGAAGAATAATAGTGGACATAGGAACAGTTATTTGTAGGTTTTCTGTAAATTTTAAATTTCAATTCATTATTACCCTTAATAATTAAAACATCTAGAAAATGCAATGAGTTATTTTCCTCAAACTCAACAGTAAAGTTTATAGAATGGGCTAAGTTATTTAATTTACCAAGGAAATGGTGTATATCTACATTCTTGGGCATAAGACACAAAATATCATCAACATATCTGAACCATTTAGCTCTAGTAGGGCGGATTGTGTTAAGCAATCTTGTTTCAAAAAAATCCATGTATAGGTTACTAAGAACAGGTGAAAGAAGATTTCCCATTGCCATACCAAACTTCTGAGTGTAAAACTTATCATTAAATACAAATTTTGCATCATCAATGAAAAGTTTAATAAGTTTAATGATAGTAGGAACTGGCAATGATAAATCAGAAAGATTACAATCTGCAGGACTCGATACTGCTACTGGGGAAGGTCAAGATTCCCAGGCAGCACTCTTATACACTCAGCCACAAATGCTACATTAACTGAGCAGCCTGGTTCACAAGCCATGTTTCTTTCCCTGCCCGGGCACCTCAGTGATCCTCAAATATGAACTCAAGCTATTTCAGCCTCCTCCTGTATGCTCTGACTTCTCAAGCAATTTTTTATATCAATGCTTTAGAGGTCAGAACATACAAGAGAAGATTGAAATAGGTTGCATCCATGCTAATGGTAACATTTTGAAGGGATTCAGGGAAACCGGCAGGACGGACTGGAGATGGAAAGTACAGTGTCTGCACTCTGAAGGAGGAGTGTTAATGTTGCAGTTTTATAACTGTAGTGTAAGCACACCTCTGGCAAGACAGTGATGGAATGAATGATAGCAAAACTTTTTGGTTTTCGGGCCACCCTACGTTGGGGGGAAACTGCTGATGTGTTCATAAAAAGTAATATATATATATATATATATATATATATATATATATAATATATATATATATATATATATATATATATAATATATATATAATATATATATATATAATATACACTACACACACACACACACACACACACACACACACACACACACACACACACACACCACACACACACAATAAGATCACAGTAAACAGTTGATTTCAGAATATGCAAAAAAACCACTGTGAAAGAATAGATAAATTCCAAGCGCTTTCGTGACTACTCACATCATCAAGGAACAATAAAAGTAATGCATCAAAGTAAGGCATATAAAGGGTCTAGCCCACTCCTCACTATCACATCCCACGACAAGGTAACACCTGACGTGCGACTCATAAGAAAGAGAACACTGCAGGAGACCCGATGGCCCAACTAGACAGGTCCTTCACACAACCCACCAACAAACTATTCTACCCAAGAATTAAGAATTTTAAAATTTATTATTTGTCCAATGTATTATTAAATTCTTCTCAAATTCTATTAATTATAAATGGATCTAATTTATATAAACCAAAGGAAATATTCATATTATTGTCAAAACTGCTTTTTATGAAACAAGATTCAATTATATTCCTGTCGACCATGGACTTGCTTGATACTACTTTCTCAACTTTTTGAAAATCAATTGGATGGTTAAAATCTCTCACATGAATAAATAGAGCATTGGAATCTTGTCCAGTTCTAATGCTATATTTATGTTGTTTTAATCTAAGTTCGAGATTTTTACCAGTTTGACCGTAATAAACTTTATCGCAAATTTTACAAGGAATCTTATAGACACATCCGTCAGCATTTTGGGGGGAATTCTTTATCAAAAGTTTTTTTTTTTACTGTATCAAGATTTTTGAATACAACTTTAATATTAAAAGTCTTAAGAAGAGAAGGCATATCAACCAAGTTTTGATGGTAAGGGAGAACCAACATATTTTTAGTTGAATAAGGCTGGTTGTCCCTTTTTGGATTGTAAAAAGTATTTCTAGCAACTTTAACAGATTTATCAATTACGTTTCTTGGGTATTTTAAATCATTACCTATTTCATAAATTTTGGATATTTCCTCATTTATTAACTCTGGACTACAAATATGTAAGTAAACATAATATAGCATTAGAACTGGACAAGATTCCAATTGTCTTTTTATTCATGTGAGAGATTTTAACCATCCAATTGATTTTCAAAAAGTTGAGAAAGTAGTATCAAGCAAGTCCATGGTCGACAGGAATATAATTGAATCTTGTTTCATAAAAAGTAGTTTTGACAATAATATGAATATTTCCTTTGGTTTATATAAATTAGATCCATTTATAATTAATAGAATTTGGGAAGAATTTAATAATACATTGGACAAATAATAAATTTTAAAATTCTTAATTCTTTGGAAGAATAGTTTGTTGGTGGGTTGTGTGAAGGACCTGTTTTGTTGGGCCAGTGGGCCTGCTGCAGTGTTCCCTTTCTTATGAGTCGCGCGTCAGGTGTTGCTTTGTTGTGGGATGTGATAGTGAGGTGTGGGCTGGACCCTTTATGTGCCTTTCTTTGATGCATTACTTTTATTGTCCTTTCTAAAATTGTCCTTTCTAAAATTTTCTCTTGTACGTTTAAAGATATATTTTTTTTTATTGATGTTGGTGTAAAAATTTTTAATTTTGCACCAAAAGAATCTTAGAAAACTTACCTAACCATATTATAACAAGAACAATTTATTTTAGCCTAACCCAACTATATATATTTTAGATTTGTTTACAATAATTTAATACTAAACAAACAAAGTGAAAAATATTTTTTTCGTTAGGTTCAGAATGATTTTGACGAAATTATTGCATACACAAATTTTCGCTTGTCCTATATGGCAAGATGAGCGTTGCTATTTAAGCCAAGATCGCAAGTTCTGCCTATTCGGCACGACATATATATATATATATATATATATATATATATATATAATATATATATATATATATATATATATATATATATATATATATATATATATATATATATATATATATATATATGTATGTATGTATATGTATTGGGCCTATAGTTGAGTGTGGACCAACTATATGTAAGTCCCTTCAGGACACACTACAGGTACATCACTTTACTTAACACGACCATTACCTGGAGTTTACCTGGAGAGGGTTTCGGAGGTCAACGCCCCCAGTGTCTCGGTCTGAGACCAGGCCTCATGGTGGATCAGGGTCTGGTCAACCAGGCTGTTATTGCTGGCCGCACTCAAGCTGATGTACGAACCACAACCCGGTTTGTCAGTTACTGACTTTAGGTGCCTGTCCAGTGCCGTGTTGAAGACAGCTAGGGGTCTATTGGTAATCCCCCTTATGTATGCTGGGAGGCAATTGAACAGTCTTGGGCTCTGGACACTTATTGTGTTGTCTCTCAGTGTACTCGTGGCGCCCCTTCTTTTCAACGGAGGAATGTTGCATCTCCTGCCGAGTCTTTTGCTTTCATATGGGATGATTTTCGTGTGCAGGTTTGGTACTAATCCCTCCAGGATCTTCCAAGTGTATATTATCATGTATCTCTCTCACCTGCGTATGAGGGAATACAGATCAAGGACCTTGAACCGTTCCCAGTAGTTTAGGTGCCTTTTCATACTTATGTGTACCATTAAATTTCTTTGTACACTCTCCAGGTTTGCAATGTCGCCATCCTTGAAGGGGGCCGCTAGTGTACAGCAATATTCAAGCCTAGAGAGCAAAAGTGATTTGAAGAGAATCATCATGGGCTTGGCGTCCCTAGTTTTGAAGATTTTCGTAATCCATCCTGTCATTTTCGTAGTGGATGAGGTAGATACATTGTTGTGGTCTTCGAAGGCGAGATCCTCTGACGTTATCACTCCCAGGTCCTTCACATTACTTTTTCGCTCTATTCTATCGTTAGAATTTGTGGTACACTCTGACACATTTTTAATTTCTTCAAGTTTTCCATATCTGAGTAGTTGAAATTTCTCCTTGTTGAACTTCATATTGTTCTGAGTGGCCCATTCGAAGATTTGGTTGATGTCAGCTTGGAGTCTCGCAGTGTCTTCGATGGAGGTCACTGTCATGGTGATCCGGGAGTCATCCGCAAAGGAAGACACTGAGCTATGGCTTACATCTCTGTCTATGTCAGAAATGAGGTTGAGGAATAGAATGGGAGCTAGTACTGTGCCTTGTGGAACAGATTTTCACCATGGCTGCCTGGGACTTTACTCTGTTTACTATTACTCTTCGTGTTCTATTTGTCAGGAAGTTATAGATCCATCTACCAACTTTTCCCTTTATTCCTTTACCCAGCATTTTGTGTGTTATTACACCATGGTCACACTCATAGTACGTTATAGTAAATAGAATAATAACTAATATTAAGATCCCTTACAGGTTATATTTAAAAAGTGACAGATCCTGAAAAAAGTTACACTCTTTGTAGAGATAAAACAATTCAATGATTTGAATAATGTGTCAACCATGCAAAACATTGTGGCAATTAAAGCTTTTTTTAACAAGCTGATTTTTCCCTTGAACAGAAACAAAACTGCGTCTGAAGTTATTAATCATTATCATGGAAACCAGAACCAAAGTTTCTCAGGTCTTAATAAAGAGTTTGATTGAGGTTGTTTTTATTTTTTTCCCCTGTATTTTATGTATACTTTAGTAAGGTATTTGATACAATATTAATGGAGTCACATAGTGACTAAGGAAGCAAGTCTTCACACGGGGACAAACAAAAGTAATTAAGATCGTACCTTGTTCCTGAACAAAGTTTCACTCAGAAATAATCATTGTTAGACACAATAAAACTCCATTTTGAGTGTTTACCTGGAGAGAGTTCCGGGGGTCAGCGCCCCCGCGGCCGGCCTCCTGGTGGATCAGAGCCTGATCAACCAGGCTGTTGCTGCTGGCTGCACGCAAACCAACGTACGAGCCACAGCCCGGCTGATCAGGAACTGACTTTAGGTGCTTGTCCAGTGCCAGCTTGAAGACTGCCAGGGGTCTGTTGGTAATCCCCCTTATGTATGCTGGGAGGCAGTTGAACAGTCTCGGTCCCCTGACACTTATTGTGTTGTCTCTTAGCGTGCTATTGACACCCCTGCTTTTCATTGGGGATACGTTGCATCGTCTGCGAGTGATATTCGTGTGCAAGTTCGGTACTAGTCCCTCTAGGATTTTCCAGGTGTATATAATCATGTATCTCTCCCTCCTGCGTTCCAGGGAATACAGGTTTAGTAACTTCAAGCGCTCCCAGTAATTGAGGTGTTTTATCTCCGTTATGCGCGCCGTGAAGGTTCTCTGTACATTTTCTAGGTCAGCAATTTTACCTGCCTTGAAAGGTGCTGTTAGTGCGCAGCAATATTCCAGCCTAGATAGAACAAGCGACCTGAAGAGTGTCATCATGGGCTTGGCCTCCCTAGTTTTGAAGGTTCTCATTATCCATCCTGTCATTTTTCCAGCAGATGCGATTGATACAATATTATGGTCCTTGAAGGTGAGATCCTCCGACATGATCACTCCCAGGTCTTTGGCGTTAGTTTTTCTCTCTATTGTGTGGCTGGAATTCGTTTTATACTCTGAGAAAGTTTTAATTTCCTCATGTTTACCATATCGGAGTAATTGAAATTTCTCATCGTTGAACTTCATATTGTTTTCTACAGCTCATTGAAAGATTTGGTTAATGTCCGCCTGGAGCCTTGCAGTGTCTGCAATGGAAGACACTGTCATGAAGATTCGGGTGTCATCTGCAAAGAAAGACACGGTGCTGTGGCTGACATCCTCGTCTATGTCAGATATGAGGATGAGAAACAAGATGGGAGTGAGTGTTGTACCTTGTGGAACAGAGCTTTTCACCATAGCCGCCTAAGACTTGACTCCGTTTACTACTACTCTTTGTGTTCTATTTGTGAGGAAGTTATTGATCCGCCTACAAACTTTTCCTGTTATTCCTTTAGCACGCAATTTGTGCTCTATTACGCCATGGTCACACTTGTCGATGGCTTTTGCAAAGTCTGTGAATATTACATCCGCATTCTTTTTGTCTTCTAGTGCATCTAGGACCTTGTCGTAGTGATCCAATAGTTGGGACAGACACGAGCGACCTGCTCTAAACCCATGTTGCCCTGGGTTGTGTAACTGATGGGTGTCTAGATGGGTGGCGATCTTGCTTCTTAGGACCCTTTCAAAGACTTTTATGATGTGGGATGTTAACGCTATCAGTCTGTAGTTCTTTGCTATTGTTTTACTGCCCCCTTTGTGGAGTGGGGCTATGTCTGTTGTTTTTAGTAACTGTGGGACAACCCCGTGTCCATGCTCCCCCTCCATAGGATGTTAAAAGCACGTGATAGGGGCTTCTTGCAGTTCTTGAGTCTGGCCCTGGGGCAGAGTGCATGGACATGTCATTTACCGCCTGTTCGAAGTCATTTGGTGTCAGGATAACATCAGATAGGCTTGTGTTAACCAAATTCTGTGGCTCTCTCATGAAAAATTCCTTTAGATCTCCGACTCTCAGTCTGGTTAGTGGCTTGCTAAAAACTGAGTCATATTGGGACTTGAGTAGCTCACTCATTTCCTTGCTGTCATCTGTGTAGGACCCATCTTGTTTAAGTAGGGGCCCAATACTGGATGTTGTTCTCGTCTTTGATTTGGCTTAAGAAAAGAAATACTTTGGGTTTCTTTCGATTTCATTTATGGCTTTTAGTTCTTCCCGCGTTTCCTGACTCCTATAAGATTCCTTTAGCTTAAGTTCGATGTTTGATATTTCTCTGATCAGTGTCTCCCTACGCATTGCAGATATATTTGCCTCTTTTAGCCGCTCTGTTATTCTTTTCCGTCGTCAGTAAAGGGAGCGCCTGTCTCTTTCTATTTTACATCTACTCCTCCTTTTTCCTAGAGGAATAAGCCTTGAGCATACATCGAGTGGCACTGAGTTAATCTGTTCTAGGCATAAGTTGGGGTCTGTGTTGCTTAGCATATCTTCCCAGCTTATATCGGTTAGGACTTGGTTTACTTGGTCCCACTTTATGTTTTTGTAATTGAAGTTGAATTTGGTGAAGGCTCCCTCGTGACTGATCCCATTTTTGTCGGTCTGGGGCTCCGCACATACATGTCTGAACATCGATTATGTTGTGATCCGAGTATATTGTTTTTGATATGGTGGCATTTCGTATCAGATCATCATTGTTAGTGAAGATGAGGTCCAGTGTATTCTCCAATCTAGTAGGCTCTATTATTTGCTGGTTTAAATTGAATTTTGTGCAGAGATTTAAAAGCTCGTGTGTGTGTGTGAGTTCTCATCAGAGCTGCCTCCTGGTGTTATTACTGCAACAATATTATTTGCTATATTCCTCCATTTTAGGTGCCTTAAGTTGAAATCCCCCAGGAGCAAGATGTTGGGGGCAGGAGGTGGAAGGTTTACCAGACAGTGGTCAATTCTCAACAGCTGTTCCTGGAATTGTTGGGACGTTGTATCTGGAGGCTTGTAGACTATCACAATGACTAGATTTTGGTTCTCGATCTTTACCGCTAAAACTTCAAGTACATCATTTGAGGCATTAAGCAGTTCTGTGCAAATAAGTGACTCTGTGATATACAGGCCAACCCTCCCCTTTTGCTTGTTCACTCTGTCACATCTGTATAGGTTGTAACCTGGGATCCATATTTCATTGTCCAAGTGATCCTTTATGTGGGTCTCTGTGAAAGCCGCAAACATTGCATTTGCCTCTGCAAGCAGTCCATGGATGAAAGGTATTTTGTTGTTCGTTGCTTGCTTTAGACCCTGTATATTTGCAAAGAAGAATGTCATCTGATTGGTGGTATTGGTGGTACTAGGGGGACTTTTTTTTTCCAGCACTAATGTCTGTATCTGATGGTTTAGAGTGGAGGCCATCGACTCTGATTCTACTCCATAAATGATTGGATTTGGTGTACGATTTCTGCCATTTCCTGCCAGTTTTTTTTTCCTTCCTGGCACTAAAAAACCTCTCCCTCTTGAGTGGCTGTGGCTACCCAGGTTTTCCCATGGCCTGGATGTTTTGTATCTTTTTGTCCCCTTTAGATGGTGTGCCTGGCAATATAAGTTACAGCACTGTCTTTCCTGTACTGAAGAGGGACTCATTTCAGGGTGAAAAAAACTTACAGGAAGTGAGTTTGCATTTGCTGTTGTCATATGGGCACGGCATTTTCTAGGGTGGTCATAGTTGCACGTCCCACCTGTTTTTCCAGATTTCCCATGCCTGCAGATACCAAGTGCATAATATGTGAACAGGCTTGGTTTCCGTTTGCCTTGGATTTTTGTGACTGTATTCCCTGTTGGTGCATGTTTACTTGTCTCATTCCTGTCCTCACTAGTACTAACAATGGAGCTCTCACCAGTTGTTTCTGGTAATATATCCTCACTATTACTAGTGTTTGCTATCTCTTGTAATATTACTAGTTTGTAATATTGGTTTTATCTTGTTCTTGGCTACACTTGTTTCCCCACTACAGCTCCTGTCTCCCTCGAGGCCACTAATGTGCGTTTCACCATGCATACAGTTACTGTCTACCAGGACAGCACCTCCAGCCTCACAGTTACTGTCTACCTGGACAGCACCTAAAGCCTTACAGTTCCTGACTACCTGGCCAGCACCTCCAGACATACAGTTACTCTCAGCCAGGACATGACTTAAGAAATCGTAATGACACGATTGCAAATAAACCATACCCCCGGCCGGGATTGAACCCGCGGTCAGAGAGTCTCAAAACTCCAGCCCGTCGCGTTAGCCACTAGACCAGCTAGCCACAATAAGATTCATCCAACTAGGTATATTTCTACACCATAGGAAGGTTAGCACAGGCACCACTGTGACCACAAATGCAAGTTTTTACAGACGAATCTCCAGCTAGCGTGGCCGTGACGAACTCTAGCTCAAGTCCCTTCACTGCAGTAAACATGGAGTTTTGAGACTCTATGACCGCGGGTTCAATCCCGGCCGGGGGTATGGTTTAGCCAGGACATCATCTGTACCAAGGGCGATAGCACCATTCAACCCAGACTTTTTATTTTCCCATCTGTTACAGAATGTTTCCAGGTTTTCTATGAAGGCTCCTATGATGTTTTCCTCTTTTAATACCAATGTGATTTTAGTCCACAGATTGATCTCATTTGGGCATACCCAAAAACACTTCCCTGATTTAATACCTCTAGTAGATAATTCTTGGATATCTGCACAGGGGACGTGACACCAATTTCCACAAAGGCTGCATAAAATCCATGTGAAAGCTCGTTTGTTTGTTTGTTTGAAGACTACACAGGATTTCATAATGTGATTTTAATGGTTGATTTACTGTAATTCTACTAATAACTTCTTGAATATTCTACTAATAACCTCCTTAAAGTAAAGATCTGGCTATTTTATTTCTATTTGTATATGTGCTTGTAACATAAATAATAAAAATTCCCTTTTCAAATCGTCATTGAAATAACCAATAACTGTGTCAGTCATGGCGGCCAAGGATGGTGGATGTACTTACCTGATCTGACAGTGTGAAGCTGGCCTCAGAGCGGCCAAGGATGGTGGGTGTACTTACCTGATCTGACAGTGTGAAGCTGGCCTCAGAGCGCCAAGGATGGTGGGTGACTTACCTGATCTGACAGTGTGAAGCTGGCCTCAAAGTGGCCAAGGATGGTGGGTGTACTTACTTGATCTGAGAGTGTGAAGCTGGCCTCAGAGTGGCCAAGGATGGTGGGTGTACTTACTTGATCTGACAGTGTGAAGCTGGCCTCAGAGTGGCCAAGGATGGTGGGTGTACTCACCTGATCTGACAGTGTGAAGCTGACCTCAGAGCGGCCAAGGATGGTGGGTGTACTTACTTGATCTGACAGTGTGAAGCTGACCTCAGAGCGGCCAAGGATGGTGGGTGTACTTACTTGATCTGACAGTGTGAAGCTGGCCTCAGAGTGGCCAAGGATGGTGGGTGTACTCACCTGATCTGACAGTGTGAAGCTGGCCTCAGAGTGGCCAAGGATGGTGGGTGTACTCACCTGATCTGACAGTGTGAAGCTGGCCTCAGAGTGGCCAAGGATGGTGGGTGTACTCACCTGATCTGACAGTGTGAAGCTGGCCTCAGAGTGGCCAAGGATGGTGGGTTGTATCACCTGATCTGACAGTTTGAAGCTGGCCTCAGAGTGGCCAAGGATGGTGGGTGTACTTACTTGATCTGACAGTTTGAAGCTGGCCTCAGAGTGGCCAAGGATGGTGGATGTACTTACTTGATCTGACAGTTTGAAGCTGGCCTCAGAGCGGCCAAGGATGGTGGATGTACTTACTTGATCTGACAGTGTGAAGCTGGCCTCAGAGTGGCCAAGGATGGTGGATGTACTTACTTGATCTGACAGTGTGAAGCTGGCCTCAGAGTGGCCAAGGATGGTGGATGTACTTACTTGATCTGAAAGTGTGAAGCTGGCCTCAGAGTGGCCAAGGATGGTGGATGTACTTACTTGATCTGACAGTGTGAAGCTGGCCTCAGAGCGGCCAAGGATGGTGGGTGTACTTACTTGATCTGAGAGTGTAAAGCTGGCCTCAGAGCGGCCAAGGATGGTGGGTGTGCTTACCTGATCTGACAGTGTGAAGCTGGCCTCAGAAGGCCAAGGAAGGTGGATGCACTTACCTGATCTGAGGGTGTGAAACTGGCCTCAGAGTGGCCAAGGATGGTTAACGTGCTTACCTGATCTGAGAGTGGGAAGCTGGCCTCAGAGCGGCCAAGGGTGGTGGATGTGCTCACCTGATCTGACAGTGTGAAGCTGGCCTCAGAGCGGCCAAGAGTGGTGGATGTGCTCACCTGATCTGACAGTGTGAAGCTGGCCTCAGAGTGGCCAAGGATGGTGGGTGTACTCACCTGATCTGAGAATGTGAAGCTGGCCTCAGAGTGGCCAAGAATGGTGCGTGTACTCACCTGATCTGAGAATGTGAAGCTGGCCTCAGAGTGGCCAAGGATGGTGGGTGTACTCACCTGATCTGAGAGTGTGAAGCTGGCCTCAGAGTGGCCAAGGATGGTGGGTGTACTCACCTGATCTGAGAATGTAAGCTGGCCTCAGAGTGGCCAAGGATGGTGGGTGTACTCACCTGATCTGAGAATGTGAAGCTGGCCTCAGAGTGGCCAAGGATGGTGGGTGTACTCACCTGATCTGAGAGTGTGAAGCTGGCCTCAGAGTGGCCAAGGATGGTGGGTGTACTCACCTGATCTGAGAGTGTGAAGCTGGCCTCAGAGTGGCCAAGGATGGTGGGTGTACTTACCTGATCTGAGAGTGTGAAGCTGGCCTCAGAGTGGCCAAGGATGGTGGGTGTACTCACCTGATCTGAGAGTGTGAAGCTGGCCTCAGAGTGGCCAAGGATGGTGGGTGTACTCACCTGATCTGAGAGTGTGAAGCTGGCCTCAGAGTGGCCAAGGATGGTGGGTGTACTTACCTGATCTGAGAGTGTGAAGCTGGCCTCAGAGTGGCCAAGGATGGTGGGTGTACTCACCTGATCTGAGAGTGTGAAGCTGGCCTCAGAGTGGCCAAGGATGGTGGGTGTACTCACCTGATCTGAGAGTGTGAAGCTGGCCTCAGAGTGGCCAAGGATGGTGGGTGTACTCACCTGATCTGAGAGTGTGAAGCTGGCCTCAGAGTGGCCAAGGATGGTGGGTGTACTCACCTGATCTGAGAGTGTGAAGCTGGCCTCAGAGTGGCCAAGGATGGTGGGTGTACTCACCTGATCTGAGAGTGTGAAGCTGGCCTCAGAGTGGCCAAGGATGGTGGGTGTACTCACCTGATCTGAGAGTGTGAAGCTGGCCTCAGAGTGGCCAAGGATGGTGGGTGTACTCACATGATCTGAGAGTGTGAAGCTGGCCTCAGAGTGGCCAAGGATGGTGGGTGTACTCACCTGATCTGAGAGTGTGAAGCTGGCCTCAGAGTGGCCAAGGATGGTGGGTGTACTCACCTGATCTGAGAGTGTGAAGCTGGCCTCAGAGTGGCCAAGGATGGTGGGTGTACTCACCTGATCTGAGAGTGTGAAGCTGGCCTCAGAGCGAAGGAATGACTTAAGATCACCCTTCTCCATTAATTCCATAACCACGTAGATGGGTGGGAATTTAGCCACGACGCCCACTAAATGCACCACGAAGTTGGAGTTAATATCTCTGTGTATATAACATTAGATCTAATTAAAACCTATATAACCGGCAAATAATAATCAAAATAATACGAGATAATTTAATTTATTGACAACTATCCCACAACTTGGAAGGGAGACTACAATGTTTTGGTCAGTTTTATGCCATTTTTTAACCAGTGAGTGAAGTTACAAAACAAATCAGTTGAAGAAGTAAGGAGAGAGCCAAGGTTAGGTCAGGTCATCAGATTAGATTTTGCCACCGAAGTGGCTAGTTTATTGTGCACCCCATATCCATCCTGTGGACGGTAGCGCGAGAGCATATGGATACACAAAAGGCCTAGGAACTAGGCCCCAAAGGGTTAACAGGAATACATATGGATTTATATCTACATATCTATAGTTCACTTATCTGTTACAAGCAAATTTAGGAAATTTGCTTAGTATATCTGGTATCTTATTTTCATTAATAAGATATCTTGACATGTCACATAGGTTATTATACTGTCTGTCTCTGTATTCCTCAATAAGTGGATAATTAAACACATAGTGTTCAAGAGAGTGACCATATGCCTGATCACATAATTTACATTTAGTTTGATCATCATCTGTGTGTCTCCCAAACTGCCAGAAGTACTTGTAACCAAGCCTAAGCCTGGCCACTACAACATCAGTCAGTCTGTTCACATTGCACGTGCTCCATAAACATACTTATCTACGTTCATGTTATCATAGTGGGTTATAGATCTACTCAGGCTTCTAACTGCATTCCTATAACAATCATTTCCATTATTTACTTCTCTCCTAATATTATTCCTAATGCTAGACACAGTTATACCAAAGTTATATTCTACATTCTCCTTCTGGGTAATCTTCTTGGCTAACATATCAACTTTATCATGAAGGAGTAATCCAATGTGTGATGGGATTCCATAGCAATTGTACATTAATTCCTTTGTCCCTAATTTTTTAGTATCTATACCTGGCTTCTCCAATGACCATGTTGTTGGAGTCATTATATGAGTCAAGAGCCTTCAATGATGACATAGAATCAGTAATGATGATAGAATCAAGCTCAGTGTCATAGGTTAGCTTTAGCGCCATTAGGATTGCAAACAATTCAGTTTGCTGTGTAGACGCCCAGTTGTTAATTCTTATGCATAACTCTAATACAGGTCATCAGGAATAATACAATGACATCATACATTAGCATACGGTAGTTATAATGTAACAATGAGTTATTATAAATGTTTGACTGTGGCTAGGCCCTCCCCCCGAAAAAAAACAGGAATTTTCGTGTATTAACACAAAATTCAGATGATGTAGGTCCTACCTGGAGTCTACCTGCAGGTCGTCCCTGGAGTCAGCGACCCCACGACCCGGTCCTTGACCAGTCTTCTGATGGATCAGGGCCTGATCAACCAGGCTGTCACTGCTGGTGGCATGCAAGCCACCTTACGAACCTGCTGTCCTCAGCTGTATGCTTATGCAACTACCAACAATTATTGAGGCATCATTCACTAATTTATTGGATCATGTAAAGTTTTGGTAATGACAGCTTGAGTCGAGTTGTGACTTGTTTGTATCATGATACTTCTCCCATATATTTATTTATTACATAGCAATATGGTACAGTAACTGTAAACACTACATTAATCATATATAGATTGCTACTTGCTACTGGTCACACATATATGTACACTTTGATGTCAAACTTGTATACATAACTACATTCCTTTTCAACACCGATGGAAGAATAGAATTTGAGAGAACTTTGGTATAGATCCCATAAAAGTTACAACATGAATGTGCCGTCGTTTAACCCGAGTTTGTCTTGCATGCTTTTGTTATTGCACGATTAAAGAATTGCTGCACATTTTTGTTTACCAAGTCGTAAAATTAGTTTAACACGGTTGCGTGAAGCGAAAAAATTTTGAGTGCCTAGTCGCCTGCTGGGTGGGATGGTCTGTGGGTTAGTGGATTACACCATTGTGTCAATGGGGTAGACCTATTGCCATTCCCTGCCTCCCTAAGCCACCCACACCACCCTCACAACAAGGAGATTACCAGGTGATAGTTTTGAAGATATGAATGGAGATGTGAATGAGTTCTAAGAAGATGATGAGGACAGGAGTCCAGAGGAAATGTTGGCAGAGCTCGATGCACAGATACAAGGGAGGGAGATAACAGAAGAATATGAAGAAGAACCTGAAGAAAAACAGTTAATATTGCAGCAGTTACGTGAGCAGACTTTTTCACTGAAGAGGACTCTGACAAATCTAGAAGCAGTGTTTTGAAATGGGGTCTAGACCAGCTGATGATGCCTTACCATCAGTTGTATAATGTACTGCAGGGTAAAAGAGCCCAGAGATCCATTACAGAATTTATGCACACTCCACTGCAACCATCAACTTCAGTACCAGAACCTCTATCATCCACTTTTGCCGAAAACCAACAACCATCCACCTCAGCCCAGTAGTGCCACATCATCCATATCCACTCTCTTCACAATCATCCATAAACACCATTACCCACAATTTAAGGTAAGAAATACTATTACAGTCGACCCTCAACTAACGGCGGCATTAAGTAACGGCAATTTCGTCTAACGGCACTTTTTGCAGTAGAAGAAATGCCTTAACCAATGGCGATAAACTTAACCAACGACGTTTGTCTGGAATGTGTCGATGTGCCCAGAGCATGGCCTGAGCGGGCCCAGCCACTCCAAGAGTCAGTGTGACATTGTTTACAAGCTGTTGCAGTCGGTTTCCACCATGGGTCCCAAGATAACTTCTAGTGCCAAACCTGTGTTAAAAAGGGTGAGAATTATGATGTAAATGAAGATCACTGAAAAATACAAGAGTGGAGTGTGTATGGCTGAGTTGGAAAGGCAATGCAACAAATCACATTCAACCATTAGTACTATCTTGATGAACAGACAAGCAATCAAGGAAGCTGTTGTTGCAAAAGGTTCAAATATGTTTTCAAAACGGCGACCACAAATAGCTGAAGAGGTAGAGAGACTGTTATTGGTATGGATAAATGAAAAACAATCATCAGGTGATAGTGTTTCTCAGTCTATAATTTGTGAAAAGGCAAGGAAGTTGCATGATGGTCCCATTAAGAAAATGCCTCAAAATAGTGCTGCTGCTGATGAATTAAGGCCAGCAAAGGCTGGTTTGAGAAATTTAAGATTCGTAGTGGCATACGCAGTGTGGTAAGGCATGGTGAGGCAGCCAGTTCAGACAAAAATGCGGCTGAAAAATATGTGAAGGACTTTAAGGAATGCATAGAGACTGAAAACCTAAAACCTGAACAAGTGTTTAATTGTGACGAAACAGAAGAAAATGCCAAACAGGACCTACATTACTCAGTAGGAAAAGGCACTCCCAGGACATAAGCCTATGACAGACAGGCTGACATTAATGTTCTGTAGTAATGCTAGTGGTGATTGCAAAGTGAAGCCTTTATTGGTGTATCACTCTGAAACTCCCAGTGTTCAGGAAAAACAATATCATCAAGAGTAATTTGTGTGTGCTGTGGAGATCAAACAGTAAGGCATGGGTCATTAGGGGTATTTTTTTTGACTGGTTTTATGGTGAGTTTGGCCCCACTGTGACAAAATACCTCCAGAAAAAGAAATTGTCACTCAAGTGCCTCCTGGTAATGGACAATGTTCCTGCCCATGTACCAGCAGGTCATTTCAAACTTCAAAAAACTCTACACAAAAGAAGTGTTTCAAAAGTGCTTTGAAGTGACCTCAGACACTCAATTGACCCTAAGAGAGTTTTGGAAAGATCGCTTCAATATCCTCAGTTGTGTAAACTTTATAGGTAAGGCTTGGGAGGGAGTGACTAAGAGGACCTTGAACTCTGCTTGGAGGAAACTGTGGCCACAATGTGTAGACCAGAGGGATGTTGAAGGGTTTGGGGCTAACCCTCAGGAGGCTATGCCAGTAGTGGAAGCTATTGTATCATGGGGGAGTCCTTGGGGTTAGAGGTTTGTGATGAGGATGTGGAAGAGTTGGTGTAGAACGAAGAGGAAGAACTTACCACTGCAGACCTGCAAGAGCTTTAGGAGCAAAAGCAACAGATCACATCTCAGGAATGTTCTTCAGAGCAGGATGAAGAGAGACGGAGGAAGATGACTTCATCATAATTAGGGAAATGTGTTCAATGTTTACAAAGGTGCAAGCATTTATCGAAGAATTTTTTCCTGTCACTGAAGTTGCAAGCTGCATTGGCTACATGTGCAATGACACTCTTGTGTCCCATTTTAGGGAAATCCTAAGGGCACATGAGAAACAGAGCTCTCTGGACAGCTATTTTGTGCAACAGGGGTCCAGTGACACTCAAGCTGGTCCTAGTGGCATTAAAAAACCAAGGAGAGAGGTAACCCCACCAGAGGACTTGGTACCTGAAGTCCTGGAAAGGGATTCTCCTTCCAAGCAAGAGTCAATCCTGAATCTCCCTTGCTACTGGCACATCAATTATCAACAACTCCACAATAAAGGTAAGTGGCATTTAATTATTATTTATTTTGCATGTTCCATTCTTTTCCATATAAGGAAATGTATATTTCATGTAAAAAAAAAAAATCAGACTTTGGGGTGTCAGGAACGGATTAATTCTATTTCCATTATTTCTTATGGGGAAAATTAACTCTACCAACACCAATTTCGACCAACGGCAAGCCCTCAGGAAGGGATTAATGCCATTGGTTGAGGGTCCACTGTATTTCTAATGCATTTGCAATCTTAAGCAGTAATATATCACGACAATGCACTACAATTGCATATTCACTTTTGTAATATCTGGAGGTCTAAAAAAATGTTGTTTGGCTTTTTAGAGGCTCTCAGGACCGTAACTTTATTTTACCCATAAATTCTTCAGTTTGTCTAAAATGTTTTTTGTCAAACATGGCGTTTTCAGGAATGTAACTACCATGTTAAATGACGGTTTACTGTATTACGTTTCTCACTGGAACATATTAATTCCCAGCTGTGCCAGGTGTCCCGCAGTTCGATCGCTCGCGCACTCAGCTTACAATCTGAGATCTGGAGATCAAATCTCCTCCAGTATGGCTGGAAAACATTAGGGACGTGTTTCCATAAGACGCCTGCTGTCCCTGTCCTTGCTCGCCCATCAGTTTAAAATGGGTAACTGGGTGTTATTGGACTGGTGTGAGTCGCATCCTGGGACAAAAACTGATCTAATTTGTGGGAAATGCTCAGCATAACAAGCGGCTTGCTATATAGTAGTATGTCATTGATGTCAGCTATGGTCTGTATACCTTGTACATGTTTTTGTAGTAAAATAAAGACAATTTATAATTTATAAGTGCTGAAGGGTTCACCAACTTACTGCATGACAACGGCCTCCTGTAGGAAGCGCTTGACCTCTGTGTAAGAAGCAGACACACTGAGCGCCTTCACAGCCACTTTGACCGTGGAACCAGATGGCTCTGTGAGGACACCGTTGTAGACTATGCCAAAACATCCCTCACCCAATATGTGGTCTAAGTCAATCTGCAGAGCGTCAATACTGATGATGTACTGCTTTTTGATCTCTTGCAGTGCATCTCCTAATAATTCTGAAATGGACAAACAGGAAGAAATCTAACTACTAGAGTAGATGGTGGTGAAGAAAATTTTCAGTGGACTTATTGAGCCACGTTTACTTAATAAGGATCAGAGTCAATCAGCTTAAGGAAAAAGTATGCATTAAAATGTTACTGAGAGGTAGGTAAAAAACTCAAGGATATTAAAGATCCAAGTACAGCTAGTTTTCAGTTCCAGTGTTTTACTGTTGTATCACAAGGACACACAAACTGTGTAGACCATGATGAAAATTTCACAAATTTATTGTTGAGAAGCAGCCGATCTTAAAAGGTCTTTGATAGTTTGAAGGCTCTTACACCTTCACACTTGCAATTCTATATTTTTCACAGTGGTTATTCTGCATATTGAGCTATCATATATATAATATATATATATAATATATATATATATATATATATATATATATATATATATATATATATATATAATATATATATATATATATACAGACACACACACACATATTAATGCATCCACGAACAAGTGGTTTTTAAGAAAGTAACAACTGCACTGGCCAAGACTTGAATCCTTGAGCTTTAACAGGCCACCTGGGCAGCCTGCTAAAACTCGAGATGCCCTAATCCACTTGACCACTAATCTCACATACAACAGGCATCTAGTAGCACTAGACATCACTCCTTTCGCAGAGACATACATGGTTGTGGTAGTCTAAGGAATAATTTCATTCTCTTCTTCTGCCCAAAAGTGATGTAACAACAGAGTTTCTCGTGATGACGCAGGAGTGAAGATCCAAAGGTGAAGGAACAACAGAGTTCCCAAGATGAGACCATTGTCAATTGTCAATGGAAAAACTATCTATCAATCTTGCCTATTTAGAAAGTTGGGTTTATGAAGCACTTCTCATGTTAGTTAGAGACTTTTTCTGGTGACTGACATTCCTAGGTAATACACAAGTTCTTACCTCCATAGTTAGGATTGTGAGTTACATAATGTGGAGTATCAGGGCCAGCTGGACGCTTGCCTCGCCTGAAACATCCCACCACCGTGATGACACACGTCCCCAACATAACACCACACAGGAAGAACACCAGGAAGGTCCAGTACCAGTACGAGCCTGGGATCTGTTCAGGGAACACAGTATGAGCAAGCTGTGTGAGAAAGCTGTGTGAGCAAGCTGTGTGAGCAAACTGCGTGAGCAAGCAGTGTGAGCAAACTGTGTGAGCAAGCAGTGTGAGCAAACTGTGTGAGCAAGCAGTGTGAGCAAGCTGTGTGAGCGAGCTGTGTGAGCAAGCTGTGTGAGCAAGCTGTATGAGCAAGCTGTAAATAAGTGCGAATAACCAGCAAATACCGTCAATGATGTGAGTAATTTAGGTTGATTTAAATATAGATTTGAAAGGTACATGAGTGGGTGTGCTTGCAAGTAGGACCTGCCTACCATGGACTAGATGGACTAGTAGTACCTGACTAGCATGGACCAGTAGTACCTGCCTAGCATGGACCATCAGTACCTGACTAGCATGGACCCGTAGTACCTACCTAGCATGGACAAGTAGCATCTACCAAGCATGGACAAGTACTACCTACTTAGCATTTATCAGTAGTACCTCCCTAGCATAGATTAGTAGTACCTGACTAGCATGGACCCATAGTACCTGCCTAGCATGGACCAGTAGCATCTACCTAGCATGGACAAGTACTACCTACTTATCATTTATCAGTAGTACCTCCCTAGCATAGACCAGTAGTACCTGACTAGCATGGACCCATAGTACCTGCTTAGCATGGGCCAGTAGCATCTACCTAGCATGGACAAGTACTACCTACTTAGCATTTATCAGTAGTACCTCCCTAGCATAGACCAGTAGTACCTGCCTAGCATGGACCAGTAGTTGCTCCCACCCCCTGCCTACATGGACCAGTAGTCGGCTGCTGCCTAGCATGGACCAGTAGTGCCTGCTTAGCATGGACCAGTAGTGCCTGCCTAGCATGGACCAGTAGTGCCTGCCTAGCATGGACCAGTAGTGCCTGCCTAGCATGGACCAGTAGTGCCTGCCTAGCATGGACCAGTAGTGCCTGCCTAGCATGGACCAGTAGTGCCTGCCTAGCATGGACCAGTAGTGCCTGCCTAGCATGGACCAGTAGTGCCTGCCTAGCATGGACCAGTAGTGCCTGCCTAGCATGGACCAGTAGTGCCTGCCTAGCATGGACCAGTAGTGCCTGCCTAGCATGGACCAGTAGTGCCTGCCTAGCATGGACCAGTAGTGCCTGCTTAGCATGGACCAGTAGTGCCTGCCTAGCATGGACCAGTAGTGCCTGCCTAGCATGGACCAATAGTACCTGCCTAGCATGGACCAGTAGTGCCTGCCTAGCATGGACCAATAGTACTAGTCGCATATGTGTGTGTGTTTGTGTACCAACTTTCTCACCTATATATGGTTACAGGGGTCGAGTCACGTTTCGTAGCACTGCCTCTTCGCCCGTCGCTACTTGGTTCACTGTCTCATGGTTTTGAGAGCCTTATGGCACTTCTTCGTAATGCCATGTATGAATTCTGCCTCTACTACTTCACTCTCCAGATTGTTTCCTTTTCTGACAACTGTAAGGCTGAAGAAATACTTCCTAATATCCCTTTGACTCATCTGAGTTCTCAACTTCAAGCTGTGCCCATGCGTTCCCGTTTTATGATATCACAACCAATCTGTCCCTGTCAGTACCTCACAGTATTTTGTACATTATTATCTTATTGCCCCAAGCCCTTCTGTCCTCCAGTGTCATCAGGGTGGGTTCCTTTAACCTCTTCTCACAGGACATACCCCTCAGCTCAAGGACTAGTTTTCTTGTAAACCTTTGCACTTCCTCCAAATTTTTGATATGCTTGACCAGGTATGGGTTCCATACTGGTTCGACATACTGCAGTATGGGCCTGACGTGCATGGTTCAGTGTCATTAATGACTCCTTACTTAGATGTCTAGAAGCTAGTCTTAGATTTGACAGACACCCAATTGCTCTAGCAGTTATTTCAGTAATATGCATCTCATGTCATACACTCAGTGTAATACTCACCCCGAGGTCCTTCTACTTGAGTGAGGTTTGCAGTCTTTATCCTCCGAGCCTGTACTCCGTCGGAAGTCTTCTTTGTCCTTCTCCAAACATCTTCACTTTGCATTTGCTCGGGTTAAACCTAGGACCCACTTGTAAGACCAGACCTCGAGTCTGTCCAGATGCATTTGTTCATTCTCCCCAGCTCCAAGCTCCAAGGGTTTCTGATAAGCAGTGCTACACCTCCTCTGTTCCATTGGTTTTTCCTCAAATTCTGATTTCCACCCGGGAAGATTACGTCTGTTATCGTCTCTGTGAGCTTTATTTCAGTGAGTGCCATAATATCTGAGGATGCCTTCACCATTGTTCATGCCACTCATCACTCTATTCTCTATTCTTATCTTTCTTTCCATCTGCATTGGAATACCATACTTTTAATTTCCTTTCTGTAACTGTGTTCAAGTTCATGGGTTCCTGAATTCCTGGTCTTTGCACAATGGGTTGGAGAAGTATTGAGTTCTTTTTTGCCCCTGAAGGGGTCAGTATCCTGGATGTAGATGGGGATAAATAAGGAGGTTGAGGTTAATGGAGATACGGGGTCTGGTATTTGGGGCGAGGAACAGTTGTAAGGAAGATGCTTGTGCTGGGAGGAGGGAGGAATGGGGTGAGTGTGGGAATGGAGGTGGAAAAGGACTTGCTTTGGGTTATTGTGTTTGGGTGATGGAGGGAGGCTTGGTCTTGAAGGGGGTTTGTGTGTAGGGGGTGTGCCTGGTGTTCCTCTGGAGGCTGAGCTTCCATGTTCTTCCTTCCTACCTCTGGCTTCTCTGTTCCTTCTGTCTCAGTTGCTTCCATACCTTTCTTGTTCTGTCTTGGTCGAGGTATACCTGGTCGTATTTTTCTGTCCTAACTGTGGTTTCTACAACATGATGTTGCCTTGTATCATTACTGTAGTGAGGGACAATTTGACTGGACGTATTTTCCTCTTTGGGTACTTTCCAAATCCGAAAATTTTTCACTTGAGTCACTACATAATCATAGTTTTAAACTCTTGTTCTCAACTTGAAATATTTCATCATGATTCCTTCCTTCAGTCTCTGGATAATCTGTCACCTCTCACCTCTTCCCACTCCCTCTCCCTCCATAGTTTTGTCTTTGATTTGAACAATCTTTTTGCTGATTTTTCCCTCATCATTTACTGCTCCTCCCAGTTATCTTGAGTTTCTGCAAAGATCTTCTTAGCTTCTTCTCTTCTTTCACTTCCCTCATCTACTGTTGCTATTCCTACTCTCATCTCATTACCACTTTCTTTCATCAGCTCCAATTCACTTCTCAGCTTTTTCAGAATCTCTTCCAGGCATCGTTCTTGTGCCTCAGCAGCTGCAGTCTGTCTGTCCTGTTCCCTGCTCTCTGCAGATACCTTCTCTACCTTCCCCATCATTTTGAAAAACTCACTAAACTTATTTTCTCAGTCATGCTCCATCTCGCATCTAAGGGCCACCTGGTCAATTTCTGATGCGGTCAAAATAATTATGCGAAAAAATATGATTTTGTGTTTTATTTACAGAAAAACAAAGTATCTGGGAACATTTTGGTGAAAACCCCATCATAATACGATGTTTCTAAAGCAAATTATAGCTACTAGAAACATGTCAGGTGACGACCAGCCAGATAAACATGTGCGTAAGTGCGAGGTGAATTTTTTATATATTTTTTGTTTGTTTCTTAATTTTCTGTCTATTTTTCCTTCTAATTCACTAAATTTACCACTTAATATCATTACAATGTGGGAGGAGCTTATATCAGAGGTGGGAGGAGCTTATATCAGAGGTGGGAAGAGCTTATATCAGAGGTGGGAGGAGCTTACATCAGAAGTGGGAAGAGCTTATATCAGAGGTGGGAGGAGCTTACATCAGAAGTGGGAAGAGCTTATATCAGAGGTGGGAGGAGCTTACATCAGAAGTGGGAAGAGCTTATATCAGAGGTGGGAGGAGCTTACATCAGAAGTGGGAAGAGCTTATATCAGAGGTGAGAGGAGCTTACATCAGAAGTGGGAAGAGCTTATATCAGAGGTGGGAGGAGCTTACATCAGAAGTGGGAAGAGCTTATATCAGAGGTGGGAGGAGCTTACATCAGAAGTGGGAAGAGCTTATATCAGAGGTGGGAGGAGCTTACATCAGAAGTGGGAAGAGCTTATATCAGAGGTGAGAGGAGCTTACATCAGAAGTGGGAAGAGCTTATATCAGAGGTGGGAGGAGCTTACATCAGAAGTGGGAGGAGCTTATATCAGAGGTGGGAGGAGCTTATATCAGAAGTGGGAAGAGCTTATATCAGAGGTGAGAGGAGCTTACATCAGAAGTGGGAAGAGCTTATATCAGAGGTGGGAGGAGCTTACATCAGAAGTGGGAGGAGCTTATATCAGAGGTGGGAGGAGCTTATATCAGAGGTGGGTGGAGCTTATATCAGAGGTGGGAGGAGCTTATATCAGAGGTGGGAGGAGCTTATATCAGAGGTGGGAGGAGCTTACATCAGAAGTGGGAGGAGCTTATATCAGAGGTGGGCGGAGCTTATATCAGAGGTGGGTGGAGCTTATATCAGAGGTGGGAGGAGCTTATATTAGAAGTGGGAAGAGCTTATATCAGAGGTGGGAGGAGCTTACATCAGAAGTGGGAGGAGCTTATATCAGAGGTGGGAGGAGCTTATATCAGAGGTGGGAGGAGCTTATATCAGAGGTGGGAGGAGCTTATATCAGAAGTGGGAAGAGCTTATATCAGAGGTGGGAGGAGCTTACATCAGAAGTGGAAGGAGCTTATATCAGAGGTGGGAGGAGCTTACATCAGAAGTGGGAAGAGCTTATATCAGAGGTGGGAGGAGCTTATATCAGAGGTGGGTGGAGCTTATATCAGAGGTGGGAGGAGCTTATATCAGAAGTGGGAGGAGCTTATATCAAAAGTGGGAGGAGCTTATATCAGAAGTGGGAAGAGCTTATATCAGAAGTGGGAAGAGCTTATATCAGAGGTGGGAGGAGCTTATATCAGAGGTGGGAGGAGCTTATATCAGAGGTGGGTGGAGCTTATATCAGAGGTGGGAGGAGCTTATATCAGAAGTGGGAGGAGCTTATATCAGAAGTGGGAGGAGCTTATATCAGAGGTGGGAGGAGCTTATATCAGAAGTGGGAGGAGCTTATATCAGAAGTGGGAGGAGCTTATATCAGAGGTGGGAGGAGCTTATATCAGAAGTGGGAGGAGCTTATATCAGAAGTGGGAGGAGCTTATATCAGAAGTGGGAGGAGCTTATATCAGAAGTGGGAGGAGCTTATATCAGAAGTGGGAGGAGCTTATATCAGAGGTGGGAGGAGCTTATATCAGAAGTGGGAGGAGCTTATATCAGAAGTGGGAGGAGCTTATATCAGAAGTGGGAAGAGCTTATATCAGAGGTGGGAGGAGCTTATATCAGAGGTGGGAGGAGCTTATATCAGAGGTGGGAGGAGCTTATATCAGAGGTGGGAGGAGCTTATATCAGAAGTGGGAAGAGCTTATATCAGAGGTGGGAGGAGCTTACATCAGAAGTGGGAGGAGCTTATATCAGAGGTGGGAGGAGCTTACATCAGAAGTGGGAAGAGCTTATATCAGAGGTGGGAGGAGCTTATATCAGAAGTGGGCGGAGCTTATATCAGAGGTGGGTGGAGCTTATATCAGAGGTGGGAGGAGCTTATATCAAAGGTGGGCGGAGCTTATATCAGAGGTGGGAGGAGCTTATATCAGAGGTGGGAGGAGCTTATATCAGAGGTGGGAGGAGCTTATATCAGAAGTGGGAAGAGCTTATATCAGAGGTGGGAGGAGCTTACATCAGAAGTGGGAGGAGCTTATATCAGAGGTGGGAGGAGCTTACATCAGAAGTGGGAAGAGCTTATATCAGAGGTGGGAGGAGCTTATATCAGAAGTGGGCGGAGCTTATATCAGAGGTGGGAGGAGCTTATATCAGAGGTGGGTGGAGCTTATATCAGAGGTGGGAGGAGCTTATATCAAAGGTGGGCGGAGCTTATATCAGAGGTGGGAGGAGCTTATATCAGAGGTGGGCGGAGCTTATATCAGAGGTGGGCGGAGCTTATTTCAGAGGTGGGAGGAGCTTATATCAGAGGTGGGCGGAGCTTATATCAAAGGTGGGCGGAGCTTATATCAGAGGTGGGAGGAGCTTATATCAAAGGTGGGCGGAGCTTATATCAGAGGTGGGCGGACCTTATATCAGAGGTGGGCGGAGCTTATATCAGAGGTGGGCGGAGCTTATATCAAAGGTGGGCAGAGCTTATATCAAAGGTGGGCAGAGCTTATATCAGAGGTGGGCGGAGCTTATATCAAAGGTGGGCGGAGCTTATATCAGAGGTGGGCGGAGCTTATATCAGAGGTGGGCGGAGCTTATATCAAAGGTGGGCGGAGCTTATATCAGAGGTGGGAGGAGCTTATATCAGAGGTGGGCGGACCTTATATCAGAGGTGGGCGGAGCTTATATCAGAGGTGGGAGGAGCTTATATCAGAGGTGGGCGGAGCTTATATCAGAGGTGGGAGGAGCTTATATCAGAGGTGGGCGGAGCTTATATCAGAGGTGGGAGGAGCTTATATCAGAGGTGCGCGGAGCTTATATCAGAGGTGGGAGGAGCTTATATCAGAGGTGGGCGGAGCTTATATCAGAGGTGGGCGGAGCTTATATCAGAGGTGGGCGGACCTTATATCAGAGGTGGGCGGAGCTTATATCAGAGGTGGGCGGAGCTTATATCAGAGGTGGGCGGAGCTTATATCGAGAGTGGGCGGAGCTTATATCAGAGGTGGGCGGACCTTATATCAGAGGTGGGCGGAGCTTATATCAGAGGTGGGCGGAGCTTATATCAGAGGTGGGCGGGGAGCTTATATCAGAGGTGGGCGGACCTTATATCAGAGGTGGGCGGAGCTTATATCAGAGGTGGGCGGAGCTTATATCAGAGGTGGGCGGACCTTATATCAGAGGTGGGCGGAGCTTGCGTGAAGGTGCAATAACCAGTTGCCGATGATATCAGTCTGCTCACTACTCACAAGATGTCTTATGCTGACGTTATTATTACTAATATCCTTTTTCTGACTATATCATTTATTTAATAATGATAGTATGCATAAGATAACTTTAATAAACGCATAAGAAAGCCATCCAATATAATATTATTTGTATATTATACTCGGAGGCTGGTGGCTGACCTTGATAAAAAGGATTACATTAGATAATCACTATAAGAGACAGGTTTTCTATGTTACCTCTGGTAGTACTACAGAAAACGAAATGCTGTACATGGGACACAATAAGAAATCACTTATGTTGCATAAAATGCCCCAAGTAGCACGATTTTCGTGATTTTTAAAAATTTCTTGACGTAATTAGCTAGTCCGCGCGTTTACCCGAATATCTCGAAAATAAGATTTTGGTCTATTGCTTGTCACTGCGCCATTATTAATGATTTTATTGAAATTATTTTCACAGACAATATAAAACAAAGTATGTTTGACTTTTTGAAGTTACGTTTTTTGGAATATCTCAAATATCTTTGATTTTGTGGGGGGTAAAAGGCAGATATTTTGGTGAATGCCAAAAAAGCGTACGAAATGTATTTTTTTTTTACCATGACAGTAAGATATATTAGATGAAATGGATACACCAAAAAGTCGTGTTAAACGTATTTTAATATTTGGGATTGTCGGAAGTGCCACTCGGAGTGCCAATTTGTCATGCCAAGCTGCCATATGTCAAAATCAGTAAATATTTTTTTTTCTCTTGTTTGCGGCCAATCATACTGAAACTTTGTCATATTAATTTACATATGCTCTTCTAAACGTACACCAAAAATAAAAGAAATCGGGTGAAAAATAAATGAGGTGAAAGCGACATGCTAGGCCTGGGGACAGTTGGTCCCAAAGATGAGCGGGTACTTGTGCCTCCTCCCATCGGAGACTTACGTCTCGAGACACTCCCCAGATAGGGAGCCAAGGCCGGGTCACCACTACTTGGAAAAGACCCGGGCCGGGAGAGTACCGGCTAATAAAAAAAAAAAAAGCGACATGATGAAGATGGCCCCTAAGCTATCAGTTCCTTCTCCATCCATTCTTTTTAGGTTCTTCTTCCTCTTTCTCTGACTTTTATGGTGCTACCAAATCATTAAAAAATGAAAAATAGGAGATATAATTATTTAATAATATGATTTTGCTTAAGTTTTGGCTTTGTGATCTCATTCCTGCATTCTTTAGGTTTCCTGGTTATGTACAGTAACATTCTCAGATGACAGCTTACTGGTGGCGAACCTTCAGTTGCTGCCTTCCTGTGTACAGACAGCTCTGTGTGTGTGTTAGTTACCATTTGGTCCTAGGCACATGTCGATTAGACACTAGGCCTGTTGTTCGTGCATGCATGTGTGTGTGTGTGTGTGTGTGTATGTGTGAGTGAGTGTGTGTGTGTGTGTGTGTGTGTGTGTAAGTGAGTGAGTGTGTGTGTGTGTGTGTGTGTGTGTGTGTGTTAGTGTACTCACCTATTTGTGGTTGCAGGGGTCGAGTCCTAGCTCCTGGCCCCGCTGTGTGTTGGTGTTGGTGTGTGTGTGTTGGTGTGTGTGTGTTGGTGTGTGTGTGTTGGTGTGTGTGTGTGTTGGTGTGTGTGTGTACTCACCTAGTTGTACTCACCTAGTTGAGGTTGCAGTGGTCGAGTCCGAGCTCCTGGCCCCGCCTCTTCACTGATCGCTACTAGGTCACTCTCCCTGAACAGTGAGCTTTATCATACCTCTGCTTAAAGCTATGTATGGACCCTGCCTCCACTACATCGCTTCCCAAACTATTCCACTTACTGACTACTCTGTGGCTGAAGAAATACTTCCTAACATCCCTGCGATTCATCTGTGTCTTCAACTTCCAACTGTGTCCCCTTGTTACTGTGTCCACTCTCTGGAACATCCTGTCTTTGTCCATCTTGTCAACTCCTCTCAGTATTTTGTATGTCGTTATCATGTCCCCCCTATCACTCCTGTCCTCCAGTGTCGTTAGGTTGATTTCCCTTAACCTGCACCAACAGCGAATACAGTCACAGAAACCCAAGGCAAATGGAAACCAAGCCTGTGCACATATTATGCACTTGGTATCTGCAGGCAATGGAAATCTGGAAAAACAGATGGGATGTGCAACAATGACCACCCTAGAAAATGCCATGCCCATGTGACAACAGGAAAATGCAAACTCCCTTCCTGTAAGCTTTTTCACCCTGAAATGTGTCCCTCTTCAGTACAGGAAAGACTGTGCTATAACTTAAATTGCCAGGCACACCATCTAAAGGGGACAAAAAGATACAAAACATCCAGGCCATGGGAAAACCTGGGTAGCCACAGCCACTCAAGAGGGAGAGGTTTTTTAGTGCCAGGAAGAAAAAAAAACTGGCAGGAAATGGCAGAAATCGTACACCAAATCCAGTCATTCCTGGAGTGGAACCACAGTCGATGGCCTCCACTCCAAACCAACAGATACAGATACTACTGCCGGAACCCCCCCCCCCAGTACCAACAATACCACCAGTCCGATGACATTCTTTGCAAATATACAGGGTCTAAAGCCAGCAACAAACAACAAAATACCTTTCATCCGTGGACTGCTTGCAGAGGCAAAGGCAATGTTCGCGGCTTTCACTGAGACCCACATAAAGGATCACTTGGACAATGAAATATGGATCCCAGGTTACAACCTATACAGATGCGACACTGTGAACAGGCAAAAGGGGGGGGGGTAGGCCTGTACATTGCAGAGTCACTTGTGTGAACAGAACTGCTAAATGCCTCAAATGATGTAGTGGAAGTTTTAGCAGTAAAGATCGAGAACCAAAATCTAGTCATTGTGGTAGTCTACAAGCCTCCGGATGCAACATCCCAGCAATTCCAGGAACAGCTGTTAAAAATTGACCACTGTCTGGAAAATCTTCCAGCTCCTGCACCCAACATCTTGCTCCTGGGGGATTTCAACTTAAGGCACCTAAAATGGAGGAATATAGCAAATAATATTGTTGCAGTAATAGCACCAGGAGGCAGCTCTGATGAAAACTCACACTCACACGAGCTTTTAAGTCTCTGCACAAAATTCAATTTAAACCAGCAAATAATAGAGCCTACTAGACTGGAGAATACACTAGACCTCATCTTCACTAACAATGATGATCTGATACGAAATGCCACCATATCAAAAACAATATACTCAGATCACAACAGAATTGAGGTTCAGACATGTATGCGCGGAGCCCCAGACCGACATAATGAGACTAGTCACGAGGGAGCATTCACCAAATTCAACTTCAATAACAAAAACATAAAGTGGGACCAAGTAAACCAAATCCTAACCGATATAAGCTGGGAAGATATACTAAGCAACACAGACCCCAACTTATGCCTAGAACAGATTAACTCGGTGGCGCTCGATGTATGCACAAGGCTTATTCCTCTAAGAAAAAGGAGGAGTAGATGTAAAATAGAAAGGGACAGGCGCTCCCTTTACAGGCGACGGAAAAGAATAACAGAGCGGCTAAAAGAGGTCAATATATCTGAAAGGCGTAGGGAGACACAGGTCAGAGAAATAGCAAGCATCGAACTTAAGCTAAAGGAATCTTATAGGAGTCAGGAATCGCGGGAAGAACTAAAAGCCATATATGAAATCGAAAGAAACCCAAAGTATTTCTTCTCCTATGCCAAATCAAAGTCGAGAACAACGTCCAGTATTGGGCCTCTACTTAAACAAGATGGGTCCTACACAGATGACAGCAAGGAAATGAGTGAGCTACTCAAGTCCCAATATGACTCAGTTTTTAGCAAGCCGCTAACCAGACTGAGAGTCGAAAATCAAAATGAATTTTTTATGAGAGAGCCACAGAATTTCGTTAACACAAGCCTATCTGATGTTATCCTGACGCCAAATGACTTCGAACAGGCGAAAAATGACATACCCATGCACTCTGCCCCAGGGCCAGACTCATGGAACTCCTTGTTCATCAAGAACTGCAAGAAGCCCCTATCACGAGCTTTTACCATCGTATGGAGAGGGAGCATGGACACGGGGGTCGTCCCACAGTTACTAAAAACAACACACATAGCCCCACTCCACAAAGGGGGCAGTAAAGCAACAGCAAAGAACTACAGACCGATAGCACTAACATCCCACATCATAAAAATCTTTGAAATGGCCCTAAGAAGCAAGATCACCACCCATCTAGAATCCCATCAATTACACAACCCAGGGCAACATTTCAAACCATACCCCCGGCCGGGATTGAACCCGCGGTCATAGAGTCTCAAAACTCCAGCCCATCGCGTGGCTAGCTGGTCTAGTGGCTAACGCGACGGGCTGGAGTTTTGAGACTCTATTGCCGTGGGTTCAATCCCGGCCGGGGGTATGGTTTGTTTGCAATCGTGTCATTACGATTTCTTGAGTCAGGGCAACATTTGTTTAGAACAGGTCGCTCCTGTCTGTCTCAACTATTGGATCACTAAGACAAGGTCCTAGATGCACTAGAAGACAAAAAAGAATGCAGATGTAATATATACAGACTTTGCAAAAGCCTTCGACAAGTGTGACCATGGCGTAATAGCGCACAAAATGCGTGCTAAAGGAATAACAGGAAAAGTCGGTCGATGGATCTATAATTTCCTCACTAACAGAACACAGAGAGTAGTAGTCAACAGAGTAAAGTCCGAGGCAGCTATGGAGAAAAGCTCTGTTCCACAAGGCACAGTACTTGCTCCCATCTTGTTCCTCATCCTCATATCTGACATAGACAAGGATGTCAGCCACAGCACCGTGTCTTCCTTTGCAGATGACACCCGAATCTGCATGACAGTGTCTTCCATTGCAGACACTGCAAGGCTCCAGGCGGTCATCAACCAAATCTTTCAGTGGGCTGCAGAAAACAATATGAAGTTAACGATGAGAAATTTCAATTGCTCAGATATGGAAAACACGAGGAAATTAAATCTTCATCAGAGTACAAAACAAATTCTGGCCACAAAATAGAGCGAAACACCAACGTCAAAGACCTGGGAGTGATCATGTCGAAGGATCTCACCTTCAAGGACCATAACATTGTATCAATCGCATCTGCTAGAAAAATGACAGGATGGATAATGAGAACCTTCAAAACTAGGGATGCCAAGCCCATGATGACACTCTTCAGGTCACTTGTTCTATCTAGGCTGGACTATTGCTGCACACTAACAGCACCTTTCAAGGCAGGTGAAATTGCTGACCTAGAAAATGTACAGAGAACCTTCACGGCGCGCATAACGGAGATAAAACACCTCAATTACTGGGAGCGCTTGAGGTTCCTGAACCTCAAGCGCTGGAATGCAGGCGGGAGAGATGCATGATTATATACTCCTGGAAAATCCTAGAGGGACTAGTACCGAACTTGCACACGAAAATCACTCACTATGAAAGCAAAAGACTTGGCAGGCGATGCAACATCCCCCCAATGAAAAGCCGGGGTGTCACTAGCACGTTAAGAAACCATACAATTAGTGTCAGGGACCCGAGACTGTTCAACTGCCTCCCAACATGCATAAGGGGGATTACCAACAGACCACTGGCAGTCTTCAAGCTGGCACTGGACAAGCACCTAAAGTCGGTTCCTGACCAGCCGGGCTGTTTCTTGTACGTTGGTTTGCGTGCAGCCAACAGTAACAGCCTGGTTGATCAGGCTCTGATCCACCAGGAGGCCTGGTCACAGACCGGGCCGCTTGGGCGTTGACCCCCGGAAATCTCTCCAGGTAAACTCCAGGTAAACTCTCCTCATAGGACATACCTCTTAGCTCTGGGACTAATCTTGTTGCAAACCTTTGCACTTTCTCTAGTTTCTTTACGTGTTTGGCTGTGATGTAGTTCAGCTGGGCTTGTGAGGTCTCTTGGGAGACCTAATTTAACCAATTATATGGTCACACCTTGCCTTGGCAAACGTCTGTAGCCACGCCCACGTCTGAGGTCTTTTGTTCTTGACGGCGTCAGACCTAGGCGTCAGGTCGTACACGTGGTTGTGGAGGGTGCTTGGACCACCATAAAAGCCCAAGGAAGAGCATGATCAGGAGATTCGAGCGGAGCTGCTGCTGGGGTGCAGAGCTCCTGAGCAGATATTCGAGTGGAGCTGCTGCTGGGGTGCAGAGCTCCTGAGCAGAGACTTCGAGCGGAGCTGCTGCTGGGGTGCAGGGCTCGGGAGAAGGCTGCTGAAGTCTCTGGAGGAGACTGTTGGAGGCACTAGGCAGAGTACTGGCTTGGCGCAGTACTCGTGCTGTGTAGGTCTTGGGACCTGTGGCTTAGTTCCTGGGATGAACTGTCCTCTGAACTATATTGTAAGTTATATTCTGTTTTGCCAAGCTAATTGTATTCCCTGTCTCACTGCTTATGTGTACCACCCCATTTACCTAAACCCCAATGTACTCCTGTTCCCAAATATATTATTGTACAAGGACTTAATAATAAACTGTGTTTGAGTAGAATAGTAATATTCACTGTCCCCGTTATTTATTCATTAGTTTATTTCAGTTAAAGTAGTGAGAGGGTGAGTAGTGTAGGATGGTGGGTAGAGTAATGAGAGGTGAAGGTGTAGTCACCAGTGACCTCACATTACCTACCTCCGCATACCTCACTCCTACAACATCGCCTGTCCCCTACCTACTGACTCCCGCCACTTACCCCCATATTCCCCTAATCATTACCCCCCTACATGACATGGCTAGGTGTGGGTTCCAAACTGGTGCCGCATACTCCAACATGGGCCTAACGTACACGGTGTACAGGGTCCTGAACGATTCCTTATTAAGATGTTGGAATGTTGTTCTGAGGATTGCTAGGCGCCCATATGCTGCAGCAGTTATTTGGTTGATGTGTGCTTCAGGAGATGTGCCTGGTGTTATACTCACCCCAAGATCTTTTTCCTTGAGTGAGGTTTGTAGTCTCTGGCCCCCTAGACTGTACTCCGTCTGCGGTCTTCTTTGCCCTTCCCCAATCTTCATGACTTTGCACTTGGTGGGATTGACCTCCAGGAGCCAATTGCTGGACCAGGTCTGCAGCCTGTCCAGATCTCTTTGTAGTTCTGACTGGTCTTCGATCGAGTGAATTCTTCTCATCAACTTCACGTTATCTGCAAACAGGGACACCTCAGAGTCTATTCCTTCCGTCATGTCATTCACAAATACAAGAAACAGCACTGGTCCTAGGACTGACCCCTGTGGGACCCTGCTGGTCACAGGTACCCACTCTGACACCTCGCCATGTACCATGACTCGCTGCTGTCTTCCTGACAAGTATTCCCTGATCCGTTGTAGTGCCTTCCCTATTATCCCTGCTTGGTCCTCCAGTTTTGCACTAATCTCTTGTGTGGAACTGTGTCAAACACCTTGCAGTCCAAGAATATGCAATCCACCTACCCCTCTCTCCCTTTTCTTACTGCTGTCACCATGTCATAGAACTCCAGTAGGTTTGTGACACAAGATTTCCCATCCCTGAAACCATGTTGGCTGCTGTTGATGAGATTATTCCTTTCTAGGTGTTCCACCACTCTTCTCCTGATAATCTTCTCCATGATTTTGCATACTATACATGTCAGTGACACTGGTCTGTAGTTTAGTGCTTCATGTCTGTCTCCTTTTTTAAAGATTGGGACTACATTTGCTGTCTTCCATTCCTCAGGCAATCTCCCTGTTTTGATAGATGTATTGAATATTGTTGTTAGGGGTACACATAGCGCCTCTGCTCCCTCTCTCAATACCCATGGGGAGATGTTATCTGGCCCCATTGCCTTTGAGGTATCTAGCTCACTCAGAAGCCTCTTCACTTCTTCCTCGGTTGTGTGCACTGTGTCCAGCACTTGGTGGTGTGCCCCACCTCTCCGTCTTTCTGGAGTCCCTTCTGTCTCCTCTGTGAACACTTCTTTGAATCTCTTGTTGAGTTCCTCACATACTTCACGGTCATTTCTTGTTGTCTCTTTTCCTTCCTTCCTTAGCCTGATTACCTGGTCCTTGACTATTGTTTTCCTCCTGTTGTGGCTGTACAACAGTTTCAGGTCAGATTTGGCTTTCGCTGCTATGCCGTTTTCATATTGTCTTTGGGCCTCCCTTCTTATCTGTGCATATTTGTTTCTGGCTCTACGACTGCTCTCCTTATTCTCCTGGGTCTTTTGCCTTCTATATTTCTTCCATTCCCTAGCACACTTGGTTTTTGCCTCCCTGCACCTTTGGGTGAACCATGGGCTCATCCTGGCTTTTTCATTATTCCTGTTACCCTTGGGTACAAACCTCTCCTCAGCCTCCTTGCATATTGTTGATACATATTCCATCATCTCATTAACTGGCTTCCCTGCCAGTTCTCTGTCCCACTGAACCTCATTCAGGAATTTCCTCATTCCCGTGTAGTCCCCTTTCTTGTAGTTTGGCTTCATTCATCCTGGCCTTCCTGCTTCTCCCTCCACTTGTAGGTCTACTGTGTATTCAAAGCTTAAAACCACATGATCGCTGGCCCCAAGGGGTCTTTCATATGTGATGTCCTCAATATCTGCACTACTCAAGGTGAATACTAAGTCCAGTCTTGCTGGTTCATCCTCTCCTCTCTCTCTTGTAGTGTCCCTTACGTGTTGGTACATGAAGTTTTCCAGTACCACCTCCATCATCTTAGCCCTCTATGTATCTTGGCCCCCATGTGGCTCCAAGTTCTCCCAATCGATCTCCTTGTGGTTAAAGTCACCCATGATCAGGAGCTTTGCCCTACATGCATGAGATTTTCTGGACACTGCAGCCAGTGTGTCAACCATCGCTCTATTGCTCTCGTCGCACTCTTGCCTTGGCCTCCTGCTGTTCTGTGGTGGGTTATACATCACTGCTATTACCACCTTGGGACCTCCAGAGTGAAGCATTCCCACTATGTAATCACTTTCTTCTCCACTGTCTCCTCTCTCCAGCTCATCAAAATTCCATCAGTTTTTGATCATCAATGCCACTCCTCCACCCCCCCTATTCCCTCTGTCTTTCCTCAGGATCTGGCATCCTGTTGGAAAGATGGCATCTGTTATCATACCTGTAAGCTTGGTTTCTGTGAGAGCTATGATGTCCGGTGATGCCTCTTTGACTCTTTCGTGCCGCTCCTCCCACTTATTTGTTATTCCATCAGTGTTTGCGTACCATACCTTCAGTTTCCTTTCCAACACTGCAGTTTGGGGGGCCTGTGAGGGTGGGAGGCCTGGTGGCATACTGTGGGATTCTATAGCTCGGTGTTGGGTGGAAGCTGTGGGTATGGATTGTAGTGTGTGTTGGGATGGTGTGATAGGTTGTGGGGTTCTGTGTGTATTTGTGTATGTGCATTATATGCATGTGAGTGCATGCATGTGTGTGCGCACATGAGATTTTGCCTGCTCATGAGTGAGCTAATGTGTGTGTGTACTCACCTATTTGTGGTTGCAGGGGCCGAGTCTTAGCTCCTGGCCCCGCCTCTTCACTGGTTGCTACTGGGTCCTCTCTCTCCCTGCTCCATGAGTTTTTTTCCCCTCTTGTCCATATAGTCACATTTATTAAAATACTCCAGGTGTTACTGACTACCTCAGGTGTTACTGACTACCTCAGGTGTTACTGACTACCTCAGGTGTTACTGACTACCTCAGGTGTTACTGACTACCTCAGGTGTTACTGACTACCTCAGGTGTTACTGACTACCTCAGGTGTTACTGACTACCTCAGGTGTTACTGATTTTGCTTTTAATACATTATTTTATTATTATATTCATTAGTTCCTTTATTTTAGCTATAAATATTTATCGTAGTTCATAAACTCACATTTGTTAAAATAATTAAGGTGCTATTAGATGCTTAAGTGTATAACTGAATTATCTGTTCTGTAATAATCCCTTTTTCTTTTAACTTTTTACAAGTTTTAGAATAATCACGATATCTTAGTCATAAGTCTAGTTGTAGATTCAATATAAATCTTATATTATTTTAGTCAGAAAATCTAGTTTGTAAAATCACTCTCGTCTTATGACTACAAGCATAGATCCTGATGTAAACTTTTTACTAAATGAATTACACGAATCAAACAGCAACTATAATTACTACACAGCAGACCAAGCAAAGACATTACTCAGTACAAACAATAACATAACCATCTTTAACTACAATGTCAGATCCTTGAGCAAACATTATGATGACCTCACAGCATTACTCAGTTACCTTCATTCCAATATATCAATCATCACACTCACAGAAACCTGGCTTAAGCCTGATATTACAGATGTCTATACCATTCCTGGCTACATGGTCATACACAACTGTAGAACAGACCAGCAAGATGGAGGAACAGCTATATACTATTCAAATCAACTCGAATGTATCAATGAATCTTGCACAAGGGACGAACATGGAGAATATATCATAGCCAAATTTAAATCAAAAGACCTGCAAAAACCCCTCACAGTTATAAACATCTACAGAGTACCACAGTCAAACATTTACCACTTTAGTGAAAAACTAGGAAACATGATTACTGATGCACACATGAATAAAGACCACCTACTACTAACAGGAGATTTCAACATAAACATACTACACGACCAGGACCCACAAGTAAGCGAATTCACAACCACATTGAGTAACTGCCTGTTGCTACCAGCAATATCTAAACCTACAAGAATCACTGAGACAAGTATCTCCTTAATAGACAACATCTGGACAAACACTATATCCCCTTTAACATCAGGCATAATCACAGACAACACTACAGACCACTACCCAACCTTTCTCATAACTAATCTGGACAAACTACCACAAGACATTTTTTTTTATATTTTATTTAAAACTCAGGTACAAAATATATATGGGTACATAAATTAATATGTAACAAGATACAGGTGGTGAGCAATAATCAACTGTGACTACACAAGCTACTGAAATAAGCACATACATAATGACATCAGAACTGACTTCACTCAAATCGAACACTGCTTCTACATACTGTGCTTCACATGAACAGATGGTCGAATAAAAAAACGATAGATACCTACTCAGTAATGCATTCACTCCCCCTTCCTGTGAAAACATTCCACTTTCACATTAGTTTACACAGTGACAAATCTTTTACACTTAAACATTTATAAGAATATGAAAAACTTTAATGACACAATATATAAACACAATCCAGCCAGTAAACGGCTGACACTATAAATATTAGTAATGTCTGGACATAATGCTCTACTCCTACCATAGAACACAAACCACACCCTAACCTTCATATACCCTATGGTAAAAATCAATATCGTTCTGTACAGCTCACAGGTCGCACTACATTTAATACGAAGCCCACAGCTAAAAACTTTAAGCTAGTACATTCAACTAGCAGGAATCCCACATACAAGTGGTGACAGTACTACACCATCACCAATGCAGGCCTACTTAAAACCTAAAATACACAATTTTACTCTGCACACAGTACATACTTTCCAAGCTCTCAGGCCAAACAGGCCAAAACGTGCAATTATCTGGTGACTGTGCCACTTCAGGCAATAATGCACAAACATGAAAAACAAGGTATAACACATGATCTCTCTGAACACTTGTTCATATTCTCAGCCAAACAAGCTGAGACTTGCAGATCACCAGTGACAATAATGCCACACACATTAAATGCAAACTTATATCACATCACTTCTCTGAACACCGTTAAGAACCTCAACCCCCACACTATGCAGTACAAAGCACCCAGAACAAATGTTGATGCAAGTACATGTAACAAATAGGATCAAACCTCCAAATTACAGTGCCAGTACCTCTTCAATCAATAATGCCACACACAGTATTTACAAAATATAACAGAGCATCGCCAAACAATAAGGGTAATGCTATAAGAGAAACTTATCTTAAATATTAATATACCACACTCAAAACCCACCTCCCCCAAAACCCCACTAACTCACAATCCCACACACATAGTCAAACCTCTGCAACACACCCCAACATGCAATCCCCCCCGGGGGAGGCCAGCCCATTCATGCCCCTGACAATCTATAAAACACATAAATCACTCAATTGGAAATCTCTATAGCCCTCCGGGAAATCCCTCTCCCACCTACCCCCATATATTACCCTGTTGCGACACTTCGTCCTATAAAAAGATGCAGCTAGAACCATCCTACGTTCCTCCACCCCTTTGTCTCTCATGGCCCACAATATTCAAACGAAATCAACCACTAAATAAGCTACCACCTTTTGAACTTTCACCCCTACCCCACCTACATCTAAACTGAGCGCTCGCAAAATTGACAACCCTTCCCCCCCCGAACATGCCGAATCACTTTCCCCAACCATTCTCTCACAACCCCTAGGCGTTCGCAAAAATATACTACATGAAAAGCCGATTCATCTACCCCACAATCTTGACACTCCCCACCCTCCTTTATTCATCTGTTATGTAAAACTACCCCTGATGGCATGATTCCGTGGAGAAATCTATACATTACCTCCCTCACACACGGCCGGATATGCAACCCTTTAAACTGACCCCAGATGTCTTCCCATGCATACATTGGGTATGCCCCTTCCACAGCCACAGCCTCCCTAGGCCATAGCTTTCTCTCTATGGACCCTACCTGCATGTTCTTCGGATCTCTGATGAGCATTAACACCCCAAAAACATCCACGACCTTCTCCAAACCCTCCAAACCCTCTCTCCCACTCACTAAGACAGTCGTGTCATCAACATAATCTATGATACCAGGTCTCCCACCATTAGATCATCTCTTACCCCCTCCCGTACGCACCGTTCCACTGCCCTATAAAAAGGATTCTGTAAACATGCAAATAATATTTGTGATAACGGGCATCCCTGTCTCAGTCCCCTGCCCATTTGCACATGCAACCCCACCCTCCCATTAATCTGCACGCACATTCTGGCTCCCATTCTGCCCATTGCACTATTTCCTCCCAAAACCCCTGCCACCTCATGATTCTCCACAGAGCCTTCCTTCCGACACTGTCATGCGCTGCCCTTCAATCCAGTGCTAATACCCCTCATTCCCCTCACTCGAACACTCAATAAACCTTCTAATAACCCTATACCCCTCATACATTGATCTCCCTGGTATCCCATATTGGCCTCCAACTATAACCTTTCCAATGACCCTCTTAATATGGTTTCCCAAAATTTTTGCAAAGAGTTTGTAGTATGCACACATGAGTGATATCATTTGATAATCCCTCACTGTGTACTATCACCCTTTGGCACTAAAACTACAATTGCTGTTGCTTGCAACTCCCCCAATGTACCCTGCTCTTTCATGATATTAAACAAGTGCACCAAAATTCCCTCAATACACCCCAATACTGTATATAAAAGTCGGCAGGCAGCCCATCTATCCCTGGTCCCTTATCCCGACTCATACCCATTAATGCTGCTCACACCTCCTCCTCAACAATAATCCCTGTAACTGTTCCCTGTCTTCCCTGTCAAGCACACACTGCACCCAATCTCCTGCCTCCTGCCCCCTCACTCACACCCACACTTCTCATATATGCACTAAGCCAAGCATCAACATACCCCTCATCCCCTCCATTGTAACCAGCTCTTGCCCCTCCCTATACCCCTCCCTGTCCTCGTGGACCCTCAATCTTACCAATTCCATAGCAATGTGCCTGCCCCAGCAGGACACACGCCGATGGCCTATCACCCCACATGACTTCCTCTAACCCCCCTAAAACCCTTGCCACATCAAACCGCTCATTTTGCAAATCCCTTGTTCATTCCTTCACTCCCTCTATGTCTGCCACTGGGACTCCCATTTCCCCCCTTCCTCTCTCATAATACTCCCTTAACTGCCCCTCAAGATACCTAATAAGCCCATAAGCCAGCTGATTCTCATGCCTTCCCTGACGAACATAAAACTCTTGAATCCTCGTCTTTGCCATTGTATCCCACCAGCTCAACAAATCCCTCTTCACTCGTGCCCCATCCCACAAATTTTTCCACAAATGTGCAAATAAGACCCTCCCCTCGACATCTTGAAGTAACTGAACATTCAATTTCCAATAACTCTCATTCCTGTTCGACTGTCCCTCCCATCCCAATTCTACCAAAACACCTCTGTGATCTGAAAAAAACACATCCAAGACCCTTACTTTCTGAACCACTGCTTTTCTCGTTATGTATATTCTGTCCAGCCTCGCCGCGTAGCCTCCCATGCTGCACCCCCTCACACCCACCAATCCCACCCCGGTTAACAGCTCCCTCAAAATGCCAGAACAATATCCCTCTCCCCTAGGCTCCACATTTCTGTGACGTATGACACAATTCCAGTCACCTCCCACCACAGCTAATGCTGGAAGCGACCTCAGGTGATATACCAACACATCACGTACAAACTCATTCTTAACCCAACTTTCCCCCACCGCTGGACCATAAACACACAAAGGATATCTTGTCCCTTCTGCACATCCCATCCACTCGTATAACCCTCCCCTCCCCTTCCCTCCCTCCTCACAATGATGTACAGTAAACGGGCTAGCCTCCCTCATCAAAATAGCCACTCCTCCTTTCAATCTCGGTAAGTGTGCCGCATATACAGTATACCCCTCAATCACCAACATACAATCTGGCTTGTGGTTGTGCTCTTGTACAAACACAACATCTACACCATACCTAAAGAGAAGCTCATGCACACTTCCTATCGTTTCTCTGTCCATTAATATTTATAGAGAGACTCTTGAAGCCGTCAAAGGAGGTTTTCTTTTATGCACTGCAACATCCCTTTCCCCTTTTCTCCTAATACTTCCCTGGTCTTCATACACCCCTCTGGGACCTCCTTTCACAGGTCCCTTGCCCCTGGACCTGCCAGGTCCATGCTCCTCCATATCCACCCAAGCCTTTTTACCTGGACACTGTGCCGGAGTGAGCACATCGTCCATATCCGAGATGTCCATATCCGAGATCACAGCTGCTCTCTTTCATGACCCTCGAGCCTTCCTTCCAGCCTCCACCCGGAAGCCATCCTCGTCCACTTCAGCTACCACAGTGCCAATTTGCAAACCAGCATCAACTTGGGCCTCCGACATGCTCCCCCCACACCTCCTGGAACCACTGCAGAATCCAGGGCACCCACAAGCCCCTCAACAGAGGCCTCACCTGGGGTCCCTAACAGGTCGTGGAGCACTGAGTCAATGGGGGCCTCCATGGCCTTGTCCTCGCCAATTGGCACCTCACTTCCGGTCTCCGGTGCCTGCTTGGCAGAGCTCGGCTCCCCCGGAAGCGTTACACATTCTTCCTCCCTCAATTCTGCCTTGTCGACTTCCACACTCGAAGCCTTGGGCAAAAGAGGCGACTCAGGTCGTGTCTCCTCCATCATCTCCTGTTCCTCCTGTGCCTCCTTATGTTGAGCATCTGCCTGTGAACCCTGCCATTGAACACACCGCACAGCAACGTGATCATAGGCGCTGCACAAGTGACAAGTACGTCATTGCTCTGCGTAGGTCACCATCACTTGTGTTCTTAAGTTGTCAAGGTAAACTTAGGAAGGAATGGGATGCCTCAATGTCATTTTCAAAGAGAAACTTTCCTCAGGCATCCCAGCATATGATCCTTCCACTTCCTCAAAGTCGCCATGTGAACAGTCCCAAACTTCTCAAACACGGCACGCAGGTCTGCCTCATCAGCCTCGAAAGGTATGTTCCTTATCTTCACCCATGTATAATAGTGGGACACATCATGGAGCCTTACTGTCACAGCAGGATTTACCGGCACACAAAGATCCTAGAATCTGGCGACTATGTCTTCATATACACCAGCATTGCAAAACTTCCCAAAGATCCGGTATGCCCCGTTCAAGGCCACACTATACAGCTCTTCATTTGCAATGCCGTATGTGTCCCTGATGATGGAAGGTAGTAAAACTGGAGCCGAGTGGGCATACACAACCCCATGCACCACTTCTATGCCGACAGTATTGACCCAGCGTCTTGCCTGCTGTGCCATTTTGTGAAAATCCTCCACAAGACATTACTAAAGTAACCTTCAGACTACATAACGAGACAGCAGTTAACAACTTTATAGCAGCCATGAATAACATCGATTGGCAAAATGAGCTTGAAACATACAGATATGAATGAATGTATAAATAATTTTCTAAAAAAAGCCCAAAGCCTCTATAACAGACATTGCCCCCAAAACTAAACAGATCACAGCAAAGAGACTGAATAATCCCTGGCTAACACCAAGCATCCTCAAATCCATTAACAAAAAGCACAAATATGAAAAACAGTATAGAATGGGTTAAATAACTAGAGAACAGTCTAAACGTTACTCGTCAGCACTTACCAGCCTGATAAGAAGGTCTAAAAAACTCTATTATGAGAAAAGATTACAACATCAAAGGTGATATGAAAAGAACCTGGAAAACTCTATCTGAAATTCTTGGAACTAAAAAGTTATCCAAAAACAAAACAATGAATCTATCAACACCAGATGAACCCCCACTCACACCTACTGAAACAGCGAACAGATTCAATGTTTTCTTCTCCAACATAGGAAAAAATCTAGAAAATAAAATACCAAGCACAAACGCCCGTCCATCAGACAGTTGGTTGGTGCTATTCCTAGCTCCAACCAACCCCATAGAAGTTACGCTCATCATAAACACTCTTAAAAACAAGGCAGGAGACATAAGCAACTTGCCTGCAAAAAGCTTCTCAAGTATTGTCACCAATTATTGCAACGCTCTTTAACAAATCCATTGAATCATTTACCTTCCCAACAATCCTCAAAATAGCGAGGGTCACTCCGATCCATAAAGGAGGTGACCAAGCTGACTTGAATAACTTTAGACCAATATCTAACTTAATCACCCTAGACTAAACGTTAAGTACTCAATACACACATACTCACTTATGTTCTCCCACATCATAACTTCAACAATCACTTTGAACCTTTTATCCATTGTTGACACGAATATAATTGAACCATTGTTTTCACAAAAAGCATTTTAGACTATATGAATATATCTTGTCTTATACAACTTTTGATTCATTTATAATTAATAATCTACTGTACAACTGAAATAATTACTGTCCTACTGTACAACTATGATATACTTCTTAGTGTTAAGTAGTCAGTAAGCCAATAATGTTAAGTTGGCCCATAATGCCAGGCATAATAGAGGTTCTCTTTGTATTCAACCCACTATTGTAAATATAAAATCTCAATGTACTGTTTGCAAAGACATAAAATAAATAAATAAATGAATAAATAAATAAATAAATCAAACCTTGTCTTTAAACTATGTATGGTTCCTGCCTCCACTACGTCACTTTCTAGGCTGTTCCACTGCCTGACAACTCTATGACAGAAGAAATACTTTCTAACTTCCCTTTCACTCATCTGACTCTTGAACTTCCAATTGTGACCTCTTGTTTCTGTGTCCCCTCCCAGGAACATCCTGTCTTTGTCCACCTTGTCTATTCTGCTCAGTATTTTATATGTCGTTATCATGTCTCCCCTGACCCTCCTGTCCTCCAGTGACGTCAGGCCGATTTCCCTTAAATTTTCTTCATAGGACATTCCCCTTAGCTCTGGAACTGATCTTGTCCCAAGCCTTTGCACTTTCCCTAATTTCTTGACGTGCTTGATCAAATGTAAGTTTCAAACACGTGTTGCATACTCCAGTATGGGCCTGACGTAGACGGTGTACAGTGTCTTGAACGATTTCTTACTAAGGTTTCAGAACGCTGTTATCAGGTTTGCCAGGCGCCATATGCTGCAGCAGTTATCTGGTTGATGTGTGCTTCAGGAGACATGCTCGGTGTTATACTCACCCCAAGATCTTTCTCCTTGAGCGAGGTGTGCAGTCTCTGGCCACCTAGCCTATACTCTGTCTGCAGTCTTCTGTGCCCTTCCCTGATCTTCATGACTTTGCATTTGGCGGGGATAAATTCGAGAAGCCAGTTGCTGAACCAGGTGTCCAGTCTGTCCAGGTCTCTTTGAAGTCTTGCCTGATCCTCATCTGATTAAATTCTCCTCACTGACTTCACATAATCTGCGAGCAGGGACACCTTTGAGTCTAACCCTTCCATCATGTCATTCACATATTCCAAAAATAGCACTGGTCTTAGGACCGACCTCTGTGGGACCCCGCTCGTCACAGGTGCCCACTGTGATACCTCATCACGTACCATGACTCGTTGTTGCCTCCCTGTCAGGTATTCTCTGATCCATTGCAGTGCCCTTCCTGTTACATGCATCTGATCCTCTAGCTTCTGCACTAATCTCTTGTGAGGAACTGTGTCAAAGGCCTTCTTGCAGTCCAAGAAGAAGCAATCAACTCAACCCTCTCTCTCGTGTCTTACTTCTGCTACTTTATCATAAAACTCCAGAAGGTTTGTAACACAGGATTTGCCTTCCATGAATCCGTGCTGGTTGGTGTTTATACTCTTGTTCCGTTCCAGGTGCTCCACCACTCTCCTCCTGATAATCTTCTCCATAACTTTGCATACTGTACACGTCAGTGACACAGGTCTATAGTTTAGTACGTCTTTCCTGTCTCCATTTTTAAAAACTGGAACTACATTTGCCGTCTTCCATACCTCAGGTAGGTGCCCAGTTTCCAGGGATGTGTTGAAGATTGTGGTAAGTGGCACACACAACATATCTGCTCCCTCTCTAAGGACCCATGGGGAGATGTTGTCTGGTCCCATTGCCTTTGAGGTCTCGATGTCCCTTAGTAGCTTCTTCACCTCCTCCTCATTTGTATATATGTCATCCAACACTTGTTGGTATATTCCTTGCTGGTGTCCCCCTCTGTTCTGTCCCCCCACAGGCCTTCATGTCTCCACTGTAAATACTTCCTTAAATCTCATGTTGAGCTCCTCACATACCTCTTGATTGTTTCTTGTGAGTTCTCCACCTTCTTTCCTCAGCCTTATCACCTGGTCTTTGACTGTTGTCTTCCTTCTAATGTGGCTATACAGCAGTTTCGGGTCAGACTTGACTTTTGATGCTATGTCGTTTTTGTACTGTCGATGGACCTCCCTCCTTATCTGGCTCTTCTACTAATCTCCTTATTTTCCTGGGTCCTTTGCCTCCTGTACCTTTGGTCTTCCTATTATTTCCATTGCCCTTGGGAACAAACCTTTCCTCTGCCTCCTTGCACTTTGTTGTTACATATTCCATCATCTCGTTTACTGATTTTTCTAATAGTTCTCTGTCCCACTGAACCTCCTGCAGGAAGTTCCTCATACCTGTCTAGTCACCCCTTTTATAGTTTGGCTTTTCCCATTCAGTTCCTGTTACCTTCTCCACTTGTAGCTCTACTATATAATCAAAACTCGTAAGTGATGTCCTCATTGTCTGAACTGCTCAGGGTGAACACAAGATCCAGTCTTGCTGGCTCATCCTCCCCTCTCTCTCTGGTAGTGTCTCTGACATGTTGATGCATGAGGTTTTCAAGTACTACATCCATCATCTTGGCTCTCCATGTTTTGGGACCCCCATGAGGCTCCAGGTTTTCTCAGTCGATCTCCCTGTGGTTGAAATCGCCCATTACCAGTAACTTTGCTCTGCTTGAGTGAGCTATTCTTGCCACCTCAGCCAGTGTGTCCACCATCGCTCTGTTGTTTTCTTCGTATTCCTCTCTTGGCCTCCTGCAGTTCTGTGGTGGGTTATACATTGCTCCAATGACTACTTTATATTCCCTAGACTGAATTGTACCTACTATGTAGTCCCTTTCTCCAATCATGTCCATGCCTTCCATTTCCTCAAATCCCCATCAGTTTTTTATGAGCAGTGCAACCCCTCCTTCCCCTCTACTCCCAGTGGGAAGATTTCATCTGTTATTGCCTTAATGAGTTTCGTTTCTGTGACTGCTATGATGTCTGGGGATTTTTTGCTGATTCTCTCATGCCACTCCTCATATTAATTCGTTATTCCGTCAGCATTTGTGTACCAAACCTTCAGCTTCTTTTCTATCACTGTGGTCCTGGGAGAATATTGGTGTTGGGGGAGTGAGAGCCTTGGTGGGGGCCTATGGGGGGCTGTGGTGTGGGTGGGGTTTGTGATGAGGGGGTGGGGTCAGAATGCCCATAGGGGGCAGCTGTAGGTGTGACATTTGTGATGTGTGGGTTGGTGGCAGAGGGAACAGTGTGTGGGTTTTGGTTTAGATTGCTCAGTTGAGCTGGGGTTGTCACAGTGTGTGCGTGTGTACTCACCTAATTGTGGTTGCAGGGGTCGAGACTCAGCTCCTGGGGCGCGCACACACACACAGTGTGTGCGTGTATGTGTGGTTGAAATGGTTGATTCATAGCTCCTGGCTCCTCTTCACTAGTCAGTGTTAGGTGAACTTTCTCTCGGCTCTGAGAGCCTTATTGTACCTCTTCATAAAATTAGGTATGGCTCCTGCCTCCACTACTTTACTCTCCAGAATGTTTCACTTCCTGATAACTCTAAGCTAGAGGTAATACTTCCTGATATCCCTATGACTTACCTGAGCTTTTAGCTTTCAGTTGCCGTGTCCCATTCCTCTCAGTATTTTATACATTGTTGTCATTTCATTCCCTAGCCCTTCTGTCCTCCAGGGTCGTCAGACTGAGTTCCCTTAACTTCTGTTAACAGGACCTACCCCTTTGCTCAGACACTAGTTATTGCGACCCCTGAATGGGTCACAATGTGTATAATGTATATTACCTGTTCATATAATTTTATATTGCTGATATTTGCGATATTAGCTAAATCGTAAATATATTACTTTATATTATTTGACTTAGTTATATTATTAGGTAGGATGTAACATTAATATATTATTCAGATGGCCTTGTCTAACTACCGCTCCACTTGTTTCGCTGCTGGCTTCTCTGTAGTTGCTGGGCAGCAGCAGTCCTCAGAGAGTCACGAGATCAGGGTGGGGCGATCACACCTCACCTGAGTGAGGAGACTGCCTTGCCTTCGCTAGCTAGCTCTCTTTCTGGTTGACATTGCTTCCAACAAGACATCACTCTCCAGTTCTCCCTTGCTGGCCCTTGTTGGAAGATCGTCTCTGTCGCTTTCTTGTTGTTGGTTCTGCATAACTCTGTTCTCAGAACATAGCCTAGACTTAGTGATTTTCGATGTTGTACTGAGGTTGTGTCTCATAGACACTTTGAGAAACTCAGGTCCTGAGCTGTAGCTTCTGACCTAATTTGTACTGGTATCTGTGTACTGTCACAGTCGGGGATTTTCTAATGCTGAACTTAGATTCAGTAGTATGGGAGTTTTGTGACTTTTGTGGAGGATCTGCAGATGGTCCCTACTTAGTGTTGTTATATTATCTCCTTGTTCCTGATTCTGTGTTGCTGTTGCTTGTTATATTGCTGTTCAGCTTAACAGTCGTTTTATTGTTCAAGCAAGCTGTCCTGATTGCCAGGTTGGTCAAGAAGTTAGTTGATGTGAGGACTTTGTCAGTCACTGGTTAAGTCTAGTCGAGTCTTGAGACATAGTGAACTACTTAGAGCACTTACACATATACACATAAACTTATTTGTATATATTAGTATTATGTTATTAAATGCTAACAATGTACCAGACGGTACTTAAATGTCATAAAGATGTGATATGTGCCTTCAGCACAATACTACTGTACACCAGAGAAGTGTAGCAACTTGTATCCTATATTATATTCAATTGATTACTTTAATTTACTTTGATATTATGTGCCTAGACAACTTTATTGTTATTAATAAACTTATTAAATTTTAATTTCTTTAGTTAGTAGCCTACCAGTTGTAATCCTTAATCTTACTAAATTCTAATGGATAATTGGACCAGGATACTGACTACTTGTTACAAAAACCCAGTAACAGGCTAGATGCTAGAAGGGCAGTACTTTCTAGTGTTCACTGGAGATCTCTATCATTATTAGAAATCGCGTTTTTTTGTAACACTAGTCTTGCTGCAAACTTTTGCACTTTCTCCAGCTTCTAGACGTGTTTGACCAGATGTGGGTTCCATAACCATGGTAAATATTCCAATATAGGCCTGACGTACACGGTGTACAGTGTTGGGAATGATTCCTTACTTAGATGTCAGAATGCTATTCTTAGGTTTGCCAGGTGCCCATATGCAGTAGCATTTACTTGGTTGATGTGCGCCTCAGGAGATGCACTAGGCATGATGTTCACCCCAATATCCCAAGATCCTTTTCCTTGAATGAGGTTTGCAGCCTTTAACCCCCCCCCCTTAGCTTGTATTCCATCTGCGGTTTTCTTTGTCCTTCCCAACTTTGTAATTGTGGGGTTAAACTCCAAGAGCCATTTGTCGGACCACGCTTGTAGTCTGTCCAGATCTCTTTGCAAGTTTTCTTGATCCTCATCCACTTGTATTTTCTTCATTAGTTTTACATCTGCGAACAGGAACATCACTGAATCTGTCCCTTAAGTCAGGTCATTCACATATACAGGAAACAGCACTGGACATAGAACTGACCCTTGTAGAACCCCACTCGACACATGCACTCACTCTAGTATCAATATTCGTTGTTTCCTTCATGTTAGGTATTCCCTGAACCATTGCAGCACTTTCCTTGCTATTCCTGCCTGTTTCTCTAGCTTTTGAACCAATCTCGTTTGCGGTACTGCGTTGAAAGCTTTCTTACAGCCCAAGAAGGTGCAGTTTAACTATCCCTTTCTCCCCCAAATCGAATGGAAATGCTCTCAGGTGAGACCCGTGCGGGTGAAAAAGGGGAGAGTTGGACAGGGGAAGAGTAGTGGGTGAGAGAATTGTTTTAGGGAAAGGAAAAGAGCCAAGGCTAAACCCAGCTGTGTAGCAGTAGGAGGCTTGGTAGAGGGACTGGTTGCTGGGCAGAGCTGACCGTCGGAGATGGCACAAAAGAGGACTGGGCTCGGCGTAGGAGGCAAGGACATAATGGGCGGTGTCACAGCTGGGAGGCATAATGGTCGGCGAAAAGAAAAACAGGTGTCTTTCTTTCCCCCTTTCTGCTTTACTTTTGTTATCTTGCCATAGAACTCCACAAGGTTTGTGACACAGGATTTGCAGACCATGAAGCCCTGCTGGTTGTCATGTGTGAGCCCATTCCTCTCTAGGTACTCCACCACTCTTCTCCTGGTAATATTCTCCATGACTTTATGTACCGTACATGTTACTGACACATGTCTGTTTCCTTTCTTAAAAATTTTGACTATGTTTGCCGTTTTCTACACCTTAGGCAGATGCCCTGTTTCAATAAATTTATTGAAGAATGGTGTTAGTGGCACACACAGAGCATCTGTTCCCTCTCTCAGGACTCATGAATAGACGTTTCCTGGGCCCACCTTCTTCGAGGTATTTAGTTCACATAACCAAGGATGAGGTGAAGAAACTGTTATGTGCAGCATGTCCAACGCTTGCTGGTGCACCTACTCCCTCGGGTTGCTGGAAGACTTTTTTTCTACCCTGAGAATACTTCCGTAAATCTTGTGCTGAGCACTTCACATCGTTCCTGGCCGCTCCCCGTGAGCTCCCTTCCGCCTCACCTTCATTACCTGCTCCTTGACTATTGTTTTCCTCCTGATTTGACTATATAATAACTTTGGTCAGATTTGGCTGTTTGTGTGTGTGTGTGATTAAATATACTAATTGCTAATTGGCAAATCAATGTTAATGACATTTCTAGAAGTGGAATGACTTAGAAATGTTATGGAGGCAAACTCTATACAGAGTTTAAAACCTTAATATGATAGGTTAGAAGGAGACTTAAGAGACTCACAACGAGCCGAGACTCAGCCTCAATAACCATAATTAGTTAAACTATAAAGGCATTGAAATAAGTTAGCAAGTACAATCATTGGGTGAAATTGAGGAACCAACCTTAATTATCTGAGTAGTAAAATGACCGTCTCCTCCAAGGGATCGGAGCTTCATGTTAATGACGTACGTCCCAGGCAGTAGACCAGGAAGTAGGTAACTGTAGCCAGATCTGCGAGCCTCCTCCTCCAACACACAGTACACCAGCTCACTATTACCCTTACAAGACAATAATAAATAAATAAATACAATAATATATATATATATATATAATATATATATATATATATATATATATATATATATATATATATATATATATATATATATATATATATATATATATATATATATATATATGTGAGTGTGTGTGTGTGTGTGTAATACTTGCGATTTTGTGTTTAATAGCAATGCTCTTCTTGCCGTATAAGGCAAGCCAAAATTTGTGGGTGCAATAATTTAAAAAAATAATTCTGAACCTAAAAAAAATATATTTCGTTATGTTTGTTTATTAAATTATTGTAAAATTACCTAAAATATATTTAGTTGGATTAGGCTAAATTAAATTGCGTTTGTTATAATAAGTTAAATGCTGGGTAGGTTGCATCTGAGACGGACCTGCGTGGGACTGGCGGGAGTGTACGTAGTTATATGGGATAACAATGAAGAAGTTTCTTGACAAAGGGTTCCGCTATGTTATAAAAGCCGTTGTTTTGGTTGAAGTTGTTGGATGAAAAGATAAGTGATGATTCTAGGAATCTGCGGTATTGTTTTCCTCTCTGGCTAAAAGTCTTGCGTTTCTGTAGTTGATTAAGTGGTTGTTTGAATTTCGGTGTTGAACACAGGCATTCCTGTATCGTCAAATCTACCTGCATACTGGTGTTCAGCAATACATGTTTGGAGGTCTCTGGATGTTTTGCTGATGTATAATTTGCTGCAGTCATTACAAGGGATTATTTATACCCCTTCAGAGGATTGAAGCTTGTCCTGTCTATAACTGGTAATGTCCTTGATGGTGGAACATGTGGAGCTAGATACTTGGAATGAGATATTGGCAAAGATGTTGGAAACGTTTTTGGCAATGGAGTTGGTGGGGAGGACTATGTATCTCCTCTGGGCAGTCTCTTCTCTGGGTGTGTTGAAGATGTTTAATGCCCGCCGTCTGCAGTCTCTGATGAAGTGACGAGGATAGTGGAGTTTAGAAAATACTTGTTCAATTAGAGAGCATTCTTCCTCATGGAACTCACTGCTGCCGATTCTGAGTACATGCAGGAAAAAGCCTATAATTACACGATGTTCAGTTTTGGTGTCGTGGTGAGAGCAGAAGTGGAGAAGATCAGCTTTGCTGAGAAGAACATCAAGGAAACGTAGAGTATTGTCGACTTCATCTTCTAGTGTGAACTGGATTGATGGCTCGACCTGGTTGAGCTTGTGTTGGAGAGCTTGAACATTGAAGCGTCTGAGAATTATGATGAGAATGTCGTCAATATAACGGAGCCCATATCTTCTTTAATAGGCAGTGCTCACCACCAACTCTCAGGGATTCTCGCTGAACACCTCTCTAAACTCTTGGGCACAATCAGTAGAGCACATCTCAAACACTCGGGTGATGCTCTCAATCGCATTCACAATATCAACATCAGGAACAAGAAACTCTCCAGCCTTGACGTAACATCACTGTTCACCAAAGTACCAGCTACATAAGCCATCGATCCCTTGCACAAGAAAATTGAGGATTCACTTGACCTTCCAATTCCAGCTAGCAATTTCATCGAACTTGTTGAACTATGTGTTGGCTTCACAAGTTTCTCTTTTGAAAATCACCACTTTCAGCAAACTTTCGGACTACCCATGGGTTCGCCACTTAGTGCCATACTGGCGATCCTATACATGGAACATCTGGAAGCCAATCGATTTTCCTTTTTTATTCCCTCTTCTGTCACCTGGCTCCGTTATGTTGATGACATTCTCATCATAACTCCCAGACGCTAAAGGTTTAAGCTCTCCAACACAAGCTCAACCAGGTCGAACCCTCAATCCAGTTCACATTAGAAGATGAAGTCGACAACACTCTTCCTTTTCTTGATATTCTTCTCTGCAAAGCTGACCAAGAACTTCGCTTTAAAGTCTAACGAAAACCTACCAACCAACACGACCTTCTCCACTTCTACTCTCACCACGACACCAAAACTAAACGTGTGTAATTATAGATTTTTTCCTGCACACTCAGAATCTGCAGCAATGAGTTCCTTGAGGAAGAATGCTCTCTGATTGAACAAGTATTTTCTAAACTTCACTCTCCTTGTCACTTCATTAGAGACTGCAGACGATGGGAATTAAAATCTTCAACACACCCAGAGAAGACACTGCCGAAAGGAGATACATAGCTCTCCCCACCAACTCCATTGCCAAAAACGTTTCCAACATCTTTTCCAGTACCTCATTCCAAGTATCTACCTCCACATACACCACTATCAAGGACATTACCAGTAATAGACAGGACAAGCTTCAATCCTCTGCAGGGGTATTCATAATCCCTTGTAATGACTGCAGCAAATTATACGTGGACGAAACATCCAGAGACCTCTAAACACATATTTCAGAAGAGCAGTACACAGGCAGATCTGGCAATTTAAGGAAATGCCTTTGTTCAACACCGAAATTCACACAACCATTCAATTACCTGCAGAAACGCATGACTTATTGCCAGAGAAGAAAACACTCAATACCGCAGAATCCTGGAATTCTCACTTATCTGTATATCTAACAACTTCAACCAAAATAACGGCTTCTATAACATAGCTGAACCCCTCGCCAATAAACTTCTTCATCGTTATCCCACATAAGAACATAAAAATGGAGGAACACTGCAGAAGGTCTACTCATACACTTGTCCAATCTCTTCTTAAAGCTACCCAAGGTCCTAGACTCTATCACCCTACTCGGAAGACTGTCACGTGCAGGTTCATATCCAACCATCCCAGCATTCTCCACCTGACTCCATCCTATAAATACTCACGTACCTATCAGCCAGGTAGATCTGTTTGTAGCATGATAAAGTCCACTGTGTGGGCGGAACGTCGTCAATAAAGGATCACATTATACTGCTTATGTGTTTATTTTTCCATTGTGTCGGTATTTTATGTCATTTATTTCCAGAACTGCTGTTTCCATATACTTCTGTATCAGTTAGTTTTCCCCGACAAATGAGTTACAAATATGATGAACACTGGGCGACGTTACAATCTGTGCAGAACAAAATTTCCTGAACAACAGGACACCCTTAAAGTACAATATATTGCGCAGTTTGTCTTTATGAAAAAACAAAAAAACACAATTTACTACTGTTATGCAAGCTACAGCATTTCTGTAATATATTATATATAAATATTGTAAGGAAAAAGTGCTCCATATTGTGTATAAAAGGGTATAAATATTGTCAGCGCTTAAGTGAGCAGATATTAAACAACAAGTGTACGTAGTAGAAGAACAACTGAAAGAGACGTGTCGTGTAGAGTAACTAGCAGTCGAGGAGAAGATGTGATCAAGCCAGTTTGAGTTAAGCAGTGTCTGGTGGTTTGGTTGTAACACTGAGGTCGTAGGTAGTTTTAGAGATATTGTTGTAGTGTCAAGTTGGTCCTGGCATGAACATTGTACTGGCATGGACATGGTCCTGGCATGGGCATTACCCTGGCATGAGCATGACCCTGGCATGGATATGACCCTGACATGGGCATTTACTTGGTGTTTATGTGGGGCCTCTGTGAGTTGTGGCGAGTTAAGAAGTAATAGTTTTTAACGTGGAGGCTGGTAGCCAGCAGAGAGACGCTGGTAGCCAGCAGAGAGACGCTGGTAGCCAGCAGAGAGACGCTGGTAGCCAGCAGAGAGACGCTGGTAGCCAGCAGAGAGACGCTGGTAGCCAGCAGAGAGACGCTGGTAGCCAGCAGAGTGACGCTGGTAGCCAGCAGAGAGACGCTGGTAGCCAGCAGAGAGACGCTGGTAGCCAGCAGAGAGACGCTGGTAGCCAGCAGAGAGACGCTGGTAGCCAGCAGAGAGACGCTGTAGCCAGCAGAGAGACGCTGGTAGCCAGCAGAGAGACGCTGGTAGCCAGCAGAGTGACGCTGGTAGCCAGCAGAGAGACGCTGGTAGCCAGCAGAGAGACGCTGGTAGCCAGCAGAGACACTGGTAGCCAGCAGAGAGACGCTGGTAGCCAGCAGAGAGACGCTGGTAGCCAGCAGAGAGACGCTGGTACCAGCAGAGTAGACGCTGGTAGCCAGCAGAGAGACGCTGGTAGCCAGCAGAGAGACGCTGGTAGCCAGCAGAGAGACGCTGGTAGCCAGCAGAGAGACGCTGGTAGCCAGCAGAGAGACGCTGGTAGCCAGCAGAGAGACGCTGGTAGCCAGCAGAGTGACGCTGGTAGCCAGCAGAGAGACGCTGGTAGACAGCAGAGAGACGCTGGTAGCCAGCAGAGAGACGCTGGTAGCCAGCAGAGAGACGCTGGTAGCCAGCAGAGAGACGCTGGTAGCCAGCAGAGAGACGCTGGTAGCCAGCAGAGAGACGCTGGTAGCCCAGCAGAGAGACGCTGGTAGCCAGCAGAGGAACGCTGGTAGCCAGCAGAGGGTAGCCACAGAGAGACGTGGTAGCCATCAGAGGTGACGCTGGTAGCCAGCAGAGAGACGCTGGTAGCCAGCAGAGTGACGCTGGTAGCCAGCAGAGAGACGCTGGTAGCCAGCAGAGAGACGCTGGTAGCCAGCAGAGTGACGCTGGTAGCCAGCAGAGAGACGCTGGTAGCCAGCAGAGAGACGCTGGTAGCCAGCAGAGAGACGCTGGTAGCCAGCAGAGTGACGCTGGTAGCCAGCAGAGAGACGCTGGTAGCCAGCAGAGAGACGCTGGTAGCCAGCAGAGAGACGCTGGCTAGCCAGCAGAGACCGCCCGGTTAGCCAGAAGAGAGACGCCTGGTAGCCAAGCACAGAGAGACGCTGGTAGCTCAGCAGATGAGACAGAGAGACGACCCTGGTAGCCAGCAGAGACCACAGAGAGACGATGGTAGCCAGCACAGAGAGACGCTTGGTAGACAGCCAGAGAGACGCTGCCGTAGCAGCAGAGAGAAGAGACGCTAGGTAGCCAGCAGAGAAGAGACGCTGGTAGGCCAGCCAGAGAGACGCCCCCTGCCCGTAGGCAGCACAGAGAGACGCTGCGTAGCCAGTCACCCAGAGTGACGCTGAGATAGCCAGCACAGAAGAGACGCCTGGCTACGAAAGCAGAGATAGAGAGACGCTGGTAGCCAGCAGAGTGACGCTGCGTAGCCAGCAGAGAGACGCTCGTAGCCAGCAGAGAGACGCTGGTAGCAGCCAGGAGTGACGTGCGTAGCAAGCCAGAGCAGGACCGCTGGTAGCCAGCAAAGGAGTGACGACTGGTAGACCAGCAGAGAGACGCTGGTAGCCAGAACAGGGTGTCGCTGGGTAGCCAGAAACAGAGAGACGATGGTAGCCAGCCCCCAGAGGACGCCCTGGTAGCCAGCAGAGAGACGCTGGGTAGGGGTATTACACAGGTTAGGTCGACCCACTCTCAGGAGAGTGTTGTAATTTTCATATGGACTAACTTTAATTAACTAAGTAATAGTGTTCTAGTGAGATTATTATCTGAATTAATTATATAGAATATATGCCTATACTTCTTAAATGGTGTGTTTGTCATGATGATGATGAAAGTATTGGAACACTGATTAACCTGATAAATATCTTGTGTTAGGGAACTATACAAACGTATTAGTCAGCGACTATTAGTGTGGATTCCCAGTTTTTAAAAATCTTTATTTACCCCCAGATAGGTATTTAAACCCAGTTATACAGGTTTGTTTTTAGCCCCCTAGATAGGTATTTCAAACACCTTAGACTGTGTATTTAAACCCCGTAGAAAGGTTTTTTTAAGCCCTCCCCTAGATAGGTATTTCAATCCTCTGACAGGGATATTTTAACCGACAGTCAGGTATTGCCACATGTTCCACTTCGTAATTATAAACTTTCAAATTGGAGATTTTTTTGTTTCGCTTTTCTACAGGCCCTTGCTTCAACTCTTGGGGACCTTGTTCACTCTTGGGGCATTGCTTCACTCTTGGGGCTTTGTTCATCTCTTGGGACTTGCTTCTCTATTGGCGACCTTGCTCTCACTTTGAGCGGACTTGTTCTCTCTTGCGGACCTTGTATAACTCTTGGGGCCATTGCCTTCACTCTTGGCGACCTTGTTCACTCTTGGGACCTTGCCTTCACTCTTGGCCGACCATTGTTCACTTGGGGACCTTGCTTCACTCTTGGGACATTGTGCTTCATCCTCTTGGGACCTTGTTCCACTCATTGCGCGACCTTGTGCAACTCTTGGCCGACCTTGTTCACTTCTTGGAGACCTTGTTCACTCTGGGGACCTTGTTCACTATTGCGCGACTTGATTCACTTTGGGACCTTGTATTCACTCTTGGGACCTTGCTTCACTCTTGGGACCTTGTTCACTTTTGGGACCTTGTTCACTTTGCGGACCTTGCTTCGCTCTTGGGACCCTTGTTAACTCTGGGGTCCTTGCTTCAAATCTTGGTGAACTTGCTTCACTCTTGCGGAACCTTGTTCACTCATTGAGCCATCTAGTTCACCTCTTGCGGACCTTAGCTTCACTCTTGGACCTACCTGCTTCACTTTGGGACCTTGTTCACTCTTGGGTCTTGGATTCACTCTTGGAGACCTTGCTTCACCCAATCTTGGGACATTGTTCACTCTGGGGACCTTGTTCACTCATGCGGCCTTCCTTGTTCACCTCTTGCCGGACCTTGTGTTCACTCTTGGGACCATGTTCACTCTTTGCGACCTTGTTCACTTCTTGGGACCTTGCCTGTTCACTCATTGCGGAACTTGTTCAATCTTGGGATCTGTTCTTTGGGAACTTTGTTCACTCTTGGGACCTTGCCTTCACTCTTGGGACTCGCTGTTCACTCTTGGGACCGTGTTCACTCTTGTGACCTTGGATCAATTTCTTGGGACCTTGCCTTCACTCTTTGAACACGACCTTGACTTCAATCTTGGGACCTTGTTCACTCTTGGGACCTGTGTGTTCATTCTTGCGGACATTGTTCACTATTCGGCGACCTTGCGCTCACCTTTGGGACTTGCTTCAATCTGGGAAGACCTTGCTTCACTCTTGGACGACCTTGTTCACTCTTGGGACCTTGCTTCACTTTGGCCTTAGCGACCCTTGTTCACTCTTTGGGACACTTGCTTCACTCTTTGGACCTTGTTACTCTTGGCGACCTTGTTCACTTTTGGGACCTTGTTCACTCTTGGGACCTTGCTTCACATCTTGGCGACCTTGTTCACTTCTTGGGACCTTGTTCATCTCTTGGGACCTTGTTCACATCTTATGATAGCTTGGCGACTTGTTGCAGACTCTTGCGGACGTTGCTTCACTTTGGGACACTCGCTTCACTCTTGGCGACCTGTTACTCTTGGGAATTGTTCACTTCTTGGGCGACCTTGTTCACTCTTGGGACCTTGCTCATCTTGGGACCTTGCTTCACTCTATGACGGACCTTGTTCACGCCTGCGAGACCTTGTTCACTCTTGCGGCTTGTTCAACTTTGGGACCTTGTTCAATCTTGGGACCTTGCTTCACTTCTTGCGAGACCTTGTTCACTCTTGCGGACCTTGTTCTTACTGGGACCTTGTTCACTATGGGGAACATTGTTCACTCTTGCCGGACCTTGTTTCACTCTTGCGAGAACCTTGTTCCTCTTGGGAACCTTGTTCACTCTCCCTGCGACCTTGTTCACTCTTGGGACATGTTACTCTTGGGACCTTGTTCACTCTTGGGGACCTTGTTCACTCTTGGGACATTGTTCACTCTGAGCGACCTTGTTCATCTTGGCACGACCTTGCTTCACTCATGCCGGACCTTGTTCACTATTGGGACCTTGTTCATCCTCTTGGGACCTTGGTCAATCTTGGGAACTTGTTCACTCTTGGGACCTTGTTCACTCTTTGGAGACCTTGTTCACTCTTGGGACTTTGGTCACTCCTGACGACCCCCCCCTTCCCCGCCTTACCACTTGTTCACTCTTCGGGACTCTTCTTCATCTTGGCGACCTTGCTTCACTTTGCCGCGGACCTTGTTCACTCTTGGGACATTGCTTCACTATTGGTTAGGACCTCTGTTCACTCTTGGGAATTGTTCACTCCTGTGGACATATGTTCACCTTGCGGACCTTGTTCACTACTGGGACCTTGTTCACCTCTTGGGACCTTGTTCTCTTGGGACCTTGTTCACTCCTCGACCTTGAATTCACTCGTGGGACCTTGTTTCACTTCACTCTTGAGGAATTGTTCACCTCCCCCCGTGGGACCTCTTGTTCACTCTTGGGACTTGTGTCTCCTATTGAGCGACATTGTTCACTCTTGGGACCTTGATTCACTCTTGGGGACCTTGTATCACTCTTGCGGGCCTTGTCACTACTTTGGACCTTGTTCAATCTTGGGACCTTGTTCATTCTTGGACACTATGCTTCACTTTTAAGACCTTGTTCACTATTGGGACCTTGATCACTCTTGGGGCCTTGTATTCATCTTGGGACCTTGTTCACTCTTGGGACCTTGTTCACTAATTGGCGACCTTGGTCACTCCTTTTCGGGAACCTTGTTCACTCATGGGGCCATGGTTCACTGTGAGGACCTTGCTTCACTCTTGGGACCTTGATTCAACTCTTACGGCCCCCACATTGTTCACTTTTGGACCTTGTTCACTATTGGGACTTGTTCACTCTTGGGGACCATGTTCACTCTTGGCGGCCTTGTATTCACTCTTGGGACCTTGCTTCAACTCTTGGCAGTGACTATGTTCATCTTGGGGGGAACCTCTTGTTCAACCTCTTGGTGTGAGACACACAAATTATCCTTGTTCACTCTTGGGACCTGTTCACTATTGCGAACCTTGTTCACCTCTTGGCGACCTTGCTTCAATCTTGGCGACCTTGCCTTCACTCTTGGGCTCCTTGTTCAATCTTGGAGCCTTGTTCACTCTTGGGACCATGTGCCTAATCTTGGGACCTTGTTAAACTCTTCGCGCGCTACCTTGTTCCTCTTGGGACCTTCGTTCAATACTTGGCGACCTTGTAACACTCTTGGGACTTGTTCACTCTTGGGACCTTGTTCACTTCTTAGGGACCTTGCTTAGAGACGCTGGTAGCCAGCAGACGTGACGCTGGTAGCCAGGCGAGAGAGACGCTGGTAGCCAGACAGAGTGACGACTGGGTAGCCAGCAGAGTGACACCAAGCTGACCGCTGGTAGCCAGCCAACGAGAGACGCTGGTAGCCAGCAGAGAGACGCTGCGTAGACCAGCAGACCACAGAGAGAGACGAATGGTAGCCAGCAGGAGAGACCGCTGGAAATAGCCAGCAGAGAGTGACGCTGGTAGCAGCCCAGAGATGACGCATGCGTAGCACCAGCAGAGAGACGCTGTAGCCAGCAGAGTGACGCATGGCTAGCCAGCAGAGACGACGCCTGCGTAGCCAGCCAGAGTGACGGCGACTAGCAAGCCGAGTGACGCTGGTAGCCAGCAGAGAGACGCTGGTAGCAGCAGAGAGACGCTGGTAGCCAGCACGAGAGACGCTGGTAGCCAGCAGCGTGACGATGGTAGCAGCCAAAGTAAGTGACGCTGGTAGTAGCCAGCCAGAGAGACGCATGCGTAGACCCAGCCCCAGTGTGACGCACGGGTACGCCAGCAGAGAGATCGCTGGCTAGCGCCAGAGAGGAGTGACGCTGGCTAGCCAGCAAGAGTGCGCTGGTAGCCAGCAGCCAGAGAGACGCCTCGCCCGTAGCAGCAGAGAGACGCCTGGTAGCCAGCAGAGAGACGCATGGCTAGCACAGCAGAGAAGACGACTGGCACCACCCCCCTAGCAGCAGAGGAGACGCCTGGTAGCCCGCCAGAGAGAGACGAGGGGTAGCCAGCAGAGGATGAATGTGCGTAGCCAGCAGAGAGACGCTGCTTATGACAGCCCAGAGAGGACGCTGGTGCCAGCAGAGAAGACGCCTTGGCCTAGCCAGCCCAGAGAGAAGCATGGTAGTGCCCCAGTGTGACGCTGGTAGCCAGCAGAGAGACGATGATAGCCAGCCAGAGAGACGCTGACGTAGCACAGCAGAGCCAGAGAGAGACGCCTGGTAGCCACGCCCAGAGAGACGCATCCGGGGTAGCCAGCAGAGACGCTGGTAGCCAGCAGAGAGACGCTCGGTAGCCAGACAGAGAGACGTGGTAGCCAGCCAGCAGAGACGCTGGTAGCCAGCAGAGAGTACGCTGGTAGCCAGCAGAGAGGAAGCTGGGATAGCCAGCAGAGAGACGCTGCGTAGACCAGCCAGAGTGACGTTGCTTAGCCAGCCAGAGTGACGTGGTAGCCAGCCAGAGAGACGCTGGTAGCCAGCCCAGAGTGACGCCTGCGTAGCAGCAGAGAGAACGCTGGTAACCAGAGAGGACGAACCTGGTAGCAAGACCAGAGAGACCTGGTAAACAGCAGAGAGACGCTGCAGATAGCCAGCCAGAGTGACGCTGAGTAGCCAGCAGAGAGACGCTGAGTAGCCAGCAGAGTGACGCTGTGTAGCACCAGAATGAGAGACGCTCGGTAACCAGCCCAGAGAAGACGACTGGTAGAGCAGCAGAGAGACGCCCGCGTAGCCCGCCAAGAGAGAAGCTGGTAGCCAGCAGAGTAGTGACGCTGGTAGCCAGCAAAAAGAGACGCCCTGGTAGCAGACAGATTGACCGCTGGTATACAGCCCAGGAGAGACCAGAGAGACGCCCTGGTACAGCAGAGAGACGCTTGTGCAGCAGAGAGACGTGCGTAGCCAGACCCAGAAGTGACGCTGGTAGCCAGCAGAGAGACGCTCGGTAGCCAGCCAGAGAGTGGACGCCTGCTAGCCAGAAGAGAGACGCTGGCTAGACAGCAGGAGAGACGCTGGTAGGCCAGCCAGTGAGGACGCTGGTAGCCAGCACCCAGGAGAGACGCAAGGCTAGCCAGCAGCCGAAGAGACGCTGGCTAAGCCAGCAGAGAGACCGCTGGTAGCCAGCAGAGAGACGCTGGTGTAGCAGAAGAGAGAACGCTGGTAGCCCCAGACAGAGAACAGAGAGACGACTGGTAGCAGCAGAGAGGCAGAGAGACGATGGTAGCCAGCAGAGAGAATGCCTGGTAGCCAGCCAGAAGGCATGACGCTGCGTAGCCAGCAGAAGAGACGCATGGTAGCCGCAGCAGGAGAGACGCTGCAGTAGCCAGGGGGGTGGGGGGGCCGGCAGCAGAGAGACGCTGCGTAGCAAGCAGAGAGACGTGGTAGCCAGCCCAGAGTGAATGTGGTAGGCCAGCCAGGAGAGACGCTGCCAGTAGACAGCCAGAGAGACGCTGGTAGCCAGCAGAGAGGACGCCCTGGTATAGCCAGCAGAGAGACGCCCTTGGTAGCCGGCCAGAGTGACGTGGTAGCCAGCAGAGAAGACGCTGATAGCCACGCAGGAGAGACGCTGAAGTAGCCAGCAGAGAGACGCCTGGTAAGCCCAGCAGAGGGACGCTGGTCAGCCTCAGAGAAAGCCAGAAAGACGCTGGTTGCCAGCAGAGAGACGCTCGGTAGCCAGCAGAGAGAAGAGCACGCCTGGTAGCCAGCAGAGAGACGCTGGTACGCCAGCAGAGAGACGCTGGTAGCCCAGACTGTGATGAGACGCTGCGCTAGCCAGGCCAGTGAGAGAAGAGACGATGAGCTAGCCAGCAGAGAGACGACCTGGTAGCCAGCAGAGGACGCTGGTAGCCAGGCAGAGGTGACGCTGGCTTAGCCAGTCCAGTGAGACGCCCTGAGTAAACCAGCCTAGAGAGACGCTGGTAGCCAGCAAGTGAGACTCTGGTAGCCAGCAGAGAGACGCTGGCTAGCCAGCCCAAGGGGGGAGAGACAGCCTGGACTAGCCTGCAGTGAGAACGAGACGAACTGCGTAGCCTGCAGAGTGACGATGCGTAGCTCCAGCCAGAGAGCCGCTGGGAACCAGCAGAGAGGACGCCTCGGTACGCTACAGAGAGACGCTGCCCCGATATGCCAAGCAGAGAGGACGCTGCCAGTAGCCAGCAGAGTGACGCTGGTAGCAGCCAGAGAGACGCCTGGTAGCCTGCCCCCAGATGTGACGCTGCCACGTAGCCAGCAGAGAGACGCTGGCCCATACAGCAGAGTGACGACTGAAGTAGCCAGCAGAGAGAAGAACGCATGTAGCCAGCAGAGGACGCTGCGTAGCCAGCCAGAGAGAGACGCTGGTAGCCAGACCAGAATGCATGACGATTGGGAGAAGTAGAGATGAGACGTGACGTAGGCCAGCCAGAGAAGAGTCCTGCTGGTAGCCTGCAGAGAGACGCCTGGAGTAGCCAGCAGAGAGACCTTGCTCCCCGTAACCAAAGTCAGGAGAGACGCTGGCCAGCCAGCAGAGAGACGTGGTAGCCAGCAAGAGAGAAGTGGTAGTTTAGCCAGCCAGAGTGACGCACACTCTGTCCCCCCCACCCATGCAGTAGCCAGCAAAGAGGACGACTGGTAGCCAGAAGAGTGACGTGGCCCGTAGACAAGCCAGAAAGAAAAGACGCTGGTAGACAGCAGAGAGACGTCCCTGAGTAGAGCCAGCTGACGAGACGCTGGCTAGCAGCAGAGAGCGATGGTAGCAAGGAGAGAGACGCCTGGTAGCCAGCAGAGAGACGCTGGTAGCCATGCAGAGGCAGAAGAGAGAGACGCTATTATACAAAGGTAGCCAGAAGTGAGACGCTGTAGCCAGCAGAGAGACGACTGGTAGCCAGACAGGAGAGAAGACGCTGGTAGCCAGCCGAGAGATGCTGGTAGCCAGCATAGAGACGCCTGGTAGCCAAGCCAGTAAAGTGACGCTGCGTAGCCCACAGAGAGACGCTCGCCGCCCCAGGGGATTGCACGTAGCCAGCAGAGAGAAGCTGGTAGGCAAGCACCAGAGAGACGCTGAGTAAGCCATGCCAGAGAGAGCAGGCTGGTAGCCAGCCATGCAGAATGACGCCCTGCAGTATAGCCAGCAGAGAGTACGTGATTAGACAGACATCAGAGAGACGAATGAGTAGACAGCCCCAGAGAGACGCTGGTTAGCCAGCAGCTGTGACGCTGGTAGCCAGCAGAGTGACGTGCCCTTAGACCAGCAGAGAGACGATGTGTAGCCAGCAAGAGAAGCTAACATGGTCAGCCGGCAGAGAGACGCTGGTAGCCAGCCAGAGTGACGCTCGAGTAGCAGCAGAGGAAAGGAGACGCTGCGTAGCAGCTAGAGAAGTTGACGCCTGGTAGCCAGCAGAGTGCGCTCCGGTAGCCAGCCAGAGAGACGCCCTTACTCGAGTAGTCAGTAGAGTGACGCTGACGTAGGACTGCTGAGAGACGCTGGCTAGCCCAGCCAGAGTGACGCTAGGCTAGCCAGCAGCAGTGACGATGGTTGCCAGCAGAGGAGAGACGCAATGGAATAGCCAGCCAGAGTGACGCCTGGTAGCCAGCAGAGAGACGACTGGATAGCCAGCCCCTAGGAGAGACGCTGGTAGCCAGCAGAGAGACACCTGGTATAGACAGCAGGGAGGCGCCTGGTAGCCAGACAGAGTGACGCTGGTAGCACCAGCAGAGCAGTGACGCTGGTAGCCAGCAGTGAGACGCTGGTAGCCAGCCAGCAGTGACGCTGGTTAGCCAGCCAGAGAGACGCCTGAGTAGCCAGCAGAGGGAGACGATGGTAGCCAGCCAGAGAGACGCTGGTAGCAGCTGAGAGACGCTGGTATGCCCAGACAGAGGGGACGATGGTTGCAGCGAGAGACGCTGGAGCCAGAGAGAGACGCTGCGTAGCCAGCACCACAGAGAGAGCTGGTAGCCAGACAGAGTGACGCTGCGTAGCCTGCCCAGATGGAAGACAGAGAGAACAGACGAGACGCCTGGTAGCCCAGCAGAGAGACGACTGGTATGCCAGCCAGAGTGAGCGGTAGCAGCAAGTGACCGCTGGTAGCCAGCAGAGATGACCTGGTAGCCAAGCAGAGAGACGTGGTATCCAGCAGAGACAAGAGAGTGAGAGAGACGCCTGAGTAGCCAGCAGAGAGCACGCTGGTAAGTCAGCAGAGAGACGAGGGGCCCCCCCCCCCCCCCGGCCCCCCGGGGATGAGTAGAACAGCCAGAGAGACTGATGGTAGACCAGCAGAGACAGAGAAGACGCTGAGATAGCCAGCAGAGAGACGCATGGTAGCCAGCAGGAGTGGACGCTGGTAGCCAGAGAGTGACGCTGGTAGCCGGCAGAGTGACGCCTGCGTAGCCATCAATCGTGACGCTGGTAGCCAGACAGAGAGCCTGAGAGACGATGGTAGACAGCCCAGAGAGACGCTGGCTAGCACAGCAGAGAGATGCTAGGTAGCCAGCAAGAGTGACGCTCCGTAGACAGCCAGAGAGACGCTGGTCCACAGCCAGCAGAGAGACGTTGGGCTAGCCAGCCCAGAGTGACGCTGTTAGACCAGCAGAGAAGAGAGACGCATGGACCCTAGCAGCCAGAGTAGACGCCTGGTAGCCAGAACAGAGTGACGCTGGATACGCCGGCACGAGAGAAGCTGGTAGACAGCATGCAGAGAGACGAACCTGGTAGCCAGCAGAGAGACGCCTGGTTGCCAAGCAGAGAGACGCTGGCTAGCCAGCAGTGAGCAGAAGAGACGCTGGTAGCAGCAGAGTGACGCTGGTTGCCAGCAGAGTCAAAGTGTCGCTGGTAGACAGCCAGAGATGACGCTGCGAGGCCCATATCGAGACGCTGGTAGCCTGCCAGAGGGAAGACCTGGGGTAGGCAGCCAGAGAGAAGCTGCGTAGCCAGCCAGAGAGACGCTTGCCGTAGCCAGCAGAGTGGACGCACTCGAAGCTGCAGAGAGACGCTGCAGTAGCCAGCAGAGAGAGTTGCAGTAGGATCAAGACCAGAGGGACGACTGTTAGCCCAGCAGGAGGACGCATAGGTAGCAGACAGAGAGACGCTTGGTAGCCAGCGGAGTGAGCCTGCGTAGCCAGCCAGAGAGAGAGAAGCGCAGTAGCCAGCAAGAGAAGAGACGCTTGAGCCAGCAGAGAGGACGATGGTAGCCAGCAGTAGAGACGAACTGCGTAGCCAGCAAGTAGTGACCGAGTCACTCCTGTGGTAAGCCCCACAGCTGACGAGAGCCATGGTAGCCAGCAGGAGACAGATAGAGACGCCCTGGTAGCCCAGCCCTGAGTGAACGCTGTACGTAGTAGCCAGCCTAGAGAGGACGCTTCGAGTAGCCAGCCTAGAGTGAGGTGACGCCTGCCGTATATACAGCACAGAGAGACGCTGGTAGCTCAGCAGAGTGACGCTGAGTAGCCTCAAGCATAGGGGAAGCTGGTAGCCAGCCAGAGTGACGCTGAGTAGCCAGACCAGAGAGACGCTGATAGACAGCACTGAGTGACGCTGGTAGACCAGAAGAGTGACCGTATGGTAGCCAGCAAGAGAGTAGACCTGGTAGCCTGCACTGAGAGACGCCCCTGGTAGCCAGCCCGAGTGACGCTGGTAGACAGCACAGAGAGACGCCTGGCGTAGCCCAGCAAGAAGAGACAGAGAGAGAGACGCTGGCCTAGGCCAGACAGAGTGCTTGCCTGCGTAGCCTGCAGAGAAGACGCCTGCGTAGCCAGCCCAGAGAAGAAACGAATGGTAGCCAGCAGAGAACGCTGGAGTAGCCAAGCACTAGAGACGCTGGTAGGCCAGCCAACCCAGAGTACAGAGTGACGCTGGTAGCCAGCAGAGAGACGCTGGTAGCCAGCAGAGAGACGCTGGTAGCCAGCAGGTGACGCCTGGTAGCCAGCAGAGAGACGCTGGTAGCAGCAACAGAGAGACGATGGTAGCCAGACCAGAGTGACGCTGGATAGTTAGCAGCCAGAGAGAAGAGACGATGGTAGCCAGCCAGAGTGGACGCTGGTAGCCAGACGAGCCCAGATGAGCACGCTCGAGTAGCCAACAGAGAGACGCTGGTAGACAGCAGAGGAGACGCTGGTAGACTGCCAGATGCATGAAAGACGACCTGAGTAGCCAGCTGAGAGACGACCTGGTAGTCAGCAGAGAGGACGCCTGCCGTAGCCAGCCCAGAGAGACGCTGCGCTAGCCAGCAGAGAGACGCTGGTAGCCAGACAGAGGACGCTGGCTAGCCAGCCAAGAGAGACGCTGGTAGCCCAGCCCCAGCCAGAGTGAGAGAACGCTGGGTAGCCCAGGAGAGAGAACAACTGGAGACATGCCTCAGAGGAGACGCTGGTAGCCAGCAGAGCGATGGTAGCCAGCAGAGAGACGCTGGTAGCCAGCAGAGACACTGGTAGCCACAGAAGGAGACGCATGACGTAGCCAAGCAGCGAACACTGGTAGCCCCAGCACCAGAGAGACGCCTGGTAGCCCAGCACCAGCAGAGTTGGACGCTGCGTAGCCAGCAGAGAGACGCTGTTATGCCCCAGCAGAGAAGAGAACGCTGAGTAGCAAGCTGAGTGACGCCCCTGGTAGCCAGTCACGAGACGCGGTAGCCAGCCAGAGAGACGCCTGGTTAGACAGCAGAGTTGACGACTGGCTAGCCAGCCCCCAGTGAGAGACGTGGTAGCCAGCCGAGTGACGCTGCGTAGCCATGACAGAGAGACGCCTGGTAGCCAGCAGAGGAGACGGTAGAGCGCCGGTAGCACAGTAGAGAGACGCTGGTTAGCCAGCCAGAGTGACGCTGGTAGCCAGCAGAGTGGACGCTGAGTAGCCGACAGAGTGAGTGACGCTGGTTAGCCAGCAGCAGAAGAGAGACGCATGGGTAGCCAGCCAGAGAGACGACTGGTAGCCAGAAGAGAGAAGACGACTGGGTACTAGCCAGCACAAGAGAGACGCTGCTGTTCAGCCAGCAGGAGACGCTGGTAGCCAGCAGAGAGACGCTGGATAGCCGCCAGAGAGACGCTGGTAGCCAGCAGAGAGACGCTGCGTCAGCAGCAGAGACGCTGGTAGCCTAGCCCAGAGAGACGCTGGTAGCCAGCAGAGTCGACTGCGCTTAGCCAGCAGGAGAAGACAGAGGACTGCTGGTAGCCAGACAGAGTAGACGATGGTAGCAACAGCAGAGAGTACCAGTGGTAGACCAGCAGAGACGCCTGCGTGGCCAGCCAGAGAGACGTAGCGTAGCCAGCACGAAGAGACGCTGGTATGCAGCAGAGAGAAGAGAGACGCTGCAGTAGCCAGCCCAGAGAGACGTGGTAGCCTGAACAGAGAGACGCTGGTAGCCAGCCCAGAGAAGCCCATGGTAGCCAGCACCCGCAGAGTGACGCTGGTAGCCAGACCAGAGAGACGCTGCAGTAGCAGACCAGAGAGACCGCTGGTAGCCAGCAGAGCGACGGCTGCGTAGCCAGCAGAGAGACGCCCTGGTAGCCAGCACGAGCGCTGCGTAGTCCCTCACAGCCAGAGAGACGATGCTAGCCAGCGCACCTACCAGAGGACGCTGCCGTAGCCAGCCAGGAGAGGACGCTGGTAGCCATGCCAGAGACGCTGGTAGCCAGACATTGTGACGCCTGACGTAGCCAGCAGAGAGGACGCCTGGTATGGCCAGCACAGTGAGACGCTGGTAGCAGACAGAGAGACGACTGAGTAGCCAGCCCAGAGAGACGCTTGGTAGCCAGCAGCAGACGCCCTGGTAGCCCCAGCAGAGTGACGCTGAGTAGCCAGCAGAGGACGCTGAGAATAGCCCAGCCAGAGAGACGCTGGTAGCCAGCAGAGTGGACGATTGGCGTAGCCATCAACGAGACGACTGGCTAGCCAGCAGAGCAGACCAGAAGGGGAGAGCTGGGTAGGCAGTAGAGAGACGCTGGTTAGCCAGCACGAGAGGACGCTGGTAGCCAAAGCCCAGAGTGACGAACTCGTAGCCCGCAGAGGACGCTGCGTAGCCCAGCAGGAGAGTAGCTTGGTAGCCAGCAGAGTGACGCTGTTAGCCAGAACAGAGAGACGCTGGTAGCCAGACAGAGAGACGCATGGGCTAGCACCAGCAAGAGTGACGCTGGTAGCCAGCCAGTAGAGAAGAAGAGAGTAGCCCAGCAGAGAGACGCTGGTAGAACAGCAGAGAGACGCTGGACTAGCCCAGACAGCAGAGTGACGCTGCGCTAGCCAGCAGGCAGAGTGACGCCTGGTAGCCAGCAGAGAGACGCGGTAGCCAGCAACAGAGAGACGACTTGGTAAGCCAGCAGAGTGACGCCTGGCTAGCATGCCCAGAGGAGGACGCATGAGTTAGCCACAGAGCCCAGAGTGACGCTGGTAGCCAGCAGAGAGACGCCCTGGCTAGCCAGACCAGAGTGACGTGGTAGCCAGCAGGGAGGGGGGACGTGCAACGTAGCCACAGCCAGAGTTACGTGGTAGTCCAGCCCCAGAGAGACGCTGGTAGCCAGACCAGAGTGGACGCCCTGGTAGCCGCCGAGTGACGCCTGGTAGCCAGCAGAGAGTCAGCTGGTAGCCAGCAGCCAGAGAGCGCTGGTAAGACCAGCTGGTGACGCTGCGTAGCCAGACAGAGAGCGCTGCGTAGCCAGCCAGAGAGAGAGAACGCTTGGTAGCCAGCCAGCGGTGACGCTGGTAGCCAGCCAGAGAGACGCTGCCGTGCCAGCAGACGAGACGCTGGTAGCCAGCAGAGAAGAGACGCTGGTAGCCAGCATGAGAGACGCATGAGTACCAGCAGAGTGACGTCCTAGCGTTGCCAGCCAGAGAGACGCTGTTCCGTAGCCCAGCCGGGAGACTCTGGTAGCCCAGCAGAGTGAACGCTGAGACAGCCAGTAGAGACGCGAGTAGCCAGCAGAGAGCAGCAGAGACGCTGGTAGCCCAGCAGAGAGACGCTCGGCGTAGCCAGCAGAGAGACGCCATGGCTAGCCAGCAGAGTTGACGATGCGTAGCCAGCTGAGGAAGAGAGACGCTGGTAGCCCAACAGCGAGGGACGCCCTGGTAGCCAGACCCAGGAGAGAGCTGGATAGCACAGCAGAGACGCTGGTAGCCAGCCCAGAGACATGAGCCAGAGAGACGCTCGGTAGACCAGCACAGAGAGACGACTGGTAGCCAGCAGAGCAGACGTGGTAGCAGCAGCAGAGAGACGCTCGGTAGCCAGCCAGACAGAGCCAGACAGAGAGACGCTAAGGTAGCCAGCTGAGAGACCGCTGGTAGCCAGCGAGAGACGTGGTCCCCCGCTTGACCAGCCCAGAGAGACGCTGGTAGCCATGCCCAGAGAGAAGTGGCTAGCCAGCAGATGACGCTGGTAGCCCAGCAGAGAGACGCCCTGGTACCAGCAGAGACCACTGAGATAGCCGACAGAGAGACGCTGCGTAGCCCAGCAGAGACACTGGTAGCCAGCCAGAGAGACGCCATGGTTAGCTAGCGAGCAGTGACGACTGGTAGCCAGCAGATGAGACGCTGGTAGCCAGACCCCAGAGAGACGCTGGTAGCATGACAGAAGTGACGCTGGTAGCCGCAGAGAGACGATGCGTAGCCACAGCAAGAGAGCGCTGCCGTAGCCAGCCAGAGTAGTGACGCCTGGTAGCCAGCAGAGAGAAGTGGTATCCAGCCAGAGTGACGCATGGTAGCCCAGCAGAGAGACGCTGGCATAGCCAGCAGAGAGACGGAGTTCCGTAGCCCAGCAGAGACGACGCCTGGTAGCCAGCCAGAGTGACGCCCGGTACCAGACAGAGAGCAGAGAGACGCTGGAGCCCCAGCTGCATGAGTGACGCCTGGTAGCCAGAGAGAGAGAGATGAGTATAGCCCAGCCAGCGGAGACGTGCGTAGACCCTGCAGAGAGACGTGAGTAGCCAGCAGAGAGATCGCCTTGTAGCCAGCAGGGAGACGCATGCGTAGCCAGCAGAGAGACGCCTGGTAGCAGCCAGAGAGACGCCTGGTAGCCAGCCAGAGCGACGCCTTTGCCAAACTTAGCGAGCAAGCAGAGACCGCTGCAGTAGCAGCAGAGGGACGCTGCGTTAGCCAGCAGAGACGCACATGGTAGCCACCAGAGAGGCGCTGTAGCCAGAGAACAGAGAGACGCTGAGTAGCAGCAGAGAAGACCGCCTGGTAGCCAGCAGAGAAGCTGGTAGACAGACAGAGAGAGAACCGCACTGGATAGGCCAGCCCAGAGACGCTGGTAGCCCAGCAGAGAGACGCTGGTAGCCAGCATGAGAAGACCAGAAGAAGAAACGCTTGGTAGCTCAGCGAGAGACGCTGGTAGCCAGCAGAGACGTGGTAGCTCAGCAGTGGCGTATGTAAGCCAGAAGTGACGCTGGTAGCCAGCCAGAGTGACGCTGGTAGCCGCCAGAGAGACGCTGGTAGCCAGCAGAGAGACGCCTGCGAGCCAGACATAAGAGAGACGCCTGCGTAGACAGACTGACAGAGACGCTCGAGCTAGCCAGCAAGAGAGACGCTGGCTACGCCAGCAGGAGAAGACGCCCTGGTAGCCAGAGAGAGAAGCCTGGTAGTCCAGCAGAGACGCCTGCAGTAGCCTGCCATAGCCCGTGAACACCGAGAAGCTGGTAGCCAAAGACAGAGAGACGATGGTAGACCTGATAGAGAGACGCTGGTAGCCAGAAGAGAGACGTGGTTAGCCTGCCAGAGAGACGCATTGGTAGCCAGCAGAGACGACTCGCCGTATAGCCAGCCTGAGTGACTGACTGGTAGCCAGCAGCCGCCAGAGGACGTGGTAGCCAGCAGAAGAGACCGAACTGGCTAGACCAGCACAGAGACGCTGGTAGCCTAGCAGAGAGACGCTGGCTAGCCAGCAGAGTGACGCTGGTAGCCAGCCAGAGTGACGCTGCGTAGCCAGCAGAGAGACCGCCCACTATGGTAGCCATCCCCAGAGTGTGTGTGACGCTGCCGTAGCCCAGCAGAGAGACGCATGGTTTGTAGCCAGCAGAGAGAGAGACGCTGGTAGACAGCCACGAGAGCTCGCTGCGCACTAGCCAGCCCCCCAGAGAGACGCTGCGTAGCCAGCAGAGAGACGTGAGTAGCCAGCAGAGACGACTGGTAGCCAGACCAGAGAAGAGACGCTGGTAGCAGGTCAGAGAGTCGCTGGTAGCCAGCAGTCAGAGCAGAGAGACGCCTGCGTAGCCAGCAGAGAGACGCTGCCGTAGCCAGCAGCAAGCCCAGAGTGACGATGCTAGCCAGCAGAGGACGCAACCCTGGTAAGCCAGCAGGAGAGACGCTGAGGTAAGCCAGCCAGAGAGACGCTGGTAGCCAGCAGAAGAGCGCTGCCCGTAGCCAGCAGAGAGACGCTGGCTAGCCAGCAGAGACCGCCCGGTTAGCCAGAAGAGAGACGCCTGGTAGCCAAGCACAGAGAGACGCTGGTAGCTCAGCAGATGAGACAGAGAGACGACCCTGGTAGCCAGCAGAGACCACAGAGAGACGATGGTAGCCAGCACAGAGAGACGCTTGGTAGACAGCCAGAGAGACGCTGCCGTAGCAGCAGAGAGAAGAGACGCTAGGTAGCCAGCAGAGAAGAGACGCTGGTAGGCCAGCCAGAGAGACGCCCCCTGCCCGTAGGCAGCACAGAGAGACGCTGCGTAGCCAGTCACCCAGAGTGACGCTGAGATAGCCAGCACAGAAGAGACGCCTGGCTACGAAAGCAGAGATAGAGAGACGCTGGTAGCCAGCAGAGTGACGCTGCGTAGCCAGCAGAGAGACGCTCGTAGCCAGCAGAGAGACGCTGGTAGCAGCCAGGAGTGACGTGCGTAGCAAGCCAGAGCAGGACCGCTGGTAGCCAGCAAAGGAGTGACGACTGGTAGACCAGCAGAGAGACGCTGGTAGCCAGAACAGGGTGTCGCTGGGTAGCCAGAAACAGAGAGACGATGGTAGCCAGCCCCCAGAGGACGCCCTGGTAGCCAGCAGAGAGACGCTGGGTAGGGGTATTACACAGGTTAGGTCGACCCACTCTCAGGAGAGTGTTGTAATTTTCATATGGACTAACTTTAATTAACTAAGTAATAGTGTTCTAGTGAGATTATTATCTGAATTAATTATATAGAATATATGCCTATACTTCTTAAATGGTGTGTTTGTCATGATGATGATGAAAGTATTGGAACACTGATTAACCTGATAAATATCTTGTGTTAGGGAACTATACAAACGTATTAGTCAGCGACTATTAGTGTGGATTCCCAGTTTTTAAAAATCTTTATTTACCCCCAGATAGGTATTTAAACCCAGTTATACAGGTTTGTTTTTAGCCCCCTAGATAGGTATTTCAAACACCTTAGACTGTGTATTTAAACCCCGTAGAAAGGTTTTTTTAAGCCCTCCCCTAGATAGGTATTTCAATCCTCTGACAGGGATATTTTAACCGACAGTCAGGTATTGCCACATGTTCCACTTCGTAATTATAAACTTTCAAATTGGAGATTTTTTTGTTTCGCTTTTCTACAGGCCCTTGCTTCAACTCTTGGGGACCTTGTTCACTCTTGGGGCATTGCTTCACTCTTGGGGCTTTGTTCATCTCTTGGGACTTGCTTCTCTATTGGCGACCTTGCTCTCACTTTGAGCGGACTTGTTCTCTCTTGCGGACCTTGTATAACTCTTGGGGCCATTGCCTTCACTCTTGGCGACCTTGTTCACTCTTGGGACCTTGCCTTCACTCTTGGCCGACCATTGTTCACTTGGGGACCTTGCTTCACTCTTGGGACATTGTGCTTCATCCTCTTGGGACCTTGTTCCACTCATTGCGCGACCTTGTGCAACTCTTGGCCGACCTTGTTCACTTCTTGGAGACCTTGTTCACTCTGGGGACCTTGTTCACTATTGCGCGACTTGATTCACTTTGGGACCTTGTATTCACTCTTGGGACCTTGCTTCACTCTTGGGACCTTGTTCACTTTTGGGACCTTGTTCACTTTGCGGACCTTGCTTCGCTCTTGGGACCCTTGTTAACTCTGGGGTCCTTGCTTCAAATCTTGGTGAACTTGCTTCACTCTTGCGGAACCTTGTTCACTCATTGAGCCATCTAGTTCACCTCTTGCGGACCTTAGCTTCACTCTTGGACCTACCTGCTTCACTTTGGGACCTTGTTCACTCTTGGGTCTTGGATTCACTCTTGGAGACCTTGCTTCACCCAATCTTGGGACATTGTTCACTCTGGGGACCTTGTTCACTCATGCGGCCTTCCTTGTTCACCTCTTGCCGGACCTTGTGTTCACTCTTGGGACCATGTTCACTCTTTGCGACCTTGTTCACTTCTTGGGACCTTGCCTGTTCACTCATTGCGGAACTTGTTCAATCTTGGGATCTGTTCTTTGGGAACTTTGTTCACTCTTGGGACCTTGCCTTCACTCTTGGGACTCGCTGTTCACTCTTGGGACCGTGTTCACTCTTGTGACCTTGGATCAATTTCTTGGGACCTTGCCTTCACTCTTTGAACACGACCTTGACTTCAATCTTGGGACCTTGTTCACTCTTGGGACCTGTGTGTTCATTCTTGCGGACATTGTTCACTATTCGGCGACCTTGCGCTCACCTTTGGGACTTGCTTCAATCTGGGAAGACCTTGCTTCACTCTTGGACGACCTTGTTCACTCTTGGGACCTTGCTTCACTTTGGCCTTAGCGACCCTTGTTCACTCTTTGGGACACTTGCTTCACTCTTTGGACCTTGTTACTCTTGGCGACCTTGTTCACTTTTGGGACCTTGTTCACTCTTGGGACCTTGCTTCACATCTTGGCGACCTTGTTCACTTCTTGGGACCTTGTTCATCTCTTGGGACCTTGTTCACATCTTATGATAGCTTGGCGACTTGTTGCAGACTCTTGCGGACGTTGCTTCACTTTGGGACACTCGCTTCACTCTTGGCGACCTGTTACTCTTGGGAATTGTTCACTTCTTGGGCGACCTTGTTCACTCTTGGGACCTTGCTCATCTTGGGACCTTGCTTCACTCTATGACGGACCTTGTTCACGCCTGCGAGACCTTGTTCACTCTTGCGGCTTGTTCAACTTTGGGACCTTGTTCAATCTTGGGACCTTGCTTCACTTCTTGCGAGACCTTGTTCACTCTTGCGGACCTTGTTCTTACTGGGACCTTGTTCACTATGGGGAACATTGTTCACTCTTGCCGGACCTTGTTTCACTCTTGCGAGAACCTTGTTCCTCTTGGGAACCTTGTTCACTCTCCCTGCGACCTTGTTCACTCTTGGGACATGTTACTCTTGGGACCTTGTTCACTCTTGGGGACCTTGTTCACTCTTGGGACATTGTTCACTCTGAGCGACCTTGTTCATCTTGGCACGACCTTGCTTCACTCTTGGGACCTTGTTCACTCTTGGGACCTTGTTCACTCTTGCGACCTTGTTCACTCTTGGGACCTTGTTCACTCTTGGGATCTTGTTCACTCTTGGGACCTTGTTCACTCTTGGGATCTTGTTCACTCTTGGGACCTTGTTCACTCTTGGGACCTTGTTCACTCTTGGGACCTTGTTCACTCTTGGGTCTTTGTTCACTATTGGGACTTTGTTCACTATTGGGACCTTATTCACTCTTGGGACCTTGTTCACTCTTGGGACCTTGTTCACTCTTGGGACCTTGTTCACTCTTGGGACCTTGTTCACTCTTGGGACCTTGTTCACTCTTGGGACCTTGTTCACTCGTGCGACCTTGTTCACTCTTGGGACCTTGTTCACTCTTGGGACCTTGTTCACTCTTGGGACCTTGTTCACTCTTGGGACCTTTTTCACTCTTGGGACCTTGTTCACTCTTGGGACCTTGTTCACTCTTGGGACCTTGTTCACTCTTGGGACCTTGTTCACTCTTGGGACCTTGTTCACTCTTGGGACCTTGTTCACTCTTGGGACCTTGTTCACTCTTGGGACCTTGTTCACTCTTGGGACCTTGTTCACTCTTGGGACCTTGTTCACTTTTGGGACCTTTTTCATCTTGGGCCATTGGCC
>NC_069447.1:6268613-6285956 GCF_026875155.1 Cherax quadricarinatus | reverse complement strand
AGGCGCTGGGCCAGAGAGGGCGCTGGTAGCCCGCAGAGTGAGCTGTAACACAGAGGACGCTGGTAGCCAGCAGAGAGACCTGGTAGCCACAGAGGAGGGTAGCCCGCAAGAGTGGTCCGCTAGGGGAGCCCGCAGAGGACGCTGGTAGCGGGAAAACTCCAAAGGGGCCAGAGCAAAGGGCGCTGGGAGCCAGCAAAAAGGGAGAACCCGGTAGCCAAATCGCGGGGGCCGAAGTACGCTGGTGAGCCCGCGAGAGACCCTGGTAGCAAAGAGAGGGACAGGAGTCGCTGGTGCCAGCCAAAATGACGGGAGCCAGCAGAGAGAGGGAAAAAAACGCTGGGATTTGCCAGCAGGAGAGGAGGGTACCAGCAGAGGACGTGGTTCCGCAAGGAGCTGGGTGCCAAAATGGGGGCCCCGGTTTTACGTGGTAGCCAGCAGAGAGACGTGGTAGCCCGGGGGGACGGGAGCCAGCAGGGGGACCTGGTACCAGCAAGGACCTGGTAGCACAGAGAGACGCTGGTAGCCAGAGAGAGACGCTGGTAGCCAGCAGAGAGACGCTGGTAGCCAGCAGAGAACAGAGGGACGCTGGTAGCCAAGCAGAGAGACCGCTGGTAGCAGCCAGAGATGCGCTTGTAGCAGCAGGAGAGACGCTGTAGCGAGCAAGACGGCTGGTAGCCAGCAGAGAGACGCTGGTAGCCAGCAGAGACGCTGGTAGCCAGCAGAGAGACGCTGGTAGCCAGCAGAGAGACGCTGGTAGCCAGCAGAGAGACGCTGGTAGCCAGCAGAGAGACGCTGGTAGCCAGCAGAGAGACGCTGGTAGCCAGCAGAGACGCTGGTAGCCAGCAGAGAGACGCTGGTAGCAGCAGAGACAGAGAAACGCTGGTAGCCAGCAGAGAGACGCTGTGTAGCAGCAGAGACGCGGTAAGCCAGCAGAGTGACGCTGGTAGCCTGCAGAGAGGACGCTTGGTAGCAGCAGAGGAGACGACTGGTAGCAGCAGAGAGACGCTGGTAGCCAGCAGAGAGACGCTGGTAGCCAGCAGAGACGCTGGTAGCCAGCAGAGAGACGCTGGTAGCCAGCAGAGAGACGCTGGTAGCCAGCAGAGAGACGCTGGTAGCCAGCAGAGACGCTGGTTAGCCAGGCATATGTGACGCTGGTAGCCAGCAGAACGAGACGATGTGTAGCACAGAAAGAGTGAGCTGGTAGCCAGCAGAGAGACGCTGTAGCCAGCAGAGAGACGTGGTAGCCAGCCAGAAGACGCTGGTAGCCAGCAGGTGACGCTGGTAGCCAGCAGAGAGACGCTGGTAGCCTGCAGAGAGACGCTGCGTAGCCAGCAGAGACGCTGATAGCAGCAGGAGAGACGCTGGTAGCCAGCAGAGAGACGCTGGTAGCCAGCAGAGCAGAGTGACGCTGTGTAGCCAGCAGAGAGGACGCTGTGGTAGCCAGCCAAGAAGTTAGTGACGCTTGGTAGCAAGCTCAGAGAGACGCTGGTAGCCAGCAGCCAGAGAGACGCTGGTAGCCAGCAGAGAGGCGTGAGTAGCCAGCAGAGACCGCTGGTAGCCAGCAGAGAGACGCTGGTAGCCAGCAGAGACGCGGTGCCAGCAGGGAACAGACACAGAGAGACGCTTGGTCGCCAGCAGAGAGACGCTGGAGCCAGCAGAGAGAGCTGGTAGCCAGGCAGAGAGACGCTGGTAGCAGCAGAGAGTGACGCTGGTAGCCCAGCAGGAGGAGACCGCTTGTAGCCAGCAAGAGAGACGCTGGTAGCCAGCAGAGAGACGTTGGTAGCCAGCAGAGAGACGCCTGGTAGCCAAGCAGAGAGACGCTTGGTATGCCAGCAGAGACGCTGGTAGCCAGAGAGAGACGCTGGTAGCCAGCAGAGCAAGAGAGCGCTGGTAGCCAGCAGAGAGGACGCTGGTAGCCAGCAGAGAAGAGACGCGGTAGCAGCAGAGAAGAGACGCTGGTAGCAGAGAGAGACGCTGGTAGCCAGCCAGAGAGACGCTGGTAGCCAGAAGAGAGACGCTGGTAGCCATGCAGAGAGACGCAGGTAGCCAGCAGAGAGACGCTGGTAGCCAGCCAGAGGGACGTGGTAGCCAGCAGAGAGACGCTGGGAGAACCAGCAGAGAGGGACGCTGGTAGGCAGGCAGAGTGACGCTGGTTAGCCAGCAGAGAAGAAGAGAAGAGACGATGGTAGCAGCAGTGACGCTGGTAGCCAGCAGAGAGACGCTGGTAGCCAGCAGAGTGACGCTGGTAGCCAGCAGAGAGACGCTGGTAGCCAGCAGAGAGACGCTGGTAGCCAGCAGAGAGGACGATGGTAAGCAGCAGAGAGGACGTGGTAGGGGTTATGGAGACCCACTCTCAGGAGAGTGTAATTTTCATATGGACTAACTTTAATTAACTAGTAATAGTGTTCTAGTGAGTTATTTTGTATTAATTATATAGAATATATGTATACTTCTTAAAGGTGAGTTTGTCCATGATGATGATAAAGTATTGACCACCTGATTAACCTGACGTAATTCTTGTGTAGGAATATACAAAGTATTAGTGGAGTTAGTGTGGATTAGTTTTAAAAAACTTTATTTACCCCCAGATAGGTATTTAAACCCCGTAGACAGGTTTTTTTTAGCCCCCTAGATAGGTATTTCAACACCTTAGACAGGTATTTAAACCCCGTAGACAGGTTTTTTTAAGCCCCCTAGATAGGTATTTCAACACCTTAGACAGGTATTTTAACCGCCAGACAGGTATTGCAGTCCACTTCGTCATTATAAACTACAAATTGGAGATTTTTTTGTTTCGTTTCTCAGGCCTTGTTCACTCTTGGGACCTTGTTCACTCTTGGGGCATTGTTCACTCTTGGGGCATTGTTCACTCTTGGGACCTTGTTCACTCTTGGGACCTTGTTCACTCTTGGGACCTTGTTCACTCTTGGGACCTTGTTCACTCTTGGGGCATTGTTCACTCTTGGGACCTTGTTCACTCTTGGGACCTTGTTCACTCTTGGGACCTTGTTCACTCTGGGGACCTTGTTCACTCTTGGGACCATGTTCACTCTTGGGACCTTGTTCACTCTTGGGACCTTGTTCACTCTTGGGACCCTTGTTTCACTCTTGGGACCTTGTACACTTGGGGACCTTGTTCACTTTGGGACCTTGTTCACTCTTGGGACCTTGGTTCACTCTTGGACCTTGTTCATCTTGGGACTTGTCCACTCTTGGGACCTTGTTCACTCTTGGGACCTTGTTACACCTCTTGGGGGGCCCTTGATCACTCTGGGGGACCTTGTTCAATCTTGGACCCTTGTTCACTCTTGGAACCTTGTCACTCTTGTTGGGGGACATTTCTTGTTCCTCTTGGGACCCTTGTTCACTCTTGGACCTTGTTACTCTTGGGGACGTTGTTCACTCTTGGGACCTTGTTCACTCTTGGGAACCTTGTTCACTCTTGGGAATTGTTCACTCTGGGGACCTTGTTCCACTCATGGGACCTTGTTCACTCTTGGGACCTGTTCACTCTTGGGACCTTGTTCACTATTGGGACCTTGGTTCATCTTGGGACCTTGCACTCCTTTTCACTCTTGGGACTTGTTCACTCTTGGGATCTTGTTCACTCTTGGACCTTGTTCACACTTGGGACCTTGTCACTCTTGGGGACCTTTGTTCACTCTTGGGACCTTGTTCCACTTTGTGGACCTTGTTCCCACTCTTGGGACCTTGTTCATTTGAGACCTTGTTCAATCTTGGGGCCTTGATTCTCTTGGGACTTTGTTTCATTCTTGGGACCTTGTTCACTCTTGGGACCTTGTTCACTCTTGGGACCTTGTTCACTCTGGGGACCTTGTTCACTCTTGGGACCTTGTTCACTCTTGGGACCTTGTTCACTCTTGGGACCTTGTTCACTCTTGGGACCTTGTTCACTCTTGGGACCTTGTTCACTCTTGGGACCTTGTTCAATCTTGGGACCTTGTTCACTCTTGGGACCTTGTTCACTCTTGGGACCTTGTTCACTCTTGGGACCTTGTCTACTCTTGGGACATTGTTCACTTTGGGACCTTGGTCACTCTTGGGGGACCTTGTTCACTCTTGGGACCTCGTTCACTCTTGGGACCTCGTTCACTTTGGGACCTTGTTCACTCTTGGGGAACCTTGTTACTCTTGGACCTTGTTCACTCTTGGGACCTTGGCTCAATCTTGGGCCCATTGTTCACTCCTGGGACCTTTGTTCACTCTTGGGACCTTGTTCACTCTTGGACCTTGTTCACTCTTGGGACCTTGTTCACTCTTGGGACCTTGTTCACTCTTGGGACCTTGTTCACTCTTGGGACCTTGTTCACTCCTGGGACCTTGTTCACTCTTGGGACCTTGTTCACTCTTGGGACCTTGTTCACTCTTGGGACCTTGTTTCATGTGGGGACCTTGTTCACTCCTGCGACCTTGTTCACTCTTGGGACCTTGTTCCACTTTGGGAACTTGTTCACTCTTGGGACCTTGTTACTTTGGGACCTTGTTCCACTCTTGGACCTTGTTCACTCTTGGGACCTTGTTCACTCCTGGGACCTTGTTCACTCTTGGGGACCTTGTTCACTTTGGTGACCTTGTTCACTCTTGGGAACCTTGTTCACTCTTGGGACCTTGTTCACTCTTGGGACCTTGTTCACTCTTGGGACCTTGTTCACTCTTGCGACCTTGTTCACTCTTGGGACCTTGTTCACTCTTGGGACCTTGTTCACTCTTGCGACTTGTTCACTCTTGGGACTTGTTCACTATTGGGCATTGTTCATTTGGGACCTTGTTCACTTCCTGTGACTTGTACTCTCTTGGACCTTGTTCACTCTTGGGACCTGTTCACTCTTGGGGACCTTGTTCACTCTTGGACTTGTTCACTCCTGCGACTTGTTCACTCTTGGGACCTTGTTCACTCTTGGGACCTTGTTCACTCTTGGAGACCTTGTTCACTCTTGGGGCCTTTTTGGGGCCTTTTTTCCTTTGGGACCCTTTTTCCTCTTGGGGCCTTGTTTACTCGGGACCTTTTGTTTACTCTTGGGACCTTGTTCACTCTTGGGACCTTGTTATCTTGGGACCCTTTTTACTCTTGGGGGCCTTGTTCATCTTGGGGGCCTTTTTCACTTTGGGACCTTGTTCATTTGGGACCTTGTTCACTTTGGGACTTTTTCACTCTTTGGGGCCCTTTTTCCTCTTGGGACCTTTTTCACTCTTGGACCTTGTTCACTTTGGGACCTTGTTACTTTGGGACTTGTTCCCCTCCCCTTTTTTTGGGGGGCCTTGTTCCTTTGGGACCCTTTTTCACTCTTTGGGACCCTTTTTACTCTTGGGCCTTGTTCATTGGGACCTTGTTCCTTTGGGACCTTTTCACTCTTGGGCCTTGTTCACCCCTTTGGGGGCCTTTTTCACTCTTGGGACTTGTTCACTCTTTGGGGGTTGTTTCACTCTTGGGACCTTGTTCATCTTGGGACCTTGTTCACTTTGGGCCTTTTTTCACTTGGGACCTTTTTCATCTTGGGGCCCCTTTTTCCCCTTTTGGGGCCCCTTTTTCACTTTGGGACCCTTTTTACTCTTTGGGGCCTGTTATTTGGGCCTTGTTCTTTGGGCCCGTTCATCTTTGGGGCCCTTTTTCACTCTTGGGACCTTGTTTTATCTTGGGACCTTGTTCACTCTTGGGGGCCTTTTTCACTCTTTGGGGCCTTTTCCTCTTGGGCCTTTTTCACTTTGGGACCCTTTTTCACTCTTGGGACCTTGTTTTATCTTGGGCCTTTTTCATCTGGACCTTTTTCACTCTTGGGCCTTGTTCATTTGGGACCTTGTTTTCCTTTGGGACCTTGTTCACTTTGGGACCCTTTTTCACTCTTGGGACCCTTTTTTCCTTTGGGACCTTTTTCCCCCCTTGGGGCCTTGTTCACTTTGGGCCTTGTTCACTTGGGAACTTGTTCACCCTTTTGGGGCCTTTTCATCTTGGGCCTTGTTACTTTGGGACCTTTTTCACTCTTGGGATTGTTCACTCTTTTGGGACCTTGTTCACTTTGGGGCCCTTGTTCACTCTTGGGGCCTTGTTCACTATTGGGACCTTGTTCACTCTTGGGACCTTGTTCACTCTTGGGACCTTGTTCACTCTTGGGACCTTGTTCACTATTGGGACCTTGTTCACTCTTGGGACCTTGTTCACTTTTGGGACCTTGTTCACTCTTGGGGCCTTGTTCACTCTTGGGACCTTGTTCACTCTTGGGACCTTGTTCACTCTTGGGACCTTGTTCATTCTTGGGACCTTGTTCAATCTTGGGACCTTGTTCACTCTGGGACTCTTGTTCCACTCTTGGGACCTTGTTCATTTTGGGACCTTGTTCATCCTTGGGACCTTTGTTCACTCTGGGACCTTGTTCACTCTTGCGGACCATGTTCACTCTTGCGGACATTGTTTCACGCTTGGGACCTTGTTCACTCTTGGGACCATGTTCCACTCTTGCGACCTCTGTTCACTCGTGGGACCTTGTTCACTCTTGGGTCCTTGTTCATCTTGGGCCTGGTTTCACTCTTGGGACCTTGTTCACTCCTGGGACTTGTTCACTCTTGGTTACCTTGTTCACTCTTGGACCTTGTTCATATTGGGTCCTTGTTCACTCTTGGGACTTGTTTCAATCTTGGGATATTGTTCACTCTTTGGGGACACTTGTACTCTCTTGGGACACTTGTTCACCTTGGGGACCTTGTTCACTCTTTGGACCCTTGTTCACTTTCGGCGACCTTGTTCAATCATGGGCCATGTTCACTCTTGCGACCTTGTTTCACTCTTGGGACCTTGTTCACTCTTGGGTCCATGGTGCACTCTTGCGACCTTGTTCACTGTGGGACCTTGTTCATACTTGGGACCATGGTCACTCTTGCGACTCTGTTCTTGTTTCCACTCTTGGGACCTTGTTCACTCTTGGGACCATGTTCTACTCTTGCACGTCCTTGTTCACTTTGGGACTGTTCACTACATGGGACCTTGTTCACTCTTGGGACCTTGTTCACTCTTGGGACCTTGTTCACTTATGGGACTTGTTCACTCTTGGACCTGATTCACTCTTGGGACCTTGTTCAATCTTGGGACCTTATTCACTCTTGGGACCTTGTTCCACTCTTGGGACCATTGTTCACTCTTGGGACCCTTTTTCAATCTTGGACATTGTTCACTCTTGGGATCTTGTTCATCTCTTGGGACCGTGTTTCACTCTTGAGGTCCTTGCTCACTCTTGGCGACTTGTTCACTCTTGGGACCTTGTTCACTCTTGGGATCTTGTTCTCTCTTGGGACCTTGTTCACTCTTGGGATCTAGTTCACTCTGTGGGACCTTGTTCACTCTTGGGACCTTGTTCACTCTCTGGGACCTTGTGCCACTCTTGGGTCTTTGTTCCCCTCACTATTGGGACTTTGTTCAACTATTGGGACCTTATTCACTCTTGGGACACTTGTTCATTCTTGGGACTTGTTCACTTGGGGACCTTGTTCACTCTTTGGACCTTGCTTCACTCTTGGGACATTGTTCACTCTTGGGTCCCTTGTTCAACTCGTGCGACTTGTTCACTCTTGGGACCTTGTTCACTCTTGGGGTCCTTTTTCACTCTTGGGACCTAGTTCACTCCTGGGACCTTGTTCAACTCTTGGGCCTTGTTCACTCTTGGGACCTTGTTTCACTCTTGGGACCTTGTTCACTCATGGGAACCTTGTTCACCGTGCGAACTTGGTTCACTTTGGGCCTTGTTCACTCTTGGGACCTTGTTCTCTCTTGGCGACCTTGTTCTCTCTTAGGTACCTTGTTCACTCTTGGGACTTGTTCTCTCTTGGGACCTTGTCATCTTGGGTCTTGCTTCACCTCTTGGGACTTGTTCACTCGTGCGAACCTTGTTCTCTTTTGGCGGACCTTGTTCATATTGGGACATTGTTCACATTGGGACTTGTTCACTCTTGGGACATGTTCACTCTTGGGACCTTGTTCACTCTTGGGACCTTGTTCAACTCTTGGACCTTGTTCACTTCTTGGGACAGTGTTCTCTTGGGGACCTTGTTCTGTCTTGGGACACTTGTTTCAATCTTGGGTCCTTGTTCACTTTGGACCATGTTCACTCTTGGGGGACCTTGTTCACTCTTGGGACCTTGTTCACTCTTGGGACCTTGTTCACTCTTGGGACTTGTTCACTATTGTGGACCTGCGTTCACTCTTGGGACCTTGGTCCACTCTTCGGGTCCTTGTTACTCTTGGGACCATCATGATCACTCTTGGGTCCTTAGTTCATCTTGGGGACTTGTTCACTCTTGGGACTTGTTCACTCTTGGGACCTTGTTCACTCTTGGGACCTTGTTCCACTAGTGGGACCCTTGTTCACTATTGGGTCCTTGTTCACTTTGGTCCTGTGTTCACTCTTGGGAACTTGTTTCACTATTGGGACCTTGTTCTACATATTGGGACACCTTGTTCAATCTGGGACCTTGTTCACTCTTGGGGACCTTGTTCAATCTTGTGGACTTGTTCACTCTTGGGACCTTGATCAATATTTCAGGGACTTTGTTCACTTTGGGGACCTTGTTTCAACTCTTTGGGGCCCTTGTTCTCTTGGGACCTTGTTCACTCTTGGGCCTTGTTCACTCTTGGGACACCTTTTTCAATTTTGGGACCTTGTCACTCTTGGGACCTTGTTCACTCTTGGGACTTTGTTCACTCTGGGACCTTGTTATTTTGGGGGTGACCTTGTTCACTAGGGACCTTGTTCATCTTGGCGACCTTGTCACTCTTGGGACACATGTTCACGACTCTTTGCGACCTTGTTTCACTCTGGACCTTGTTCCACTCTCGGGTCCTTGCTTCACTCTTATTGCGTCCTTGTTCACTCTTGGGACCTTGTTCACTCTTGGGACCTTGTTCACTCTTGGGACCTTGTTCAATCTTCCGGGACCGTTCCACTCTTGGACATTGTTCACTTTTGGGACCTTGTTCACTCTGGTGTCTTGTTCATATTTGGGACCTTGTTCAATCTTGGGATCCTTTGTTCTCTTTTGGACCTTGTTCAACTCTTGGGGTCCTCTTGTTCACTCATGGGACCATGTTCACTCTTGCGACTTGTTCACTCTTGGGACCCTTGTTCACTCTTGGGACCATGGATTCACTCTTGCTCGACCTTGTTACTCGTGGGTCCTTGTTCACTCTAGGGGACCATGTTCTCTTCTTGAGACCTTGTTCACTCTTGGGACCTCTTGTTTTCTCTCCTTGGGACCATGTTCACTCCTGCGACCTTGTTCACCTGTGGGACATTGTTCACCTATTGGGACTTGTACTCTTGGGACCTTGTTCACTCTTGGGACTTGTCTCACTCCTGGGACCTTGTTCACTCTCGGGACTTTGTTCACTCTTGGGGCTTGTTTCACTCTTGGGAACCTTGTTACACTCCTTGGGACAACTTGTTCACTTTTTGGGACCTTGTGCACTCTTTGGGTCCTTGTTTCATCTTGCGGGACCTTGTTCACACTCTTGGATCTTGTTCACTTATTGGGACACCTTTGTTCACTCTTGGGACCTTGCTCACTCGTGCGACTTGTTCACTCTTGGGAACCTTGTTCACTCTTTGGATCTTGTTCACTCTTGGGACTTGTTCATCTTGGGGTTCTTGTTTCACTATGGGACCTTGTTCACTCTCTTGGGACCTGGTTTCACTCTTGGGACATTGTTCAATCTGGGACCTTGTTCACTCTTGGGACCTTGCTTCACTCTTGGGACCTTGTGTGCAACTCTTGCGACCTTGTTCACTCTTGGGACCGTGTTCTCTCTAGGGACCTTGTTCACTTTTGGGACCTTGTTCACTCGTGCGACCTTGTTCGCTTCTTGCGACCTTGTTCACTCTTGGGACACATGTTCACCTTCTTGCCGCATTGTTCACTCTAGGGACCTTGTTCACTCATGCGACCTTGTTCACTTCTTGCAGACCTTGTTCCACTACTTGGGACCATGTGTCACTACTTGCGCATGTTCACTCTTGTGGACCTTGTTCACTCTTGGGGACCCTATTGTTCCACTCTTGCGACCTTGTTCACTTCTGTGGGACCTTGTGCAACTCTTGGGTCCTTTGTTCACTCTTGCGGACACATGTTCACATCTTGCGACCTTGTTCACTTTGGGACCTTGTTCCACTCTTGGACCTTGTTCATTTTGGGAATAATGTCCAGGACAACAAGTGTTTTTGATAAAATATGTTTAAATGTTTGGTTTAAGATTGTCTTTTTCTTGAAGTTGTTGATAACTTAAAATCCTGTTGGTAATATTTATGGTAATGAATGTTTATGACAAAGTTACTTCTGATCATGGATCTAGTCACAGTTATTTATTATAATGTAAACTAATAATGAAATTAGAGGCGATAACTTAACACCAGTGTTGTTGACAAAGTGAAAGGAAAATATTGGGTTCTATCGCTGAAAAAGTTTGGGGACAATTAATTAAAAGCTCAGAGAATTACGTTGGAAGGTGTCTGAGGGAGAACTACCTGTGGAGAATCTGAGTGTGAGTACTGCGATTTATTAATATATGACTGGGCGGTGGACCCATTAGGTTGAGTGGTGGCTCCCAGGTCTTCGCAGGGTACTGCTGAGATTGTAGTGGTGCTAGTTTGTGGAGGTTTTGCTGCTTGCGGTGGTGATGCTAGATGCAGGAGAATGAGGATAGTATAAGTAGCACTAGTGGGACGGTGTCTGCTAGTCGGTGGTGTTGCTAGTGATGCGTGTTGCTAATCGTGGCGTTGCTAGTTGGAGACTAACATTAAACGGAGTAAGTTGGTACTGGAAGGACTAGTTGGAAATTTCTGGTGGTACTGACATTAATGGAAGGAGAAGACGAAGTGGCACTGGTGGAGGAATTAATGGCGATAATATTAATGCTGTCATTAATGGAGGAAGAGTTAGAGGAGCTGGTAGCACTCGGCCCTGTGCCAGAGCTTAACACTTCTTCCTCCAAATGCTCCTCTTGATCTTCAAGTCTACGTTGTCTAGTTTCCAGTTTGACAACAAATTTAAGAATATTGTTACGTGTTTCTGAAATAAGAACATGACATAAGAACAGAAACTTGCATCAATCCTGCTGACTCATAATAAACACGTTCTTCTCACACTCAAACTTACTCATATATTTCTCTAAACTATTTATGAAACTACACATGGCGTTAGCTTCCATCACTAACTGGCACAGTTTTCCTCTCTTCTACAATTGTACCTCTAAGCCGTTACTTTCCTATTTCAGATTCTTGGTTAGAAAGTCTCAGCAGCGTGATAACTTAATTTCACCTGTATTCCATATGTACTTCAATTATCGATCTCACATTACACTTTTCTAGAGAGTGATGGTAAATGGTTCTCATTATTATTATAATCAAGGGAGAAGCGCTAAACCCGAAGGATTATACAGTGCCTGGGGGGGGGGATGTGGAAGGTATTCAGGCTTAATTCGGGGAACTGGAGCACAGATCAAATTCCCTAAATCAAGAGCCCCTCACCAACATCAAGGAACCTTCCTTGAGGGGGAAAAATGGTTCTCAGTTTGTCTTGGATTCAAAATTCCGTAATTAGTAGAATAATTTTGTAATCCTACTCAGTATGTTTACCAATGCATTTATCTTCATTCCGTACTATGAGGACCAGAACTGCACAGCATCATTGTAATAATATTTATTAGAAGGAAGATTTCACATTGAGTGACTACTTCGATCACAACACAGAATCAGCTTAAGTAAAAGACATATTTAGTAAGAAGGGATCCGGTGAAGTAGGGAAGGGATGGGAATATGAGATGTGCATTGATCTGTGCAATGTGGAACACAAAGAGTAGTAGTAAACAGAGTAAAGTCTGAGGAGGCTATTCTGAAAAGCTCTGGTCCACAAGGCACAGTACTCTCTCCCATCCTGTTCCTCATCCTCATATCTGACATAGACAGGGATGTAAGCCACAGTGCCGTGTCTTCCTTTGCAGATGACGCCCGAATTTGCATGACAGTGTCCTCCATTGGAGACACTGCAAGACTCCAGGTAGACATCAACCAAATCCTTCAGTGGGCTGCAGAAAACAATATGAAGTTCAACGATGAGAAATTTGAATTACTCCGATATGGAAAATTGGAAAAAGTGAGGAAATTAAAACTATATAGGAGTATAAAACAAATTCCAACCACACAATAGAACGAAAAACTATTGTAAAAGAAATGGGAGTGATAATATCAGAGGATCTCACTTTCAAACACCAGAACATTGTATCAATCGCATCTGATAGAAAAAAATGGCAGGATGGATAATGAGAACCTTCAAAACTAGGGATGCCAAGCCCATGATGACACTCTTCAGGTCGCTTGTTCTATCTAGGCTGGAATATTGCTGCACACTAACACCACCTTTCAAGGCAGGTGAAATTGCTGACCTAGAAAATGTACAGACAAGTTTCACGGCGCGCATAATGGAGATAAAACACCTCAATTGAACATTAAAATGGTATGAAATACCGACAGATTGTTAGGTAAGACACATATGCAACAGTTAGGTATCTTTATTTCGAAACGTTTCGCCTACACAGTAGGCTTCTTCAGTCGAGTACAGAAAGGTTGATAGAAGCAGAAGATACTTGAAGACGATGTAATCAGTCCATCACCCTTAAAGTTTTGAGGTGGTCAGTCCCTCAGTCTGGAGAAGAGCATTGTTCCGTTGTCTGAAACAATATGAAGTTGAAGTGACAGAATGGGGCCTTTATATAGTGCCAGGAGGTGAGACGTAGGTTGCTTTGGGAGGGCAGGTCCTTCTCAACCCAGCCGTTCTCACTATAGAGGTTGTCGAAGTGGTCTGTACCAAGATACCCTTGTGTTGCAGTGTCTGACAGAAAAATTAAAATGGTATGAAATACCGACAGATTGTTAGGTAAACACATATGCAAAAGTTAGGTATCTTTATTTCGAAACGTTTCGCCTACACAGTAGGCTTCTTCAGTCGAGTACAGAAGGGTTTATAGAAGCAGAAGATACTTTGAAGACGATGTAATCAGTGCATCACCCTTAAAAGTTTGAGGTGGTCAGTCCCTCAGTCTGGAGAAGAGCATTGTTCCGTTGTCTGAAAAACAATTGAAGTTGAAGTGACAGAATGGGGCCTTTATTAGTGCCAGGAGGTGAGACGTAGGTTTCTTTGGGGGGGCAGGTCCCTTCTCAAACCCAGCCGTTCTCACTAGTAGAGGTTTTTCGAAGTGGTCTGTACCCAAGATACCCTTGTGTTGCAGTGTCTGACAGAATTAACATTAAAATGGTATGAAATACCGACAGATTGTTAGGAAGAAAACATATGGGAACAGTTAGGTATCTTTTTTCGAAACGTTTCGCCTACACAGTAGGGTTTTTCATCGAGTACAGAAAGGTTGATAGAAGCAGAAGATACTTGAAGACGATGTAATCAGTCCATCACCCTTAAAGTTTTGAGGTGGTCAGTCCCTCAGTCTGGAGAAGAGCATTGTTCCGTTGTCCCGAAAAAATAAGAAGTTTTAAGTGACAGAAAAGGGGGGCCTTTTTATAGTCCAGGAGGGGAGACGTAGGTTCTTTTGGGGGGGCAGGGCCTTCTCAAACCCAGGGCCGTTCCCACTAGTAGAGGTTTTCGAAGTGGTCCGTAACCCAAAATAAACCCCTTTTTTGCAGTGTCCCACAGAATGAACATTAAAATGGTATAAATACCGACAGATTGTTAGGTAAACACAATGCAACAGTTAGGGTTTTCATATTTTAGAAGGCTGGGTTTTAAAGGGCCCGCCCCCCCAAAGGAACCTACTTCCCCACCTCTTGGCACTATAAAAAAGGGCCCCATTCTGTCCCCTTTAACCTTTTATATGTTTCAGACAAGGAACAATGGGGTCTTCTCCGGGCTGAGGAAATGACCACCTCAAAACTTTTAAAGGGGGATGGGCGAATTTCATCGTCTTCAAGTATTTTCTGCTTCATCACCCCTTTTGTACTCGACTGGGAAAAGCCCACTGTGTAGGGGAAACGTTTCGAAAAAAAAGAACCTAACTGTTGCATAAGTGTCTTACCAACAAAACTGCGGAAATTTCCCTACCATTTTAAAAGTTCATTCGTCAACACTGCAACACAAGGGGACTTTGGAAAAGAAACCCCTTCGACAACCTCTACCCAGGAACGGTTTGGGGGGAGAAGGGCCCGCCCCCCCAAAGCAACCCCACTCCACCTCCGGCCCCTATATAAAGGGGCCCCAATTTTGTCAAATTCAACTTTATATTGTTTCAGACAACGGAACAAGCCCCTCTCCCGACTGAGGGACTACCACCCAAAACTTTAAGGGGGTGGACTGATTACATCGTCTTAAAAAATCTTCTGGGTCATCAACCTTTTTTGTACTCACTGAAGGGAACCTACTGGGTAAGGGGAAACGTTTTCGAAATAAAGATTTCCTAAAAGGGTTTCATAGGGGTCTTTCCTAACAATCGTCCCATATTTTTTATACCATTTTTAAAAGTTCATTCTGTCAGACACGGGAAAACAAGGGTATCTTGGTACAGACCCACTTCGACAACCTCTAAAGTGAAACGGCTGGGTTTTAGAAAGGGCATGCCCTCCCAAAGCAACCTACTCTCACCTCCTGGCAAAATTTTAAAAGGCCCCTTTTTTTTCACTTTAACTTCATATTTTTTTCAGACAACCCAACAATGCTCTTCTCAAAACTGAGGGACTGCCCACCTCAAAATTTAAGGTGATGCACTGATTACATCGTCTTCAAGTATCTTCTGCTTCTATCAACCTTTCTGTACTCGACTGAAGAAGCCTACTGTGTAGGCAAAACGTTTCGAAATAAAGATACCTACCTGTTGCATATGTGCCCTTACCTAACAATCTGTCGGTATTTAAAAAGAAATTTTAATGTTCATTCGTCAACACTGCAACACAAGGGTATCTTGGTACAGACCACTCGACAACCTCTACTAGTGAGAACGGCTGGGTTGAGAAGGACCTGCCCTCCCAAAGCAACCTACGTCTCACCTCCTGGCACTATATAAAGGCCCCATTCTGTCACTTCAATTTCCCATATTGTTTCAGACAACGGAACAATGTCTTCTCCAGACTGAGGGACTGACCACCTCAAAACTTTAAGGGTGATGGACTGATTACATCGTCTTCAAGTATCTTCTGCTTCTATCAACCTTTCTGTACTCGACGAAGAAGCCTACTGTGTAGGCGAAACGTTTCGAAATAAAGATACCTAACTGTTGCATATGTGTCTTACCTAAAAATTCTGTCGGTATTTCATACCATTTTAATGTTCATTCTGTCAGACACTGCAACACAAGGGTATCTTGGGTTACAGACCCCTTCGACAACCTCTACTAGGGAGAACGGCTGGGTTTGAGAAGGACCTGCCCTCCCAAAGCAACCTACGTCTCACCTCCCTGGCACTAAAATAAAGGCCCCCATTCTGTCACTTCAACTTTCATTTTGTTTCAGACAACGGAACAATGCTCTTCTCCAGACTGAGGGACTGACCACCTCAAACTTTAAGGGTGATGGACGGGATTACATCGTCTTCAGTATTTTCTGCTTCTATCAACCTTTCTGTACTCGACCTGAAGAAGCCTACTGTGTAGGCGAAACGTTCGAAATAAAGATCCCTAATGTTGCATATGTGTCCTTACCTAACAATCTGTCCGTATTTCATACCATTTTAATGTTCATTCTGTCAGAACTGCAACACAAGGTATCTTGGTACAGACCACTTCGAAACCTCTACTAGTGAGAACGGCTGGGTTTGAGAAGGACCCCTGCCCTCCCAAAGCAACCTACGTCTCACCTCCTGGCACTATATGAAGGCCCCCATTCTTGTCACTTCAACTTCATATTGTTTCAGACAACGGAACAATGCTCTTCTCCAGACTGAGGGACTGACCACCTCAAAATTTTAAAGGGTGATGGACTGATTACATCGTCTTCAAGTATCTTCTGCTTCTATCAACCTTTCTGTACTCGACTGAAGAAGCCTACTGTGTAGGCGAAACTTTTTCGAAAAAAAGATACCTAACTGTTGCTTTATGTGTCTTACCTAACAATCTGTCGGTATTTCATACCTTTTTAAATGTTCATTCTGTCAGACACTGCAACACAAGGGTATCTTGGTACAGACCACTTCGACAACCTCTACTAGTGAGAACGGCTGGGTTTGAGAAGGACCCTCCCCTCCCAAAGCAACCTACGTCTCACCTCCTGGCACTATATAAAGGCCCCATTCTGTCACTTCAACTTCATATTGTTTCAGACAACGGAACAATGCTCTTCTCCAGACTGAGGGACTGACCACCTCAAAACTTTAAGGGTGATGGACTGATTACATCGTCTTCAAGTATCTTCTGCTTCTATCAACCTTTCTGTACTCGACTGAAGAAGCCTACTGTGTAGGCGAAACGTTTCGAAATAAAGATACCTAACTGTTGCATATGTGTCTTACCTAACAAAACACCTCAATTACTGGGAACGCCTAAAGTTCCTCGACCTGTACTCCCTGGAACCCAGGCGGGAGAGGTATATGATTATATACACCTGGAAAATTATAGAGGGATTAGTATCAAACTTGCACACGAAAATCATGGAGTACAGGTTGAGGAACTTCAGTCGTTCTCAGTAATTGAGGTGTTTTATCTCCGTTATGCGCGCCTTAAAGATTCTCTGTACATTTTCTAGGTCAGCAATTTCACCTGCCTTGAAAGGTGCTGTTAGTGTGCAGCAATATTCCAGCCAAGATAGAACTAGCGATCTGAAGAGTGTCATCATGGGCTTGGCACTCCTAGTTTTGAAGGTTTCTATTATCCATCCTGCCAATTTTCTAGCAGATGCGACTGATACAATGTTATGGTTCTTGATCACTCTCAGGTCATTGACGTTAGTTTCTCGCTCTATTGTGTGGTTGTAATTTGTTTTATATTCCTATGAAATTTTAATTTCTTCACGTTAACCACATCGGAGTAATTGAAATTTCTCATCGTTGAACTTCACATTGTTTTCTGCAGCCCATTGAAAGATTTGATTGATGCCCGCCTGGAGTCTAGTAGTTTCTTCATTGGAGGACACTGTTATGCAGATCCGGGTGTTATCTGCAGGGGAAGACACGGTACTTGTCTATGTCCGATATGAGTATGAGGAACAATACGGGAGGGAGTAATATGCCTGTCGGAACAGAGCTTTTCACCGTAGCCGCCTCAGAATTTACTAAGTGGTGTGTGGTCTTACGTTGTGTGGTTTTCTGTTCTGTGGTCTTCTGGGTTGGTCTTTTGGGTGTAGTCTTTTTGATTTT
>NC_069447.1:6179043-6268113 GCF_026875155.1 Cherax quadricarinatus | reverse complement strand
TTTGTTCTTAACCTTGAGTGCTCCCGTGACACTTATTGTGATTATACTGTGGATATACACATAAAAATTTTTTTGTTCCGCGGGGGATTCGTGAAGTGTTTACCTCTCATGTCTTAATAAAACCCCTAGCTGTCCCTGTCCAAGGCCCACCAACAACCTCCAAACAACAAAAACTGCTGAGTCAGTTTTAAAAATTTTTTCTGCTAAAACCGTAACAGTTTTTCAATACAAAAGGGAAAGATTTCTTGTTATCTACCTATGACTACAATTCAAAATATAAGGCGGGAAGAACTAAAACCATAAATGAAAAGAAAGAAACCAAAGTTTTTTCTTTTCTTTTGCCAAACAAGTCGAGAAAAACATCCAGATTTGGGGGCCCCTACTTAACAAGATGGGTCCACACAGATGACGAAAGGAAATATGAGCTACCCAAGCCCAATATGACTCAGTTTTTGGGAAAGCCCAACCAACTGAGAGTCGAAAATCTAAAAAAATTTTTATGAAGAGCCACAAATTTCTTTAACACAAGCCTATCCGTGTTATCCTGACCCCAAATGCTTCAAAACAGGCAAAACAGCCCATGCCCGGGGCCCCAGGGCCAGACTCAGGGAACTCGGTTACAAAACGCGGGGAACCCCTGTCACGAGCTTTTACCATCGTATGGAGAGGGAGCAGGATGGGGGGTCTCCCACAGTTACTAAAAAAAAACAGACATAGCCCCACTCCAAAAAGGGGGGCAAAAAAAGCAACAGCAAAGAATACAAACCGAGACTAGTCCAATCACAAAAAATTTTAAGGGCCCTAAGAAGAAGTTTTCCCCAACCCATCAAATCCCATCAGTTACAAAAAACCCAGGGCAGCATGGGTTTAAAACAGGTCGCCGGTGTCGTCCCCAACACGGGTCACACGACAAGGCCCCTAATAAATAAAGCCCCAAAAAAAATGCAGATATATAACACAGATTTTGCAAAACCCTTTCGACAAGGTGACAATGGTGAAATTAGCGCCAAAAATCGTCCCAAAGGGAATAACAGGAAAATTTGGGAGATTGTCTATAATTCCCCACAACAAACCAGGATAGTATCAACAAGTAAAGTCCAGCAGCTACGGAAAAAAACCTTTTCCACAAGGCACAGTCTCGCCCCATCTTGTTTCTTTTCCTCATATCTGATATGAAAGAATGTCAAAACCCCAGCACCCCGGGCTTCCTTTGGGTATGACACACGAATCGGCATGAGGTGTCTTACATTTCAACCACCCAAAGGGTCCAGGGGGACATCACCAAATTTTCGTGGGTGCAAAAACAATATGAAGTTTAACGAAGAAAATTTCAATTACTCCCAAGGGGAAATGTGCGGAAAATTAAAAATTCACAGAGATAAAACAAATTCCAACCCCCAAAATAGAGCGAAAAACAACGTCAAAGACCTGGGAGTGATCATGTCGGGGGATCTCACCTTAAAGGGCCCTAATATCGATCTCGCATCTCTGAAAAAAGACAGGGGTGGGGTAATGAGAACCTTCAAAACTAGGGAGGCCAACCCATGAGACACTCTTCAGTCGCTTGTTCATTGGCTAAATATTGCTGCACACTAACAGCACCTTTCAAGGCAGGTGAAATTGCTACTAGAAAATGTACAGAGAACCTTCACGGCGTGCATAACTGAGATAAAACACCTCAAATACTGGGAGCGCTTGAAGTTCCTGAACCTGTACTCCCTGGAACGCAGGCGGGAGAGATACATGATTATATACACCTGGAAAATCCAAGAGGGACTAGTACCACACTTGCACACGAAAATCGCTCCTTACGAAAGTAAAAAACTCGGCAGATGATGCACCATCCCCCCAATGAAAAGCAGGGGTGTCACTAGCACGTTAAGAGACAACACAATAAGTATCAGGGGCTCAAGACTGTTCAACTGCCTCCCAGCATACATAAGGGGGATTACCAATAGACCCCTGACTGTCTTCAAGCTGGCACTGGACAAGCACCTAAAGTCGGTACCTGACCAGCCGGGCTTAAACAGCCTGGTTGATCAGGCCCTGATCCACCATGAGGCCTGTTCACAGACCGGGCCGCTGGGGGGGTTGACCCCCAGAACTCTCTCCAGGTAAACTCCAGTCCCAAATTGTAGATAAAGTGGGGGCAGGTTTTCCCTTAATTTTCCTGCTAAGAGGAAAGAATAATTACTCTTGTTTAACTCTCACTGAGTAGTTGAAACTCAACACTAACAAGAAGTGTGTCATGTGACGGTACGGTATAAACATGTGTGTTTAATCAATTTGTTTGCGAGGAAGAGTTAACTAGCCCCTTCTGGGAGGGCTAAGTCCCTCAGAGGGCTGAGGGAGACTGAGAGGGCTGAGTTATACCCTCTTTACAGGAGAATTTTCTCCACAACATCTGTGGCTGATGTAACCACTGTGACTGTAACCACTGAGAGTAATATCACCACTGTGAGTGCTGTGAGCTCTATGACTAATGTAACAACTGTGACTGTGACCACTGTGAGTACTGTCACCACTGTGAGTGCTGTGAGCTCTATGACTAATGTAACAACTGTGACTGTGACCACTGTGAGTACTGTCACCACTGTGAGTGCTGTGACCTAGATCTATGACTAATGTAACCACTGTGACTGTGACCACTGTGAGTACTGTCACCACTCTGAGTGCTGTGACCTCTATGACTAATGTAACCACTGTGACTGTGACCACTGTGAGTACTGTGACCACTGTGAGTACTGTCACCACTGTGATTACTCTGATCACTGTCAGTGCTATTACCACTGTCATAGCACTAACACTTGGCCAGTGTTACCATAGTAACCACTGTGACAATGGTGACCCCTGTGACGTGTGACCATAGTGACCACTGTGACAGTGTTGACTACTGTGGCCACTGTGACCATGGTGACCACTGTGACCATAGTGACCACTGTGACCATAGTTACCACTGTGACCGTGTTGACTACTGTGACCACTGTGATCAATGGTGACCACTCTGACCATGGTGACCACTGTGACAATGGTGATCATTGTGACCATGGACACCAGTCTGGCCACTGTTACCATGGTATCCACTGTGACCATAATGACCCCTGTGACCATGGTGACCACCACTGTGATCACAGTTATCACTTTGACCAAGGTGAATATTTTGACTATAGTTACCACTGTGACCATGGTGGCCACTGTGACCATCGTTACCACTACAATCATATTGACCACTGTGATCATCATGACCATGGTGATCATTGTGACCATGGGTACCAGTCTGGCCAATGTTACCATGGTATCCACTGTAACCATAATGACCCCCGTGACCACAGTTATCACTTTGATCAAGGTGAATATTTTGACTATAGTTACCACTGTGACCATGGTGACCACTGTGACCATGGTGACCACTGTGACCATGGTGACCACTGTGACCATAGTTACCACTGTGACCATAGTGACCACTGTGACCATTGTTACCACTATAATCATATTGACCACTGTGACCACCGTGACCATGGTGATAATTGTGACCATAGTGACCACTGTTACCATGATGACCTCTGAGACCACTTTGACCTAGTACTATGACCATTGAGACCATGGTTACAACTGAGACCACTGTGACCCTAGTGACCTATGTGAACATATTGACCACTGTGACAATAGTGACCACTGTGATCACAATGACCACGGTGACCATAGTGACCATGGTGACCACGGTGATCATAGTGACCACTGTAACCCTAATGACCACTGTGACCATGACCAGGATGACCGTAGTGACCACTATGACCATACCGCTGTGACCATATAGACCACTATGACCATACCGCTGTGACCATATTTTTATAGACCACTATGACCATACTGCTGTGACCATATTGACCACTATTGCCACTGTGACCATGGTCACCACTGTGACCATGATCACCACTGTGACCACTGTTATCATGGTGATCATAGTGACCACTATGACCATAGTTACCACTGTGACCATACTGACCATTATAACCACTGTTACCATGGTATCCACTGTAACTGTGGTGACCACTGTTACCAAGGTGTCCACTGTAACTGTAGTGACCAGTGAGACCATAGTGACAATGGTGACCACTGTTAACATGGTGTCCACTGTGACCATGGTGACCACTGTGACCATGGTGACCACTGTGACCATGGTGACCACTGTGACCATGGTGACCACTGTGACCATGGTGACCACTGTGACCATGGTGACCACTGTGACCATGGTGTCTAATGTGACCACAACTACAAGTTTTCACAGATGACTCACAGCAATTTGGCTGTTACTGTCTTGTTGGGTCACCACTGACTCACCATGACTCACGTCACTGGTTCACTACTGACTCACCTCACTGGTTCACCACTGACTAGCCATGACTCACGTCACTGGTTCACCACTGACTAGCCATGACTCACCTCACTGGTTCACCACTGACTAGCCATGACTCACGTCACTGGTTCACCACTGACTAGCCATGACTCACGTTACTGGTTCACCACTGACTAGCCATGACTCACGTCACTGGTTCACTACTGACTCACCTTACCGGTTTCTCACTGACTCACCATGACTTCACTGGTTTTCTACTGGCTCACGACATTGATTTTCTGCTGACTCACCATGACTCACTTCATTGACTTACTACTGACTCACGTCATTGGTTCACTACTGACTCACCTCACTTGTTCATTACTGACTCACCTTGATTCACCACACTGGTTCACCTCACTTGTTCATTACTGACTCACCTTGATTTACCACACTGGTTCACTAAGGACTCAACATGACTCACCTCACTGGTTCACTACTGACCAACTTCACTGGTTTCTCACTAATTCACCATGACTCACGTCACTGGTTCATTACTGACTCACTTCACTGGTTCTCCACTGACTCACCGTGACTCATCTTACTGGTTCACTATTGACTGACTTTGACTCACCACACTGGTTCACTACTGATTGACCTTGACTCACCACACTGGTTCACTACTGATTGACCTTGACTCACCACACTGGTTCACTACTGATGACCTTTCACACACTGGTCACTACTGATTGACTTGACTCACCACACTGGTTCACTACTGATTGACCTTGACTCACCACACTGGTTCACCACTGACTCATGGTCATTAACTCACCTCACTCGTGTCATGTCATTAATGAGGTCGAGTACCTTGAGTATGCCTGGAGAGGGTTTGTGATCAGGCCTCCTGATGGATCAGAGTCTGATCTACCAGGCTGTTACTGCAGACCGCACGCAGGCCGACGTACGAACCACAGCCCGGCTGATCGGTTACTGACTTTAGGTGGCTGTCCAGTGCCTTCTTGAAGACAGCCAGGGGTATGTTGGTCATCCCCCTTATGCATGCTGGGAGGCTGTTGAACAATCTTGGGCCCCTAACACTTATTGTGTTGTCTATTAGCGTACTCATGGCGGTCCTGCTTTCATTGGAGGAATGTTACATTATCTGCCAAGTCTTTTGCTTTCATAGGGAAAGATTTTCGTATGCAAATTTGGGACTAGTCCCTCTATCTTGTATCTTTCTTGCCTGCATTCCAGGGAATACAAATCAGAGGATTTGAAGCGTCCCCGGTAGTTTAGTGGCTTTATCGTATTCATACGTGACGCGAAGGTTCTCTGTACACTCTCTAAAACTACAATTTCGGCCGCCTTGAGAGGAGCAGTTAGTGTACATCAATGTTCCAGCCTGGAGATCACAAGCTATTTGAAGAGAATTATCTTGGGCTTGGCGTCCCTATCCGTCCTATCATTTTCTGAGAAGAGGTGATAGAATTATTGTTGTGGTCTTTGAAAGTGAGATCCTCTGATATTATCACTCCCAGGTCTTTCACATTAGTTTTTCGCTCTATAGTGTGGTTGGAATTTGTTTTACACTCCGATACAGTTTTAATTACCTCGAGTTTTTCATATTTGAGTAACTAAAATTTCTCTTCACTGATCTTCATGTTTTCCTCGGCCTATTTAAATATTTGGATGATGTCTGCCTGGAGTCATGTAGTGTCTTTGATGGATGACACCGGCATGCAAATTAAGTTGTCATCCACAAAGGAAGACACACTGCTGTGGCTGACATCTCTGTCTATGTCAGATATGAACATAAGGAACAAGATGAGGGTAAATACACTGCCTTGTGGAACAGATCTTCTCACTGTAGCAGCCTCTGACTTTTCTGTTTACTATTATTCTTTGTGCTCAATTTGTTAGGAAGTATACTTGGAGTATACTTGGAGTATACTTCAAGTATACTCCAAGTATACTCCAAGTATACTCCAAGTATACTCCAGGTATACTCCAAGTATACTCCAAGTATACCCCAAGCATACTCCAAGTATACCCAAGTTACTCCAGGTATACTCCAAGAAATACTCCAGGTATACCCCAAAGTATACTCCAAGTATACTCCAAGTATACTCCAGGTATACTCCAAGTATACTCCAAGTATACTCCAAGTATACTCCAAGTATACTCCAAGTAACTGCACACTAACAGCACCTTTCAAGGCAGGTGAAATTGCCGACCTAGAAAATGTACAGAGAACTTTCACAGCGCGCATAACGGAGATAAAACACCTCAATACTGGGAGCGCTTGAGGTTCCTAAACCTGTATTCCCTGGAACGCAGGAGGGAGAGATACATGATTATATACATCCTGGAAATCGTAGAGGGACTAGTACCGAACTTGCACACAAAAATCACTCACTACGAAACAAAAGACTTGGCAGACGATGCCCACCCCCCCAATGAAAGCAGGGGTGTCACTAGCACGTTAAGTGACCATACAAAAAATGTCAGGGGCCCGAGACTTTTTCAACTGCCTCCAGCACACATAAGGGGGATTACCAACAGACCCCTGGCAGTCTTCAAGCTGGCACTGGACAAGCACCTAAAGTCAGTTCTTGATCAGCCGGGCTGTGGCTCGTACGTTGGTTTGTGTGCAGCCAGCAGTAACAGCCTGGTTGATCAGGGTCTGATCCACCAGGAGGCCTGGTCACAGACCGGGCCGCGGGGGCGTTGACCCCCGGAACTCTCTCCAGGTAAACTCCAGGTAATACTTGGAGTATACCTGGAGAATACTTGAAGTATACTTGGAGTATACTTGGAGTATACCTGGAGTATACTTGGAGTATACCTGGAGTATACTTGGAGTATACCTGGAGTATACTTGGAGTATACTTGGAGTATATTGAAAATATACTTGGAGAATACTTGAAGTATACTTGGAGTATACTTGGAGTAATACTTGAAGTATACTTTTGGAGGTATACCTGGAGTAAAACTTGGGGTATACTTGGAGTATACTTTGGAGTATACTTTGGGGTGTACCTGGAGTAAAACTTGGAGTATACTTGGAGTATACCTGGGGTAACTTGGAGTATACTTGGAGTATACTTGAAGTATACTTGGAGTATACCTGGAAGTATACCTTGGGTATACTTGGAGTAAAACTTGTAGTATACCTGGAGTATACTTGGAAGTATACTTGGAGTATACTTGGAGTAAACTTGGAGTATACGTGAAGTATACTTGGAGTATACTTTTAAGTATACTTGGAGTAACTTGGAGTATACTTGAAGTATACTTGGAGTAAAACCTGGAGTATACTTGGAGTATACTTGGAGTATACTTGGAGTATACTTGGAGTGTACCTGGAGTATACTTGGAGTATACTTGGAGTATACCTGGAGTATACTTGGAGTATACTTGGAGTATACTTGAAGTATACTTGGAGTATACCTGGAGTATACTTGGAATATACTTGTAGTATACCTGGAGTATACTTGGAGTATACTTGGAGTATACTTGGAGTATACTTGAAGTATACTTGGAGTATACCTGGAGTATACATGGAGTATACTTGGAGTACACTTGGAGTATACTTGGAGTATACCTGGAGTATACTTGGAGTATACTTGGAGTATACTTGGAGTATACCTGGAGTATACTTGGAGTATACTTGGAGTATACTTGGAGTATACCTGGAGTATACCTGGAGTATACTTGGAGTATACTTGGAGTATACTTGAAGTATACTTGGAGTATACCTGGAGTATACTTGGAGTATACTTGGAGTATACCTGGAGTATACTTGGAGTATACTTGGAGTATACCAGCAAGTGGCGAGTGGTTCACAGTAATGGGAGGCGCATCAGAGTAAGGAAAGTTAATTAAGAGTGAAGATCTGAAGGTAGGAAATCGCTTCTCTGTTCTTCAGGATGAATGTACTTCAGTGGCCAGTGAAGGTAAGGGTACTACTGCCCCTGCAAATGGAGGTAAGCGCATTCTTGTGGTTGGTGACTCTCAGGTAAGATATATTGACCGTGCTTTTTGTAATAGGAATAAGAAGATGAGAGATAGAGTGTGCTTCCCTTGAGCTGGTGTTGGGTACATAGTCAACAGGCTGGATAATATCATGTCAGGTAATGGGAACAAGCCCATTATCTGTCTCAGTGCTGGTGGAAATGATATTGGGAAGGGTAGGAGAGAAGAGCTGCTAGATAAGTACAGGTCACCTATAGATTTCATTAAGTCTGAGGGAGGGATTCCAATCATATGTAGCATCTTGCTTAGAAGGGGAGTAGGAAATGAATGGTTGTCTAGGGCAATTGGTGTAAATTGCTGGCTAGACAGATACTGCAAGGAACTTGCAATCCCATTCATTGACAACTGGAACAACTTTTATGGCAAGCATGATATGTATGCAAGGGATGGGGTTCATCTCTCTGGGGCTGGGGTGGTAGCACTTGCAGACTCGATTGAGAAGGCCATTGGTGAAATGCCTATGATTTTAAACTGATAGAAGACAGAGGTATGGGTGTGTGTGGGAAACAAGCAGGTTGCAACACTAGGGTTCGAAACAGTAAATGTGTAAAAGGCATTCAGCATGAAGTTATAAATAAAGACAATAGATCAGGTCAGCAAACAAAGGGGACAGCAGAGGGCAGCAAGGGACTAGCTCCCTTAAGGTTTACTATACTAATAGCAGGAGTGTAAGAAATAAGATAGATGAGCTAAGATTAATTGCAAGTGCAGGAAACAGATATTATTGCTATAACAGAGACCTGGCTCAATCTGAAAGATAGAGAGATGCCCTCTGAATGTCACATACAAGGCAATAAATTATTCCACACTGACAGGGTCAACAGGAAAGGTGGTGGAGTAGCGATGTATGTCAGAGACAATTTAAATTGTTGTGTTAGACAAGATATAAAATTAGAAGCGTCAGCCACTGAATCTGTTTGGTTACAGCTTCTCGAGGGCCAAGAAAAACTAATTTTGGGTGTGATTTACAGGGCCCCAAATCTTGATAGGGAGTGCAGTAAACTTCTATGGGACGAAATTCGTAAGGCATCTACTAAGGAAAATGTTGTGCTAATGGGAGATTTCAACTATAGACAGATTGACTGGAGCAATTTGACAGGAAATTTAGAGTCAGGTGACTTTCTTGATACTATCCAGGATTGTTTTTGAAAACAGTTTGTGACAGAGCCAACTAGGGGAAATAACCTCCTTGACTTGGTTCTTGCCAGTAGGGAAACACTAATTAATAATCTTGAGGTTAATGATGAGCTTGGGGAAAGTGATCACAAATCACTCAGTTTTAATATATCATGGAATTCCCCTAATAATGGCAATCAAGTCTCCGTCCCTGACTTTCGCTTGGCTGATTTCATAGGACTGAAAAATTACTTAGGTTGCTGAACTGGAATGACCTGACTAAGGGTCAGGTAGGTGGTGATGGATGCCGATATGATGCTTTCCAGGGCATAGTTCTAGCTGCTCAGTCAAATTATGTTCCAAATAGGGAAATCAGATCAAACAAAATGATCCTAAATGGATGAACAATAGATTAAAATATCTAATTGGTCAAAAGAGAGGCATATATAGGCAAATCAAAAGAGGAGAGGGGCAATTAAGAAATCGATATATTCAGTTAAAGAGAGAAATAAAAAAAGGAATTAGAAAAGCAAAAAGAGATTATGAGGTTAAAGTTGCAAGAGATTCGAAGACTAACCCAAAAGGATTCTTTCAGGTATACAGAAGTAAGATCAGGGACAAGATAGGCCCACTCAAAAGTTCCTCTGGTCAGCTCACTGACAGTGATAAGGAAATGTGTAGAAGTTTTAACACATACTTCCTTTCAGTTTTTACACAGGAGGATACCAGTGATATTCCAGAAATGATAAATTATGTAGAACAGGACGATAATAAACTGTGCACGATTAGGGTCACAAGTGACATGGTCCTTAGGCAAATAGATAAATTAAAACCTAACAAATCCCCAGGTCCTGATGAGCTGTATGCAAGGGTTCTAAAGGAATGTAAAGAGGAGCTTAGCAAACCTTGGCTAATCTTTTCAACATATCACTACAAACTGTATGGTGCCAGATAAGTGGAAAATGGCAAATGTGATACCTATATTTCAAAGCAGGTGACAGGTCCTTAGCTTCAAACTATAGACCAATAAGCCTAACCTCCATAGTGGGAAAATTTATGGAATCAATAATTGCCGAGGCAGTTCGTAGCCACCTTGAAAAGCATAAATTAATCAACGAATCTCAGCATGGTTTTACAAAGGGGCGTTCCTGCCTTACGAATTTGTTAACTTTTTTCACTAAGGTATTTGAGGAGGTAGATCATGGTAATGAATATGATATTGTGTACATGGACTTCAGTAAGGCTTTTGACAGGGTCCCACATCAGAGACTATTGAGGAAAATTAAGGCACATGGAATAGGAGAGAATTTTTTTCCTGGATAGAGGCATGGTTGACAAATAGGCAGCAGAGAGTTTGCATAAATGGGAGAAATCAGAGTGGGGAAGCGTCACGAGTGGTGTTCCACAGGGGTCAGTGTTGGGCCCCCTACTGTTCACAATATACATAAACGACATAGATGAGGGCATAAAGAGCGACATCAGCAAGTTTGCCGATGACACCAAAATAGGCCGTCGAATTCATACTGACGAGGACATTAGAGCACTCCAGGAAGATTTGAGTAGACTGATGCAGTGGTCGGAGAGGTGGCAGATGCAGTTTAATATAGACAAATGCAAAGTTCTAAATGTTGGACAGGACAATAACCATGCCACATATAAACTAAATAATGTAGATCTTAATATTACGGATTGCGAAAAAGATTTAGGAGTTCTGGTTAGCAGTACTCTGAAACCAAGACAACAGTGCATAAGTGTTCGCAATAAAGCTAATAGAATCCTTGGCTTTATATCAAGAAGCATAAATAATAGGAGTCCTCAGGTTGTTCTTCAACTCTATACATCTTTGGTTAGGCCTCATTTAGATTATGCTGCACAGTTTTGGTCACCGTATTACAGAATGGATATAAATGCTCTGGAAAATGTACAAAGGAGGATGACAAAGTTGATCCCATGTATCAGAAACCTTCCCTATGAGGATAGACTAAGGGCCCTGAATCTTCACTCTCTAGAAAGACGTAGAATTAGGGGGGATATGATTGAGGTGTATAAATGGAAGACAGGAATAAATAAAGGGGATGTAAATAGTGTGCTGAAAATATCTAGCCTAGACAGGACTCGCAGCAATGGTTTTAAGTTAGAAAAATTCAGATTCAGGAAGGATATAGGAAAGTACTGGTTTGGTAATAGAGTTGTGGATGAGTGGAACAAGCTCCCAAGTACAGTTATAGAGGTCAGAACGTTGAGTAGCTTTAAAAATATGTTGGATAAATACATGAGTGGGTGTGGGTGGGTGTGAGTTGGACCTGATAAGCTTGTGCTACCAAGACGGTTGCTGTGTTCCTCCCTTAAGTCAAGGTGACCTGACCTGACTAGGTTGGGTGCATTGGCTTAAGCCGGTAGGAGACTTGGACCTGCCTCGCATGGGCCAGTAGGCCTGCTGCAGTGTTCCTTCGTTCTTATGTTCTTATGTTCTTATGTTCTTGTAGACAATCAGGAGCCTATTGGTAATCCCCCTTATGTATGCTGGCTCACACACTTACCTAAGTCTGCGTTATGTAACAAACTTAAGCCAGAGACCTTTGTTGTTAGACTGAAACACTTGTTCGCTTCTTCATTGTTGGTGACACTAGAGTATGGTGACAAATGTCATTGTTGGTGACACTAGAGTAAGGTGACAGGGGACATTGTTGGTGACACTAGAGTATGGTGACAAATGTCATTGTTGGTGACACTAGAGTAAGGTGACAAGTGTCATTGATGGTGACACTAGAGTAAGGTGACAGGGGTCATTGTTGGTGACACTAGAGTTAGTTGACTGGGGTCATTGTTGGTGACACTAGAGTAAGGTGACAGGGGTCATTGTTGGTGACACTAGAGTAAGGTGACAGGGGTCATTGTTGGTGACACTAGAGTAAGGTGACGGGTCATTGTTGGTGACACTAGAGTAAGGTGACAGGGGTCATTGTTGGTGACACTAGAGTAAGGTGACAGAGGTCATTGTTGGTGACACTAGAGTAAGGTGACAGGGGACATTGTTGGTGACACTAGAGTAAGGTGACAGAGGTCATTGATGGTGACACTAGAGTAAGGTGACAAGTGTCATTGTTGGTGACACTAGAGTAAGGTGACAAGTGTCATTGTTGGTGACACTAGAGTAAGGTGACAAGTGTCATTGTTGGTGACACTAGAGTAAGGTGACAAGTGTCATTGATGGTGACACTAGAGTAAGGTGCAAGTGTCATTGTTGGTGGACACTAGAGTAAGGTGACAATGTCATTGTTGGTGACACTAGAGTAAGGTGACAAGTGTCATTGATGGTGACACTAGAGAAAGGTGACAAGTGTCATTGTTGGTGACACTAGAGTAAAGTGACAAATGTCATTGATGGTGACACTAGAGTAAGGTGAGAAATGTCATTGGTGGTGACACTAGAGTAAGGTGACAAATGTCATTGATGGTGACACTAGAGTAAGGTGACAAGTGTCATTGTTGGTGACACTAGAGTAAGGTGACAAATGTCTTTGATCGTGACACTAGAGTAAGGTGACAAGTGTCATTGATGGTGACACTAGAGTAAGGTGACAAGTGTCATTGTTGGTGACACTAGAGTAAGGTGACAAGTGTCATTGTTGGTGACACTAGAGTAAGGTGACAAGTGTCATTGTTGGTGACACTAGAGTAAGGTGACAAGTGTCATTGTTGGTGACACTAGAGTAAGGTGACAAGTGTCATTGTTGGTGACACTAGAGTAAGGTGACAAGTGCATTGATGGTGACACTAGAGTAAGGTGACAATGTCATTGTTGGTGACACTAGAGTAAGGTGACAAGTGTCATTGATGGTGACACTAGAGTAAGGTGACAAGTGTCATTGTTGGTGACACTAGAGTAAGGTGACAAATGTCATTGATCGTGACACTAGAGTAAGGTGACAAGTGTCATTGATGGTGACACTAGAGTAAGGTGACAAGTGTCATTGTTGGTGACACTAGAGTAAGGTGACAAGTGTCATTGTTGGTGACACTAGAGTAAGGTGACAAGTGTCATTGATGGTGACACTAGAGTAAGGTGACAAGTGTCATTGATGGTGACACTAGAGTAAGGTGACAAGTGTCATTGTTGGTGACACTAGAGTAAGGTGACAGGGGTCATTGTTGGTGACACTAGAGAAAGGTGACAGGGGTCATTGTTGGTGACACTAGAGTAAGTTGACAGGGGTCATTGTTGGTGACACTAGAGTAAGTTGACAAGTGTCATTGTTGGTGACACTAGAGTAAGGTGACAGGGGTCATTGTCGGTGACACTAGAGTAAGTTGACAAGTGTCATTGTTGGTGACACTAGAGTAAGGTGACAGGGGTCATTGTTGGTGACACTAGAGTAAGTTGACAAGTGTCATTGTTGGTGACACTAGAGTAAGGTGACAAGTGTCATTGTTGGTGACACTAGAGTAAGTTGACAAGTGTCATTGTTGGTGACACTAGAGTAAGTTGACAAGTGTCATTGATGGTGACACTAGAGTAAGGTGACAGGGGTCATTGTTGGTGACACTAGAGTAAGGTGACAGGGGTCATTGTTGGTGACACTAGAGTAAGGTGACAAGTGTCATTGATGGTGACACTAGAGTAAGTTGACAAGTGTCATTGATGGTGACACTAGAGTAAGGTGACAGGGGTCATTGTTGGTGACACTAGAGTAAGGTGACAGGGGTCATTGTTGGTGACACTAGAGTAAGGTGACAAGTGTCATTGTTGTGACATAGAGTAAGGTGACAGGGTCATTGTTGGTGACACTAGAGTAAGGTGACAGGGGTCATTGTTGGTGTCACTAGAGTAAGGTGACAAGTGTCATTGATGGTGACACTAGTGTAAGGTGACAAGTGTCATTGTTGGTGACACTAGAGTAAGTTGACAAGTGTCATTGATGGTGACACTAGAGTAAGGTGACAGGGGTCATTGTTGGTGACACTAGAGTAAGGTGACAGGGTCATTGTTGGTGACACTAGAGTAAGGTGACAGGGTCATTGTTGTGACACTAAGTAAGGTGACAAGGGTCATTGTTGGTGACACTAGAGTAAGGTGACAGGGGTCATTGTTGGTGACACTAGAGTAAGGTGACAGAGGTCATTGTTGGTGACACTAGAGTAAGGTGACAGGGGTCATTGTTGGTGACACTAGAGTAAGGTGACAGAGGTCATTGTTGGTGACACTAGAGTAAGGTGACAGGGGTCATTGTTGGTGATACTAGAGTAAGGTGACAGGGGTCATTGTTGGTGACACTAGAGTAAGGTGACAGGGGTCATTGTTGGTGATACTAGAGTAAGGTGACAAGTGTCATTGTTGGTGACACTAGAGTATAGTGACAGGGTCATTGTTGGTGACACTAGAGTAAGGTGACAGGGGTCATTGTTGGTGACACTAGAGTAAGGTGACAGGGGTCATTGTTGGTGACACTAGAGTAAGGTGACAAGTGTCATTGTGGTGACACTAGAGTAGGTGACAGGGTCATTGTTGTGACACTAGAGTAAGGTGACAGGGGTCATTGTTGGTGATACTAGAGTAAGGTGACAAGTGTCATTGTTGGTGACACTAGAGTAAGGTGACAGAGGTCATTGTTGGTGACACTAGAGTAAGATGACAGAGGTCATTGTTGGTGACACTAGAGTAAGGTGACAGAGGTCATTGTTGGTGACACTAGAGTAAGGTGACAGAGGTCATTGTTGGTGACACTAGAGTAAGGTGACAGAGGTCATTGTTGGTGACACTAGAGTAAGGTGACAGAGGTCATTGTTGGTGACACTAGAGTAAGGTGACAGGTGTCATTGTTGGTGACACTAGAGTAAGGTGACAAGTGTCATTGTTGGTGACACTAGAGTAAGGTGACAGAGGTCATTGTTGGTGACACTAGAGTAAGGTGACAGAGGTCATTGTTGGTGACACTAGAGTAAGGTGACATAGGTCATTGTTGGTGACACTAGAGTAAGGTGACAGGGGTCATTGTTGGTGATACTAGAGTAAGGTGACAAGTGTCATTGTTGGTGACACTAGAGTAAGGTGACAGAGATCATTGTTGGTGACACTAGAGTAAGGTGACAGGGGTCATTGTTGGTGACACTAGAGTAAGGTGACAGGGGTCATTGTTGGTGACACTAGAGTAAGGTGACAAGTGTCATTGTTGGTGACACTAGAGTAAGGTGACAAGTGTCATTGTTGGTGACACTAGAGTTAGTTGACAGGGGTCATTGTTGGTGACACTAGAGTTAGTTGACAGGGGTCATTGTTGGTGACACTAGAGTTAGTTGACAGGGGTCATTGTTGGTGACACTAGAGTAAGGTGACAGGGGTCATTGTTGGTGACACTAGAGTTAGTTGACAGGGGTCATTGTTGGTGACACTAGAGTAAGGTGACAGAGGTCATTGTTGGTGACACTAGAGTTAGTTGACAGGGGTCATTGTTGGTGACACTAGAGTAAGGTGACAGAGGTCATTGTTGGTGACACTAGAGTTAGTTGACAGGGGTCATTGTTGGTGACACTAGAGTAAGGTGACAGAGGTCATTGTTGGTGACATTAGAGTAAGGTGACAGGGGTCATTGTTGGTGACACTAGAGTAAGGTGACAGAGGTCACTGTTGGTGACACTAGAGTAAGGTGACAGAGGTCATTGTTGGTGATACTAGAGTAAGGTGACAGAGGTCATTGTTGGTGACATTAGAGTAAGGTGACAGAGGTCACTGTTGGTGACACTAGAGTAAGGTGACAGAGGTCATTGTTGGTGACACTAGAGTAAGGTGACAGAGGTCATTGTTGGTGACATTAGAGTAAGGTGACAGAGGTCATTGTTGGTGACACTAGAGTAAGGTGACAGAGGTCACTGTTGGTGACACTAGAGTTAGTTGACAAGTGTCGCAAATGACGCAGTGATCTCCCTGCTTAGTAAAAACGTTGTCACCAGTGAGTATTATTGGATGTGGCTGGTCACATGACACCTCCAGTGACGTAAAGCAACAGGTGACTGTAATCTATGTAACCTAACTAACAGTAGGTACCAGTCAGCCAGTAGCACTCAGACAGTTCCACATGACTGTCGTTAGTAATCACAGTATTTGATCGATCCATTCCTATACCTATGATATAATCACTATGATTTAATTAATGATCTTGCTTGATGAGGCCTAATTATATTCAGCCTAATTATATCACTTTTCGTAAGTAATTAACTACAATGTTTGAATAAATGTTTAGTAAGTTGTTAGTCAGAACAAGGAAATGATCGCATGTGTTGTGCACTCACTAAAGTAATTACATGTGACTGTAACATGTGTTTGTGGCAGATGTTTATAAACAAGTGCAGTGAACACCCGGATAAGATCCTTCACTTCCCCTCTCCCTCACTACTCCTCTCCCTCACTCACCCTCTCCCTCACTACTCCTCTCCCTCACTCACCCTCTCCCTCACTCCCCCTCTCCCTCACTCCCCCTCTCCCTCACTCTCCCTCTCCCTCACTCCCCCTCTCCCTCACTCCCCGTCTCCCTAATTCCCCCTCTCCCTCACTCCCCCTCTCCCTCACTCACCCTCTCCCTCACTCCCCCTCTCCCTCACTCCCCCTCTCCCTCACTCTCCCTCTCCCTCATTTCCTTGGTTAGGTCAGGCAGGACTATGTTAGTTTACGTGAGTCCAGCTTAGGATAGGCTAGGTTCGACTAGGTTAGGTTGAGTTAGGTTAGGTTATTTTAGGTTAGGTTAGGTTATTTTAGGTTAGGTTAGGTTAGGTTAGATTAGGTTAGGTTAGGTTAGGTTAGGTTAGGTTAGGTTATTTTAGGTTAGGTCAGGTTATTTTAGGTTAGGTTAGGTTATTTTAGGTTAGGTTAGGTTATGTTAGGTTAGGTTAGGTTAGGTTAGGTTAGGTTAGGTTAGGTTAGGTTAGGTTAGGTTAGGTTTGTTTAGGATAGGTTGGGTTAGGTTGGATTTGATTGGATTAGACTAGGTTGGATTGAATCAGAGTGGATTGGGTTGGGTTGAGCAAGGTTTGATTGTCCTGGGTTTAGTTATATTACATATTAGATGACAATTATTTAAAAAAAAAAACAGCTTTCAGATGACTACGAATGTTCACACACTTACAATGTTAACTTGGTCACGAATGTTCACACACTTACAATGTTAACTTGGTCACGAATGTTCACACACTTACAATGTTAACTTGGTCACGAATGTTCACACACTTACAATGTTAACTTGGTCACGAATGTTCACACACTTACAATGTTAACTTGGTCACGAATGTTCACACACAATGTTAACTTGGTCACGAATGTTCACACACTTACAATGTTAACTTGGTCACGAATTTTCACACATTTACAATGTTAACTTGGTCACGAATGTTCATACATTTACAATGTTAACTTGGTCACGAATGTTCATACATTTACAATGTTAACTTGGTCACGAATGTTCATACATTTACAATGTTAACTTGGTCACGAATGTTCACACATTTACAATGTTAACTTGGTCACGAATGTTCACACATTTACAATGTTAATTGGTCACGAATGTTCATTACATTTACAATGTAACTTGGTCACGAATGTTCATACATTTACAATGTTAACTTGGTCACGAATGTTCATACATTTACAATGTTAACTTGGTCACGAATGTTCACACATTTACAATGTTAACTTGGTCACGAATGTTCACACATTTACAATGTTAACTTGGTCACGAATGTTCATACATTTACAATGTTAACTTGGTCACGAATGTTCATACATTTACAATGTTAACTTGGTCACGAATGTTCACACATTTACAATGTTAACTTGGTCACGAATGTTCATACATTTACAATGTTAACTTGGTCACGAATGTTCACACATTTACAATGTTAACTTGGTCACGAATGTTCATACATTTACAATGTTAACTTGGCCAAGAATGTTTACTAGTTTATAATCTTAACATGCTAAAATATTTAACACATACGTTTGTGTTTGGTGTTGGAGGTGTGATGGGGACAGGTAACTACAGCAAGACCTGTAGAGGAGCCACCATCACCAGCAGCGACCCCGGCAGGTCACTACGGGATTGTCAGCGCATAGACGGAAGTCTAAACATCACCCTGGCTGGCGGATGTAAGTACTGACAGTGCTGGTGTTCTGTTAGTAAACAATACAGGTGTCTCATGCCACAGGTGTCTCCTGCCACAGGTCTCTCCTGCCACAGGTGTCTCATGCAACAGGTGTCTCCTGCCACAGGTCTCTCCTGCCACAGGTGTCTCATGCAACAGGTGTCTCCTGCCACAGGTGTCTCATGCAACAGGTGTCTCATGCAACAGGTGTCTCCTGCCACAGGTCTCTCCTGCCACAGGTGTCTCATGCAACAGGTGTCTCCTGCCACAGGTGTCTCATGCAACAGGTGTCTCATGCAACAGGTGTCTCCTGCCACAGGTGTCTCCTGCCACAGGTGTCTCCTGCCACAGGTGTCTCTTGCCACAGGTATCTCCTGCCACAGGTGTCTCCTGCCACAGGTGTCTCATGCAACAGGTGTCTCCTGCACAGGTATCTCCTGCCACAGGTGTCTCCTGCCACAGGTGTCTCCTGCCACAGGTGTCTCCTGCCACAGGTGTCTCCTGCCACAGGTGTCTCATGCAACAGGTGTCTCTTGCCACAGGTGTCTCATGCCACAGGTGTCTCCTGCCACAGGTGTCTCATGCAACAGGTGTCTCCTGCCACAGGTATCTCCTGCCACAGGTGTCTTCTGCCACAGGTGTCTCCTGCCACAGGTATCTCCTGCCACAGGTATCTCCTGCCACAGGTGTCTCCTGCCACAGGTGTCTCCTGCCACAGGTGTCTCCTGCCACAGGTGTCTCCTGCCACAGGTGTCTCCTGCCACAGGTATCTCCTGCCACAGGTATCTCCTGCCACAGGTGTCTCCTGCCACAGGTGTCTCCTGCCAAAGGTGTCTCCTGCCACAGTTGTCTCATGCCACAGGTTTCTCCTGCCACAGGTGTCTCCTGCCACTGGTGTCTCCTGCCACAGGTGTCTCCTGCCACAGGTGTCTCCTGCCACAGGTGTCTCCTGCCACAGGTGTCTCCTGCCACAGGTGTCTCCTGCCACAGGTGTCTCCTGCCACAGGTGTCTCCTGCCACAGGTGTCTCCTGCCACAGGTGTCTCCTGCCACAGTTGTCTCCTGCTACAGGTGTCTCCTGCCACAGTTGTCTCCTGCCACAGGTGTCTCCTGCCACAGGTGTCTCCTGCCAAAGGTGTCTCCTGCCACAGTTGTCTCCTGCCACAGGTTTCTCCTGCCACAGGTGTCTCCTGCCACTGGTGTCTCCTGCCAAAGGTGTCTCCTGCCACAGGTGTCTCCTGCCACAGGTGTCTCCTGCCACAGGTGTCTCCTGCCACAGGTCTCTCCTGCCACAGTTGTCTCCTGCCACAGGTGTCTCCTGCCACAGGTGTCTCCTGCCACAGTTGTCTCCTGCCACAGGTGTCTCCTGCCACAGGTGTCTCCTGCCAAAGGTGTCTCCTGCCACAGTTGTCTCCTGCCACAGGTTTCTCCTGCCACAGGTGTCTCCTGCCACTGGTGTCTCCTGCCACAGGTGCCTCCTGCCACAGGTGCCTCCTGCCACAGGTGCCTCCTGCCACAGGTGTCTCTTGCCACAGGTGTCTCCTGCCACAGGTGTCTCCTGCCACAGGCGTGTCATCCCTGAACCATTATCAACTTTTAAGTCAACTTAATAGTGGTCAAGGACTGATCCAGACCTCTCCAGACCCAGTCACATTAACGTGCTTGGGTCTGGACAGGTCTCGCTGGAGTGAAGATTTCCTCTGGGAACATACTTGCTTGCACATCCTCCTCTTTTCTGCAACTTTGCAAGCTGCGGATGTGTTGATTGAACACGAGGGACCTAGAGCTATCATTCTAGTCCTCCCTTGGTTATTTTGCATATTGTATCACTTGGTTTGCGATAATTGCATTATATATAAGTATATATTATATAAATATATATATATATATATATATATATATATATATATATATATATATATATATATATATATATATAATGGTGGCCCCAACAGCTAGCACTGCTGGCTGCGCCATTCTTGTAGGGTTGGGTGGTCCTGTGGTTTAAAGTGTCATGTAGCTCTCGCTTACCATGACGCAGGCCAGTATAACATGGGTTCGAATCCTTGGCTATCGCAGTGTTGTTATTGATCAATACCACTCGTTCGTGGTTACAATAATAATATATATATATATATATTATATATATATATATATATAATATATATATATATATATATTATATATATATATATATATGCAGAGAATTCGTAGTTTGGAAGTTAGGAGGAGGTGCGGGATTACCAAAACTGTTGTCCAGAGGGCTGAGGAAGGGTTGTTGAGGTGGTTCGGACGTGTAGAGAGAATGGAGCGAAACAGAATGACTTCAAGAGTGTATCAGTCTGTAGTGGAAGGAAGGCGGGTAGGGGTCGGCCTAGGAAAGGTTGGAGGGAGGGGGTAAAGGAGGTTTTGTGTGCGAGGGGCTTGGACTTCCAGCAGGCATGCGTGAGCGTGTTTGATAGGAGTGAATGGAGACAAATGGTTTTTAATACTTGACGTGCTGTTGGAGTGTGAGCAAAGTAACATTTATGAAGGGATTCAGGGAAACCGGCAGGCCGGACTTGAGTCCTGGAGGTGGGAAGTACAGTGCCTGCACTCTGAAGGAGGGGTGTTAATGTTGCAGTTTAAAAACTGTAGTGTAAAGCACCCTTCTGGCAAGACAGTGATGGAGTGAATGATGGTGAAAGTTTTTCTTTTTCGGGCCACCCTGCCTTGGTGGGAGTCGGCCAGTGTGTTAATATATATAATATATATATATATTATATATATATATATAATATATATATATATATATATATATATATATATTATATATATATATATATATATAACAAGACGGCCGCCTCCCACCGAGGCAGGGTGACCCAAAAAGAAAGAAAATCCCAAGAAAATACTTTTATCATCATTCAATACTTTCACCTCGCTCACACATAATCACTGTTTTTGCAAAGTGCTCAGAAACAAAAATTTTAGAAGTATAACTTAAAAACCACATTTATCCCCCAAACCCCAATACCCCAAACCCCCTTTAGAGTGCGGGAAACTTGTATTTCCATTTAAAGGACTAAGTCCGGTTATATAAAAAAACCTTTTTCCCTGAACCCCTTCACTAAATATTACCGCCACCCCCAAACAGATCGTCAGGTCCCAAAAAACCCTTCGTCTCCCCTTTACTCCTTTCTAAAAGGCTCATGCAGCTTTCGGAATTTAAGCCCCCCGCCCACAAAACCTCCCTTTACCCCCCCCCTCCAACCTTTTCCCGGGGGGACCCCCCACCCCCCTTCCTTCCCCTAAAATTTTTACGCCTCCATTCATTCAACTTGATCCATTTTCTCTAAATGACCGAACTCCTTAAAAACCCCCCTTAGCCCTCTACTAATACTTTTATTTTAAATCCACACCTTCTCCTAATTTCCACACTCCCAATTTTTGCTAATTTTACCCACACATTGCCCTTAGACAGGACACCTCCCTGCCTCCAACCGCCTTTTCCTCTAGCATTTACAACCCAAGTTCACACCCCTATAAGGTGTTTTGGGAGTACTGTACTTTCATACATTCCCTTCTTTGCCCCCCATAGATAACATTTTGTGCCTCCCCATTACCCTTTAAGCATCACTCACCTTTTTTCCCTTCACAGTTCATGATAAACCCATCCATGGGCACGTCAACTCCCAAGTTCAAAACATTCACTCTTCCATACTCTTTCCCACCCAATTTGTATTCAAATTTTCTTTATCTAAATCATTTTGATACTCTCATCACCTTACTCTTTTTATGTTCACTTTTAAATTTTTACCTTACTCACACCCCCAAAATTGTCCACTAACCTTGCAATTTTTTTTTAGAAACCTCATGAGACGTATATTAGCAAAAAGTAACATGTCCCTTCCCCTTTTGTATTTAATTTCCCATAATTTAATCCCACCCCTCTCCCGAACATCCTAGCATTTACTTCTTTTACAACCCAATCTATAAATATATTAAACAACCATGGTGACATTACACATCCCTGTCTAAGACCTACTTTTACCGGGAAGTATTCTCCCTCTCTTCTACACACACTAACCTGAGCCTCACTATCCTGAAATGAAAGTTAAGACACATGTGCAACATCTGGATATCTTTATTGTAGACGTTTCGCCAACCAGTGGCTTTATCAATACAGATTCTAGGACATAATAGGAAGACAGTAGAACTATATACAAAAGATGAGGTAATCAGTCCCTCGGCCTAGGAGTTAGTGTTCACAGCATCGTGGTGGAGGAGAATCTGGAGAAAAGGCAAGAAGACTGGCGGTTATATACGCGTCAGTGGATAGGGACGGGCAGCAGACGAGGGCAGTCACTGGTAGGCGGGATTCCCCAGTGGAAGTAGGTCCTTCCCAAAGAGATGGGTTAGTTGCAGAAGCCGTAAGAAGGTCTTGTAGATGTCCTCTGAACCAAGATTCCATGATGTTGCAGTGTCTGACAAGTTGTGAAAGAAAGGTATAAATACCGACAATATGAAAGTTAAGCACATGTGCAACATCTGGATATCTTTATTGTAGCGTTTCGCCAACCATGGCTTTATCAATACAGATTTTTAGGACATAATAGGAAGACAGTGAACTATATACAAAAGATGAGGTAATCAGCCCCTCGGCCTAGGAGTTAGTGTTCACAGCATCGTGGTGGAGGAGAATCTGGAGAAAAGGCAAGAAGACTGGGGGTTATATACGCGTCAGTGGATAGGGACGGGCAGCAGACGAGGGCAGTCACTGGTAGGCGGGATTCCCCAGTGGAAGTAGGTCCTTCCCAAAGAATGGGTTAGTTGCAGAAGCCGTGAAGAAGGTCTTGTAGATGTCCTCTGAACCAAGATTCATGATGTTGCAGTGTTGACAAGTTGTGCAAGAAAGGTATAAAATCCCGACAATATGAAAGTTAAGGGACACATGTTGCAAAAACTGGATATCTTTATTGTAGACGTTTCGCCAAACAGTGGCTTTATTCAATACAGATTCTAGGACAAAATAGGAAGACAGTAGAACTATATACAAAGATGAGGTAATCGTCCCTCGGCCTAGGAGTTTAGTGTTCACAGCATCGTGGTGGAGGAAAATTTCTGGAGAAAAGGAAGACTGGCGGTTATATACGCGTCATGGATAGGGACGGGCAGCAGACGAGGGCAGTCACTGGTAGGCGGGTTCCCAGTGGAAGTGGGCCCTTTCCCAAAGAGAGGGGTTTAGTTGCAGAAGCCTGAAAAAAGGTCTTGTAGATGTCCTCTGAACCAAGATTCCATGATTTTTGCAGTGTCTTGACAAGTTGTGCAAGAAAGGTATAAAATACCGACAATATGAAAGTTAAGACACATTTTGCAACATCTGGATATCTTTATTGTAGACGTTTCGCCAACCAGGGCTTTATCAATACAGATTCTAGGACATAATGGAAGACAGTAGAACTATATACAAAAAGATGAGGTAATCAGCCCCTCGGCCTAGGAGTTAGTGTTCACAGCATCGTGGTGGAGGAGAATCTGGGAAAAGGAAAGAAGACTGGCGGTTATTACGCGCAGTGGATGGGGACGGGCAGCAGACGAGGCAGTCACAGGTAGGCGGGATTCCCAGTGGGAAGTAGGTCCTTCCCAAAGAGATGGGTTAGTTGCAGAAGCCGTGAAGAAGGTCTTGTAATTCCTCTGAACCAGATTCCATGAGTTGCAGTGTCTGACAAGTTGTGCAAGAAAGGTATAAAAAAACCGACAATATGAAAGTTAAGACACATGTGCAACATCTGGATATCTTTATTGTAGACGTTTCGCCAACCAGTGGCTTTATCAATACAGATTCTAGGACATAATAGGAAGACAGTAGAACTATATACAAAAGATGAGGAAATCATCCTCGGCCTAGGAGTTAGTGTTCACAGCATCGTGGTGGAGGAGAATCTGGAAAAAAGGCAAGAAGACTGGCGGTTATATACGCGTCAGTGGATAGGGACGGGCAGCAGACGAGGGCAGTCACTGGTAGGCGGGAAATTCCCCAGTGGAAGTAGGTCCTTCCCAAAGAGATGGGTTAGTTGCAGAAGCCGTGAAGAAGGTCTTGTAGATGTCCTTAAACCCAAGATTCCCATGATGTTGCAGTGTCTGACAAGTTGTGCAAGAAAGGTATAAAATACCGACAATATGAAAGTTAAGACACATGTGCAACATCTGGATATCTTTATTGTAGACGTTTCGCCAACCAGGGCTTTATCAATACAGATTCTAGGACATAATAGGAAGACAGTAGAACTATATACAAAAATGAGGTAATCAGTCCCTCGGCCTAGGAGTTAGTGTTCACAGCATCGTGGTGGAGGAGAATCTGGAGAAAAGGCAAGAAGACTGGCGGTTATATACGCGTCAGTGGATAGGGACGGGCAGCAGACGAGGGCAGTCACTGGTGGCGGGATTCCCCAGTGGAAGTAGGCCCCTTCCAAAGAGATGGGTTAGTTGAGAAGCCGTGAAGAAGGTCTTGTAGATGTCCTCTGAACCAAGATTCCTGATGTTGCAGTGTCTGACAAGTTGTGCAAGAAAGGTATAAAATACCGACAATATGAAAGTTAAGACACATGTGAACATCGGATATCTTTATTGTAGACGTTTCGCCAACCAGTGGCTTTATCAATACAGATTCTAGGACAAATAGGAAACAGTAGAACTATATACAAAAGATGAGGTAATCAGCCCCTCGGCCTAGGAGTTGTGTTCACAGCATCGTGGTGGAGGGAATCTGGAGAAAAAGCAAGAAGACTGGCGGTTATATACGCGTCAGTGGATAGGGACGGGCAGCAGACGGGGGCAGCACTGGTAGGCGGGATTCCCAGTGGAAGTAGGTCCTTCCCAAAGAGAGGGTTAGTTGCAGAAGCCGGAAAAAAGGTCTTGTAGATGTCCCTGAACCAAAGATTCCATGATGTTGCAGTGTCTGACAAGTTGTGCAAGAAAGGTAATAAAAACCGACAATATGAAAGTTAAGACACATGTGCAACATCTGGATATCTTTATTGTAACGTTTCGCCAACCAGTGGCTTTATCAATACGATTCTAGGACATAATAGGAAGACAGTAGAACTATATACAAAAGATGAGGTAATCAGTCCCTCGGCCTAGGAGTTAGTGTTCACAGCATCGTGGTGGAGGAGAATCGGGAGAAAAAGGCAAGAAGACTGGGGGTTTAAATTTTACGCGTCAGTGGATAGGGACGGGCAGCAGACGAGGGCAGTCACTGGTAGCGGGATTCCCCAGTGGAAGTAGGTCCTTCCCAAGAGATGGGTTAGTTGCAGAAGCCGTGAAGAAGGTCTTGTAGTTTGTCCTCTGAACCAAGATTCCATGATTTTTGCAGTGTCTGACAAGTTGTGCAAAAAAGGTATAAAATACATGTGTCTTAATTTTTCATATTGTCGGTATTTATCCCTTTCTTGCAAAACCTTGTCAGACAACATCAGGGAAAATCTTGGTTCAGAGGACATCTACAAGACCTTCTTCACGCTTCTGCAACTAACCCATCTCTTTGGGAAGGACCTACTTCCACTGGGGAATCCCGCCTACCAGTGACTCCCCTCGTCTGCTGCCCGTCCCTATCCACTGACGCTTTATATAACCGCCAGTCTTCTTGCCTTTTCTCCAGATTCTCCCCACCACGATGCTGTAAAACACTAACTCCTAGCCGAGGGACTGATTACCTCATCTTTTGTATATAGTTCTACTGTCTTCCTATTATGTCCTAAAATCTGTATGATAAAGCCACGGTTGGCGAAACGTCTACAAAAAAGTTTATCCGAATGTTGCACATGTGTCTTAACTTCATATTGTCGGTATTTTATACCTTTCTTGCACAACTTGTCAGACACTGCAACATCATGGAATCTTGGTTCAGAGGACATCTACAAGACCTTCTTCAGGGCTTCTGCAACTAACCCATCTTTTTGGGAAGGACCTACTTCCACTGGGGAATCCCGCCTACCATGACTGCCCTCGTTGCTCCCCGTCCCTATCCACGACGCGTATATAACCGCCACTTCTTCTTCCCTTTTTCTCCAGATTCCCCTCCACCACGATGCTGTGAACACTAATCCTAGGCCGAGGGACTGATTACCTCATCTTTTGTTAATAGTTCTACTGTCTTCCTATTATGTCCTAGAATCTGTATTGATAAAGCCACTGGTTGGCGAAACGTCTACAATAAAGATATCCAGATGTTGCACATGGTCTTAACTTTCATATTGTGGGTATTTTATACCTTTCTTGCACAACTTGTCAACACTGCAACATCATGGAATTTTTGGTTCAGAGGACATCTACAAGACCTTCTTCACGGCTTCTGCAACTAACCCATCTCTTTGGGAAGGACCTATTCCACGGGGGAATCCCGCCTACCAGTGACTGCCCTCGTTCTGCTGCCGTCCCTACCACTGACGCGTATATAACCGCCAGTCTTTTTGCCTTTTCTCCAGATTCTCCTCCACCACGATGCTGTGAACACTAACTCCTAGGCCGAGGGACTGATTTACCTCATCTTTTGTATATAGTTCTACTGTCTTCCTATTATGTCCTAGAATCTGTATTGATAAAGCCACTGGTTGGCGAAACGTCTACAATAAAGATATCCAGATTTTGCACATGTGTCTAATTTCATATTGTCGTATTTTATACCTTTCTTGCACAACTTGTCAGACACTGCAACATCATGGAATCTTGGTTCAGAGGACATCTAAAAGACCTTCTTCACGGCTTCCTGCAACTAACCCTCTCTTTGGGAAGGGACCTACTTCCACTGGGGAATCCCGCCTACCAGTGACTGCCCTCGTCTGCTGCCCGTCCCTATCCACTGACGCGTATATAACCGCCAGTCTTCTTGCCTTTTCTCCAGATTCTCCTCCACCACGATGCGTGAACACTAACTCCTGGGCCCGAGGGACTGATTACCTCATCTTTTGTATATATTTCTACTGTCTTCCTATTATGTCCTAGAATCTGTATTGATAAACCACTGGTTGGCGAAACGTCTACAATAAAGATATCCAGATGTTGCACATGTGTCTTAACTTTCATATTGTCGGTATTTTATACCTTTCTTGCACAACTTGTCAGACACTGCAACATCATGGAATCTTGGTTCAGAGGACATCTACAAGACCTTCTTCACGGCTTCTGCAACAAACCCCATCTCTTTGGGAAGGACCTACTTCCACTGGGGAATCCCGCCTACCAGTGACTGCCCTGTCTGCTGCCCGCCCCCTACCCACTGACGCGTATAAAAACCGCCACTCTTCTTCCCCTTTTCTCAGATTCTCCTCCACCACGATGCTGTGAACACTAACCTAGGCCGAGGGACTGATTACCTCATCTTTTGTATATAGTTCTACTGTCTTCCTATTATGTCCTAGAATCTGTATTGATAAAGCCACTGGTTGGCGAAACGTCTACAATAAGGTATCCAGATGTTGCACATGTTTTCTTAACTTTCATATTGTCGGTATTTTATACCTTTCTTGCACACTTGTCGGGACACTGCAACTCATGGAATCTTGGTTTCAGAGGACATCTAAAAGACCTTCTTCACGGTTCTGCAACTAACCCATCTCTTTTGGGAAGGACCTATTTCCACTGGGGAATCCCCCCTACCAGTGACTGCCCTCGTCTGCTGCCCGTCCCTATCCACTGACGCGTATAAACCCGCCAGTCTTTTTGGGCCTTTTTTCTCCAGATTCTCCTCCCACGATGCTGTGAAAAATAACTCCTAGCGAGGGACTGATTACCTCATCTTTTGTATATAGTTCTACTGTCTTCCTATTATGTCCTAGAATCTGTATTGATAAAGCCACTGGTTGGCGAAACGTCTACAATAAAGATATCCAGATGTTGCACATGTGTTTAACTTTCATATTGTGGGTATTTTATACCTTTCTTGCACACTTGTCAGACACTGGCAACATCATGGATCTTGGTTCAGAGGACATCTACAAGACCTTCTCACGGCTTCTGCAACTAACCCATCTCTTTGGAAGGACCTACTTCCACTGGGGAATCCCGCCTACCAGTGACTGCCCTCGTCTGCTGCCTCCCTATCCACTGACGCGTATATAACCGCCAGTCTTCTTCCCTTTCTCCAGATTCTCCTCCACCACGATGCTGTGAACACTAACTCCTAGGCCGGGGGCCCTGATTACCTCATCTTTTGTATATAGTTCTACTGTCTTCCTATTATGTCCTAGAATCTGTATTGAAAAACCACTGGTTGGCGAAACGCCCTACAATAAAGATATCCAGATGTTGCACATGTGTCTTAACTTTCATATGTCGGTATTTTATACCTTTCTTGCACAACTTGTCAGACACTGCAACATCATGGAATCTTGGTTCAGAGGACATCTACAAGACCTTCTTCACGGCTTCTGCAACTAACCCATTCTCTTTGGGAAGGACCTACTTCCACTGGGAATCCCGCCTACCAGTGACTGCCCTCGTCTGCTGCCCGTCCCTATCCACTGACGCGTATATAACCGCCAGTCTTCTTGCCTTTTCCCAGTTTTCTCCTCCACCACATGCTGTAAAACACTAACTCCTAGGCCGAGGACTGTTTTCCCTCATCTTTTGTATATAGTTCTACTGTCTTCCTATTATGTCCTAGAATCTGTATTGATAAACCCAAACTGGTTGGCGAAACGTCTACAATAAAGAATCCAGATGTTGCCATGTGCTTAACTTCATATTGTCGGTATTTTATACCTTTTTTGCCTCATATCCTCATAAAAACTCTTTACAGCATTTAGTAACTTACCACCTATTCCACATACTTGCAACATCTGCCACATTGCTCCCCTATCCACTCTATCATATGCCTTTCTAATCCATAAATGCAATAAAAACTTCCCTACCTTTATCTAAATACTGTACACATATATGCTTCAATGTAAACACTTGATCTACACATCCCCTACCCACTCTAAAACCCCCTTTGCCCCAATCCACAATCCTACATTCTGTCTTACCTCTAATTCCTTCAATAATAACCCTACCGTACACTTTTCCTGGTATACCCCAGTAAACTTATACCTCATATAATTTTTAAAATCTCTTTGTCCCCCTTCCCTTTATATAAAAGGGACTATCATGCTCTCCGCCAATCTCTGGGTACCTTCCCCCTCTTTCATACATTTTTAAACAAAAATACCAACCACTCCAACACTAATCCCCCTGCTTTTAACTTTTCCCTGTCATGACCCCATCATTTTTCCCAGCTGCTTTACCCCCTTTCATTCTACGTAATGCCTCACGCACCTCCCCCACACTCACATCCTGTTCTTCTTCACTCCTAAAGGATGGTATACCTCCCTGGCCAGTGCATGAAATTACCGCCTCCGTTTCCTCGTCGACATTTTAAAGCTCCTCAAAATATTCTCGCCATCTGCGCAGTACCTCCATCTCTCCATCTACTAACTCCCCTACTCTGTTTTTTTACTGACAAATCTATTCGTTCTTTAGGCTTTCTTAACTTGTTTAACTCACTCCAAATTTTTTTCTTATTTTCATTAAAATTTCTTGACAGTGCCTTGCCCACTCTATCATCTGCTCTCCTTTTGCACTCTCTCACCACTCTCTTCACCTTTCTTTTACTCTCCATATACTCTACTCTTCTTATAACACTTTTGCTTTGTAAAAACCTCTCATAAGCTACCTTTTTCTCTTTTATCACACCCTTTACTTCATCAATCCACCAGTCACTCCTCTTTCCTCCTGCTCCCACCCTCCTATAACCACAATCTTCTGCCCCACATTCTAATACTGCATTTTTAAAACTATTCCAACCCTCTTCAATCCCCCTGACTACTCATACCTGCACCAGCCCACCTTTCTGCCAATAGTTGCTTATATCTTACACTTTCACCTCCCTCTTGCTTGTTGTTGCCATTTTCCTTTTGTCCCATCTACCTCTTACTCCAACTGTAGCTACAACTAAATAATGACCCGATATATCAGTTGCCCCTCTATAAACATGTACATCCTGAAGCCTACCCATCAACCTTTTATCCACCAATACATAATCTAACAAACTACTTTCATTACGTGCTATATCATACCTTGTATATTTATTTATCCTCTTCTTCATAAAATATATATTACTTATTACTAAACCTCTTTCTACACAAAGCTCAATTAAAGACTCCCCATTTTCATTTACCCCAGGCACCCCAAATTTACATACTACTCCCTCCACAACATATTTATGGACTTTAGCATTGAAGATTGAGACACTTATGCAACATATGGGAATCTTTATTCAGGAAACGTTTTGCCACTGTGTGGCGAAACGTTTCCTGAATAAATATTCCCATATGTTGCATAAGTGTCTCAATCTTCAACTTGTCGGTTTTTCAAACCATTCATCACCACTTTAGCATTAAAATCCCCAACCACAAGCACTTTCACACTTGGTTCAAAACTCCCCACGCATTCACTCAACATTTCCCAAAATCTCTCTCCTCTACACTTCTCTCTTCTCCAGGTGCATATACGTTTACTATAACCCACTTTTCACATCCAGCCTTTATTTTACTCCACATAATCGTTGAATTAATACATTTATAGTCCCTCTTTTCTTGCCATTGCTTATTCTTCAACATTATTGCTATTCCTTCTTTAGCTCTAACTCTAGTTGAAACCCCTGACCTAATCCCATTTATTCCTCTCCACTGAAACTCTCCCACCCCCTTCAGCTTTGTTTCACTTAAAACCAGAACATCCAGCTTCTTCTCATTCATAACATCCACAATCATCTCTTTCTTAACATCTGCACAACATCCACGCACATTCAGACTTCCCACTTTGACAATTTTCTTATTATTATTCTTTTTAGTAATTATTACAAGGAAAAGTGGTTACTAGCCCATTGTTCCCGGCATTTTAGTTGACTTTTACAACATATATATATATATATATATATATATATATATATATATATATATATATAAATATATATATATATATATATATATATATATATATATGTGTGTGTGTGTGTGTGTGTGTAGGAGGAATTCTCAGGTAAGATATGTGGACTATGCTTTTTGTAACAGAGATAGGAAGGTCAGACAGGTGTGCCTCCCAGGAGCTGGCGTTGATGACATATTCAGCAGGTTGGATATTATGTCAAGTAATGGTAACAAGCCCATTATCTGTCTTAGTGCTGGTGGAAATGACGTCGGGATGGGCAGGAGACAGGAGCTGCTGGATAGGTACAGGTCAGCCATAGTAGTAGTCAGGTCTAAAGGAGGAATCTCTATCATATGTAGCATCTTGCCTAGAAAGGGAGTGGGCAATGAATGGATGTCTAGGGCAATTGGTATAAATTGCTTACTAGACAGGTACTGCAAGGAACTTGCAATCCCATTCATTGATAACTTGGTTATATTCTATGGCAAGAATGATATGTATGCAAGGGATGGGGTTCATCTCTCTGGGCCGGGAGTGGTTGCATTAGCCAATTCAATTGAGGGGAAAATTGATGACTTGTCTAGGAATTTAAACTGATAGATAACAGAGGTATGGGTGTTTGTGGGAAACAATCAGGCTGCGGTATTAGGGTTGAAAACGTCAGATATTACCAGGATACCCCAAGGATATGTTTAAAAGACAATATTAAAAATAAAGTTGCCAGTAAATGTAGAACAGGACGATAATAAACTATGCACGATTGCAGTAACTAGTGACATGGTCCTCAGACAAATAGAGAAATTAAAACCTAACAAATCCCCAGGTCCTGATGAATTGCTTGCAAGTGTGTTAAAGGAATGTAAAGAGGAACTTAGCAAACCTTTGGCTAATCTTTTCAACATATCACTACAAACTGGCATAGTGCCTGATAAGTGGAAAATGGCAAATGTAATACCTATTTACAAGACAGGTGACAGGTCCTTGGCTTCGAACTATAGACCAATAAGTCTTACCACCATAGTGGGAAAATTTATGGAATCAACAATTGCCGAGACAATTCGTAGCCATCTTGAGAGGCATAAACTGATAAATGAATCTCAACACGGTTTTACTAAAGGGCGTTCCTGTCTTACGAATTTACTAATTTTTTTCGCTAAGGTGTTTAATATGATATTGTGTATATTGGCTTCAGTAAGGCTGTCGATAGAGTTCCACATCAGAGACTTTTGAGGAAACTTAAGACACACGGAATAGGAGGAGAAATTTTTTTCCTGGCTAGAGGCATGGTTGACAAATAGGCAGCAGAGAGTTTGTATAAATGGGGAGAAATCAGAATGGGGGCACATCACAAGCGGTGTTCCTCAGGGGTCAGTGTTGGGCCCCTTGTTCAAAATTTACATGAACGATATAGATGAGGGAATAAATAGCGACATAAGCAAATTTACTGATGACACCAAAATAGGCCGTCCAGTTCATTCTATTGAGGACATTACTGCACTCCAGGATGATTTGAATAGACTAATGCAATGGTCGGAGAAGTGGTAGATGCAGTTTAATATAGACAGATGCAAAGTTCAAAATGTTGGACAGGACAATAACCATGCCACATATAAACTAAATAATGTAGATCTTAATATTACGGATTGCGAGAAGGATTCAGGAGTTCTGGTTAGTAGTAATCTGAAACCAAGACAACAGTGCATAAGTGTTCACAATAAAGCTAACATAATCCTTGGCTTCATATCAGTAAGTATAAATAATAGATGTCCTCAGGTTGTTCTTCAACTCTATGTATCCTTGGTTAGGCCTCATTTAGATTATGCTATACAGTTTTGGTCACCGTATTACAGAATGTAAATTAATGGACTGGAAAACGTACAGAGGAGGATGACAAACTTGATCCCGTGTATCAGAAATCTTCCCTATGAGGACAGACTGAGGGCCCTGAATCTGCACTCTAGAAAGGCGTAGAATTAGGGGGGATATGATTGAGGTGTATAAATGGAAAACAGGTATTAATAAAAGAGGTGTAAATAGCGTGCTGAACATATCCAGCCAAGACAGGACTCGCAGCAATGGCTTCAAGATGGAAAAGTTCAGTTTCAGGAAGGATATAGGAAAGCACTGGTTTGGTAATAGAGTTGTGGATGAGTGGAACAAACTCCCGAGTATCGTCATAGAAGCTAAGACCTTGTGTAGTTTTAAAAGTAGGTTGGATAAATACATGAGTAGGTGTGGGTGGGCGTGAGTTGGACCTGATTAGCTTGGGCTACCAGGTCTGGTGCCGTGCTCCTACCTTAAGTGGGAGTGACCTGACTAGATGGTCATTGTTCTAGGCCAGAGGGGTGGCATGGACCTGCTTTGCATGGGACAGTAGGCCTGTTGCAGTGCTCCTTCTTTCTTATGTTCTTATGTTCTAAAGGCAAAGCAATTGTTCAACAAATAGAGATAGTAGAGGGCAACGACTGACTAGCTCCCTTAAGGTTTACTATACAAATAGTAGGAGTCTAAGAAATAAGATAGATGAGCTAAGATTACTTGCAAGTGCAGGTAATATAAATATTATTGGTATAACAGAGACCTGGTTCAACCTGAAAGATAGAGAAAGGCCTTCTGAATGCAACATAAAGGGTTATAAACTATTCCACACTGATAGGGTCAACAGGAAGGGTGGTGGATTGGCGATGTATGTCAGAGATAATTTAAATTGTTGTGTTAGACAAGATGTAAGATTAGAGACATCGGGCACAGAATCTGTTTGGCTACAGTTTCTTGAGGGTCGTGACAAATTAATTTTGGGTGTGATTTATAGGCCCCCAAACCTTGATAGGGAGGGCAGTAAGCTGTTATGGGACGAAATTCATAAGGCATCTAGATATGAAAATGTTGTATTAATGGTAGACTTTAACTTTAGAGAAATTGATTGGAACAATATGACAGATAATCTTGAGTCTAGTGACTCTCTTGATATGGTTCAGGATTGCTTTTTAAAAGTTTATGACAGATCCAACTAGAGAAACAATCTGCTTGACTTGGTTCTTGCCAACAAAGATTCACTAGTTAATAATCTTGAGGTTAATGATGAGCTTGGGAAAAGTGATCACAAATCACTTAGTTTCAATATATCATGGAATTACCCAGATAACTGCAATCAAGTCACTGTCCCAGATTTCCACTTGGTCGACTTCATAGGTATGAGAAATTCCCTGGGTGGGCTAAATTGGGATGACTTTACTATGTGTCAGGTAGGTGGAGTTGGTTGCCAATATGACGTATTTCAGAGCATAGTGCTGGCTGCCCAGACGTCTTTTGTCCAGGGTAGGGAAATTAGATCTAACAAAAATGATCCCAGATAGGTAAACAATAGATTTAAACATCTCATTGGATAAAAGAGAGGTATATATAGGCGTATCAAAAGAGGGGAAGTACAGTTAAGAAATCAATATATTCAATTGAAGAGAGATATAAAAACGGAATGAGAAAAGCAAAAAGGGATTATGAGGCTAAAGTTGCAAGGGATTCGAAGACTAACCCAAAAGGGTTCTTTCAGGTATACAGAAGTAAAATTAGGGACAAAATATGCCCTCTTAAGAGTAACTCAGGTCAGAATACTGACAGTGATAAGGAAATGTGTGAACTTTTCAATACTTACTTCCTCTCAGTTTTTACTCAGGAAGATACTAGCGAAATTCCAGAAATAATAATTTATGTAGAACAGGACGATAATAAACTATGCACAATTAAGGAAACTAGTGACATGGTCCTCAGACAAATCGAGAAATTAAAACCTAACAAATCCCCAGGATTTAGGAGTTCTAGTTAGCAGTAATCCGAAACCAAGACAACAGTGCATAAGTGTTCACAATAAAGCTAACAGAATCCTTGGCTTCATATCAAGAACTATAAATAATAGAAGTCCTCAGGTTGTTCTTCAACTCTATATATCTTTGGTTAGGCCTCATTTAGATTATGATGTGCAGTTGTGGTCACCGTATTACAGAATGTAAATTAATGGACTGGAAAACGTACAGAGGAGGATGACAAAGTTGATCCCATGTATCAGAAATCTTCCCTATGAGGACAGACTGAGGGCCCTGAATCTGCACTCAAGAAAGGCGTAGAATTAGGGGGGATACGATTGAGGTGTATAACTGGAAAACAGGAATTAATAAAGGGGATATAAATAGCATGCTAAAAATATCTAACAGACAGGACTCGCAGCAATGGCTTCAAGATTTGAAAGTCCAGATTCAGAAAGGATATAGGAAAGCACTGGTTTGGTAATAGAGTTGTGGATGAGTGGAACAAACCCCCGAGTACCGTCATAGAAGCTAAGACCTTGTGTAGTTTTAAAAATAGGTTGGATAAATACATGAGGGGGCGGGAGTGGGTGTGAGTTGGACCTAACTAGCTTGTGCTATTAGGACGGATGCTGTTCTCCTCCTTTAAGAGACGTGTCTGACCTCACTAGGTTGGTGAGGTCAGACGGTCAGTGAGCTTAAGGTCACTATGTCACTCTGTCTAAATATTTTATATATATATATATATATATATATATATATATATAAAATATATATATATAATATATATATATATATATATATATATTATATATAATATATATATATATATATATATATATATATATATATATATAATTATATATAATATAAATATATACATATATTTTAAATATAATATATATATATATATATATATATATATATAAATATATAATATAATATATATATATATATATATATATATTTAATTATCACACTGGCCGATTCCCACCAAGGCAGGGTGGCCCGAAAAAGAAAAACTTTCACCATCATTCACTCCATCACTGTCTTGCCAGAAGGGTGCTTTACACTACAGTTTTTAAACTGCAACATTAACACCCCTCCTTCAGAGTGCAGGAACTGTACTTCCCATCTCCAGGACTCAAGTCCGCCTGCCGCTTCCCTGAACCCCTTCATAAATGTTACTTTGCATTACACTCCAACAGCACGTCAAGTATTAAAAACCATTTGTCTCCATTCACTCCTATCAAACACGCTCATTCATACCTGCTGGAAGTCCAAGCCCCTCGCACACAAAACCTCCTTTACCCCCTCTCTCCAACCTTTCCTAGGCCGACCCCTACCCCGCCTTCCTTCCACTACAGACTGATTACACTCTTGAAGTCATTCTGTTTCGCTCCATTCTCTCTACATGTCCGAACCACCTCAACAACCCTTCCTCAGCCCTCTGGACAACAGTTTTGGTAATCCCGCACCTCCTCCTAACTTCCAAACTACGAATTCTCTGCATTATATTCACACCACACATTGCCCTCAGACATGACATCTCCACTGCCTCCACCTTCTCCTCGCTGCAACATTCATCACCCATGCTTCACAACCCATATAAGAGCGTTGGTAAAACTATACTCTCATACATTCCCCTCTTTGCCTCCAAGGACAAAGTTCTTTGTCTCCACAGACTCCTAAGTGCACCACTCACTCTTTTTCCCTCATCAATTCTATGATTCACCTCATCTTTCATAGACCCATCCGCTGACACGTCCACTCCCAAATATCTGAATACATTCACCTCCTCCATACTCTCTCCCTCCAATCTAATATTCAATCTTTCATCACCTAATCTTTTTGTTATCCTCATAGCCTTACTCTTTCCTGTATTCACCTTTAATTTTCTTCTTTTGAACACCCTACCAAATTCATCCACCAATCTCTGCAACTTCTCTTCAGAATCTCCCAAGAGCCAGTGGTCATCAGCAAAGAGCAGCTGTGACAACTCCCACTTTGTGTGTGATTCTTTATCTTTTAACTCCACGCCTCTTGCCAAGACCCTCGCATTTACTTCTCTTACAACCCCATCTATAAATATATTAAACAACCACGGTGACATCACACATCCTTGTCTAAGGCCTACTTTTACTGGGAAATAATTTCCCTCTTTCCTACATACTCTAACTTGAGCCTCACTATCCTCGTAAAAACTCTTCACTGCTTTCAGTAACCTACCTCCTACACCATACACTTGCAACATCTGCCACATTGCCCCCTATCCACCTGTCATACGCCTTTTCCAAATCCATAAATGCCACAAAGATCTCTTTAGCCTTATCTAAATACTGTTCACTTATATGTTTCACTGTAAACACCTGGTCCACACACCCCCTACCTTTCCTAAAGCCTCCTTGTTCATCTGCTATCCTATTCTCCGTCTTACTCTTAATTCTTTCAATAATAACTCTACCATACACTTTACCAGGTATACTCAGCAGACTTATCCCCCTATAATTTTTGCACTCTCTTTTATCCCCTTTGCCTTTATACAAAAGAACTATGCATGCTCTCTGCCAATCCCTAGGTACCTTACCCTCTTCCATACAGTTATTAAATAATTGCACCAACCACTCCAAAACTATATCCCCACCTGCTTTTAACATTTCTATCTTTATCCCATCAATCCCGGCTGCCTTACCCCCTTTCATTTTACCTACTGCCTCACGAACTTCCCCCACACTCACAACTGGCTCTTCCTCACTCCTACAAGATGTTATTCCTCCTTGCCCTATACACGAAATCACAGCTTCCCTATCTTCATCAACATTTAACAATTCCTCAAAATATTCCTCCATCTTCCCAATACCTCTAACTCTCCATTTAATAACTCTCCTCTCCTATTTTTACTGACAAATCCTTTTGTTCTCTAGGCTTTCTTAACTTGTTAATCTCACTCCAAAACTTTTTCTTATTTTCAACAAAATTTGTTGATAACATCTCACCCACTCTCTCATTTGCTCTTTTTTACATTGCTTCACCACTCTCTTAACCTCTCTCTTTTTCTCCATATACTCTTCCCCCCTTTGCATCACTTCTACTTTGTAAAAACTTCTCATATGCTAACTTTTTTCCCTTACTACTCTCTTTACATCAATCATTCCACCAATCGCTCCTCTTCCCCCGCACCCACTTTCCTGTAACCACAAACTTCTGCTGAACACTCTAACACTACATTTTTAAAACCTACCCCAATACCTCTTCGACCCCATGCCTGTGCTCTCATTAGCCCATCTATCCCCCAATAGCTGTTTATATCTTACCCTAACTGCCCCCTCTTTTAGTTTATAAACCTTCACCTCTCTCTTCCCTGATGTTCTATTCTCCCTTGTATCCCATCTCCCTTTTTTACTCTCAGTGTAGCTACAACTAGAAAGTGATCTGATATATCTGTGGCCCCTCTATAAACATGTACATCCTGAAGTCTACTCAACAGTCTTTTATCTACCAATACATAATCCAACAAACTACTGTCATTTCGCCCTACATCATATCTTGTATACTTATTTATCCTTTTTTTCCCTTAAAATAATGTATTACCTATAACTAAACCCCTTTCTATACAAAGTTCAATCAAAGGGCTCCCATTATCATTTACACTGGCCCCCCAAAACTTACCTACCACACCCTCTCTAAAAGTTTCTCCTACTTTAGCATTCAGGTCCCCTACCACAATTACTCTCTCACTTGGTTCAAAGGCTCCTATACATTCACTTAACATCTCCCAAAATCTCTCTCTCCCCTCTTGCATTCCTCTCTTCTCCAGGTGCATACACGCTTATTATGACCCACTTCTCGCATCCAACCTTTACTTTAATCCACATAAAATTTTTGAATTTAACATTCATATTCTCTTTTCTCCTTCCATAACTGATCATTTAACAATAAATGCTACCCCTTCCTTTGCTCTAACTCTCTCAGATACTCCAGATTTAATCCCCTTTATTTCCCCCCACTGAAAACTTTCCCCACCCCCTTCCCGCTTTGTTTCATTAGGGCCAGGACATCCAACTTCTTTTCATTCATAACATCAGCAATCATCTGTTTCTTGTCATCCGCACTACATCCACGCACATTTAAGCATCCCAGTTTTTATAAAGTTTTTCTTCTTCTCTTTTTTAGTAAATGTCTACAGGAGAAGGGGTTACTAGCCCATTGCTCCCGGCATTTTAGTCGCCTCATACGACACGCATGGCTTACGGAGGAAAGATTCTTTTCCACTTCCCCATGGACAATAGAAGAAATAAAGAAGAACAAGAACTATTTAGAAAAAGGAGAAAAACCTAGATGTATGTATATATATATGCATGTACGTGTCTGTGAAGTGTGACCAAAGTGTAAGTAGGAGTAGCAAGATATCCCTGTTATCTAGCGTGTTTATGAGACAGAAAAAGAAAACCAGCAATCCTACCATCATGCAAAACAATTACAGGTTTCTGTTTCACAGTCATCTGGCAGGACGGTAGTACTTCCCTGGGTGGTTGCTGTCTACCAACCTACTACCTAGATATATATATATAATATATATATTATATATATATATATAATATAATATATATATATATATATATATATATATATATATATATATATATATATACACACAAATAGGGAAACAGGATGAAGTTGAAGCCATTTGTAGGCTTAAGATTTCATAAAGTCAGTTGATCAAATGAAATCACTGGCCCACAGACGGCTCCAACTTCATCCTGTTTCCTAATTGTATATTTCGCAACAATGAAAATGCTTTCAAATGATCTGATGTAAGTAACAGTTCTTAGCTTGTAAATAAAGTTAGTAACCTTAAACCTAACCTTGTAAAACTCCTTTCTTTCTCATTTACATAAATAGTTGCTATTTCTCACTTTTCACGTCTCTTTCTTGTTTTAATTCATAATTTTTTTTTAATTTATACACTTATATTCCTCCAGTTCTTTCTATAATTAAATTGTTAGCAATTCCTTCCCCAGTTATGATGGTCTCAGATACACCTGACAAAATCCAAGTTACACCTCCCACTGAAAATCTCTTACCCACTTAGTTTCACTTAGAGCTATGACATCCAGCTTCTTTTCATTCATAAAATAACCCACCTTTACAATGTCCTAGTTTGTATTTTTAGTTATATATTGACGTGGAGGGGTTGCTAGGACGTTGTTTACAGAGGAAGACATCTCACCCTCAGATAAGTTTGTATTCATAAACACGGACGAGCACAGCTGGATGTGTAGTATCAAGTTGGTGCACAAGTAGCAACACTTTTGTCAGGTTAAAGAATATGACACCTCTGCAACATCTTGGGAATCTTTATCGTGGTAATATTTCGCCAACAAGTGACTTCATCAGTCCACTACATCATATTTCTGTCATCTAACGTGTTTATGAGATGTTTATGGCAATTGTGATGTTTAATGTGATGTTTGTGAGATGTTATGACAATTATGTTGTAGAGGTGTGAGTTTGTTCACACCTCTACAACACAATTGTCCTCAAAAATTTGTTAAGTTATACCAAGAATTAAGGAAAGATGCTGGACTTCACCTTACGAAACAGACAAAGTAAATGTGATAGTAATTATGAACAAGGTAGATTATAGTGGAGAAATGAACTTCTTATTAAAAGACGGAGGAACTTACGTGCTTCTTAAACTTTACCCGAATTTTCAACGCCTATAAATGTTACTGCACATCCACAAGCTGTATTTACATGTTTCGGGATTCTTTTGTTGATAACGTGTTATGAGTGTGATGAGCGCTGGTAGTGTCTCTGTCTCCAGGGAACCTGACGCAGCAACTGGAGGAGAATCTCCAACAGCTAGTCGAGGTGACGGGTTATATTCGCGTCTACGGCTCCAATACTCTCTTCTCCCTCAACTTCCTCAGTAATCTTCAAGTCATTGGGGGCCAGGAGCTGGTGCATAACAAGTAAGTACTCAATAGTTGTACTTCTGTTCTTAGGTGGCTGTCATGCTCGGATTTTCATCGGGGAAATCCTCAGTGATACTTTTGGTCGTATGACTGAGGCCTTCTCCTGGCTGATGCTGCTCTCATTCATATGATGTTAAAAGAGAGCTCTACCAGACTCACACTAATTAATCACCTCGTCAGTCAATCCCACGTTACATAACATCTACAGTGACGAGTTAAGTCGGGATCAATTGTAAAGCTGGAACGAGTTATTCCTGGTCTCGAAGTCTACCAGGTATCCATCCCACCCGAGATTGTTTAGCGAGCCACCGTTACCCCCACCAGTAACACACAACTTAGCGAGTCACCGTTACCCCCACCAGTAACACACAACTTAGCGAGTCACCGTTACCCCCACCAGTAACACACAACTTAGCGAGTCACCGTTACCCCCACCAGTAACACACAATTTAGCGAGTCACCGTTACCCCCACCAGTAACACACAACTTAGCGAGTCACCGTTACCCCCACCAGTAACACACAACTTAGCGAGTCACCGTTACCCCCACCAGCAACACACAACTTAGCGAGTCACCGTTACCCCCACCAGTAACACACAACTTAGCGAGTCACCGTTACCCCACCAGTAACACACAACTTAGCGAGTCACCGTTACCCCCAACCAGCAACACACAACTTAGCGAGTCACCGTTACCCCCACCAGTAACACACAACTTAGCGAGTCACCGTTACCCCCACCAGTAACACACAACTTAGCGAGTCACCGTTACCCCCACCAGTAACACACAACTTAGCGAGTCACCGTTTACCCCCACCAGTAACACACAACTTAGCGAGTCACCGTTACCCCCACCAGTAACACACAACTTAGCGAGTCACCGTTACCCCCACCAGTAACACACAACTTAGTGAGTCACCGTTACCCCACCAGTAACACACAACTTAGCGAGTCACCGTTACCCCACGATAACACACAACTTAGCGAGTCACCGTTACCCCCACCAGTAACACAACTTAGCGAGTCACCGTTACCCCCACCAGTAACACACAACTTAGCGAGTCACCGTTACCCCCACCAGTAACACACAACTTAGCGAGTCACCGTTACCCCCACCAGTAACCCCAAATTGCGAGTCACCGTTACCCCCACCAGTAACACACAACTTAGCGAGTCACCGTTACCCCCACCAGTAACACACAACTTAGGGTCAAGAAATAATGCCGAGATTATTGGGGATTTCTCTTTCTCACACGACTTACACGACTGATCCGTTCAGCTAACTTCCAGTGACTGGTGCTTCCAGACCCTCTAACATTGGCTCTTAGTACTTCAGTGAATGATGCTTCCAGACCCTCAAACACTGGCCCTTAGTACTCCAGTGATTGGTGCTTCCAGACCCTCAAACACTGGCCCTTAGTACTCTAGTGACATGCTTCCAGACCCTCACACACCGGCACTTAATACTCCAGTGACTGATGCTTCCAGACCCTCAAACATAGGCCCATAGTAACATGCTTCCAGACGCTCAAGCACTGGCTCTTAGTACTCCAGGGACTGATGCTACCAAACCCTCAAACATTGACCTTTAGTGTTCCAGTGACTGATGCTTCCAGACTCTCACACATGGGCCTTTGGTACTTATGTTTTTAAAGTGTAGGCTTATAGAGATACCACCAGGTTGGTACCCGTGTTACTTACACTTACATTCCAAGTTAAACTTCATTGTCTAAACTACAATCTTAGACTAGGTTCTAGCTTACTAATAGCTTACAAATAATTACCCTTACAATCAAGGTTTAGTCGGAGGTGTGGCAGTGCCACAGTACCTCACAATCTTTCTAACAGTGTGGTGCCTCGCATGCCTCTCATCCCCTTCTCCTTCCTCCCACAAATGTGTCCTTACATCTACATGGAAAAGTTACGTTTTCGCACATATGATGACTAACCTCAGTGGAACTTTTGGTCGAATGACCGTGCCCTAGCTGACGCTGGTCCCAGTCATAAGATGTTCCACTCAGTGGGACTCATGGTCTGGTGAACCTCACCAGTCCACGAGGCCATTCCCTGCCTCACCGGTCCACGAGGCCATTCTCTGCCTCACCGGTCTTCTAGGCCATCCCCTGCCTCACCGGTCCACGAGGCAATTCCCTGCCTCACCGGTCCACGAGGCCATTCTCTGCCTCACCGGTCTACAAGGCCAATCTCTGCCTCACCGGTCCACGAGGCCATTCTCTGCCTCACCGGTCTACAAGGCCAATCCCTGCCTCACCGGTCCACGAGGCAATTCCCTGCCTCACCGGTCTACAAGGCCAATCTCTGCCTCACCGGTCCACGAGGCAATTCCCTGCCTCACCGGTCTACAAGGCCAATCTCTGCCTCACCGGTCTACAAGGCCAATCCCTGCCTCATCGATCCACAAGGCTATTCCCCGCCTCACCGATGCCCATCCACAGGTACGCTCTCTACATGCTAATGGTCATCCACAGGTACGCTCTCTACGTGTTAATGATCATCCACAGGTACGCTCTCTACATGCTAATGGTCATCCACAGGTACGCTCTCTAGGTGTTAATGATCATCCACAGGTACGCTCTCTACATGCTAATGGTCATCCACAGGTACGCTCTCTACATGCTAATGGTCATCCACAGGTACGCTCTCTACATGCTAATGGTCATCCACAGGTACGCTCTCTAAATGCCAGTGGTCATCCACAGGTACGCTCTCTACGTGTTAATGATCATCCACAGGTACGCTCTCTAAATGCCAGTGGTCATCCACAGGTACGCTCTCTACGTGTTAATGATCATCCACAGGTACGCTCTCTAAATGCCAGTGGTCATCCACAGGTACGCTCTCTGCGTGTTAATGATCATCCACAGGTACGCTCTCTACATGCTAATGGTCATCCACAGGTACGCTCTCTACATGCTGGAGAATGAGAAGCTTCAGGAGCTATGGGACTGGGATCAAAGGAACCAGTCACTGAGGATCTCCCGAGGGACACTCTTCTCCCACTACAACCCCAGTTTGTGTCCCCGGTTACTCTACCAGTTAGCCAACATTACTGGTATTGGTCGTCTGGATGACGCTGATGTCACCACCAGCTCTAGTGAAGACACTCCTCCTTGTATGTATCACCCTCGTATATAACTCACACAGTCACTTTACCGTAGCTCTGATAACTGATAACTCACACAGTCACAGTACCGTAGCTCTGATAACTCACACAGTCACTTTACCGTAGCTCTGATAACTCACACAGTCACTTTACCGTAGCTCTGATAACTCACACAGTCACTTTACCGTAGCTCTGATAACTGATAACTCACACAGTCACTTTACCGTAGCTCTGATAACTGATAACTCAGTCACTATACCGTAGCTCAGATAACTGATATCTCACATAGTCACTGTATCGTAGCTCTGATAACTGATAACCCACACAGTCACAATACGATAGCTCCGATAACTGATAACTCACAGTCACAATACGATAACTCTGATAACTGTTAACTCACACAGTCACAATATCGTACTACTACCACTACTATTACTACTACTGCTACTACTACTACTATTACTACTGCTACTACTACTACTACTACTACTATTACTACTACTAAATAACGAAAAAAGGCACAATACCGTGACTGGAACGATACACAAATAACCCGCACATAAAAGAGAGAAGCTTACGACGACGTTTCGGTCCGACTTGGACCATTTACAAAGTCACACTGTGACTTTGTAAATGGTCCAAGTCGGACTGAAACGTCGTCGTAAGCTTCTCTCTTTTATGTGCGGGTTATTTGTGTACTACTACTACTATTACTATTACTTCTACTACTACTACTATTACTACTACTGCTACTACTACTACTACTACTACTATTACTACTACTACTATTACTATTACTGCTACTACTACTACTACTATTACTACTACTGCTATTACTACTACTACTGTTACTACTGCTACTATTACTATTACTGCTACTACTACTACTATTACTATTACTTCTACTACTACTACTATTACTACTACTGCTGCTACTACTACTACTACTATTACTACTACTACTATTACTATTACTGCTACTACTACTACTACTATTACTACTACTGCTATTACTACTACTACTACTATTACTACTACTACTATTACTATTACTGCTACTACTACTACTATTACTACTAGTACTACCACTAGTAATAAAAATAATATATAAATAAATATAGTAACTGAGACAGGTTGTTGTGAGTTATCTTGACGGTATATAAACAGGCTACGGAGAAGAGCTGCCAGTGATCGCCTGGGCAGATAAGAATGTTGGAACCATCAACGTATCCTGGAAACACGTCTATGATGGCCGCGACGATAGGTTCGTCATCGGCTATTACGTCTACTACAGGGAGACCAGCACGACAGTAACGATCTTCCAGGGACGCGACGCATGCAACGATAAATTGTGAGCACTGACTGTTGAACACTTTCAGTAAATCCTTCTGTTAGTATGACAAAGGGAACAAGGTAACAGTTGAAGACTTAGCTTAGTTTTGCAGTCCAGATTCCAGCAGCCTCTGCCTGGATCTGCCCTCAACGTAACTACAGTTGATTCCACAGGTGGATGAAAAGATGGAGTAACTTAGTTAACTTTGCCCCAAAGGAAAGTTTATGTCAAGTATTTCACATATGCCGTGAAATGTGACAGGTTACTCACATCTGTTGGGCGAATCGCAAGAAAGTGATTATCATACATAGCAGCATATGTGTAGAGAATCAAGGATAACCCAAAAGAGTCAAAGTGACTTATTTCCATTGGGGTTCCATATCTACCCATTAGTTGCAATTAACACTAGCTAATATGAGTTTGAACTTACCTGGGTATAAATGACAAAGGCACAATACTGTGACGGGAACAATACACAGATAAAATGCACATAGGAGAAACGAGCTTATGACGATGTTTTGGTCCGATTTGGACCATTTACAGAGTCACTCTGTGACTTTGGGAATGCGGGTTGTTTGTGAATTTACCTGGGTATGTAACTGACCCAATGTGACCCCGAGAATGATGGCTTGAGCAGGCTGCTTCCCCAGATAAGTCGCAATAATATCCTATCACTCGCAACATGTCGGTACAGTCACATTTCACTACCACCATTTGTATTGTCCACAGCTGGGAGATGTTTTTCTCCAATGTTCGATTACGTCTGAGTGCACACTGTGGAACACGTTAGACACACGTTATCCTGACTTTACGGCGGATTATGTCACTCGTATTTTGCACTAGATTAACTTTCCTAGTGTTCTAGAGATTGTCTGATAAAGAGTCTCTGAACGAACTGCCACTTTCTTCGTTATGCAGCGGGTAGTGTCCACGTCGTGGTGTCTCATGACACAAGCTCGCCCTCTCTCCTTGAAGCAATCTGACCCCGGCCAGCTGTGCACAAGCCCCTCCAGGCACTAACTGCTGACCTAGGTTTATAGGTATTTATTGCCAGTACTTACAACATAATGGAATACAAGAGGGCTGTTTCTTATTGTCCTAACTGTGGGCTTCAAGTCATAATACCCCGACAGGTAATAGGTGTTTTCTTCTGGAATTTTCCTGCCACAGGGGAAGAGTTATTAAACCAGGCTTAAGCCTGTATGCTTAGAGATTCCAGTAAAGAGCAGAAAATGGCCTGACATCAGCATGAGAGGCCCAGCTCTGACATGTTTCCTAGCTGTCATAAGAACAAGAAAATGGAAAAAGCTCACTACCCCTTTCCAGGGGGTGGGCCCCTTTCGGGGCCCTGAGAGTTAACCCCCCACACGTTAATTCCCCCTCACTGAAGAACATTAAATTTAAAAAAAGTTTTCATCTTTAAAAGGGGTTTTATATATATATATATATATATATATTTATATATATAAAATATATATATAATATATATATATATATTTTATATATATTTTTTTAAAATTATATATATATTATATATTTATATATATAATATATAATATATATTATATATATATATTTTTAATTATAATATGTCTGCCAAATAAGTAAAACTGGTCAATTAGGTCCTTTCTAAAAATTTTCTTATACATTTAAAGTTGTATTTTTCACTTATGATAATATAAAAATTAATGATTTTGTACCAAAAGAACCTTAGGAAACTTACCTAATTCAATTATAATAAGTGCAATTTAAATTAGCCTAATCCCACTAAATATATTTTAGATAGGTTTACAATAATTTAATAATAAACAAAGACAATGAAATATATTTTTCGTAAGGTTTAGAATGACTTTCGCGAAATTATTGCAAACGGGAATTTTTATTTGTCTTATTCGGCAAGAGGTGCGTTGGTATTTATGCCAAAATTGCCAATTTTTTACCACACACACACACACCATACACACACACACCCAAAACACCACCATACACACACACACCACCCTCCACACTACCACACACACACACACAAGACCTGAGGTGTCCCGTTTGCGATGACGTGAATTTAAGAAAAAATACATCGATCGAAGACCCGGGAGAACTCAAAAGGGGTTGGACAGGCTGCAGAAAGGGGGCCAGCAATTGGCTCCTGGAGTTCAATCCCACCAAATGCAAAGTCAGAAATTGGGGAAGGGCAAAGAAGGCCCCAACGGAGTACGTCTAGGGGGTCAGGAAATACAAACCCCAAAATCAAGGAAAAAGATTTGGGGGGATATAACACCGGCACATCTCCTGAAGCGACATCAACCAAAAAACTGCGCAGCATATGGGGGGCCTACAAACCTCAGAAAGCATTCCGACATCTTAATAAGGAATCTTTTAGGACCCTGTACACCCTATCGTTGGGCCCTAGGAGTATGCGCACCATTTGGAACCCCCCAGCCAAAACAGTAAAGAAACTAGGAAAATGCAAAGGGTTTTCAACAAGACTAGTCCCCCGGCTAAGAGGATGTCCTACGAGGGATTTTAAGGGAAATAACCTACGACAGGGGGACAGGGGAAAATAGGGGGGACATGATAACGACAACAAAATACTGAGAGGAATTGACAAGGTGGACAAAAACAGGATGTTCCAGAGATTGGACACAGTAACAAGGGGACACAGTTGGAAGCTAAAGAAACAGATGAATTCACGGGATGTTAGGAAGTATTTTTCAGCCACAGAGTAGTCAGTAAGTGGAATAGTTTGGGAAGCGATGTAGTGGAGGCAGGATCCATACATAGCTTTAAGCAGAGGTCGATAAAGCTCACGGCTCAGGGAGAGTGACCTAGTAGCGATCAGTGAAGAGGCGGGGTCCAGGAGCTCGGACTCGACCCCCGCAACCTCAACTAGGTGAGTACAACTAGGTGAGTACACACACTCAAACACACACACACACACACACACACACACACACACACACACATACACACACACACACACACACACACACACACACACACACACACACACACACACACACACATAAACATCTCGGTTTTTATACTGGCCAGGGCGAGGTACTTCCAACTGAGTTTCCTGTCCCTCAGGATAGAAAATCTGTACAGAGGTTCCTTGGAATGGCAGGTTATTATCGACGTTTCTGTCCAAACTTTTCTCATGTTGCATCTCTTCTTACAGAGCTAACACGTAGTAGGGTGAAATTTCATTGGTCGAACGATTGTGAGATAGCATTTAATCGGTTGAAGTGGTCGCTTTCTTCATCACCTGTGTTGAAGAGCCCTGACTTTAATCAGCACTTTTAATTACACGTTGATGGTAGCAGTTATGCTGTAGGCGCGGTGTTACTCCAGAAATCCCCCTCTATGTTTAATTTACATCCCATATTTTTAAATTTTTCTTAAAAAGTTAAAACGTCACCAAAAGGTTTTATCCACAGTGCAAAAAGGGAAATTTCTTGCCTTAATGTTTTTTGGAACTTTTAACTTTTATTGGGAATTTTCCCCCCCAAAAAATTTAAAGGTTTTTTTCTAAATCATAACCCTTTTAACATTTATTAATTCTATAAAATTAAAGAACCCCCGGACCCAGGGGGGGTTTGGGAGGATCCAACCTTATTTCATTAGTATTAAAACACAAAAGGGAACCCTTAACGAAATTTGGTCCCCTCTTCTCGCCCTTGAGAGTACTTTAATTACTTTAAAGTTAGGATAATAATTTTTCTCTTGGAGGCTAATTTAAAAATTTTTTTTAAGGATTTTTCTTTTTATTAGCAGAAAGGAAAAATTGTAAAAAAACCCTTTTCCAGTGATCCGGGTTAATTAAAAATTTCCCCACGGATGGCCAAAGGGCGACCGGAAAGGGGAGGCGGGGCCCCAGGAGCGGGGAATCCGCCCCCTTCCCCCTAAACTAGGTGAGAACAATGGTAAAGGAACTTTGGGTTTCGACTTACTGACAGTTTTTAAACGCCCGCCCTCTTTTATTACTTTCATCTTACGGTAACTCCTACTCTCAAAATTTGGGATGGACGCCAAAACCCTGTTCTTTCGACCTTTGCCCAGATTTTATCTTCCGGCATATTAACATGGGGGTTCCACTTCTTTTGGTCTCCATTCTTCGGGGTTCGTCCTAAATCCCTTAAATTAACAAAGGGGAGGAAATACCGAAAAAGGGTCCAACCCGGCCCCCCTAATGGCCCAAAAACGGGGGAAAAACCCCCCGGGGGGTAAAACCCCCCTTTTTGGGGGATGGGGAAAGGGCCCCAAAAAAAAGTTTAATTTTTTAAATTCGAAAACCAACCCCCCGGCCCCCGGAAAAAGGGGCCCCCCTTTTTTTAATAAGTTTAAATAAATTTAAATAAATAATTTTAAAGAAATAAAAAAACCCTCCCCAAAAACCTCAAAAACCCTACCAGAAATTGAAAGAAGAAAAATTACTAATTTTAAACCCAAAAAAACCCCCAAAAATGTTCAACAAAAGCCACCGTGGGCCCCAACGCCCCTCCCCAACGGGGCCCACCCCTTTTCCCTTTAGGCTGCCTTATTTCACACTGTCAGTTTTTTGGTGAAGCATCAGCCGAGGTAAACAAAAGGGGGTTGGGTATGGTACTGCCCTGTGCATTTTTAATATAGTTATTTTTACCCACTTTTTACTGTGAATTTGTAGAAATATTAATTTTATATTTTAATTTAATTGTGGTTTTTCTTTTTCTCAAGGTTTTTCTGGGTTAAAGAGGTATGCGAGGCTGTATACTTCACTTTTTTGGGGCCATTTTTATCAATAATAAAAAAACATTTTGTGAAAGGGGTTTTAACATGCTTTTATTTTGGATTTTAAAATTTGGGGGTAACAAGTTTAAAAGTTTGGGAACCATTGCCTTACTGGGGCCCAATTGTCGTAGGGAAAGGGGGGTTTGTCCCGGGAATAGTCCATCCTGTATTTAATTTTTTGCCCTGAGAATGTGTTAATCACTTAATTTATAGAGCAAAATTCTCCTTTATAGCAAAAAAATAGAGATTTTCACGTTATATTTTTTTAACTGAAATTTATAAAATTATCCATAAAAATTTTATTATTATTTTTATTTTTAAATTTTTTTATTATTTTTTATTTTTAAATATTTTTTTTTTAATTAAATTATTATTTTTAATTATTATTATTTTATTAATTAATTAAAAAGACAAATTTTTTATTTTTAAAAAAAAGAAAAAAAAAAAAAAAAAAACAACGACAACCAAAAAAAAAAAAAGAAAAAAGAAAAAAAAGAAAAGGTATTATTATATTTTAAAAATTTTTAAAAAAAAAAAAAAAAAATTTTTAAAATTGTACATAAAGAAAAAAATAAATTTTTAAAAATTTTTTTTTTTTTATTATATTTTTAAAAAAAAAAAAAGAAATAAAAAAAAAAATTATTATTATTATTATTTATTTTTTATATTATTAAATTAAAATTAAAAAACAAAAAAAAAATTAAAAAAAAAGGTAGAAAAAAAAAGGAAAATTAAAAAACAAAAAATTTTATTATTATTATTTATAGTATAAATAAAAAAAAAAAAAACCAAAAAAATTATTATTATTATTATTAAAAATTTAAAAAAAAAAAAAAAGAAATAAAAATTAAAAAACTTAAAATTTTATCATTATTATTAAAATTTTAAATTAAAATTTTTAAAAAAAAACAAAAACTACAAAAAACAACAAAAAACTAACAACAACAAAAATTTAAGTTAACCCCCCGCACCATGAAATTATTATTGGGGTAAAAAAAAAAATCCCCATAAAAAAAAAATCGCAAAAATACGGAAACCCCCCAAGGGAAAAAAAATTTTTAAAAAATGTTTAAAAAAGTCTCCTTATTTAAAGGTTTTGGGGTCACGTGACCCCAGCCTGATGACGGGTCAACAGACAAGAGAGTCTAGTGATGAATAAAGACTTAATTGTATAATTCGATTCGCTATTGACTACGTTTCCCTAACAATAACAATATTGCTACTTGCCAAGGATTCGAACCCATGTTATTTTGGCCCGCTTCATGGTCAGCAAAAACCACATGATGCTCTAAACCACAGGACTACCAAATCCTACAAGAATCAAGCACCCAGCAGAACTAGGTATGTTACCTTGATCCGAGGACATACGGTCATGTCGTTTTCGCTCACCATGAGGCTGGCCAAAACAACATGGGCTCGAATCCTTGGCTAGGTGCAGTGTTGCTATGGATTACATAAATATATATATATTCAATATATATTTTAAAATATCCTTATTATATAATATATTATTATTTATCTCATAATTATATATATATGTGTGTGCTGATTGGTGTGTGGTGTGTCGTTGTGTGGTGTGGTGTGTGAAAACTGCAATTGGCCCTAATCAGCAACGCACCTCTGGCCGATAAGACAATAAAATCCGCCTTTGCAATATTTCGCGAAGTATCTAAACTTTACGAAAAATATATTTCATTGTCTTTGTTTATTATTAATTATTGTAAACTATCTAAAATTATTTAGTGGATTAGCTATATAAATTGCATTATTATATTGATAGGTAAGTTCCTGGTTCTTTTGTCACATAATCATTATTTTTATATTATCATAAGATGCAAATATACAACTTTAATGTATAAGAGAAATTTTTAGACACGGACCTAATTGACCGTTTTACTTATTTGGCACGACTATTATATATATATATATATATATATTATATATATATATATATATTATATATATATATGGTATTATAAGTGTCAAATTTCTACAGGGCGAAGGTATCGGTTTGGGGGTGCGGCTGAGCGCACCCTTCCGGTTTAGCCTTCCTCTGGGGGCTTCCTTCGGTTTAGGGCAGCAGCTGGAGGGTCCCTTTTCACACCTATGGTGTTACTTCCGGTTGACATCCCCTCCATGATACCTCACCTTACCCCCGCCACGACCACTTCGCGACCCCCCTTCGCGACCCCGTCGCGACGCCCCGACCCGCGCGCCGCAGCGCCCTTCGCGACCCCGCCGCGCCCTTCGCGACCCCCACCCGGCCTTCTGCGCCATTCTGCAGCGTCGTCGAGATCGCCCGCTCTCGAATTCTTTGTTCCAATTTTTTCGATTGTTTTTTTGAATTTCCATTTTCTTGTGCTCTCCATCTCCTCGGATCAAGTTTTTTGGTTCCCCCCTCGACTTCACTCCCATCCCAATATTTCGAAATCAAGTCTCCTCCCTCTGGTCAGTTTTTTCTTGATCCCCCTATGGTTTTTTTTGATTGTCCTCCTTCCACCCTCCGCCCACCTCAATTTTTCTCCAAAATACAGGTTTGGATTCCCCCTATGGGGTTTCGAATCTCCATCTCCTCGAATAAGTTTTTGGATTGCCCCCCAACTTCACCCCATCCCAAAATTTTCGTTAATACATCTTTTTGGAATTCCCCCTATGGGGGTTTCGAAAGTCTTATGATCTCGGGAATCATGTTTTTATGGATCCCCCTATGGGTTTTCGAATTCTCCATCCTGGATCAAGGTTTTTTTTGGTGTCCTCTTCCACCCCCAACCCAAATTTTCAAATTTCCGAAAATAAAAAGACTCTACTTCCGGATAAAATTTTCTCATAAGCAAGTTTGGATCCCCTAGGGGTTTTCGAAATCTCCATCTCCTGGATCAAGTTTTGTATCCCCTTGGGGTAAGTATTCAATGAACTCTCAAAATGGGGCATGCTTACTACAGGTCTAAACAATCAAATGACCTAAGAAGGTGTTTGAACTCGCGGTCAGTGACGCACGCGCACACAGTATGACAGGTCGACCCTATGTCATGACGTCACGCCTGACCCCACAAACACAGGCTGAAACTTGTGAGCCTTTTACATTCATAAAGTTATAAGGGACAGTACCTACATCATAGGGAAAACATTCACTTTAACCCAATTTATCTCAGAAAGTCGCTTTTTTTCGTTAATACCCAAAATTTCTTTACAAATACACACACATTATCACAAAAACTAACTCATAATAACAAAGTTATAAGGGACACGACATCAGAAAATCACAAAACTACTCAAAACACTTTACTTTAAACATCACCAATAACACTCTCAATATCATTTGAATACTCCATAAAACACTTTGAACACCTCAAAACTTGAACACTCAAAACACCTTTGAACATTTCAATCAACACTGGAAACACTTCCAAAAAAACATTTGAAGTACTCCAATTACCACACTGAATACACTAAAACAACCGCTGATTCATTCAAAACTTAACACTTTAAAAACACCTTTTGAACACTTCAAACATTTTAAACACTCAAAACACTCATAATCATTGAAACACACAAAAACTTTGAATAACCTCAAAACACTTGAACACTTCCAAAACCTGACACCTTCAAAAATCCCATTTGATCACTCAATAAACAACTTGTTAACACACTCAAAACACTTTGAATCCTTGACATTTCCAAAACTACTGTTTGATACTCCCAAATAATATTTGAATCTCTAATTTATTGCATAACATTCATAAATTACACTCATCCCATCTCGACTAGGCATTTTCATTTTTTTACCGTTTAGTTCATTAAAGTATAGGGACCAATACATCAGAAAAAAAGTCACAAAACTAACTCAAACACTTTACTTTACATTCCAATACACTCTCATATCATTGAATACTCACATAAACACTGAAACTTCAAAACACTTGAATACGTTTTTAAACTAGTCATCACACCCACTATAACATCTTTTCGGTAACTCTATTCGACTACATTCCCCATCAATTACCCAACAATTTTTTCTCGTTTTAACTAATGTTCATCACTGTAACCAAGATTCACAAAAAGTCTATGCACCAACACACCGCACACACACACCCACACACCCACAACCCACATTTTTTTCTCGTTTTAACTAATTTCATCAGAAAGTCAAACAACAACAACCACAACCCACACACCCACAACCACACAATCCACACACCACACCCCACACACAACACCCACAACCAAACACCCCACAACCCACAATTTTTTCTGTTTTAACTAATTTCATCAGAAAAAGGCACAACACCCACAACCCACTTCACCCACACCCCACAACACCCCACATCACCCACATCCCACAATTTTTTCTCGTTTTAACTAATTTCATCAGAAAAAGTCACAAAAACAACCCACTTATATCATCTTTTTCGGTATCTCTAATTCGACTACATTACCCACAAAACCCTCATCAATTACCAATTTATTCACATTTTTTTCCCCCTTCTTTTTACTGATCTAAAAGTAATACACATTCCTCCCTACAGTACTAAAATTCTAATAAAATCCTCTCCATACCCATCTCCTTGCATCCACATAAATTAATATTATACTCGCATCAACTACCCAACTATTGCGACATGTTTCAACACCCTCCATTCTTTTCCAATATATCATAACTTTTCATTTCTATAATTTCTTTTTAAAATATTCACACATTACCTTTATATTTCAGTAAAATCTCCCCATATTCTATTACAACCCTCCCCATACACCTCGCCATCTCACCCACATTTCTTCACATCCACTCACCCATCTCCAACCACCTCTTCTGAACAAACCAAAATCACATTTCACATCCACAATGCATCTCAATCCACTAAAATCACTTATAATCAAGATATTCACAAAACTCTATGACCACTAACACACACACACACACACACCTACCTAACCTTAACCTAACCTAACCTAACCCAGCCTAACCTAACAACCTACCTAACCTAACCCTAACCTAACCTAATCATAACCTAACTAACCCAACCTAGCCAAACCTACCCTAACCGTTCTAACCTATCCTAACCTAACCTTACCTAACCAAACATAACCTAACCTAACCAACCTAACCTAACCTCCCTACCCTAACCTACTATCCTAACCTAAAATATATTGGAACACTTCCAAATACATTAGAGTACTCCAGAATTACTTTGAACGACTCCATTTTTTGGATATTCCAAATTAGTTTTGAAAACTTTATCGTAAATCGAACATTATTTTCTTGTGTAAACACACTCAATGGTAGAAATATTACTCGATTTCCGAATAGAAACACTTTCCTCGCTCTGAGAGACTCATTGAGCTTATATGCCTTACCCAAAAGTATTGCGTCACTGATTTTATACACCCCTTCCCCCTCCGACGCCACCATGTAAAGCGGTTCAACCCAAGGTAGAAATCACACACGGCCATATCCTTACCCTACACCTGCGTCAACTCAGACAGACAGACGCATGAAATGCGGTTCACATCAAAGGTAGATTTAAGATAATCATCGCCTTACCGAACACCTGAATCAACTCACCTAACCAAACCTAACCTAACCTATCCTAGCCTAACCTAACCTAGCCTAACCTAACTTAACCTAACCTAACCTAACCTAACCTAACCTAACCTAACTTAACCTAACCTAACATAACCTAACCTAACCTAGCCTAACTTAACCTAACCTAACCTAACCTACTTAACCTAACCTAACCTAACCTAACCCTAACTACCTAACCTAACCTAACCTAACCTATCCTACCCTAACCTAACCTAACCTAACTTAACCTATCCTAACCTAACCTTACTAACCTAGCCTAACCTTAACCTATCCTAACCATAACCTAACCTTAACCTAACCTAACACCATCAACACCTCCGAATACTCCCCAAACACTACTGATTACTACCAAATCAACCACTGAATATACCAAATCACCGTCAAAATCACCAGAAACTAAGTTTAAACATCACCATCCAACTTCCTTTTTTAGAAATCCCCTCAAATCACTATATCCAGAACCCAACCTAACCTAACCTTTCTAACCTAACCCAAACCTAACCTAACCTAACCTAACCGAACCTAACCTAACCTAACCTTACCTAACTAACCGAACCTAACCTAACCTAGCCTAACCTAACCTAAACCTAACCGAACCTATCCTAACCTAACCTAACCTAACCTAACACCATCAAACACCTCCGAATACTCCCCAAAACACTACTGATTACTACCAAATCACCACTGAATACTACCAAATCACCGTCAAAATCACCAGAAACTAAGTTTAACATCACCATCCAACTTCCTTTTTATAGAAATCCCTCAAATCACTATATCCAAGAACCCAACCTAACCTAACCTCCAACCTAACCCAACTTAACCTAACCTAACCTAACCGACCTAACCTAACCTTACCTAACCTAACCTAACCGAACCTAACCTAACCTAGCCTAACCTAACCTAACCGAACAAACCTAACTAGCCTAACCTAACCTAACCTAACCTAACCGAACCTATCCTAACCTAACCTAACCTAACCCTAACACCATCAAACACCTCGAATACTCCCCAAAACACTACTGATTACTACCAAATCAACACTGAATACTACCAAACACCGTCAAATTCACCAGAAACTAAGTTAACATCACCATCCAACTTCCTTTTTATAGAATCCCCTCAAATCCTATAACCAAGAACCCAACCTAACCAACTTCCTAACCTAACCGAACCTAACCTAACATTACCCAACCTAACCTATACTATACCTAACCTAGCCTAACCTAACCTATCCTAACCTAACCTAACCTAACCTAACACCATCAACACCTCCGAATACTCCCCAAAACACTACTGATTACTACCAATCACCTAACCTAACCCAACCTAACCTAACCGAACCGAACCTAACATTACCCAACTAACCTAACTTATCCTAACCTAACCTAATTACCTACCTAACCTAACCTACCTAAAACACCATCAAGCACCTCCGAATACTCCCAAAAACACTACTGATTACTACCAAATCACCTAACCTAACCTAAGTTATCCTAACCTAACCTAACCTAACCTAACCTAACTTATTCTAACCTAACCTAACCTAACCTGACCTAACTTATCCTAACCTAACCTAACCTAACCTAACCTAGCCTAACCTAACCTAACCTAACCTGACCTAACTTATCCTAACCTAACCTAACTTATCCTAACCTAACTTAACCTTACCTAACACCTTCAAACACCTCCGAATACTCCCAAAACACTACTGATTACTACCAAATCACCACTGAATAATTCCAAATCACCGTCAAAATCACCAGAAACTAAGTTTATCATCACCATCCAACATCCTTTTTATAGAATGAATATTCTTACCGCATTTTATGTTGCATATCACATTTCCTCTTCCACATCATCCCTAAACATCCTTCCTTATTCATTCCGTATATCTCCTAGAGTTGTTTTAACCCCCGACGGGACCATCACGACGTAGGAGCCAGAGGAACCATCACCACTCCAACACCACCTACTACACTAGGCTCCTAATGTCATGATGGTCCCGTCGGGGGTTAAAACAACTCTAGGAGATATACGGAATGAATAGGGAAGGATGTTTAGGGATGATGTGGAAGAGGAAATGTGATATGCAACATAAAATGTGGTAAGAATATTCATTCTATAAAAAGGATGTTGGATGGTGATGATAAACTTAGGTTTCTGGTGATTTTGATGGTGATTTGGTAGTATTCAGTGGTTATTTGGAAGTAATCAGTAGTGTTTTGGGAGTATTCGGAGGTGTTTGAAGGTGTTAGGTTAGGTTAGGTTAGGATAAGTTAGGTTAGGTTAGGTTAGGTTAGGATAAGTTAGGTCAGGTTAGGTTAGGTTAGGTTAGGCTAGGTTAGGTTAGGTTAGGTTAAGATAAGTTAGGTCAGGTTAGGTTAGGTTAGGTTAGGATAAGTTAGGTTAGGTTAGGTTAGGTTAGGTTAGGATAAGTTAGGTTAGGTTAGGTGATTTGGTAGTAATCAGTAGTGTTTTGGTGAGTATTCGGAGGTGTTTGATGGTGTTAGGTTAGGTTAGGTTAGGATAAGTTAGGTTAGGTTAGGATAAGTTAGGTTAGGTTGGGTAATGTTAGGTTCGGTTCGGTTAGGTTAGGTTGGGTTAGGTTAGGTGATTTGGTAGTAATCAGTAGTGTTTTGGGGAGTATTCGGAGGTGTTTGATGGTGTTAGGTTAGGTTAGGTTAGGTTAGGATAGGTTAGGTTAGGCTAGGTTAGGTAAGGTTAGGTTAGGTTGGGTAATGTTAGGTTAGGTTCGGTTAGGTTAGGTTGGGTTCTTGGTTATAGTGATTTTAGGGGATTTCTATAAAAAGGAAGTTGGATGGTGATGTTAAACTTAGTTTCTGGTGAATTTGACGGTGATTTGGTAGTATTCAGTGGTGATTTGGTAGTAATCAGTAGTGTTTTGGGGAGTATTCGGAGGTGTTTGATGGTGTTAGGTTAGGTTAGGTTAGGTTAGGATAGGTTCGGTTAGGTTAGGTTAGGTTAGGCTAGGTTAGGTTAGGTTCGGTTAGGTTAGGTTAGGCTAGGTAGGTTAGGTTCGGTTAGGTTAGGTTAGGTAAGGTCAGGTTAGGTTCAGTTAGGTTAGGTTAGGTTAGGTTGGGTTAGGTTAGGAAAGGTTAGGTTAGGTTGGGTTCTTGGATATAGTGATTTGAGGGGATTTCTATAAAAAGGAAGTTGGGTGGTGATGTTAAACTTAGTTTCTGGTGATTTTGACGGTGATTTGGTAGTATTCAGTTGTGATTTGGTAGTAATCAGTAGTGTTTTGGGGAGTATTCGGAGGTGTTTGATGGTGTTAGGTTAGGTTAGGTTAGGTTAGGATAGGTTCGGTTAGGTTAGGTTAGGTTAGGCTAGGTTAGGTTAGGTTCGGTTAGGTTAGGTAAGGTTAGGTTAGGTTAGGTTCAGTTAGGTTAGGTTAGGTTAGGTTGGGTTAGGTTAGGAAAGGTTAGGTTAGGTTGGGTTCTTGGATATAGTGATTTGAGGGGATTTCTATAAAAAGGAAGTTGGATGGTGATGTTAAACTTAGTTTCTGGTGATTTTGACGGTGATTTGGTAGTATTCAGTGGTGATTTGGTAGTAATCAGTAGTGTTTTGGGGAGTATTCGGAGGTGTTTGATGGTGTTAGGTTAGGTTAGGTTAGGTTAGGATAGGTTCGGTTAGGTTAGGTTAGGTTAGGCTAGGTTAGGTTAGGTTCGGTTAGGTTAGGTTAGGTAAGGTTAGGTTAGGTTCGGTTAGGTTAGGTTAGGTTAGGTTGGGTTAGGTTAGGAAAGGTAGGTTAGGTTGGGTTTTGGATATAGTGATTTGAGGGGATTTCTATAAAATGGAAGTTGGATGGTGATGTTAAACTTAGTTTCTGGTGATTTTGACGGTGATTTGGTAGTATTCAGTGGTGATTTGGTAGTATCAGTAGTATTTTGGGGAGTATTCGGAGGTGTTTGATGGTGTTAGGTTAGGTTAGGTTAGGTTAGGTTAGGATAGGTTAGGTTAGGCTAGGTTATGTAAGGTTAGGTTAGGATAGGTTAAGTTAGGTTAGGTTAGGTTAGGTTAGGTTCTGTTAGGTTAGGTTAGGAAAGTTAGGTTAGTGTATGTTAGGTTAGGTTAGGTTAGATAGGTAGTTTAGGTTAGGTTAGGTTAGGTTGGTTAAGATAGGTTAGTTAGGTAGGTTAGTTAGGTTAGGTTAGGTTAGGTTAGGTTATGTTAGGTTAGGTTAGGTTAGGTTGGTTAGGTTAGTTAGGTTAGGTTAGGTAGGTTTAGGTTAGTTAGGTTAGGCTAGGTTAGGTTAGGCTAGGATAGGTTAGGTTAGGTTCGTTAGGTGAGTTGATTCAGGTGTTCGGTAAGGCGATGATTATCTTAATCTACCTTGGATGTGAACCGCATTTCATGGCGTCTGTCTGTCTGAGTTGACGCAGGTGTAGGGTAAGGAGATGGCCGTGTGATTTCTACCTTGGGTGTGAACGCTTTACATGGTGGCGTCGGAGGGGATAGGGGTGTATAAAAATCATGACGCAATACTTTTGGGGTAAGGCATATAAGCTCAATGAGTCTCTCAAGCGAGGAAAGTGTTTCTATTCGGAAATCGGAGTAAATATTTCTACCATTAGAGTGTGTTTACAACAGAAATATGTTCGATTTTACGATAAGTTTTCAAACTAATTTGGAATATCCAAAATGGAGTCGTTCAAGTAATTCTGAGTACTCTAATGTATTTTGGAAGTGTTCCAATATATTTTAGGTTAGGATAGTAGGTTAGGGTAGGGTAGGTTAGGTTAGGTTGGGTTAGGTTAGGTTAGGTTGGGTTAGGTAAGGTTAGGTTAGGATAGGTTGAACGGTTAGGATAGGTTCGGCTAGGTTGGGTTATGTAGGTTAAGAATATTAGGTTATGGTTAGTTAGGTTAGGTTAGGCTGGGTTAGGTTAGGTTAGGTTAAGGTTAGGTAGGTGTGTGTGTGTGTGTGTGTTGGTGGTCATAGAGTTTTGTGAATTACTGATATAGTGATTTAGTGGATTTGAGATGCATTTGTGGATGTGAAATGTGATTTTGTGTGTTGTCAGAAGAGGTGTGTTGGGAGATGGTGAGTGTGATGTGAAGAAATGTGGGTGAGATGGCGAGGTGCTATGGGGAGGGTTGTATTAGAAATATGGGGAGATTTTACTGAATATAAAGGTAATGTGTGAATATTTTAAAAGAAATTATAGAAATGAAAAGTTATGATATATTGGAAAAGAATGGAGGGTGTTGAAACATGTCGCATAGTTGGGTAGTATGCAAGCAGACGTATAATATGTAATTTATGTGGATGCAAGGAGATGGGTTAATGGAGAGGATTTTTTAGAATTTTAGTACTGTAGGGAGGAATGTGTATTACTTTTAAGATTCAGTAAAAAGAAGGGGGAAAAAATGTGAATAAATAGGTAATTGATGAGGGTTGTGGGTAAGTAGTCGAATTAGAGATACCGAAAAGATGATATAAGTGGTGTTTTTGTGACTTTTCTGATGAAATTAGTTAAACGAGAAAAAATTGTGGGATGTGTTTGATGTGGTTGGGTGAAGTGGGCTGTGGTGTTGTGCCTTTTCATGATGAAATAGTTAAACGAAAAAAATTGGGTGTTGTGGGGTGTGTGGGTTGTGGGTGTTGTGGTGCATGTGGGTTTGGTGTTGTGGGTAGTTGTGGGTTTGGTGTTGTGGGTGTTGTGGTGTTGAGGTTTGTGTGTTGTGACTTTCTGATGAAATTAGTTAAACGAGGAAAAAATTGTGGGTTGGGGGTTGTGCTTGATGTGTGTGTGTGGTGTGAGTTAGGTGCTAGACTTTTTTGTGGGAAATCTGGTACAGTATGACATTAGTTAATAAGAGAAATTTTTGATAATGAAAGGTAATGTAGTGAATAATTACAAAAAAAGATGATAGAAAATGTATAAATTAGATTTTAAAAAGATATTAAATTTTGACTGTTAAGGTGTTATGTGAGTATCAAAATATATAATTTATGGGAATGCAAAGTAAGTGGTTATGGATTAGGATTTATGTGAAATTTTATACTGTAAATGTGTTAATAACTTTAAATAGAAATAAAGGGAAAAAAAAAAATAGTCTAGATAGGAAATTGTAATTTAATGAAATGGGTAATCAGAAAATTAGAGATGTCAATATTAGGGATACTCAAAAAAGTGTATTGAAAGTTCAAAGTTTTCAAAGTGACTTTTGAGATGTGTTTAAAATGGATAATTTTTGAAGTGACAGGGGTTGAAGGTGCAAGTGGGTTGAGGTGTTAGTGTTTTGAGTATTCAGAAGTGTTAATGAGATTCAAATATTATGAGAGTGTTTTTAAGGTGTTAAAAGGTGTTTTGAGGTGTTCAAAGGTGTTTTTGAAGGTGTTGAAGGGTGTTTATGAATTCAGGGTGTTTTAGGTATTCAGTGGGTAATTGGGATACTCAAATGTTTTTGATGTTTCATGTATTGAAAATGTTCAAGGTGTTTTGAAGGTGTTCAAAAGGTGTTTTGAAGGTGTTCAAAGTGTTATGTAAGTATTCAAATGATAGAGAGTTTTTGTGATGTTCAAAGTAAAAGTTTTGAGTTAGTTTTGTGATTTTCTGATGTACTTAGTCCCTTATTAAACGAGTTGAGTTTAGTTTATTGATAAGGTATTTTAAAAGAATTGTGGTATTAACGAAAAAAAATGACTTTATATGATGAAATTGGAAGAGTAAATGTTTTATGAAGTAGTACTATGTCCAAATTTTTAAGAAAAGGTAAAGTTTCAAAGGTGTGTTTATGTGAGTATCAAAGGTGATATTAACTGTTGGGTGAGTCAATGCAAGTAAAACTTCTTGAGTCATTTGACTTTTTATCTGAGTAGATGCCCTAAGGAGGAGTTCATTTGAATACTTACCCCATAGGGGGGGGGATACCAAAAAACCTTGATCCAAGGAGATGGAGAATTTCGAAACCCCATAGGGGGATCCAAAAACCTTGATCCGAGGAGCTCATAAGAAATTCAAAAACCCCATAGGGGGGAATCCAAAACTTGTATTATCGAGAAAAATTTGAGGTGGGGGTTGGGGGTGGAAGGAGGGACAATCCAAAAAACCTTGATCTAAGGAGATGGAGAATTTCGAAAACCCCATAGGGGGGATCCAAAAAACTTGATTCGAGGAGATCATAAGAATTTCGAAACCCCCATAGGGGGGAATCCAAGAACTTGTATTATCGAGAAATTTTGGGGAATGGGGGTGGGGGGGGTGAAAGTGGGAGGGGAAACCTTCCTAAACCGGAAGGAGTCGCTCAGCCGCACCCCTAAACTGGAAGGAGTCGCTCAGCCGCACCCCTAAACCGGAAGGAGTCCCCCAGAGGAAGGCCCTAAACCGGATACCTCGCCCTGTAGAAATTATGACTACTTTATATATATATATATATAAATATATATATATATATATATATATATATATATATATATATATTATATATATATATTATATATATATATGTGTGTGTGTATATATGTCGTGCCGAATATGTAAAAGTGGTCAATTAGCAAGAACTCATTTAAAATTAAGTTCTTTCTAAAATTTTCTCTTATACGTTTAAAGATATATTTTTTTCATTAATGTTGATGTAAAAATTTATAATTTTGCACCAAAAGGAACTTAGAAAACTTACCTAACCTTATTATAACAAGAGCAATTTATTTTAGTCTAAACCAACTAAATATATTTTAGATTTGTTTACAATAATTTAATGCTAAACAAACACAGTGAAATATATTTTTTTTGTTAGCTTCAGAATGATATTGGCGAAATTATTGCATACACAAATTTTCACTTGTCCTATATGGCAAGATGAGCGTTGCTATTTAAGCCAAGATGGCAAGTTCTGCCTATTCGGCATGACATATATATATATATAATATATTATTATATATATATATATATATATATATATATATATATATTATATATATATATATATTATATATATTTATATATATATATATATATATATATATATATATATATATATATATATATATATATATATATATATATATATATACACCAGGACGTCTCGAGGTGACATCCTGGTGTGATGTGAAGTCGGGCAGCATCATCGGTGACATCGTGAGGTGACGTCAGTGGAATGATGTGGCAGCAGACCACAGCATGTGGTTTGGGATCTGGCTCAACTCACATGGCTTGCAGATCCATGTGGTTTGATCCACACATGGCTTGTAGCTCCAATTGGCATCATCGACACTGCGTGGCTTGCTTCATGTGGCTTGGTGATCCACGTTGCTTCGTGATCTATATGGATTGGTGATCCACGTGGATTGGTGATCCATGTGGCTTTGTGATCCATGTGGCTTCGTCCACACATCGCTTAGTGATCCACGTGGCTTCGAGTGGCCTCGGGCACTCGGATACACAGCTCTGGCAATGAATTCACATGGAAAACAGCAGAAAATACCGCAGAGGGAGTGAGTACATAGTGACGTGGTGGTAGGCGGGTTAGGTGTTAGTGAGGCGAGGAACCCGGCCGCTTCCTCTCCCACATACCCACTTGGAGAAACACCCACACTGGACGCTGAAGTCACCACAAACTCACCTCTGACTTGCTGAAATAGCCATGCTGAGCTGAAACCAACATCAGAAACATACAGGTGTTGCTGAACATGTGATTTGAGAAACAGCATGGGGCGCTGTGGCATGGAGTCCCAGGGACGCCACTTATATTTCTCTGAGAAATTCTGCAAATTTCGGCCTGGATCCTGCGTGTACCTGTGTCTGGATGCTGAAACGTGCAGACACGACATCAAGATAACTCGTTACGAGGCGCAAGCTTCTTTTGTGGGGTGATGCAGTGAAGACGACTTCATCCCTCGATTTCATCCCTCTTCCTTCCTCTCTCCAGGCAAACACACTTGCTGTGACCACCGCTTCCACCATTTATTAGGGGTTAATTTGTTGCACTTGGTAGCGGGGAGTAATAATAAGACTTCGGAGGCTTCTTACTTTATTTGCGGTATCTGGGTACACAGGCAGTGTGTTAAGTGCCCATGGCCTGGGAGGGCTGTGCCCCGCGAGGGAGAGAGGAGTAGGCCTTGTTGACTGAGTGAATGCCGCTGAGAGAGTGAGAGAGGCAGGTCTGGGAATACTGAAGTGACATAGGCCTATAGGTGGCAGCACAAGCATGGCGCAAAATATGAATTCAGTTGGCAGACAGCATAGGCTGCCTATGCAGATAGTTCAGGCTGTCTACAGTTAGTAAATTGGGAAGTTACCTGTTCCAGCATATTAGTATATCGGAAAGTTACCTGTTCCAGCATATTAGTATATCGGAAAGTTACCTGTTCCAGCATATTAGTATATCGGAAAGTTACCTGTTTCAGCATATTAGTTAGTATATTGGGTAGTTACCTGTTCCAACATATTAGTGTATAGGGAAGAGAATAACGCTGACGAATAAGCAATTGGGTGACTGATGTTTTCAGACAAATATGATAAACAGAGGCAGTTAGGAGAGTTCTCCTCCCATAACTTAGCACTCTGTGTTGATCATCTCTATGTCATGATCAAACTCTACACAGAGCAAAACATTGTATCAATAAGAGCTTTAGCAACGTCTTTTTAACAGACCGCTATTTGGCTCCATGTTCTTCTGTTAGTATCATCACGGGGAAGCGGTAAACACTTACGGGTCAAACATCACATCGGGAATGTGAAGTAAGTAGGTTTGATCTGAGGCAGGAGAGAGAAGCTCTAATTCTTTAGATCAAGCTCCCTTCACCGTCATTACTGAAGCTCTCTTGACACAACACCTTCATAATTGTTGCCTAAGAAATTGATTCGTAAATAAATATGTACCTTATATGTTTAACCAATGATCTATAAAAATTATAACACTAAAGAGTGTTTTTTTTACTATGATTTTAATATTGTCTATTTTATTTGTCTATCTTGCATGTGTATATATACTTCAACAATTTTAGATAAATTATTAAAATAAACAATTGATATAAAAATTACTTAATCAAAATTAATTATTAAATCTTGTTTAACAGTTTGCATTATTCATTTCTTATTCATCTGAGATTTTTTGAGGCTTCAATATTTTTTCGTAGGTACCGAGCGCAGCTCTAATCATATTCCATAACTAATGTGACCAAGTAATGTGCCCATTGTTTCCAATGGATAATTCCAGTACGAGCAATGTTATTATTGTGCATATTACATAATCCAGGCCTTATCCTGCCTCTCGTATACATATCAAAAGATTAGCTAAAGAACTGGTAATGTGTGTGCAGGTTGTGGGAAAGGATCTTCCTGGAGTACAAGAAGCAGGAAAGCAAGTCTGTAGTGATCACGGGTCTCAAGCCATACACACGCTATGCTCTCTACGTCTCTGTCTATTACATAAGCTAAGAAACGTTTCCCCCCTCTGCCTTCGTCTAGTAAAACCCCCTCCTCCCCAAAAAGTAACAATACCTTATTTTCTTTCACATGCAATAGTTCACGTACAAAATACAAAAGCGTCGCCTTTTTTCCCTCGTTTAAATTTTTAAATCCAGTTTTACAAAAAAGGGGGCCCACCTCTGGTGCCAATATTACCCTTTTCAATCCCATTTGAGTTTTGCTCATTTTATCCCAAAAGTATTTTTAAATAATTTTATTTTAAAAATTTTAAATAGATAAAAATTTTATATATATATATTATAAATTTTATAAATAAAAAAAATATTTATTAAAAACATTTAAATCTCGGGCAGAAGGGACTCGAATACGAAACCTTAGGACAAGGTCGCAGTGTTTTTAAACCAATCTACCCACACGGGTCCCTTTGGATAAAACGTGTGGCAAGCTACACGCCAAGGTATTGTCCAGTGGGGTAGTTTGGGGTAAAGCACTGCGTATTGCCCAAAAGGGTTTCGTGGGGTTTCGGTCTCCTTCACCCAGAGTTTCATTTTTTGGGCATTTTTTCGCCTGCTCTCGCGAATTCCTTGGGCATTATATATATATATATATATATATTATTTTTTTAAAAATTATATAATATATATAAATATATAAAATTTTTATTTATATATATATATATAATTTTATATATATATAAATTTTTTAAACAAGTCGTCGTCCCCCACCGAGGCGGGGTTTGACCCAAAAAAAAAAAAAAGGGAAAACCCCCAAAAAATAAAACTTTCTTCACCCTTAACACTTTTCACCACACTCCAACTTTAAATCACTGCTTTTGCGGGGTTTTGCTCAGAAAAATAACAGTTTGAAGCATTTACGTATAGAAAACCCCAACATATCCCCCCAAAATTTCCAAATTTTCCCCCAAAAACCCCTTTTTAAAAAGGGGCAGGCATTGTATTTTCCCCATTTCCGGGGACTCAACCCGACTATATGAAAAAAAACCGGTTTCCCTGAACCCCTTCACTAAATATTACCCGGGCCCCACATTTCCCAAAAGATCGTCAGGTCCCAAAAAACCATTTGTCCCCCTTTCACTCCTATTTTAACACGTCATGCACGTTTGGGGGGAAAGCCCAAGCCCCCCCCCAAAAAAACCCCCCTTCCCCCCTCTTTCCCCCCCTTTCGGGGGAGGGACCCTTACCCCCCCTTTCCTTCCCCAAATAGTTTTTATATGCTTTCCATGTCATTCTTTTTTGACCCAATTCTCTCAAAATGCCCAAACCCAACCCAACAACCCTTTTGGGCCCTTGACAAATTTTGTTTTTTTTAAACTCCACACCTTCTCCTAATTTCCACACCCAAATTTTTGCATAATTTTTAAACCCCAAAACATTCCCTTAGACAGGACATCTCCCTGCCCCCAAAACCTCTCCTGCTGGCATTTCCCAAAACCCAAGTTCACATCCAGAAAAGAGTTTGGATTTACTATATTTTCCCAAATACTTTCCCCTTCTTTGCCCCCTTTAGATAACTTTTTTTTTGGACCCCAAATTATCCCTCAACGCACCATTTCCCCTTTTTTTTCCCTCATAAATTTCTATGTTTAAAACCTCACCCCTTCATAAACCCAAACCGCCAAAACTTTCAACTCCCGGTATCTGAAAACTTCACTTCTTCCATCCCTCCTCCCCAAATTTTGATACCCCCAATTTTTTTTTAAACTAAATCTTTTTATCCCCTAATCACCTTACTCTTTTCTATTTTTCCTTTAAACTTTCAAACCTTTACACAAAATTCTAAAACTCATCCACAAACCCTTTTGAAAATTTTTTTTTAGAATCCCCCCAAAAAAGCACAGTATCATCAGCAAAAAGTAACGGTCAATTTTTCCCTTTTTAAAATTTTTTCCCCCCAAATTTTAAACCCACCCCTTTCCCGAAACCCTAGCCCTTTTCTTCTTTTACAACCCCATCTATAAATAATTAAACAACCATGGTGACATTAAAACATCCCTGTCTAAGGGCCCCCACTTTTTCCGGGGAAATATTTCCCTCTCCTTTTACACACCCTAAACCCGAGCCTCACTATCCTCATAAAAAGCTCTTTTTCAGCATTTAGTAATTTCCACCAAAACCATATACTTTCAAAATCTGCCCCATTTGCTCCCTATTTCCAAATCTATCATATGCCTTTTTTAAAATTCCCTAAATGCAATTTAAAAAATTCCCCCCTTTTCTAATCCTTTCACAAAATGTTCAAGGTTTAAAAAACTTTATTTCGCTCCCCTACCCCCTGAAAACCCCCTTGCTGTTCCCCCAATTTTACATTCCCGTCTTACCCCTAAATTTTTTAATTTAACCCTACCCTTTTACTTTCCTGGGGATACTCAGTAAACTTATTCCTCTATAATTTTACAATCCGGGGCCCCTTTCCCCTTTTTTTTAAAAGGGGCTATACTGCCTCCGCCAATCCCTAGGGGACCCTTTCCCCCCTTTCATACATTTTTTTAAAAAAAAAGTTCCAACCACTCCAACACTATATCCCCCCCGCTTTTTTTAAAATTTCTGTCAGGGTCCCATCATTTTCCCGCTGCCTTTTCCCCCCTTTTATTCTAAGTAATCCCCCGTACCCCCCCCCCACCTTACATTTGCTCTTCTTCACTCCTAAAAAAAGGTAAAACCTCCTGGCCATGCTTTAAATTACCGCCTCCCCTTTTTTCCTTTCCTTTTTAAAAATTCCCCCCAAATTTTCTCGCCCTCTACCTAATAAACCCCCCTCTCCCCATCTACTAACTCCCCTACCTGTTTTTTTAAAAAACAAATCCATACTTTCCCAGGCTTTCTTAACTTGGTTTTAAATTTCCCCCCAAATTTTTTTTTTATTTTTTTAAAATTTCTTGACAGTGCCCCCCCACTCTTTCATCTGCTCTCCTTTTTCATCTTCACCACTCCCCTTCCCCTTTTTTTTTTATCTCCAAATACTCTGCCCCTTCTTATACCCCTTCTGCTTTGTAAAAACCTCTCTAAGCTAACCCTTTTTTTTTTATCAAAACCCTTTTACTTCATCATTCCACCAATCATCCCCTTTCTCCTGCCCCCCCCCCTATAACCACAAAACTTCTGCCCCAAAATTCTAAATTTCTGCATTTTTAAAAAAAAAATTCCCAAACCCTTTTTAACCCCCCCACACCTATTTTGCACTAGCCCCCCTTTCTGCCCAAAAGTCCCCTTTATTTTCGCCCCCAACTTCCTCCCCCCCTTGTTTTTTACATTTCCCCCTCCCTCTTCTTGTTGCCCACCTTCCTCTTTTCCCTCTACCCCTTACTAACTGTAGCTACAAAATAAAAAATTTTTTCCCATATATCAGTTGGGCCCCCCTTTTTTAAACCCTGTACATCCCGGAGCCACCCAAACAAACCCTTTTAAACCCCCAATACAAAAATCTAACAAATTTCTTTCATTATATTATTTTCAAAAAAATCACAGTTTAAAAAAAAGGGGATTTTTGAATATGCAAAACCCAAACCCCTGTGAAAAAAAACAGAGAAATTCCCAAATGTTTCGTGACTACTCCCATTTTAAAGAACAATAAAAAGAAAGCATCAAAGGGAAGGGATTTTAAAAGGGTCTAGACCCACCCCACTATCCCAAACCCAAACAAGGCAAACCCCGATGTGCGACTCATAAGGGAACACTGCAGCAGGGCCCGCGGCCCAACTAGAGGTTTCTTCACACAACCCAAACCCAAAAAAATATTCTACCCAAGAATTTTAAAAAAATTTAAAAAATTTTTTTATTTTTTCCCCCAAATTTTTCTATTTTAAAATTCTCCTCAAGTTCTATTAATTATAAATGGATCTAATATATATAAACAAAGGAAATATCTTTTTATTGTCAAACCTGCTTTTTATGAAACAAATTTAATTATATTCCTGTCGACCATGGACTTGCTTGATACAACTTTCTCACTTTTGAAAATCAATTGGATGGTTAAAATCTCTCACGTGAATAAATAGAAAAATTGAATCTTGTCCAGTTTTCCCAAAAATATATTATGTTGTTTTAATCTTAGTTCGAGATTTTTACCAGTTTGACCGTAATAAACTTTATCGCAAATTTTACAAGGAATCTTATAGACACATCCATCAGCATTTTGGGGGAAATTCTTTATCAAAGTTTTTTTACTGTATCAAGATTTTTGAATACAACTTTTTAAAATTAAAAGTCTTAAGAAAAGAAGGCATATCAACCAAGTTTTTGATGGTAAGGGAGAACCAACATATTTTTAGTTGAATAAGGGTGGTTGTCCATTTTTGGATTGTAAAAGTATTTCTAGCAACTTTAAAAGATTTATCAATTACGCTTCTTGGGTATTTTAAATCATTACCTATTTCATAAATTTTGGATATTTCTTCATCTATGAACTCTGGACTACAAATTCGAAAATTTCCAAAACATTGATGGAAAACAGACAGTTTAACTCATCTTGATGCGGGAATAATAGTGGAAACAGGAACAGTTTTTTGAGGTTTTTCCCAAATTTTTAAAATTTTAATTCATTATTACCCTTAATAATTAAAACAACTAGAAAATGCAATGGTTTATTTTCCCCAAACCAACAGTAAAGTTTTTAGAAGGCTAAGCTATTTAATTACCAAGGGAAAAGGGTATATCTACATTTTTGGGGATAAGACACAAAAAACCACAATTTTTTTTGTTTTTTGATAATTGAAATCACATTGCATAAAAAATATATATATATAATAAATATAAATATATATATATATATATATTTATAAATATAATATACTATATGTAATATATTATAATATTATTATATATATATATATAAATTATATATATATATATATAAATATATATATAACAAAAAATAATTTTATATATATATATATATATATATATATTAATATATAATATAAATAATTTTATATAAATAATATATATATATAATAATATATATATAAAAAAATATAAAATATATATATATAATAATATATATATGTAGGTATAGTTTGTAACACAAACCCCCCAGGGGAAATATACCGCCCGCCAGATCTGTGAAACAGAAACCCGTAAATGTTTTGCTATGGAGGATTTCGGGTTTCCTTTTTTTGTCTCTAAAACACCTAATAACAGGGATATCTTTTCTACTCCTACTTTCACTTGGTCACACTTCCAGACACTACATCATATATAATACATACCCGGTTTTTCTCCTTTTCTAAATACCTCTTGTTCCTCTTTATTTCTTCTATTGTCCATGGGGAAGGGGAAAAGAATCTTTCCTCCGTAAGCCAGCGTGTCGTATAGGCGACTAAAATGCCGGGAGCAATGGGCTAGTAACCCCTTCTCCTGTAGACATTTACTAAAAAGAGAAGAAGAAAAATTTTATAAAACTGGGATGCTTAAATGTGCGTGGATGTAGTGCGGATAAACAAGAAACAGATGATTGCTGATGTTATGAATGAAAAGAAGTTGGATGTCCTGGCCCTAAGCGAAACAAAGCTGAAGGGGGTAGGGGAGTTTCGGTGGGGGAAATAAATGGAATTAAATCTGGAGTATCTGAGAGAGTTAGAGCTAAGGAAGGGGGAGCAGTAATGTTGAATGATCAGTTATGGAAGGAGAAAAGAGAATTGAAAGTGTAAATTCAAGAATTATGTGGATTAAAGTAAAGGTTGGATGCGAGAAGTGGGTCATAATAAGCGTGTATGCACCTGGAGAAGAGAGGAATGCAGAGGGGAGAGAGAGATTTGGGAGATGTTAAGTGAATGTATAGGAGCTTTTGAACCAAGTGAGAGAGTAATTGTGGTAGGGGATCTAAATGCTAAAGTAGGAGAAGCATTTAGAGAGGGTGTGGTAGGTAAGTTTGGGGTGCCAGGTGTAAATGATAATGGGAGCCCTTTGATTGATCTTTGTATAGAAAGGGGTTTAGTTATAGGTAATACATATTTTAAGAAAAAGAGGATAAATAAGTATACAAGATATGATGTAGGGCGAAATGACAGTAGTTTGTTGGATTATGTATTGGTAGATAAAAGACTGTTGAGTAGACTTCAGGATGTACATGTTTATAGAGGGGCCACAGATATATCAGATCACTTTCTAGTTGTACTACACTGAAGTAGAAGGTAGATGGGATACAAGGAGAATAGAAGCATCAGGGAAGAGAGAGGTGAAGGTTTATAAACTAAAAGAGGAGGCAGTTAGGGTAAGATATAAACAGCTATTGGGGGATAGATGGGCTAATGAGATCATAGGCAATGGGGTCGAGGAGGTAGGGGGTAGGTTTAAAAATGTAGTTTTAGAGTGTTCAGCAGAAGTTTGTGGTTACAGGAAAGTGGGTGCGGGAGGGAAGAGGAGCGATTGGTGAATGATGATGTGAAGAGAGTAGTAAGGGAGAAAAAGTTATTGAGAAGTTTTTACAAAATAAAAGTGATGCAAGGGGGGAAGAGTATATGGAGAAAAAGAGAGAGGTTAAGAGAGTGGTGAAGCAGTGTAAAAAGAGAGCAAATGAGAGAGTGGGTGAGATGTTATCAACAAATTTTGTTGAAAATAAGAAAAAGTTTTGGAGTGAGATTAACAACGAACTACTGTCATTTCACCCTACATCATATCTTGTATACTTATTTATCCTCTTTTTCTCAAAATATGTATTACCTATAACTAAACCCCTTTCTATACAAAGTTCAATCAAAGGGCTCCCATTATCATTTACACCTGGCACCCCAAATTTACCTACCACACTCTCTCTAAAAGTTTCTCCTACTTTAGCATTCAGGTCCCCTACCACAATTACTCTCTCACTTGGTTCAAAGGTTCCTATAATTCACTTAACATCTCTCAAAATCTCTCTATTTTCCTCTACATTCCTCTCTTCTCCAGGTGCATACACACTTATTATGACCCACTTTTCGAATCCAACCTTTACTTTAATCCACATAATCCTTGAATTTACGCATTCGCATTCTCTTTTCTCCTTCCATAACTGATCCTTCAACATTACTGCTACCCCTTCCTTAGCTCTAACTCTCTCAGATACTCCAGATTTAATCCCATTTATTTCCCCCCACTGAAACTCCCCTACCCCCTTCAGCTTTTTTTCGCTTAGGGCCAGGACATCCAACTTCTTTTCATTCATAACATCAGCAATCATCTGTTTCTTGTCATCCACACTACATCCACGCACATTTAAGCATCCCAGTTTTATAAAGTTTTCCTTCTCTTTTTCAGTAAATGTCTTCAGGAGAAGGGGTTACTAGCCCATTGCTCCCGGCATTTTAGTCGCCTCATACGACACGCATGGCTTACGGAGGAAAGATTCTTTTCCACTTCCCCATGGACAATAGAAGAAATAAATTAGAAGAAGAGCTATTTAGAAAAAGGAGAAAAACCTAGATGTATGTATATATATATGCATGTGCGTGTCTGTGAAGTGTGACCAAAGTGTAAGTAGGAGTAGCAAGATATCCCTGTTATCCAGCGTGTTTGAGACAGAAAAAGACACCAGCAATCCTACCATCATGCAAAACAGTTACAGGTTTCACACTCACTTGGCAGGACGGTAGTACCTCCCTGGGTGGTTGCTGTCTACCAACCTACTACCTATATACTACCTATTTATATATATATATATATATATATATATATATATATATATATATATATATATATTATAATATATTATTTTTTTATTATCACTCTGGCCGATTCCCACCAAGGCAGGGTGGCCCGAAAAAGAAAAACTTTCACCATCATTCACTCCATCACTGTCTTGCCAGAAGGGTGCTTTACACTACAGTTTTTAAACTGCAACATTAACACCCCTCCTTCAGAGTGCAGGCACTGTACTTCCCATCTCCAGGACTCAAGTCCGGCCTGCCGGTTTCCCTGAACCCCTTCATAAATGTTACTTTGCTCACACTCCAACAGCACGTCAAGTATTAAAAACCATTTGTATCCATTCACTCCTATCAAACACGCTCACGCATGCATGCTGGAAGTCCAAGCCCCTCGCACACAAAACCTCCTTTACCCCCTCTCTCCAACCTTTCCTAGGCCGACCCCTACCCCGCCTTCCTTCCACTACAGACTGATACACTCTTGAAGTCATTCTGTTTCGCTCCATTCTCTCTACATGTCCGAACCACCTCAACAACCCTTCCTCAGCCCTCTGGACAACAGTTTTGGTAATCCCATACCTCCTCCTAACTTCCAAACTACGAATTCTCTGCATTATATTCCCATCACACATTGCCCTCAGACATGACATCTCCACTGCCTCCAGCCTTCTCCTCGCTGCAACATTCATCACCCATGCTTCACACGCATATAAGAGCGTTGTAAAACTATACTCTCATACATTCCCCTCTTTGCCTCCAAGGACAAAGTTCTTTGTCTCCACAGACTCCTAAGTGCACCACTCACTCTTTTCCCCTCATCAATTCTATGATTCACCTCATCTTTCATAGACCCATCCGCTGACACGTCCACTCCCAAATATCTGAATACATTCACCTCCTCCATACTCTCTCCCTCCAATCTGATATTCAATCTTTCATCACCTAATCTTTTTGTTATCCTCAAAAACCTTACTCTTTCCTGTATTCACCTTTAATTTTCTTCTTTTGCACACCCTACCAAATTCATCCACCAATCTCTGCAACTTCTCTTCAGAATCTCCCAAGAGCACAGTGTCATCAGCAAAGAGCAGCTGTGACAACTCCCACTTTGTGTGTGATTCTTTATCTTTTATCTCCACGCCTCTTGCCAAGACCCTCGCATTTACTTCTCTTACAACCCCATCTATAAATATATTAAACAACCACGGTGACATCACACATCCTTGTCTATATATGTCTATATATATGTAGGTAGTAGGTTGGTAGACAGCAACCACCCAGGGAGGTACTACCGTCCTGCCAAGTGAGTATAAAACGAAAGCCTGTAATTGTTTTACATGATGGTAGGATTGCTGGTGTCTTTTGTCTGTCTCATAAATATGCAAGATTGCAGGTACGTCTTGCTACTTCTACTTACACTTAGGTCACACTACACATACATGTACACGTTTATTTATACTCACTCATCTGAGTTGTCTTTGATTTTATCTTAATAGTTCTTGGTCTTATTACTTTTCCTTTTATATCCATGGGGAAGTGGAATAAGAATGTTTCCTCTGTAAGTCATGCGTGTTGTAAAAGTCAACTAAAATGCCGGGAACAATGTGCTAGTAACCCCTTTTCCTGTAATAATTACTAAAAAGAATAATAATAAGAAAATTGTTAAAGTGGGAAGTCTGAATGTGCGTGGATGTTGTGCAGATGTTAAGAAAGAGATGATTGTGGATGTTATGAATGAGAAGAAGCTGGATGTCCTGGCTTTAAGTGAAACAAAGCTGAAGGGGCTGGGAGAGTTTCAGTGGAGAGGAATAAATGAGATTATGTCAGGGGTTTCTAATAGAGTTAGAGCTAAAGAAGGAGTAGCAATAATGTTGAAGGCAGGAAAAGAGGGACTATAGATATATTAATTCAAGGATTATGTGGAGTAAAATAAAGGTTGGATGTGAAAAGTGAGTTATAGAAAGCGTATATGCACCTGGAGAAGAGAGAAGTGTAGAGGAGAGAGATTTTGGGAAATGTTGAGTGAATGCGTGGGGAGTTTTGAACCAAGTGTGAGAGTAATGGTGGTTGGGGATTTCAATGCTAAAGTGGGCAAAAATGTTATGGAGGGAGTAGTAGGTAAATCTGGGGTGCCAGGGGTAAATGAAAATGGGGAGCCTTTAATTGAGCTATGTGTAGAAAGAGGTTTGGTAATAAGTAATACATATTTTATGAAGAAGAGGATATATAAATATACAAGGTATGATGTAGCACGTAATGAAAGTAGTTTGTTAGATTATGTATTGGTGGATAAAAGGTTGATGGGTAGGCTCCAGGATGTACACGTTTATAGAGGGGCAACTGATATATCGGATCATTATTTAGTTGTAGCTTCAGTTAGAGTAAGAGGTAGAAGGGAAAAGAGGAAAATGGCAACAACAAGCAAGAGGGAGGTGAAAGTGTATAAACTAAGGGAGGAGGAAGTTCAGATAAGATATAAGCAACTATTCACAGAAAGTGGACTGGTGCAAGTATGAGTAGTGGGGGGGTTGAAGAGGGTTGGAATAATTTTAAAAATGCAGTATTAGAATGTGGGACAGAAGTTTGTGGTTATAGGAGGGTGGGGGCAGGAGGAAAGAGGAGTGATTGGTGGAATGATGAAGTAAAGGTTGTGATAAAAGAGAAAAAGGTAGCTTATGAGAGGTTTTTACAAAGCAGGAGCATTATAAGAAGAGTAGAGTATATGGGGAGTAAAAGAAAGGTGAAGAGAGTGATGAGAGAGTGCAAAAGGAGAGCAGATGATAGAGTGGGAGAGGCACTGTCAAGAAATTTTAATGAAAATAAGAAAAAAATTTGGAGTGAGTTAAACAAGTTAAGAAAGCCTAGTGAGCGAATGGATTTGTCAGTAAAAAACAGAGTAGGGGAGTTAGTAGATGGGGAGATGGAGGTTTTGGGTAGATGGCGAGAATATTTTGAGGAACTTTTAAATGTGGACGAAGAAAGGGAAGCTGTAATTTTATGCACTGGCCAGGGAGGTATACCATCTTTTAGAAGTGAAGAACAGGATGTGAGTGTGGGGGAGGTGCGTGTGGGGGAGGACATAGTGTTGGAGTGGTTGGTATTTTTGTTTAATAAATGAATGAAAGAGGGGAAGGTACCTAGGGATTGGCGGAGAGCATGTATAGTCCCTTTATATAAAGGGAAGGGGAATGAAAGAGATTATAAAAATTTATAGAGGAATAAGTTTACTGAGTATACCAAGAAAAGTGAATGGTAGGTTTATAACTGAAAGAATTAGAGGTAAGACAGATTGTAGGATTGTGGATGAGCAAGGAGGTTTTAGAGTGGGTAGGGGATGTGTAGATCAAGTGTTTACATTGAAGCATATATGTGAACAGTATTTAGATAAAGGTAGGGAAGTTTTTATTGCATTTATGGATTTAGAAAAGGCATATGATACAGTGGATAGGAGAGCAATATGGCAGATGTTGCAAGTATATGGAATAGGTGGTAAGTTATTAAATGCTGTAAAGAGTTTTTATGAGGATAGTGAGGCTCAGGTTAGGGTGTGTAGAAGAGAGGGAGACTACTTCCCGGTAAAAGTAGGTCTTAGACAGGGATGTGTAATGTCACCATGGTTGTTTAATATATTTATAGATTGGGTTGTAAAAGAAGTAAATGCTAGGGTGTTCGGGAGAGGAGTGGGATTAAATTATGGGGAATCAAATACAAAATAGGAATTGACACAGTTGCTTTTTGTTGATGATACTGTGCTTATGGGAGATTCTAAAGAAAAATTGCAAAGGTTAGTGGATGAGTTTGGGAGTGTGTGTAAAGGTAGAAAGTTGAAAGTGAACACAGAAAAGAGTAAGGTGATGAGGGTATCAAATGATTTAGATAAAGAAAAATTGAATATCAAATTAGGTAGGAGGAGTATGGAAGAAGTGAATGTTTTCAGATACTTGGGAGTTGACGTGTCGGCGGATGGATTTATGAAGGATGAGGTTAATCATAGAATTGATGAAGGAAAAAAGGTGAGTGGTGCATTGAGGTATATGTGGAGTCAAAAAATGTTATCTATGGAGGCAAAGAAGGGAATGTATGAAAGTATAGTAGTACCAACACTCTTATATGGATGTGAAGCTTGGGTGGTAAATGCAGCAGCGAGGAGACGGTTGGAGGCAGTGGAGATGTCCTGTCTAAGGGCAATGTGTGGTGTAAATATTATGCAGAAAACTCGGAGTGTGGAAATTAGGAGAAGGTGTGGAGTTAATAAAAATATTAGTCAGAGGGCTGAAGAGGGGTTGTTGAGGTGGTTTGGTCATTTAGAGAGAATGGATCAAAGTTGAATGACATGGAGAGTGTAAGAATCTGTAGGGGAAGGAAGGCGGGGTAGGGATCGTCCTCGATAAGGTTGAGGGAGGGGTTAAAGGAGGTTTTGTGGGCAAGGGGTTTGGACTTCCAGCAAACGTGCGTGAACATATTAGGAGTGAATGGAGACAAATGGTATTTGGGACCTGACGATCTGTTGGAGTGTGAGCAGGGTAATATTTAGTGAAGGGATTCAGGGAAACCGGTTATTTTATATAACCGGACTTGAGTCCTTTAAATGGGAAGTACAATGCCTGCAGTCTGAAGGAGGGGTTCGGGATATTAGCAGTTTGGAGGGATATATTGTGTATTTTTATACGTATATACTTCTAAACTGTTGTGTTCTGAGTACCTCTGCAAAACCAGTGATTATGTATGAGCGAGGTGAAAGTGTTGAATGATGATGAAAGTATTTTCTTTTTGGGGATTTTCTTTCTCTTTGGGTCACCCTGCCTCGGTGGGAAACGGCCGACTTGTTGAAAAAAAAATATGCATATATATATATGTGTATATATATATATATATATATATATATATATATATATATATATATATATATATATATATAATATATATATATATATATATATATATATATATATGTCGTGCCGAATATGTAAAACTGGCCAATTACCATGAACTCATTTAAAATTAAGTCCTTTCCAAAATTTTCTCTTATACATTTAAAGATATATTTTTTTCATTAATGATAATGTAAAAAAATTTAATTTTGCACCAAAAGAATCTTAGAAAACTTACCTAACCTTATTATAAAAAGAACAATTTATTTTCGCCTAACCTAACTAAATATATTTTAGATTTGTTTACAATAATTTAATACTAAACAAACACAGTGAAATATATTTTTTTCGTTAGGTTCAGAATGATTTTGGCGAAATTATTGCATACACAAATTTTCACTTGTCCTATATGGCAAGATGAGCGTTGCTATTTAAGCCAAGATCGCAAGTTCTGCCTATTCGGCACGACATATATATATATATATATATATATATATATATATATATATATATATATATATACATATATATAATATATATATAATATATATTTATATATACTGCAGATCCGTCACCGGTGGAAGAAATGAAAGTAAGTGTAGCAGCGTCCTCGCACCTGACACTCACCTGGCTGCCTCCAGCAGCTCCTAACGGGGAGATTGAACTTTACGAAGTCATGTACAAGACTGTACTGCGACCATCACTGTCATCTGCCTTCTATGACCGCAACCAAGTGTGTGGTGAAGATTTCGAGAGACGTAAGTATTCTCTCCTCTCTCTCTCTCTCTCTCTCTCTCTCTCTCTCTCTCTCTCTCTCTCTCTCTCTCACTCACTCTCTTTCTACTTCTTCTTCTTCTTCTTTTTTTTCTTCTTCTTCTTCATGTTGCTTTTCCTGGCCTAGGTTAGAACCCACGTAGCTTAGACCAGTAGGTCAGCAGCAGTGTTATCCGATTATATTTTTTCTTCTTTCTGACATGTAATATTTTCCAATTACCAGCTGGGGAAGTGTCCAAGGAGCCGGTGGTGTCACACGAGGAGAGGACTTCGGTATCTCCTCTTCACGAGAAAGTTGATGTTAGCCTGGGTGAGGGATTTAACCTAACTCAAGGACTCAACTTGACTAGGACACAGACCCTCAACCATAATTGCTGTGCTTGTCCTCTCACCCACACACTCGTCTCCAAAGAAGATAGACAGCATGATATAGAGTTTGAGAACTATGTGATAAGACATGTTTATATCAAGAGGTAAGATTATTGCTGAATGTTTATTTACGTTAATTGTAACATGCACTGCAAATATTCTTTGTCTAGGTAGATACCTTCGTCATGCGTCACGAATTTTGTTTTCATTTCTTATAGCAATATTCCATCAGTAATTTTAATTACCTGATTAATCTACAAGGGGGAAGAAAACTAATGTTGTTGATAAAGGAGAAGCAAGGAAGGGATCCAAGAGTAGTAAAAGGAAACGTCGTGAGCTGTTAGCGAGTGATGCTTCAGTCACCCTGGCCAGTACTATGTGGAACCTGTCTCAGGAAGGAGGTCCAGCAAGTGATGCTTCAGTCACCCTGGCCAGTACTATGTGGAACCTGTCTCAACAAGGAGGTCCAGTGAGTGATGTTTCAGTCACCCTGGCCAGTACTATGTGGAACCTGTCTCAACAAGGAGGTCCAGCAAGTGATGTTTCAGTCACCCTGGCCAGTACTGTGTGGAACCTGTCTCTGTAACATCTTATTGAATAATTCCCACTTGCACGTTGTTTTTGTGTCGTTATATTTATTTCAGCTATCTCTACCTCCTTTTTATTATCCTGAAGAATTGAGACACTTGTGCAACACATGGGAATCTTTATTCCAGGTTGAGGGACTGATTACCTCGAACTCCTCCTCTCCTTACCTCTTTTCTACTTTGTATTGGACTGATGAAGCCACTGTGTGGCGAAACGTTTCTTCAATAAAGATTCCCATGTGTTGCACAAGTGTCTCAATTCTTCAACTTGTCGGTTTTCAAAATCATTCAACCACTTTTATTATCCTGTGGATTAATTCAAACTTCTATTTACTCTTCTTCACCTGTCAATGAATCAGTTCTGATTTCCACTCCGTTTATGCGACATCATTCTAAATTAATTTTCTCTTCAGCCGACAGTGTCAGTGGCATCCTGTGAATTACTTCCACATTAACCACTTACTGGATTAAGTCTCATCTCTTGAACGTGTCTGTGGTATTCAGTGGGTTAAAACTTACTTCAGTATACCTTAAGGAATTAATTCTCATTAACACTAATGTTTACCTATAACTATTGTGTTTCAATCATTGCTAGATTGTGTATTAAACAACAACACTAACAATAATAACGACAATAGCAACAAAAACTGCAATAAAAATAACGACAAAAACGCAGTAACGACAATGACATCGACAACAACAACTGCAACAGCTGAACAACAACAACAATATCAACAGTAACAGCAATAATAGCAGCAGTTTTAAACACTAATCCTTACCTACTCTCTGCTGTACCTACTCTCTGCCGTACCTACTCTCTGCCGTACCTACTCTCTGCTGTACCTACTCTCTGCTGTACCTACTCTCTGCTGTACCTACTCTCTGCTGTACCTACTCTCTGCTGTACCTACTCTCTGCTGTACCTACTCTCTGCTGTACCTACTCTCTGCCGTACCTACTCTCTGCCGTACCTACTCTCTGCTGTACCTACTCTCTGCCGTACCTACTCTCTGCTGTACCTACTCTCTGCCGTACCTACTCTCTGCCGTACCTACTCTCTGCCGTACCTACTCTCTGCTGTACCTACTCTCTGCTGTACCTACTCTCTGCCGTACCTACTCTCTGCCGTACCTACTCTCTGCCGTACCTACTCTCTGCCGTACCTACTCTCTGCCGTACCTACTCTCTGCCGTACCTACTCTCTGCCGTACCTACTCTCTGCCGTACCTACTCTCTGCCGTACCTACTCTCTGCCGTACCTACTCTCTGCTGTACCTACTCTCTGCTGTACCTACTCTCTGCTGTACCTACTCTCTGCTGTACCTACTCTCTGCCGTACCTACTCTCTGCTGTACCTACTCTCTGCCGTACCTACTCTCTGCCGTACCTACTCTCTGCCGTACCTACTCTCTGCCGTACCTACTCTCTGCCGTACCTACTCTCTGCTGTACCTACTCTCTGCCGTACCTACTCTCTGCTGTACCTACTCTCTGCTGTACCTACTCTCTGCCGTACCTACTCTCTGCTGTACCTACTCTCTGCCGTACCTACTCTCTGCCGTACCTACTCTCTGCCGTACCTACTCTCTGCTGTACCTACTCTCTGCCGTACCTACTCTCTGCCGTACCTACTCTCTGCCGTACCTACTCTCTGCCGTACCTACTCTCTGCTGTACCTATCTCTGCTGTACCTACTCTCTGCCGTACCTACTCTCTGCTGTACCTACTCTCTGCTGTACCTACTCTCTGCCGTACCTACTCTCTGCCGTACCTACTCTCTGCCGTACCTACTCTCTGCCGTACCTACTCTCTGCTGTACCTACTCTCTGCTGTACCTACTCTCTGCCGTACCTACTCTCTGCCGTACCTACTCTCTGCCGTACCTACTCTCTGCCGTACCTACTCTCTGCTGTACCTACTCTCTGCTGTACCTACTCTCTGCCGTACCTACTCTCTGCCGTACCTACTCTCTGCCGTACCTACTCTCTGCCGTACCTACTCTCTGCTGTACCTACTCTCTGCTGTACCTACTCTCTGCCGTACCTACTCTCTGCCGTACCTACTCTCTGCCGTACCTACTCTCTGCCGTACCTACTCTCTGCTGTACCTACTCTCTGCTGTACCTACTCTCTGCCGTACCTACTCTCTGCCGTACCTACTCTCTGCCGTACCTACTCTCTGCTGTACCTACTCTCTGCCGTACCTACTCTCTGCCGTACCTACTCTCTGCTGTACCTACTCTCTGCTGTACCTACTCTCTGCCGTACCTACTCTCTGCTGTACCTACTCTCTGCCGTACCTACTCTCTGCTGTACCTACTCTCTGCCGTACCTACTCTCTGCTGTACCTACTCTCTGCTGTACCTACTCTCTGCCGTATCCTACTCTCTGCTGTACCTACTCTCTGCCGTACCTACTCTCTGCTGTACCTACTCTCTGCCGTACCTACTCTCTGCTGTACCTACTCTCTGCCGCACCTACTCTCTGCTGTACCTACTCTCTGCTGTACCTACTCTCTGCCGTACCTACTCTCTGCCGTACCTACTCTCTGCTGTACCTTCTCTCTGCTGTACCTACTCTCTGCCGTACCTACTCTCTGCCGTACCTACTTCTCTGCTGTACCTACTCTCTGCTGTACCTACTCTCTGCCGTACCTACTCTCTGCCGTACCTACTCTCTGCCGTACCTACTCTCTGCTGTACCTACTCTCTGCCGTACCTACTCTCTGCCGTACCTACTCTCTGCCGTACCTACTCTCTGCTGTACCTACTCTCTGCTGTACCTACTCTCTGCCGTACCTACTCTCTGCTGTACCTACTCTCTGCCGTACCTACTCTCTGCCGTACCTACTCTCTGCCGTACCTACTCTCTGCTGTACCTACTCTCTGCCGTACCTACTCTCTGCTGTACCTACTCTCTGCCGTACCTACTCTCTGCCGTACCTACTCTCTGCCGTACCTACTCTCTGCTGTACCTACTCTCTGCCGTACCTACTCTCTGCTGTACCTACTCTCTGCCGTACCTACTCTCTGCTGTACCTACTCTCTGCCGTACCTACTCTCTGCCGTACCTACTCTCTGCTGTACCTACTCTCTGCCGTACCTACTCTCTGCCGTACCTACTCTCTGGTGTACCTACTCTCTGCTGTACCTACTCTCTGCTGTACCTACTCTCTGGTGTACCTACTCTCTGCTGTACCTACTCTCTGCCGTACCTACTCTCTGCTGTACCTACTCTCTGGTGTACCTACTCTCTGCCGTACCTACTCTCTGCCGTACCTACTCTCTGCCGCACCTACTCTCTGCCGTACCTACTCTCTGCCGCACCTACTCTCTGCTGTACCTACTCTCTGCCGCACCTACTCTCTGCCGCACCTACTCTCTGCTGTACCTACTCTCTGCCGTACCTACTCTCTGCTGTACCTACTCTCTGCCGTACCTACTCTCTGCCGTACCTACTCTCTGCCGTACCTACTCTCTGCCGTACCTACTCTCTGCCGTACCTACTCTCTGCCGTACCTACTCTCTGCTGTACCTACTCTCTGCTGTACCTACTCTCTGCCGTACCTACTCTCTGCCGTACCTACTCTCTGCCGTACCTACTCTCTGCCGTACCTACTCTCTGCCGTACCTACTCTCTGCTGTACCTACTCTCTGCCGTACCTACTCTCTGCCGCACCTACTCTCTGCCGTACCTACTCTCTGCTGTACCTACTCTCTGCCGTACCTACTCTCTGCCGTACCTACTCTCTGCCGTACCTACTCTCTGCTGTACCTACTCTCTGCTGTACCTACTCTCTGCCGTACCTACTCTCTGCCGTACCTACTCTCTGCCGTACCTACTCTCTGCCGTACCTACTCTCTGCCGTACCTACTCTCTGCCGTACCTACTCTCTGCCGTACCTACTCTCTGCCGTACCTACTCTCTGCCGTACCTACTCTCTGCCGTACCTACTCTCTGCCGTACCTACTCTCTGCCGTGCCTACTCTCTGCCGTACCTACTCTCTGCCGCACCCACTCTCTGCCGTACCTACTCTCTGCTCTACCTACTCTCTGCCGTACCTACTCTCTGCCGTACCTACTCTCTGCCGTACCTACTCTCTGCCGTACCTACTCTCTGCCGTACCTACTCTCTGCCGTACCTACTCTCTGCCGTACCTACTCTCTGCTGTACCCACTCTCTGCTGTACCTACTCTCTGCTCTACCTACTCTCTGCTGTACCTACTCTCTGCCGTACCTACTCTCTGCCGTACCTACTCTCTGCTGTACCTACTCTCTGCCGTACCTACTCTCTGCTGTACCTACTCTCTGCTGTACCTACTCTCTGCCGTACCTACTCTCTGCCGTACCTACTCTCTGCTGTACCTACTCTCTGCCGTACCTACTCTCTGCTGTACCTACTCTCTGCTGTACCTACTCTCTGCCGTACCTACTCTCTGCCGTACTTACTCTCTGCCGTACCTACTCTCTGCCGTACCTACTCTCTGCCGTACCTACTCTCTGCCGTACCTACTCTCTGCCGTACCTACTCTCTGTCGTACCTACTCTCTGCCGTACCTACTCTCTGCTGTACCTACTCTCTGCTGTACCTACTCTCTGCCGTACCTACTCTCTGCCGTACCTACTCTCTGCCGTACCTACTCTCTGCCGCACCTACTCTCTGCCGTACCTACTCTCTGCCGTACCTACTCTCGCCGCACCTACTCTCTGCCGTACCTACTCTCTGCCGTACCTACTCTCTGCCGTACCTACTCTCTGCCGTACCTACTCTCTGCCGTACCTACTCTCTGCTGTACCTACTCTCTGCTGTACCTACTCTCTGCCGCACCTACTCTCTGCCGTACCTACTCTCTGCCGTACCTACTCTCTGCCGTACCTACTCTCTGCCGCACCTACTCTCTGCCGTACCTACTCTCTGCCGTACCTACTCTCTGCCGTACCTACTCTCTGCCGTACCTACTCTCTGCCGTACCTACTCTCTGCCGTACCTACTCTCTGCCTTTTTGCTTGACGCTTATAGTGGGCTGAAGAATCGTCTCTTGCCAATGTTCAGCAATAGTCTGCAAGCATTCTTGTGTTCCATTTGCCATGGTACCATTTTTTCATGGTTGAAATATCTTGGTGAAACCTCCCACCATGTTCGTCACTTACTGCCCAACAGTTCACTGGAAAAAAATTCTAAATGTGAGTCCAAAAAGTGGATTTAAAGTAACATGTTACAGCCCATGATCTTGTAAACCTTGATGAGGTCTTCCACCAATTCTTCATAGTTACCTTCCCTTCTGTTTACCAGAAATCCCTCCGCCACTATCTTGAATGTTTCCCAAGCAGCTTTCTCCTCCCCATGAAGGTCTGATTCAAAGGCACCATCTTCAAGAAGCTCTTGAATCTGAGGACCAGTGAAGACTCCTTCTCTTATCTTAGCGTCGCTCAGTGAGGGGGAATTTTGATGTTAAATACTTGAATCCCTGACCGGATTTGTCCACAGCTTTTACAAAGTTTTCATGAGCCTCAGTTCAGTGTAGTGTTGGTAGTAAAATTTTGTTTGGTTGAATGAGAGGTGAATGTTGAACATTTTTCATCCCAGACTCCAATGATTGACGAGGTGGCCAGTCTCTCCTGATGTACTGGGAACCTCTTGCATGCATCACATGCATATCTATAGCTTGCTCAGTGAATATTTATTATAAGTTTAAAAAGTGTTGCCTAAGAAAATCACCTACCTTATACCTCAAAATATAAACTTAGACCTTCTATGACTGCTGGAACAATAATGAGGGTCAGTCAGACTGTGAGTGTGGTAAGAAACACACTGCCACAAGCCTGTTGGAACCTGTTGTGACACGTAGGTGTATAATGAGAAGCAGAGCCAAGAAACAATATTAACCATGATATTCATTATCAGTGACCTAAAATTAGTTGGAAATTGCTACTCTGGTCTCGGAAGCATTTTGGATGTTGACCCGTGTAATAGCAACAGTAACAACAATAACATAAAACCATGTAAACAACATCAACGACATATACAGCAACAATAACATCAATAATAACAACAGCAACATTTTCAACAGCAACAGCGATCACAACAACAGCAATACTCTACATAACGATTTTTTTGTTGTCATAGCAGGACCGTGGTGACCGAGGTGGGAGCCAGGCTGAAGAGACAGGTGCCACGCCAAGCCTTCCACACTACACCTACTTCTGCTAATGATACAGGTGAGGTATTATCTTCTGAACCCTTCAGGTGGGAATATTGATGCTGGTGAAGGACACCTGATCCAGAGAAATGGAATGAACCTCTAATTCGTCAGATAGAACCTATTTTCCCACCGCTCCCCAACCTAGTACAACGTCTGTGCGTTCATCGCTGCCCCATGACCATAATATATATTATTTACCTTGAGATTTTTTTTCCAATTTCCTAAAAACGTTCACATGCTATCTCTATATTATCACTCTCTTGATTCAGTCTTTCACCTACAACACTTGAATTGGCCGCTTGATCAAGCAGCTGATGCTGCTAGCATCCTGACAGCACACAGCTATCATAACCTGCTTGATCATTGCTTATTTCTAGTAACCACATCCTCGGACGTTCTCCTGAACGATGTATTCTTAACTATATACATTGACCCTGGTTGCTATTTAAGTTAAAATAATATGTTCCAGGGTCTGAGAGCTGCACTTTACAGAGGTGGTGAGTCTTGTATCCCCAACTCACAGCAGCTGCGTCAGATATTTATAATTTGCTTTTTAAGAAAAACACACAGGTATTTGTAATATATCCCTCAAGTATCATGTTGTGTATAATACACCTTAGTACTATTAATGTATCCTTGAGGCTAGTCGCAGTGCCGTTATTGATTTAATACTACTCGTTCGTGGTTACAATATGATATATACTGCTTGTGGATGCTAGTACACCAAACGGGGAGTAGAATGAAATTAGCTCTGAGACAATCACACTGTCGTATGTCCTCGGATCACGATACAACACCTAGCTCTGCTGGGTGCGTGATTCCTGTAGGATTGTATGGTTTCGTGGGTTAGAATGTCGTGGAATTTTAGCTAGACTCCCTGGCTAGTCGCAGTGTTGTTATTGATTAAATACCACTCGTTCGTGCCAAATAGGTAAAACTTGCGATTTTGGCTTAAATAGCAACGTTCTCCTTGCCGAATAAGGCAAGCTTAAATTTGTGTATGCAATAATTTCGCAAAAATCATTTTGAACCTAATGAAAAAATCTATTTCATTGTGTTTGTTCATTGTAAACTTATCTAAAAGGTATTTAGTTGGATTAGGCTAAATAATATTGCGTGTTAAAATAAAGTTAGGTAAGTTTTCTAAGGTTCTTTTGGTACAAAAGTATTAATTTATACATTAACATTAATGAAAAATATATATCTTTTAAAGTATAAGAGAAAGTTTTAGAAAGGACTTAATTTAAATAAGTTCTTGCTAACTGACCAGTTTTACCTAATCACCACGACATATATATTGCAACACAGTCGTAAACTGGTGATCTTCACAACGCAGGAGCTGCATGAGGATAGAAATCTTTCTCTATGACAGCAGTTCGTGACAGTACAGTGTGACAACTACCATAGTTGACTTGTATAATAATGTAGTAAGTATTATGTAAAGCCCGAGTGTCTGGGTGTATTAATAACTTAGGTAAAGTTATTCCATCTTGCAATAGATCAGCTGATAGATGTGATTCTTCTCTATCTACCGCTTTTCCACATTATTCTGTAACTTACTGCCCGAAATGCCTAGGCATGCTAGTGGCTTCCTGGTAATTAATATGTTATAATATGTAATACCATCATTCTGATCTTAACAGAGAAATAAACATCTTATTTTATTATTATCACACCGGCCGATCCCACCAGGCAGGGTGGCCCGAAAAAGAAAAACTTTCACCATCATTCACTCCATCACTGTCTTGCCAGAAGGGTGCTTTACACTACAGTTTTTAAACTGCAACATTAACACCCCTCCTTCAATTTCAATTTCAATTTCAAATCTGTCAGGTCATCGCCTCCTCTTCCCCTGATAAGAGTGAGGTGACGGGAGATGAACTAGGCCTAACGGGAGATGAGTTAGGCCTAACGGGAGATAAACTAGGCCTAACGGGAGATGAGCTAGGCCTAACGGGAGATAAACTAGGCCTAACGGGAGATGAGCTAGGCCTAATGGGAGACGAACTAGGCCTAACAGGAGATGAGCTAGGCCTAACGGGAGATGAACTAGGCCTAACGGAGATGAATTA
>NC_069447.1:5995972-6178543 GCF_026875155.1 Cherax quadricarinatus | reverse complement strand
TGGGAATTGTGAAGATAAAAGGGAAAATGAATTTTTTTAATTAATCAGTTTTAGGAAGGGGAAGAAAAATGTCTTGAAAAAGAAAAGGGCTTTGAAAAAATTAAAAAGGGTTAAACCAGGCATTTGACCCAACCTATTAATAAAAGGGGTTTGTTTTTGGGCCAAAAACCTCCGGGAAAACGGTCTGGGGGAAAATTAGACTAGGCCCGGCAGGAATTAAGCCCCCATTTATCACCCTAATAACCAAAGATTTTAATAACCCAAATTTTTCCCCCAGACCCATCGAGGAGTTTTAAGTCAGCGTCAAAAGGCCCGGGACAAAAAAGGAACGGGGGGGACGAGCCCAGTTCCCCAAAACCCAAGGGTCCAACCTAGGTCAAATGGGCAGGGGCCCCTTTAAAACCCTTTATCACTGTACATACGGGGAAATTTAAAACGGGGCCCACCTCAGCCATTTTGTCGAAAGATGTTAAAGGGACCAGGTTTGCGGTAGATCTTCTCCAGTAAAAATACCATTACTATAAGGGGCTTGCTTTGGGCGTTTTTGCCCCAAGGATCCAAAGAAGACCACTGTCTTTGACCCTGGGAAAATTTAAAAGGGTCTATTCAAGTAAGCCAATGGGGGCCCTTAAAACCCAAAAGGGAAGGGTTTAAGGCCCACGGGTGTTATGTCTTTGGGGACACTTGTAGCAATACACCTTGTTTTGCAGGGGTGTATTGCCATGTTGGAGGGACACCTACACCGGTTTTGGACTTTTTTTTTTTAAAGGGAAAAATGGGGGTCCCTTTCCGGACTCCATGCAGGGGTTAGGGGAATCGCTTTCCCGTCTGGTCCTCCCTTTGGGGTTATTGAAAGGAAGGGATTACCTTTTTTTGGATTGCCCTTTCCCTTTGGGCCCCAAACAACTTTTGGGGGGACTCCTCAAAATTTAGGAATTTTTGGTTTTTGCGGGGACCCTGCTTTACAAGGGGGAAATCCCCAATTGGGGCAACGGTACCTGAAAAATTTTCAATGTGTTTTCGGACTAAACAGGGGAAAAGGCAGGAGCTGTCCCCCCTTTAAACCCTTTGCACACTGTGGTGATTTTTTTGGGCAGGGGGAGCCTTTTCATTGAGTTTACCTCCAGGGGGACTCGGGCCAGTGAGGGAACCAGCTCAACCGAACTGGGTTGGAAATTTGCCCTTGGTGCTGATGGGGAAAAAACCCCCCTGATTTCTGCAGCAACTGGGGGAGGCCCCGGGAAAAGGGTTGTGACCTCCAGAACCTATTCATTTTCGTTTTTCCGCGGGATGGGGGTTCCCAAATTTCCAAGTGTTTTTTTTTTGCAGGGTTTTGGTAAAAAGGGGCAAGACTCTTTTTTTTAAGGGGGGGGGGGGACCTTTTTGTTTTTTTAAACCGGGTGGCCGGGGCAGAACTATTAAAGTTTTTTTTGGGGTCATATTTTTAAAACTTTTCGAAGGAAACCATTTCGGGGTTTAAACGGGGGGAGCTAAATAATCAGTTTTTTTAAAAAAATTCCTTTTTCTAACGGGTTTCCCCGAGTCTAAAAACCCTTTTCTGTTTAATTTTGTGGGGTTGGGGTTTTTGAGATTTCGGGTGAAACTTTTTTGGGCTCTTAGGCTTTGAAACAAATCCCCCAAAAGCCCTTTTTTTATAAAAATTGCCAGTATTTTGAGAGGTACTTGGGGGTTAAACCCCCAATGTATTCACCCCTGGGAGTAAAAGAAAAGCCCCAGGGTTTTTTCTAAATCATCAGGGCAATGCATGTTTTTTTTTACCCATTTCCCAGAAGACGGGAGGGGAATTCCCCCCCCTTTCATTACTTGGGGGGAAAGCACCTGGAATCATTAAGTCAGGGCTACTTTGAGGAGGGTTTGATTTTTCCCCCCGGGGTTTTTTTTTCTCTTTTCAAAAATTTTTGGCTAAAAAAGAGGTCAAGGCACAGTCACCAGTCTGCCGTCCGCCCAGGTTTACGGGGGATATGATGGTGCTAAAAAACCCTGGAACGGGAGAGAGGGATTGGCTTTGGGAACCCGGGGGTCCGGGGGAAGGCTAATGGAAGTGTGGGGGGACTTCAAAAGGGCGATGGATAAAGTCCCTGAAAAGAAAATGTAAGCAGAAAATTGTAAGAGATTAGGGAAAGATTTGGATTTTCCCTAAAAGACGGTTAAAGGGTTTTGGGCTCACCATGGCACCTTAGTGAAAGATTTTGGGGATGCTGAAAAAGGGGGGCCATTTTAAAACCCCCATGAGGTAAAATTTTCCAAAATTTGCAAAATGTCAGCACCCTGGCATGATGAAAGTGGGGTGAAAGGTTCCTTGGGGAAATTTGAAGTTTTATTTCCAGAGACGGGGTTTTTTGAAACCCGCGAGATCGGTGGACTTGTCTTTTCTGGTCCCCCAACACTGGGGTAAAACCCTTGAAAACTTTCACTGACTGCCGCCGGTAACATTTTAAAAAATTTAAGGGTTTTGTCTCCTCTTTATGAACTCTGAAAAATGTTAATGAACTGGGGGTCACCCTTTTTCCCAAAGGGCCCCCATGTGTGCCAAAGGACACACCCGTTTTTGTAACTTTCATATCTTGTGCATGTACCTTTTTTTTTGCCTTTAAACCCCAAAAGGGAATCTTTTATGTGTAACCCTTTGAGTTACCCCCCCCCGGGGTTTTGGGAAAATGAAAAAGAGGTTGGGTAGTCTTTTTTCCCGGGTTTAAGCGGGAGAATTAAGGGCCACTCGGTGCCTCCGGGAAAAAATTAGCGGGCCCAAAAGAATTATACCCCACAAAAAAGGGGGCTTTTGGGCTTTAGTTTTGGGCAGTCCCAACTTTTTGGGGTCCCTATATCTTTCTCGTTCAAAATATAACTGTGTATATACCAAATTCCTTTGGTTTCCTTCCCCCCGCTTAATGGGGCCCACAATCAGAGACTTAAAGGGGGGCCTTTTTTCTCTAACTTTTTAAAACTTGTGATTCATTATTAAGGGGAGGGGGAGAATGTGTTGCTAATCCCTTTGTCTTGTTTTTTAAAGTCACGATTTTGGTGTATGGGATAATTTATCTATTCTTATTTTGCATTTGATTTGGGGGTAGACGAGTAGTTTGGAACCCGGACCCCCCCAAAAGGGAGAAGGGAAAGGTTGAGCTGGGGGTGAAGGTATCGGGATTCCCTAGTGTGTGGGGTATTTAGGGGGGATTTCAAAACGGGGCCAATCCCAAAGGTAAGGTATGCTACGTTTTTTAGGTGTTGGCTGGAATCCCTCGCCTCTTTTTTTATTTGGGTTTTGGGGACTTTTGGGACCTAACGTTTTTGGGGGAATTTTTTGGGGGGTGGGGGGAAGCCCTCCACTTTTTTGGGTCATTCTTTTGCCCCGGGGTTTTTTGGGTTTTCTCCGGGGACTTTTTTTTAAATTTTTTCCTTTTTGGATCACCGTGGGGTGACTCCGGGGGCCCTTGGAATACTTTGGGGTGACGGCCTGGGGGGGTCCCCCTTTTGGGGGTCTTCAGTGAGGACTCCGGGGTTTTTACGGCCGCAGCCCCCACCAAAAAAAATTTTATTGCCTACCCACCCTTTGTTTTGGGGGCCTGATTTTTTCCCCTCTCCTGTCCCTCCCCCTGTTTCTCGCAGAGGTGTGCCCAGGGGGAAACCCCACTTTTTTTTAAACTAGAGATTCTGTGAGAGGGGTGAAATTTGATGTTGTTTTCTCAGAAAAATTTTAACATGTAAATCTGTTTTTTTTTTTTCTTTGAACCCCGGAAAATGTACTTACTTTTTAAAAATTTTTTTTTGGGGGGGAAACATGCAGTTTGGTCTCCTTGAAAACATACTGAACTTTGGTGTTACTTCATAAAAGGGCCTTTCCTCAGGGGCACTTTTTGAAAATTTAAACTTGCTCGTTCAAAATTTTTGCTTGTTGTAATTTAGGAAAAATGCTTTCAACGCCAGCCCCGGCCAGCGCTGTGTTGAAAATGGTCCTTTTCCCTAAAAACTGCAAAAGAGTGGGACTTTTGACTCTTTGGGGCCCATAAACTTGATCATTTTTTAGGGTTGGGGCGATTTTCATTGTTTTGAAATCTAGTCCTTTCAGTTTATTAATATTGAAATTTTTGTAGTACCAAAAACGTGATTGTTTGGGGGTCATTCCCCAGTTTCTTTTTGGGCCCTTCCTCAGCCCTTTAAATTGGGGGGCTTATTTCTTTTTTTTTTTTTTCCCAAAGGGGTGTCCCAGGCCCCCTAGCAAGCGGACCTATGGTCGGGGGGTGGGGGTTTATGCAGGGTTCTGCATGACATCGTAATGTACATATAGTGGAGAAGTGTGCCTTTAAAAGTTTTGAAAATTAAGTTTAAAAAAAATTTTATAATTGATAAGGCAAATTTTTTGGGGGACTGGAAAGTAAACCCACTGTAAATTTTAAAAAAAATTCTGTTAATGATTCATTTTCCAAGGAGTTTTGGGGATGCGGATTTTTCATGGGGTTTTGGGGGATCAGTGACGGTTTGCATGGGGGGTAGGGCTGGCATCGGGGAAAGCTGTGCATTTTTAAAATAAGTTTGTTTGTTGTGCATCATTTTGTTTAATTTCCCCCTCAAGAAGGGCCTTTATATGGCTTACCTGTATGGTTTAACCCCGGCTCTGACAAAGGTCAGGGTGCTGTGGGGGAAATGAGGAAATAAAAATGAAAGGTTGGAAATGGGGTAGGGGTGGGCCCCGGGCCCGACGAGGGGAATTTGTGGTTATGGTTGGGTGGGGCCTCAACCAGCTGTTCTTGTTTTACCCTCATTTGGGCATTTAGGATTAAAATTTTTTTTGTTATGTTAAAAATTTTGGGGTTTTAAAAAATATATTTTTTTAAATTGGGGGTTTTTTTCCCAACCCTCGGGTTTCCCCAACCCCTTTTAAATACCAATAGTTTAGCCCCTTTCTGTTTTGACTGGGATGCCCTGGGGGCCAGTTTGGGCTTAAATTTTGGGGCAAAATTTTTAACCCTTTTCCCCTTTTAAAACCCGGGCCCCAACCCGCTATCCCACTTTTTTTTGTAACAACATGGGGATAACAGGAGGATGAACCTCCCCCGCCACATTTTTCACCATTTCATAAACCCGGGGGAAAAAACCACAGTGTCACACCCTTTACAAGGCATAACACCAGGATGAACAACATGCTCCCCACCCTTTACTGCATAACGCAGGGTGAAACACGTGCTACACCTTTCCCCCATGACATAACAGTAGGATGAACCCAGGGGGTCACCACATTCACATGACATAAACGAGATAAAAAACAGCGCTACACCTTCACAAATATCAGCGGGTGAACCATTGGGTTCACACCTTCACAAGGGCATAAACAAGAGGATGAAACCCCGTGCCCACACCTTCACATGACATATCACGGGTTAACCAGTGCTCACAAAACCCTTTATAAAGACAAACAGCAGGGTGAACCCTGCTCATCCTTCACATGTTATAACAGCAGGATAAAACCCAAAATGCTCACACCTTTACATGACATAACATGAGGGGTGAAAAAAAAAGTGCTCCCCACCTTCACATACCCCTAACAGCAGCATGAACCAAAGTTTCCACCCCGTTCATTGCATAAAAAGCAAAGGGTGAACCCCAGTGCTCGCAAACCCTTTACCTGCATAAAGCAGGATGAACCACAGTGCTCACACCCTTTAAATGACATAAAAGCGGATAACCACAGTTGCTCACACCCCTTTACATGATTAAAAAACAGGAAAGAAACCCCAGTGCTACAAACCTTTTACATGACTTAACAGCAGATGAACTTCAGTGGTTTTTACCTTCAAATGAAATAACGGGGATGAACCACTTTTGGGTCCGCCTTTACATGGAAAAACGGAGGAAAAACCCCCATGCACACAAAACTTCAAATGACATAAAAGGAGGGTAAAACCCAGTGGTTTACAATTCCATGGAAAATAACAGGGGGATGAACCCCAGTGCTCAAAACCTTCACATGACATTTTTAGCGGGTGAACTACAGTGGCCCCAAACCCTTTTTTTTGACATAACGCAGGATGAACCACAGTGCTCACACCTTCTTTTGACATAAAAAGCAGGGTGAAAAAAGTGGGTCACACCCCTTTACATGATATAACACAGGATGAACCAAAATGCTCCCCACCTTCACATACATAACATGAGGAAAGAACCACATGCCACTTTCCCTTTACATGACTAACAGCAGCATGAACCACAGTACCCAAAAACCTTCACATGACATAACAGCGGAAAAGAACCAAAAGTGCTCACATTTCACATACATAACAGCAGGATGAACACCCGTGCTCACCCTTCACATGATTAACAGGGAGATGAAACCCCATGCTCCACTTTTGCATGACTTTAAAAGGACGATGAAAACCCCTGTGCTCACCTTCACATGGGATTTAAAAGGGGATGAACCCCCAGTGCTCACACCTTCACATGACATAACAGCAGAATGAACCCCAAGCCTTTACACCCTTTAAAAGAATAACCCCCGGGTGAAAAACAGGCTCACACCTTTTTACATTCATAACGCAGGATGAACCACAGTTCTCAAAACCCCTTTACATGACATTTTAGGGGGGAACAACCCTGCCACAAATTTACATGGGCAAGCAGCAGATGAACCACGTGCTACACCTTCACATGGGCAAACAGTAGGATGAACCACATTGCTCAAAAACCTTTACATGACAAATCAGCGGATGAACCACAGTGTCCCCATCTTACATACAATCACAGATGAAAAAACAGTGCTTTACAACCCTTTACATGAAATAAACAGCAGGGAAAGAACCAACAGTGCTCAAAACCTGCATAGAAATAAATAGGATGAACCACAGTGCTCACAAAACCCTTTAATGACATAACAAGGGGTGAAAACCCCATTTTTTCACATCTTCACATGAATAACAGGAGGAAAGGGAAACCCCAGTGCCAAAAACCTTCCCCATAAAAACAGGATGGAAAAATCGGTGCTTTAAAACCTTTACATGCCCTAAAAAGAGGAAAGAAAACCCCAAAAGCCCCACACCTTTACTGAAAAAAACAGTAGGATGAACACAGTTTCCACACTTTACAAAGACATTAAAAGCAGGAAAGAACCACAGTGCTAAACCTTTACATGACATAAAAAGGAGGATAAAAACATCTCACAAACCCTTTATTACAAAAAAAGGAGGGTGAAACCCCCACTGGGTCACAAACTTAATGAATAAAAGGGGGATGAAAACCCCAGGCCACACCTTCGCATACCCTAACAGGGGGTTTAACCCAGTTTCTCCCCCACCTTTATGGGTCTTTCAATCATTAATTATACCACAAAAAAATCAAATACATTAACACCCCCTGAAAAAAAAACACCACACCACCTGCAGCGTCGAAAAACACCCGTAAAAGACAGCCAGCACAACACCGGGGAGGGTGTCAACAGCCCAGTAAAAGGGCAGCCAGCACCCCAATCAGCTGTCCCAACAGCCCCCATAAAAGGGGAAAACCAGCACCAAAACTGTAAGCGTCTAACAGCAACCCGTAAAAGACACCACCAAACCCCACTTTCAACGTCCCAAACCCACCATAAAAAACAGCCAGCACCACACTGCACCCGTCTAAAAGCACCTTAAAAGACAGGGAAAGCACCCACGCACTAACTAACAGCACCAGTAAAAAAACAAACAGGGGCCACACTGGGGGAGGGGGTTCTAAAAAGCCCAGTAAAAAAACAGTCACACCACACTGCGGCTGTTTTAAACAGCACCGGGAAAAAACAACCACACCAAAACTGCAGGTCTAACAGCACCGTAAAAGGCAATCAGGACCACACTGCGGCTGTCTAAGACACCAGCACCAACTGAGCTTCTAACAGCACCAGTTAAAAAAACAGCCAGCACCAAAACACACTGTCTAACAACCCCCATAAAAACAAACCACACCACACTGCAGCTGTCTAAAAGCACCAGTAAAAACCCCCCCCCGCCAGCACCACACAAAAAGCTGCCCTTAACAACCCCCAGTAAAAGGGCCGCCAGCACCCCACTTCAGCTAAAAAGGACAGCCAGCAAACCCCAAATGCAGCTGGGTTTTTAGCCCCCAGTAAAAAACATAAGCACCACACTCAGCGTCTAACACAAACCCGTAAAAGAATAAAACAACCCCCACGCAGCTTAGTCTAAAAGCCCAGTAAAAGACAATCAAGGGCCACCCCTGCGGGTGTCTAACACACCGGGAAAAGACAGCCAGCGCCCCACTGCAGCTTTAACAGCACCCGTAAAAAACAGTAAACCCCCCACACTGCAGCGTCTAACCCGCACCCGGAAAAAAACAAACAGGACCCCCACTTTCGGCTGTTAAAAACCCAGTTTAAAAAACAGCCCAGCCCCACACTGCAAACTTTTTAACAGCACCAGTAAAAGACAGCCAGCACCCCCACATTTTGCTGTTTTAACAACACCAGTTTTAAAAACAGCCCGCACCCCACGCAGCTGTCTAACAGCCCCCAGTTTTTAAAAAAAAGCCAAACACCACACTGCAGCTGTCTAACAGCACCATTTTTTAAAACAAAAAACACCCAAAACTGCCCCTGGGCTAAAAAGCACCCGCAAAAGACAGCCAACCACTTTTCACCCCGCTGTCCCAAAATCACCATAAAAAAAAAGCCAAACAAAACCCCACCTCCGCTGCTAACAGCCCTGTAAAAGACAGTCACGCCAAAACTTTCGCGTCTAACGCACCAGTAAAAGACAATCAGGGCCCACTGCAGTGTCTAACGCAACCAGTTTAAAAAACAAAACGCAACCACCTTTCGGCTGTCTAAAAAGCACCATAAAAAAACAACCGCACAAAACTGCAGGGTGTTAAAAAGGGACCAAAAAAGACCAAACAGGGCCACCCTGCGGCCCGTCTAAAACAGCCAGCACCACACTGCGCCCGTCTAACAGCACCCGTAAAAGACAGCCAACCACACTGCAGCTGTCTTAAAAGCACCAGTAAAAGACAGCCCGCCCCCACATCGCTGTCTAAAAAAACACCAGTAAAAAAAACCCGCCCGCACCACAAATTCAGCTAACAGCGACAGCCCGCACCACAATGCAGCGGCTAACAGCAAAACCCGTAAAAACAGTAAGCACCACACCCGCAGCTGTCTAAAAGCACCCGTAAAAGACAGTAAAACCCACATGCAGCGTTTTAACAGCCCCCCAGTAAAAAACAATCAGGACCACACGCGGCTGTCTAACAACACCAAAAAAGACAGCCAAACACCAAAACTGCAGCTTCTAACAACCATAAAAATACGGGAAGCACCAAAGCAGCGGTTTTAACAGCACCCGGTTAAAAAACAATAAGGACCACACTGCGGGTGTCTAACAGCACCCCGTAAAAAGGCAGCCCCACCACACTGGGAGCTGTCTAACACACCAGTTTAAAAAACAGCCAGCACCAAAACATCGCGGGCTAACAAAAAAACCCCCAGTAAAAGACAGCCAGCACCCACGCAGCTGTCTAACAGCACCATAAAAGACCCCCACACCACACTGCAGCTGTCAAAAAAGACCATTAAAAGACAATCACACCACACTGCGCTGTTAACAGCAACCCGCAAAAGGGCAGCCAGCACTACACCGCAGCTTTTCCAAAAATCACCAGTAAAAACAGCCAGCACCACCCCAAAATCAGCTGTCTAACAGCCCTGGAAAAGACAGTCAGCGCCACATGCAGCTGTCTAACAGCACCTAAAAGACAATCAGGAAACCCCACTGCAGCGGGCTAAACCCCGGACAATAAAAGAAAGCCCGCACCACACTGCGGGGTGTCAAACAAACCCCAGTAAAAGACAAAAACCCGCACAACACTGCAGCTGTTTTAACAGCACCGGGAAAAAACAAAACAGGCCAAAACTCGGCTGTCTAAGACAGCCCGCCCCCACACTGCAGCTGTCAAAAAGCACCAAATAAAAGGGCAGCCAGCACCACAAAAGCAGCTGTCTAACCCGCACCAGTAAAAAACAGCCAGCAACCCCACATCGCTGTCTAACAACACCCGTAAAAGAAAAGCCAGCACCACCCCTTCAGCTTTAAAACGACAGCCACACCACACTGGGAGGGGTTTTAACACAACCCGTAAAAGACAAATAAGCACCACACTGCAGCTGTCTAAAAACACCCCTAAAAGGGCAGTAACACCACCCCTGAGCTGTCTAAAGGGGACCAGTTTAAAAAACAAACAGGGGCCCACTGGGGCTGCAACAGCACCAGTAAAAAAAAAAAGCCACACCCCCACTGCAGCTGGGCTAACAGCACCCGTAAAATACATAACCCCCACACTGCGCGGGGGAACGCACCCGTAAAAGACAAACAGGACCACACTGCGGCTGTCTAACAGCACCCGTAAAAGACAGCCCGCACCACACTGGAAAACCCGTTTTAACAGCACCTTTAAAAAACAAAACACCACACCCAATCAGCTGTCTAACAACACCAGGAAAAGGGCAGCCAGCACCACACTGCGCTGTCTAACAGCACCAGTTTAAAAAAAGCCAGCACCACACGGCAGGGGTCTTAAAGCACCATTAAAAGGGCAAACAGCACCCCCACTGCGCTGTTTTAAAAGCACCCAAAAGACACCAGCACTACAAAGCAGCGTCCCAAAATCACCAGTAAAGAGACCACACAACACCCCCAGCGTCTAACAGCACCTTTTTAAAAACAGTCCAAACGCCACATGCAGCTGTCTAACAGCACCCGTAAAAAAAAGCCACACCACACTGCGCGCTACAGCCCCCATTAAAAGACACCAGCACCACACACAACTGTCCAACAGCACCAGTAAAAGACAGCCAGCACCACTCACCACTGGTTTAAAAAACCCCGTAAAAGACAGCTAGCCCCCACTGCAGCTGTCTAAAAACCGGGCCCGTAAAAAGAGCCCGGGGACCACACAAAACCACTGTTCTAAAAGCAACCCGTTAAAAAAAGAGCCAGCACCACACTGCATTTGGGCTAACAGGGACCGCAAAGGGCACCAGCACCAACTGCAGCTAAAGCACCAGTAAAAGACGCCCCACCACCACCCGGTTCTAAAAAACACCAGTAAAAAACAAACCACACCACAAATGCAGCTGTTTTAACAGCACCAGCAAAAAAACAAACCGGGACGACATGCCGGGTGTCCAAAAATCCCGGGAAAATCAGGCCAAACACCACAAACCAGCTGTTAACACACCAGTTAAAAAAAGGGCCGCAAACACTGCAAGTGTCTAACACCACCCCCTTAAAAAAACACCAGCACCCCACTGCGCTGTCTAAAGCACCAGTAAAAGACAAACCAGACCACACTTGGGAGTTGTTAACGCACCGCCCAAAAGGGGGGGCCAGCACCACCCTGCAACTAACAGCACCATAAAAAAACAGCCACACCACCAAATGCAGCTGTCTAACAGCACCAGCAAAAAAAGCCAGCACGAAAACTGCAGTGTCTAACAAACCAGTAAAAGATAGCAAAAAATAACAGGGAATTTTGTAAAAGTTCGATTCTTTAACCAGAGATTTGATAAGTTGGGGACGGGAGGTGAGGAGAGGAGGAAAGTTGGGGTGAGGGGGGGAAGGTGGGGGTGAGGAAAAGGGGGGAAGGGGCAGGGTGAGGAAGGGGGAAGGTGGGGTGAGGAGAAGGGGAAGGTGGGGGGTGAGGAGAGGGGGAAGGTGGGACTTAGGAGAGGAGGAAGGGACAGCTGAGGTGAGGGGAAGGTTTGGGTGAGGAGAGGGGAAGGTGGGGGTGAGGAGAGGACAAGGTGGAGGCTGAGGAGAGGGGGAAGGTGGGGACTTTGGAGAGGAGGAAGGTGACAGCTGAGATGAGGGGGAAGGGTTTTGGGGGAGGAGAGGGGAAGGTGGGGGTGAGGAGAGGAGCAAGGTGGAGGGTGAGGAGAGGGGGAAGGTGGGGGGGAAGAGAAGGGGAAGGTGGGAGTGAGGAGAGGGGTAATGTGGGGTGTGAGGAGAGGGAAGGAGAGGGGGGAAAGGGGGGGGTGAGGAGAGGGAAAGGAGGGGGGTGGGTGAGAGGGGGAAGGACGGGGGTGAGGAAAGGGGGAAGGAGGGGGGGAGAGAGAGGGGAAAGGGGGGGAGTGAAGAGGGGGAATAAGGGGGGTGAGAAGAAGGGAAGGAGGGGATGAGGAGAGGGGGAAGGAGGGGGGGAGGAGAGGGGAACGAGAAGTTGAGGAGAGGGGGAACGAGGAAGTTGAGAGAGGGGAAGGAGGGAGTGAGGAGAGTGGGAAGGTAAAGGGTGGGAGAGGGAAGGAGAGGGGTGAAGGAGGGGAAGGGGGGTGAGAGGGGGGAAGTAGGGGATGAGGAGAGGGGAAGGAGGGGGGTGGGAAGGGGAAGGAGGGATTGAGGAAGGGGAAAGGAGGAGGGTGAGGAGATAGAAGCGGGAAGTTTAGAGGAGGGGGAAGGTGGGGGCAGCGAGAGGGGGAAGGTGGGAGGAGGAGAAGGGTAATGTGGGGTGTGGAGGAGAGGGAAAGGAGAGGGGAAGGTGGGGGTGAGGGAGAGGGAAAGGAGGGGGGTGATGAGAGGGGGAAGGACGGGGTGAGGAAAGGGGGAAGGAGGGGGTGGAGGAGAGAGGAAGGAGGGGAGTGAAGAGGGGGAATAAGGGGGGTGGAGAAGAGAGGGAAGGAGGGGATGAGAGAGGGGGAAGGAGGGGGTGGGAGAGGGGAACGAGGAAGTTAGGAAGGGGGAACGCTGCCGATGCTCGCGTGAGGGCGGCTTTGCTATCGTAGCTAGTGTCCTGCCTGTTATCTTCTCTGGTGCCTGCCGGTTAGCCGTGTCGGTTTCCGTCTGGTATCGTCCGCGCTGTGCCTACTTTCATTCTGGCGTCTTTTTCCGTCTTTTGTATGCTTCTCTTTGTCCTTCTTTCTCAGCCTTCTCGTGTCCCGGTCTGCTTGATCTGTCCTCAATCTCCTGCGTTCTCAGCTCTTCTTTTTCCTTAGTTTCGTCGTCGCTTGTCCGAGGGGCAGCGGCGCTTGTCCCTGAGTGTGGAGCTGCTCTTGCCATGCGGTACTTAGCTTCGCTGATTCCTTATTTTAGCTTCGATTGGGCCCATCGGGGGGAGCTGAGCAGTGCCTTTATTGGTTAGATCTTCACGCTTTCCTTATTTTTATCTCCTCTTTTCCTTCTGTTGAACTTCTCTGATTACTTATCGTGTTTTATCTTAGAGTTTTCCGGATTTTTCATCTTCTCTCTTTTCTTTCTTTCCTATATTCTCGTTTTCCTCCTTTTAGCTCCTCGTTTTCCTTATCTTTCATCTGCTCGTCTTCCTTCTTTTGTCTCTGCTCTTGTATCCGTTATTTTTACCCATCCGCCCCGAGCCCAACCCCCCCCAACTGAGCTGAACCGTCCTCCCCACCAACCCACCCAACACACCCCCCCACCCCTTCCCATTACCCCACCTAATGTGTAACACCTATCTCGTGCTCACCACTAACAACCAAAAATAAATTTATATCAAAACAAAACCCCTTCAAGTCCCCAAAACATCGGACCCCATATAATCCAACCACTGAACCAGGCCAAACGATCCGTAAAACAATATAATCAACCCAACCAATCCCGCAACATCATGACCGACAACTATCAACCAGAAAACAACATATCACCCATATAAAAGGACTAAAGATATAATAACAAAGGTCACAAAATGGCAATAACTCAAAACATCCTAAAATTACAACCTCCCACAAAAATGCACGCAAGCAACATCCCATCCCCCATAATCCCACTCGCAACAAAAACAACCAGACGTACAATAAAGCCTTATTAAAGAACCCTTTGCTGCAACCCAGGATACCATCATCCCTCCCCCCCCATTCACACACCATAGAAACTAACCCTACCAACCTGAATAATCATGACATTAATTATCTCAATTTAGGATTATTATGACACATGGTCACTTGAGGAAACATTATTTACAACCAAGAATGGGTACAAGTGACTAACCAAAATACAATACCTTAAATAAAAAAAATATAATAATAGGTAATACGTAAACTGATGCTGGACCACGTTACAAAAAAAGGCAAAAATACCTAGAGCTTCAAGGAAATAGTGAAAGGAAAACCCTCTCAAGAAAATTCAAATTCAATTGCAATACCATGCAATGTGTGAACATAATAACGCTACCAAAGAAATAAACATTTTATATCATTTTTTAGGTTATACATTAATACATTTAATATATAATCTTGCACCTTACACCTTCCCCATCAGGGAACTAAGCAAAACTTATCTTGCACCAACCTCTCATCTGTCACGACACTAGTACCTCCAATCACACCCAACCACATCAACTCATTCCCAAGGAGGTGAGCCCTTGAAATCCCCCGAACCCACCCCCTTTTACCAACCCCTCACCCGGCCAGTTAAAGCCCTTATAACGCCAATAAAATTCCCTATTGTTAGTCCTACTATAACCCTCAGAAAAAAACTCTTCCCACCTTTTCCCAAAAATGTCTCTGGGTTGCGACACAAAGTTTTCGATAAAACGTCGCCGTCCAAATCCTTCTCAGCACATCCCCACTGCCACATTCCCCCTCATACCCCATAAAACAAATATGTAGTCCACATGACAATTGCTAAACCTCTTACCACACGTCTCCTCCACACCACTCATATCAAGACTCAAACGCTCGCAAATACGCCACACCTTGACCCCCACCCCCTCACCACTGCCTTCACGCATTCCATACCTGAGGCATTCTAAACCTTCACAAAAATAGACGACATGTACGCTCTCCTCCTTCCCCACTGCATCTGCCACACCCCCACCCTCAATAACCCTTACCTATCTCGGAGCATCGCTCCCGTTGGCAAAATCCCAAATGCAGGAAATGGTACATAACCTCACGCGCCCTAGTCCGTATCCCCTTAATTTACTAAATTCTTCGCCGATATTACATCCCATGCATACATGGGGTAGATCCCTTCAACTGCGCCACTACATGTCTCTCTAACAATTTAACAAAGTTCCCACCTTTACTTGTTCCTGGTTCCCGGCTAACATTAATGGCGCGTAACACTGGTCTCGCATTCCTTCATTTCCGCCCTCCATACCATTTCCTCATGTGATCATGACCTTATCTAGCTGACCTCCCTCCATCCACCTGCACTCATCACTTTCCCTCTTAATAAACACACATTTTCACAGCACTTTCTTCTCAAGTCCTACAATCCCAACCCTCCCCTACATAACCGGCAATGTCACTACCCCCATTTTGCAACCATTGTACCTGAACCCCACAAAAATTTGAACACAATTTCTAAGAATACTCGTGATCACTGTTTCCTGTTATCGGCATCACAGCCGAAACAAACCAGACCTTTACTATATAGTAAAACATTGATGACAATTACACGTTCCTAAGGGTTAAATGGTGAGGTCTGCAAGCATTCCCAACCATCGATGCAACCTTTCCAACCTCCTATTCGAATTGCTAACCCTTGTCAGCACTCAGGTCAGCCTCATTACATGACACCGCAGATTTTCAGATCCCGGTCCTCCGCTGCACCAACATCACATCCCCAATCTAATCCTCTCTGTCCACTCTCCCATCCCCATGATCATTGATCTTTTCCAGATTACCTTCATCCCAGTAGCTCTCCCATAAAGTGTGTACAACTTCCCCCAAAAGTCCTAACCGGTCTCCTCACTTGCCAAAATTAGTGGTATCATCAACAATAGCCCACCAAACCAGGCCACGGCTCTGCTCACCATCCCTCCCCCCCCCCCCCCCCCCCCCCCCCCCCCCCCCCCCCCCGCCCCCCCCCCCCCACCCCCCCCGCCGCCCCCCCCGCCCCCCCCCCCCCCCCCCCCCCCCCCAACCCCCCCCCCCACCCCCCCCCCCCCCCCCCCCGGCCTCCCCTCCCCCCCCCCCCCACCCCCCCCGCCCCCCTCCACCACCCCCCCCCCCCCCCCCCCCCCCCCCCGCCCCCCCCCCCCTCCCCCCCCCCCCCCCCCCTCCCCCCCCCCCCCCCCCCCCCCCCCCCCCCACCTCCCCCCCAATAGCCCCCCCCGCCCCCCCCCCCCCTCCGCCCCCCCCCCCCCCCCCCCCCCCCCCCCCCCTCCGCCCCCCCCCCCCCCCCCCCCCCCCCACCCCCCCACCCCCCCCACCCTCCCTCCCCTCCCTCCCCCGCCCCTCCCCCCCCCCCCCCGCCACATCCTCTCCCCCCTCCCCCCCCCCCCCACCCCCGCCCCCGCCCCCCGCCCCCCACCCCCCCCCCCGTCCCTTAGACGATCCTCCACCATCCTATAAAAGGGATCCTAACACATGCAACAATATTTGTGATAAAGGACATCCCTGGCCGAAGACCCCGCTCCATGTTGACTCCCCCTCCCACACGACCCATTGATTTGCAACCTTACCTCGCGTTTGAGTACAACGTATCCACGCCACCCCACTATTTTCTTTCCCAAACCCCTGTCGTAGGAAATATCCCTCAAAAGACTTTCTTCCACCCTATCATACAGCCCCTAGCCAATCCACAACGCCACCAACGCCCCTCTTGTTTCCCTTTCCATGTCCTCCAGGAACCCTTGATAATCCCGTGGCCCACGCTCCATTGGACTCTACCAGGGTAAACCAAACTAGACTCAAAACACGACCCCCCACAACACATTTAAGCCGATTCCCAAGAATTTTCGCAATAATTTATAAATCAGCACAAAGCAATGAAATGGCTCGATATCCCGAAGGGTACTCTGCTGTTTTACCCTTTGGGACCAACACCACCACCGCCGTTGCCTGAGATTCTCCCCACTTACCTCCGTCTTTCATGGCTTTCATTAACCCTTACTAGTACACACCCTAAGCAGACCCCAGTGCTTGTACATAAAATTCGCTTATAGGTAAACCATCGATCCCGGGTGGCCTTACCCTCCCCAATTCCAATAAGGGCTCTCCACATTTTCCTCCCCTCCTCAATGACCCATACCCATGCCCTCCCGATCACTCCTCTCCTCCCCAGTTTGCACTGCATATACTCACATACCTTCCTCAAGAACCTCACCATCCAACCCACTAACTCCTTTCCCGTATTCTCAAAACCATCTATCTGCATATGCACTCATCCCCTTGGTGCCCCTTAATACCTGACCCTCTCTAAAACCCCCCACAAAGATATGACTTCAAACCCGGTATGTATCGTTCGCTGTCCGTACATTCTGTCCTCGCAGCACCAAGCTGATGGCTTGTCGCACCCAGAGTACTTCGTCCTAACCCCCCCTGTACCCGTACAGCTGTAAAACTCTTCTTGGCAAATCCCGTATTCTTGCCATCAACATGTGTTACCTCCACAGGTACACCCTCCGGCCACCGCCCTCCCCTCGTAACAATTCCGTAATCTAGATCTAAGTAATTTGACAAACCATCCGCATTTGATTAATCGTTTGCCCTTCCCTCACATAAAATTGACGTATTCGTAACGTTAGCCACACTAACCCACCATCCTACCACGTCTTCCTCAGTTGTTCTGTCGGCACAGAGCTGTTCCCGAAATATTGCAATGCAAACGCTTCACTCCCTCCCTATCCCCCAAAACCATCGTGTTCAGTTCCCAATAACTTCCCTGCCTACGAGCCAAAAGCATCCCATCCCCACTCCACTAATACCGCCCTATGATCGGAAGAACATCCATCTCATAAGTTTTAAAGACTCTACCAAAACCCTCTGAGATAAATAAACCTGTCCCAAACGAGCCGCATATCCCCCTTCCTATTACCGTATGTCCACCCTCCCACAGACCTCTCCGAAATGCATCACGTAACTGAAGATCTCTAAGCAGGCCCCCCAAGACTGAGGAAAAATATCCCCGCTCCTCTGGTTCCACGTCTTCTTCTTAATTACAACAATTCCAATCCCCCCCACAATCGCCACAGACGTACGTGCGTAGGTAATACACGAGCTCCTCCCGCACTAAAATCCATCTTCACTTCACGGTCACTTTCTGCCCTGGGGGCATACACACACACAAACGCCACTCTCTCTCCCCATCACCATCCTTCCCACGTAATACCTCCCCTCCCCCCCCTCTTTCCTATGCAATACAAACGGGCTCGCCTCCCTGATCAACACACGCCACTCCTCTTTTAAACGCTCAGACGGCAACACTATAATCCTGATACCCAGGCACCACTAATTCACACCAAGCTTAAAATTGTGCTCCTGCACAAAAGCTACGTCAACCTTATACTCTATTTCAAAAAACATCCTGAAGCACTCTCGTTTAACACCATCACACAGCCATTAATATTTTTGTTACACACCTGAAGGCCAGTTTAAGGTTATCCTTCCCGCTCATGTCAAGATTCTTCCCTTTCAGACCGTTCCCACTGGACTGTGCCTTTGCCACAAATTCTATTCCCCCCACCTTCCCAACCATCCCCCCCCTTCTGTTGTGGCCCTCTCGCAGAGTCACTTTCTGGTACCATAACCCAAGTCTTTTTCCCCGCCCCCCCTTTGCCGCCGGTGGTCAGAACATCGTCCGAATCTGACGCTGCTGCCCTTTCCTTGTCGCTCGCCTCAGTTGTCCATATCTGAGTCCTGGGAGCCAGCACAATGGAACTTTCCACCTCTATTCACCCTTAATCCACCTCCATGCCCCTCCACGGCACTCGCACTGTCCACCACAAGTGCCACCTGACCTCCTCCCTTCCCCACACACTGACCTTCTGCCCTGATCCCAGGGTCGTTGTTCGCTGTAACACTCCACCTCCGTAGACTGTAACATAGCCTGTATCACCGTCTCCAACTCCTCCTCATAGCCTACACTGCTGCGCCCTCCTTCACTCCTCACTTGGACAACTGTACTGTTGAATGAGCCAGGAGATTCATGGATCACCACTTCTTCCAATTCCCCAGGGAGGAGCCACCACCACTTACACACTCCACATGAGCGACATGGCCCTCCTCCTTGCACCCTTCTTCTTAGGCATTCGGGTGCTCATGCGCAGGTGCTCCGCCCTTGCCGGCCCAGGAGCCATACTCCGCTTGCCCCAGTGTCTGCCGCATAGGTCAAATCGCCACACGAGTCGGCCAACGTACGTCTCTTGCCTCTCTGCCCCCAATACGCAACCATTACCTGGGTTTCTAAAAACTCTTTCGAGATATACATACAGGGTTAAGGATGCCTAAGCGTCATCTTGAGATAAAAGACCCTCAGGAAATCCTGTGTAAGCACCTTTTACCCATTGCCTAGGTTGGGCCAATGTAACAGTACCAAAACTATCGAAAACAATTTTCGAATATCTACCCTCATCAGCCTCAAAAAGGCACGTTGCGGAGCTTTAACCACACGAATAATGTCGTGATATATCATCATCTTGACCCTCAACTGCCGGTGTTACGTTAATGCTGACATCTTGGTAACGAACAAACCAAAGCCTTCGTATACTTGACAGTTAGCACTTTTCAAACACGAATTTTGCTATATACAACCGTTCAGTGCCACTCTCCATATAAATCCTCGTCTCTGATGCATCTGTCTCTCGTATAATTTTGGGCAATAACACATCGACTGACATAGGCGTTAAAGCCCCACTAATAAGTTCAATGCCCACAGTATTCACTCTCCTGTGCACACCTGGCGCCATGTCGCTGACCTGAGTAGCTTGTCTGGGAAACAGTAGAAGGGGTGCAAAACACAACCGCACTCTACCTCATCCAGGCAGCGAATGCACAACACCTCCTCGTACCACTGCTGTCAGTTACTGAGGAGCGCAGGCAAGGGGTCTACACGGCCCAAGAGCGGATGCAGACAATGTATTACTACAAGAAAAGCAGGTTTCACTAAATAAATTATTTCGGGTACGGTTATGAATCATCAACAGTACTCTCATTGTATTATATGTATTATATATATCTTTCCCCATGATCTATATTATAATTATAATATTATATATTATTATTTTTTTTTATATTTTATTTAAAACCAATACAGTTAACATAAAAATAAAGAAACAAGTATGGAACCTAATCAAATTAACTGACAAACGGATTGTACTACAACTCGCAAGATGTTACAAAACAACTTCCTCAAGAACATAACTAAAAAAACAAAATTACATGTCACAGGTTCGTGAATTGACATACAAAACCTGCATATATATAAATTGTACATATAAATGACATCTGACAAAGGTTCAAACACTTGAGAACATAAAATATACAAAGAAGTTATATCATTTAAAACCCCTCCTTCACATTCTTCTAAAAACCAAAAACTAACATCATAATCTAACTAGAAAAATCTACATACTATCCCTAACATACAGCCTAACAGATCCCAACATACAAAAAAACAGACAAAGAATACAGCTTAGAACACAATAACTGAAGCTCCTATACTGTTACAATAAACACATATACAAATTTCAGGCACAAATGGACACGTCACTCAACTGTCTAATATTGACCGTATACCATACAGACTAAACTTAACATCAATACTTGCATGAACACCAAACCGTATCAGGTGTACAGACCATAATTATAAACTTAAAAAGAATCAATCATGCATATATAAATTATTACATAACGTCTGACCATGACAAAGGCTCAGTACAATAGAAAGGGATATTATATATATACACAGAATATACAACAACTACACACCCACACACCCACCACCCACATCACACACACCCACACATACACACAAAAATTTGCAACAAAATCACAATAATCAGATGCACTGTATGCACAATGCCCAAACAGTATATAAGTATATCTCATCGTGCAAAAACCAGCACGTAACATAAATACAACTAAAAACACACTCATGTCGCAAAAAGAACTTATTTCCTCAAGAATCATGTTAATTACAAGACCAGAAACACTCATAATTATACAAAAAAAATCTACATATTATACTCTTCTGAAAAGTGTTATATCTACCATAACGAGACTTGATCTCTACATCCACACTTGATGCCATAAAGTCCTCCAATGAAAACCAGGAAACCAATCCAAACCACATTCAAACTACACTCTCACAGACCCCCCCCCCCAGGGAGGCGAGCCCGCTGTTGCCCCCTGACCTCCCTCCAACCTATGAAAACCCCATCACTCACTCATTCCCATCACAGATTTTATGAGAATCCCTAACGTTAGCAATCTATACCCCTCTGAGAAAGACTGATCCCACCTCCTCCCAATACAAATCTCTGTTCCGACACTCGTATGGTAAACGTTACCCGCAAGAACCTTTCTTCTCTCCTCACTATTCCACCCTCTCCCCCTCATCACCACGACATATATATATAATCTACCATGATATAATCTAAAGCTCTTATGTACACCCTCCTCTAACCCACCCATATCTTAGACTTAGAGCACACAAACCGACACCCCACGGCCCCCCCACCCTCTGTACAACCTACTTAACCAGCACCTGACCTCCTCTAGCCCTTCAACAAAAGTAAACTACATGGAACGCAGTTCTCATCCCCTCCACAGATAACCACACACCCCCACCCTCTACAACCTGTCTGTTTCGTATATCTCACCAACGGAAGGATCCTGCAGAAAACCAAAACATCACCTCACGCGTAGAGACGCCCGAGGTTTTTAACTTCAATTTACTAAATCTAAACCAAATACTCTTCCACGCATACATGGGGAACAAACCCTCAACTGGACAACGCACCTACCTACAAGTAACCTTACACAAAACCCTTATACGAACCTTTCTCAGTTCCCTAACCAACACACACCCTCATAACTATTTCACATTCCCCTCAACTCCATCCTCGATACCACATAACCCAGCTGTCGTGTATCTTCCCAAACCCCCGCGTATCACACCCCACGCAACACTTCCCATTTATAAACACACATGATAGCCCTCCGTCTCATCCAACAACCCCAACCCACCTGACTACAGGTAACATTACAACCTCCTCTCGTTAACCAATCACCAACGTGAACCCCATAAAAATTTGTACACCCCGTCTTAGTATCCCTGCAATCGCGTCCCTGTAAATTTGGGAAACAGCTGCAACATACCAACCTTACTATACAATAGAATGTTCACGACTATCACTCGCTGTATCAAGAGTTTTAGTGCTGGGGTCTCAGAAACACCTAGACCCTGCGAATCCTTTCAATAACCTATCTGAATTTTCCTTCCCCGCGCCGCAAACATGTCATCCCTATAAATAATACCACAAATCTTTACTTTTAAAGACACCGCCCATTCATTAACAACATTACATCCCCCACCCACACCCCCCACCCAAGATACCCAACCCCATGCCAACCTTGACTTTCGCACTATTTAACCTGCATACCCGTGGCCCTTCCAACTAATTGCACCACCTCGTCCAACACCCCATTGACATCCCTGCACGAATTGAGAACAGTGGTGTCCTCAACATATCCAATTAACCCCGGCCAGGCCCTCCCACCCCTCAAATCACTTCCCATCACATGGCGTACATAAGCTACGTCAACCATTCTATAAAAGGCGTCCTGGAAACACGCAAATAATATTGGGACATGGGGCATCCCTGTCTAAGGCCTCTTCCCATGCAATTTCCTCCCCATACACCCATTTAAATCTGTATCCTCATTTTTGCCCCCTTGTACACGTATTTACCCACTCGACTATTTCCCTCCCCCCAAATCCCTGTTCCTCCTAAGTAAAACCTGCAAAGCTCCCCTTTCCACTCTTATCATATGCTCCCATGCCCTCTAGAGCCAACAAAGCCGCCCCCTCCACCCCCACCCTTAGCTTCCACAAATACTTCATCAGTTATTCCCATGTCCTTCAATCATCGACCTTTCCCGGCAACCCCGAACTGAGATTTTGACACCACCCCTCTCCACTACACATTTGAACCTGTTAACCTAAAAGGGGGATTTCCCTTTTAGTCCTGCACACATCGTGATATGGCTCGGTACTTTTCCCGAAGGGTTGGCGCCCCTTGACCTTCGGGATCCAACACTACAACTGAAGTTTCTGCTTCATCCCCCAACTTACCCTTCTCCTTCATACTATTAATAAAACCTAACTATAAAAATTCCTTATCAACGCCCAATGTTGTAAATAAAATTCTACCAGGAGACCATCAATACCGGGAGCTTTCCCCTCGCTCGTTATTCCCTTAACGCATTCTCTATTTCCTCTGCCGTAATCGTCCCACCTAAAGCCTATCGATCACTATTTCCTAAATACAAACGTCACATACGTACACACCCTTGTCCAATGCCCCGTCACCCACCCCCCCACTGTTCCAGTACTCTCGTACCAAGCCTCTGCAACGCACACCATCCCCATCGTGGTTTCGTATCTCCTTGCCCTACTCTATAATTCCAACCATCCCCGTACCTCTAAACATGTATAGGCCGTCAGCGCGCGCCTGCCTTTTGCTTTTGTGCCGCAAAACACACGCTGACGGCTTGTCGCCCCAAAAGCACTTCTCCACCCCTGCCTGCACCTTACAGCTTGAAACCTTTCATTTTGCAACACCCTCAACCTCCCCTTTATTTCAGCTATTTCACCAAGGAAAATTATTCCCACCCACCCCCCTCCATAGCAACCCTCTTAACCTATCCTCTAAATAGTTAGCCATCCATATTTTAAATTATTTAAATACGTTTTCCTCTCTCACTTAAAACTTTCTAATCCTTTCCTTGCGAAAACTATCCCACCACGTCACAATGTCATCCACCTCCTGTTCTTCCACACTAAGCTCCTCCATATGGACTGAAAACCCCTCCAACCCCTCCTCATATCACCTTAACACACTTATATTATAATTCCAATACTTCTATATATTTCCGCGAGCGTCCCCCACCCAACTTGGGGGGGGGGGGGGGGGGGGGGGGGGGCCCACCTCCACCACCACTGCACTATGATCTGACATTGTAGCCTCAACAAGTACTGAAAGATTTCAACGTCCACACCTGAGAAAGGTACACTCTATCCTAGTCTCGCAGCATAACCACTCCTAACAAACATATATTCAGTCTCCCACACCGCTCCCCCAAAGGCCATCACGTAACCTAACATCCCTTAATAAATCCCTAAGAGCCACTACATATATCCAGCCCCTCTTGGGTTCACATCAGCCACCCTGATTACACTATTCCAGTCCCCACCAACTATCGCCACCTCGGCAGTGCACTTAAGAAAAACACAGATCCTCACACACAAAATCATTCTTTACCTTTATGTTATTTTTCTGCCGGAGCAATAACACACACCCAAAAGACCAGTACGGCTTACCGCATTTCCACCACCCGCCACGACGCACACTACACCCTCCCCCCACGCCTCCTCCACCACTCTCTGCAAAACAAACGGGCTCACCTCCCTTATTAAAATTCCCACACTCCACCTTTTAGACGGGGAGATGCAGGGTAACTACTCGAAATCCTGCCACCTCTCCAACACCCTAACCCTCTTTGAATTGTGCTCCTGCAGGAACACAACATCCACTCTAGATTTATTCAGAAAATTACGAAACCAATCTCTCTTCATACCGCTACATAAACACATTAACATTTACAGACATACACCAAGGCCTATTAAAGTTTCCACCCCTGCTCCCTCTCATCACTCCTTTACAACTCAGAGCTTGAATTTACGTTGACCACCTTCAGAGTGCTCTCTTTCCCTCCCCCCTCCTTCCAGGTGCCTTCCTATCTTGGGGATTTAGAATGTCTGTGGGGTGGGGGGGGGGGGGGATTGCTACCACCACCTAAACCACTACCTTCACCCTTACACCTCAGTCAGTATCCCAGGCCTTTGTGCAGGCGTAAGGACATCATCAGAATCTGATGTAGCCGCCCACTTTTTCTCGTGACAGTCATGTTACTACATATCTGGTCAGATGTTTACCTCTCGATGAAACCTCCACCTCCACCTGAGAATGGTTTAATATTCAATGGGACGACTCCAAACCACCTCACGGCCCCAAATTATCATGCTCAGACTTTCTGAAGCGAACGATTCTCCGATGACACCAACGCTCGATGTAATCCCTCTCTGGTGGTGACAACGTCTTCAACACCTCCACAATTCCTCCTCATCTCAAGAAACTTCTCTTTACTGCTTCTCCTTCCCTAAACCACAGGAGACGACCACCTGATCAGGCAGTTGGGGGCGGACTCCAACTCACCACCAGTCCTGTGGCCCGTTCCACTATCTCGAATCCACAAAACACACGCCCTCCATCCGATGTTTGTTACTCAACTGCCACCTTTGAAGCAGGGCTGCGACGTCACTCACAGGTCCAGCACATGTCTTCGCTTGTCCACAGGTCGCCGCTATGTGATCATATCTCACCACATAGGGCCATGTACGTCGTGTCTTGGTACATTACCATTACCACGTCCTGAAATCTGTAGGTACACATAGGATGGAATTTGGTGCCTCAAAGTCCATTTGAGGTTGAAAGAACCCTCTGGAAAACCAGAACAGGCTCCTGGCCGCCCACCAGTACCATGTTGACATAAATGCACGCCCATACATCTCAAAACTTTCCTTATATTGCCTCGTCCGCCTCAAAGGGAACGTTGCATACTTGATCCCCGTATAATACCGTGATACATCTATCATACTTAAGTGACAGCTGGTGTGACGTTAAGACTCACGTCTGAAACCTGTGGATTAACGATTCTTAAACCAGTTGCGTTGATAGCAGTTTTGAATGAAAATTCGATTAGTCCTCCGTTCAATGCTACACCATACAAGTCACTATCTTGTACTCCATAAGTTCTCCCGTATGATCTTTAGCACAAGACTTGCACAGACTGGTCGTTATCGTTCCTTTAAGTAGCTCGATGCCTACAGTATTTATCCTTCGGTCTCAGACTAAACCGCCATCTTGACATCACAGTGCACCTAAGTTGTTAGCCGAGGTGTGACAGCACGCACTTCCACCACGCAGCCAGGTAACTGACAAGGGCGCTCGCCTACACACAGCGAGGGTGCAGGAGCACCTACCGCACACTACCGTGGTCAGGGCAGCGAATGATATATTAATTATTTAGGTTGGGTATTACAAATGTGTAACCACTACTGTAGAGACCATTGGTGGTTCTAGAATGGACGCCACGCGTCGCTTCTGGCCGAGCTGAAGTCTTACTATGAAGTAGTTTTGAAGTGAGTCAGTCAGCTCTAGCTCTGACTCGGTACGGGTCCTTCAACACAAAGCTCCAAGCTTACAAACTAAAACTTTATACCAAGTCTATTGTCTTGGCTTTGCCATTAGTTTCCTGAGGTCTGGTAAAATTCATGTCACTTAGAAAAGTAACTATTTCGTTACCCTAGACCTTTCTAAAAGGTTAAAGGTAGATGAGTTGATTATTAATTGAAATTAATTGTATCATACTCTGTTAAAATGAGATATTTGAAACGTAAGATTGTTTCTTGCTGTATAGTATTTCACTTATAATGCTTGTGGTTACTTTATTCACTAAACCAAATACCAATGAGCTAAATATTGGTAATAAAATAAAACTAACAAAAAAATGGAGTTCTTTGTGCCCCTATCTGTTACGGTAAGATTTAAATCAGGGATAATCACAGATAGCACAACAGACCACAAACCCTTACCTTACTCTTTTACAAAAAAAACAAATTTTTAAGTTAAAAAACCCCACCACTGAATACAACAAAGTTTTCATTTAGACTCCATGATGAGGGCCTCAATAAGGAAGTTCACAGCGACCCTAGAGACAGTTGACTGGCCGACAGAATTCTCCAAGGCTCAATGGCAATGATGACTGGACAACATTTTTTTTAACAAATTACTTAGACTATACAACAAAACATTGTCCTATAAAAACGAAACAGATCACAAACAAACGCTTGGTTGCCCATGGCTAACCAGCACCATTCTGAAATCCATGATAAGAAACACCAATTATGAAAAACAATATAGACAGGGCCCCTAATACACAAAGATATTTTAAACACTATTCATCAGTCCTCACCAAAGTAATAAAGAAACAACAACTATACAACTCAGTAAGATTCACTGACCCAAGAAGAGAATAAAGAAAGACCTGGAAAACACTCTCTCCAGATTCTAGGGATCCCCCCCCACAAACTGGGAAAAAAACCAAGAATATTGTCCTAACTAACCTAATGAAACACCACCTGCATCCTCCCACTGACACAGCGAACAAGATGAACGACTTCTTAAAATAGGTCTAATCTCGTCCAATATAATCCCACGTACCAATACCCAATGCCGGGGACTACCTAGATGGAATTTCCCCAAATTCCGTCATATCTTACTCCATAAATTCGCTAGGTAAACCATCGATCCCGGGTGCCTTACCCTTCCTCATGCCCATAAGGGCTCTCCAATTTCCCCCCTCCTCAATGACCCCACCCAGGCCTCCCGATCCTCCTCCCCAGTTTGCACGGCAATACTCACTTTACCTTCCCAAGAACCTCACCATCCACCCAACTACTTTTCCCGTTTTCCCTCAAACCATCTATCTGCATATGCACTCTCCCCTTGGTGTCCCTTAATACCTGACCCTCTCTAAAACCCCCCACAGAAGATATGACTTGCAAACCGGTATTGTAGTCGTTCGCTGTCGTACCTTCTGTCCTCGCAGCACACAAGCTGATGGCTTGTCGCCCCAGAGTACTTCGTCTAACCCCGCCTGTACCCGTACAGCTGCTAAAACGTTCTTCTTGCAAATCCCGTATTCTGCCTTCAACATGTGTATATCCTCCACCGGGTACACCCCGGCCACCGCCCCCCCCCTCGTAACAATTCCGTAATCTAGATTCTAAGTAATTTGACAAACCATACCGCAATTGATTAATGCGTTTGCCCTCCCTCACATAAAATGACGTATTCGTAACTTAGCCACACTATCCCACCATCCTACCACGTCTTCCTCAGTTTTCTGTCGGCACAGAGCTGTTCCCAAATATTGCAAAACGCTTCCACTCCCTCCCTATCCCCCAAAACCATCGTGTTCAGTTTCCAATAACTTCCCTGCCTACGAGCCAAAAGCATCCCATCCCACCTCCACTAATACCGCCCTATGATCGGAAGACACCATCTCATAGTTTTAAAGACTCTACCAAACCCTCGAGATAAATATAACCTGTCCAAACGAGCCGCATATCCCCTTCTTATTAACGTATGTTCCACCTCCCACAGACCTCCCCGAAAGCATCACGTAACTGAAGATCTCTAAGCAGGCCCCCCAAGACTGAGGAAAAATATCCCGCTCCTCTGGGTTCCACGTCTGTCTTCTTAATTACACAATTCCATCCCCCCCACACAATCGCGACAGACGGTAAACGTGCGTAGGTAATACACGAGCTCCTCCCGCACAAAATCCATCTTCACTTTCACGTCACTTTCTGCGGGGGGCATCACACACACAAACCCACTCTCCCCCCCATCCCCATCCTTCCCACGTAATACCTCCCCCCCCCCCCCCCTCTTTTATGCATAAAAACGGGCCGCCTCCCTGATCAACACACCCACTCCTCTTTTAAACGCTCAGACGGCAACACATAACCTGATCCCCAACCCCACTAATTCACACCAAGTTAAAAATTGTGCTCCTGCACAAAACTACGTAAACCCTTTATACCTATTAAAAAAACCCTGAAGCACTCCGTTTAACACCATCACAAAACCATTAATATTTTTGTTACACACCTGAGGCCAGTTTAAAGGTTTTCCCTTCCCCCCCTAAAGTCAAGATTTTTCCCTTTCAGCCCGTTCCCCTGGACTGTCCCTTTGCCACATTTTTTCCCCCCCCCCCCCCTTCCAACCATCCCCCCCCCTTCTTTTCCCCTCCCCGGTCACTGGGGTCCAAACCCCAAGTCTTTTTCCCCCCCCCCCCTTTGGCCGGGGGCAGAACATGGAAATTCCTCCCCCCTTTTCCCCTCATTTCCTTTGGCCGGGGGAGCCACACAATGAACTTTTCCACCCTTTTTCCCCCTTTAATCCACCTCCATCCCCTCCGGACTGCCTGTCCCCCACAGTCCAAACCTTCCTCCCCTTCCCCACCCACCTTTGCCCTGTTTTGGGCGGTTCGGGTAACCTCCACCCCGAGACCACAACCTTATCCCCCCCAAAACTCCTCCTAAGCTTCACTGTGCCCCCTCCTTCCCCCCTTTGGGGCAAGACTGTTGAGGGCCCAGGGATTATGGATCACCATTCTTCCAATTCCCCGGAGGAGCCCCAAACACTTCACTCCACACGCCCAGCCCCCTCCTTCCCCCCTTCTTCTTAGGCATCGGGTGCTCTGCGCAGGGCTCCGCCCCCTTCCCGGGCCCCAGGAGCCAACTCCGTTTGCCCCAGTCTGCCCCCATAGGTCAATCGCCACACAGTCGGCACGTACGCCCTTGCCCCGATACGCCCCTTACCTGGGTTCTAAACCTTCGAGATATACATACAGGGTAAGGATCCCAAAGCGTCATCTTGAGATAAAAGAACCCTCAGGAAATCCTGTTAAGCACCTTTTACCCTTTTGCCAGGTTGGGCCAATGTACTTTTCCAAACTTCGAAAACATTTCGAAATCACCTCATCGCCTCAAAAGGCACGTTGCGGAGCTTTAACCCACGAATTTAATGTCGTGATATATCAGTCAACTTGACCCTCACTGCCGGTGTTACGTTAATGCTGACATCTTGGTAACGATCAACCAAAGCCTCGTATACTTGAGCAGTTAGCACTTTCACGAAAATTCTATATACACCGTTCAGTGCCACTCCATATAAATCCTCGTCTCTGATGCCATATGTCTCTCGTATAATTTTGGGCAATAACACATCGACTGACATAGGCGTTAAAGCCCCACTAATAAGTTCAATGCCCACAGTATTCACTCTCCTGTGCACACCTGGCGCCATGTCGCTGACTGAGTAGCTTGTCTGGGAAACAGTAGAGGGGTGCAAAACACAACCGCACTCTACCTCATCCAGGCAGCGAATGCACAACACCTCCTCGTACCACTGCTGTCAGGTTACTGAGGAGCGTCAGGCAAGGGGGTCTACACGGCCCAAGAGCGATGCAGACAATGTATTACTAGCTAGATAAAGCAGGTTCGACTATATATTATTATCGGGTACGGTATGAATCATCAACAGTACTCTCATTGTATTATATTGTATTATATTATATCTTTCCCCATGATTATTATAATTATAATATTATATATTATTATTTTTTTTTATATTTTATTTAAAACCAATACAGTTTAACATAAAAATAAAGAAACAGTATGGAACCTAATCAAATTAACTGACAAACGGATTGTACCTACATGCTCGCAAGATGTTACAACAACTTACATCAAGAACATAACTAAAAACAAAATTACATGTCACAGGTTCGTGAATTGACATACAAAACCTTGCATATATATAAATTGTACATATAAATGACATCTGACAAAGGTTCAATACACTTGAACATAAAATATAAAAGAAGTTATATAAAGTTAAAACCCCTCCTTCACATTAATCTAAAAACCAAAAAACCTAACATCATAATCTAACTAGAAAATCTACATACTATCCCTAACAATACAGCCGAACATATCCCAACATACAAAAAACAGACAAAGAATACAGCTTAAAACACAATAACTGAAGCCCCTATACTGTTACAATAAACCCATATACAAATTTCAGACACAAATGGACTACGTCACTAAACTGTCTAGATTTTGTCTGTATACCATACAGACTAAAACTTAACATCAAAAACTTGCATGAACACCAAACCGGTATCAGGGTACAGACCATAATTATAAACTTTAAAAAGAATCATTCATGCATATATAAATTATTACATAACGTCTGACCCATGACAAAGGCTCAGTACAATAGAAAGGGATATTTATATATATACAATATAAAACCTACACACCCACACACCCACCACCCACATCCAAAACACACCCACACATACACACAAAAATTTGAAACAAAATCACATTAATCAGATGCCATGTATGCACAATGCCAAACAGTATATAAGTATATCTCATCGTGCAAAAACCAGCACGTAACATAAATACAAACTAAAACACATTTCATGTCGCAAAGAACTTATTTCTCAAGAATCATGTTATTACAAGCAGATACACTCATAATTATACAAAAAAATCTACTATATTATACCTACTTTCTGAAAAGTGTTATATCTACCATAACGAGACCTTGATCTCTACATCCCCCTTTGGGATGCCATAAAGTCCCAATGAAAACCAGGAAACCTTTCCCAAAACCCCACATTTCACAACACTCTCACGACCCCCCCCCCCCCAGGGAGGCGAGCCCGCTGTTGCCCCCTGACTCCCTCCAACCTATGAAAACCCCATCACTCACTCATTTCCCATCACAGTTTTTATGAGAATCCCTAACGTTAGAAATTCTATACCCCTCTGAGAAAGCTGATCCCACCTCCTCCCATAAAAAATCTCTGTTACGACACCTCGTATGGTAGAACGTTACCGCAAGAACCTTTCTTCTCTCCTCACTATCCCCTCTCCCCCTCATCACCCACGACATATATATATAATCTACCATGATATAATCTAAAGCTCTTATGACACCCTCATCTAACCCACCCATATCTAGACTTGAGCACACAAAACCGACACCCCAGGGCCCCCCCCACCCTCTGTACAACCTACTTAACCAGCACCTGACCTCCTCTAGCCCTTCACAAAAGTAAACTACATGGAAACGCAGTCTCATCCCCTCCACAGATACCACACCCCCCACCCTCTACAACCTGTCTGTTTCGTAATATCTCACCAGACGGAAGGATCCCATGCAGAAAACGAAAACATCACCTCACGGCCGAGGTTTTAACTTCAATTTACAAAATTTAAACCCAAAATACTCTTCCACGCATACATGGGGAAAAAAACCCTCAACTGGGACAACGCACCTACCTACAAGTAACCTACACAAAACCCTTATACGAACCTTTCTCAGTTCCCTAACCAACATCACAGCCCTCAAAACTATTTCACTTTCCCCTCAACCCCATTCCTCGATACCACATACCCACCCTGTCGTGTACCCTTTCCCCAAACGCCCCGCGTTCACACCCTCACGCAACACTTCCCATTTAATAAACACACATTTAGCCCTCCGTCTCAAATCCAACAACCCCAACCCACCTGACTTACAGGTAACATTACAACCTCCCTCGTTAACCAATTCACAACGTGAACCCCATAAAAATTTGTACACCCCGTCTTAGTACCCCTGCAATCGCTGTCCCTGTAATTGGGAACACAGCTGCAACATCCCAAAACCTTACTATACAATAGAATGTTCACGACTTCACTCGCTGTATCAGAGTTAGGTGCTGGGGTCTCAGAACCCTAGACGCCCCAGACCCTTTTCCCAATAACCTATCTGAATTTTCCCTCCGCGCCGCAAACCATGTCATCCCTATAAATAATACCACAAATCTTAAAGACACCGCCCATTCTTTAACAACATTACATCCCCCCCACACCCCCACCCAAGAACCCAACCCCATGCACCTTGACTTCGCACTTTTTAAACCTGCATACCCGTGGCACTTCCAAAAATTGCACCACCTCGTCCAACACTCCCATTGACATCCCTGCACGAATGAGAACAGTGGTGCCCGTCAACATATCCAATTAACCCCGGCCAGGCCCTCCCCACCCCCCACACTTCCCTCACATGGCGTACATAAGCTACGGTCAACCATTCTAAAAAAAGGGGTCCTGGAAACACGCAAAAATATTTGGGACATGGGGCATCCCTGTCTAAGGCCTCTTCCCATTGCAATTTCCCTCCCCATACACCCATTAATCTGTATCCTCATTTTTGCCCCCTTGTACAACGTATTTACCCACTCGACTATTTCCTCCCCAAAACCCTGTCTCCTAAGTATAACCTGCAAAGCCCCCCTTTCCCAAATCTATCATATGCTCCCTGCCAGTCTAGAGCCAACAAAGCCGCCCCTCCACCCCCACCCTTAGCTTCCACAAAACTTCTCAGTATCCCATGTCCTTCAATCATCGACCTTCCCGGCAACCCGAACTGAGATTTTGACACCACCCTCTCCACTACACATTTGAACCTGTTACCTAAAATTTTTGCAAACCCTTATAGTCTGCACACATCAGTGATATGGCTCGGTACTCCCGAAGGGTTGGCTCCCCCTTGACCTTCGGGACCAAAACACTACAACTGCATTTTCCCTGCTTCTCCCCCAACTTACCCTTCATCCTTCATACTATTAAATAACCTAACTATAAATTCCTTTATCAACGCCCAATGTTGTAAATAAAATTCTCCCAGGAGACCATCAATACCGGGAGCTTTCCCCTTTCCTCATTCCCCTTAAACGCATTCTCTATTTCCTCTGCCGTAATCGTCCCACCTAAGCCTTCGATCACTATTTCCTAAATTACACGTCACATACGTACACACCTTGTCCAATGCCCCGTCACCACCCCCCCACTGTTCCAGTACTTCTCGTACCAAGCCTCTGCATACGCACACCATCCCCTTTGTGGTTGTATCTCCTGCCCTACTCTATAATTCCAACCATCTCCGTTACCTCTAAACATGGGATAGGGCCGTCAGCGCCTGCCTTTGCTTTTGTTGCCGCAAAACACACGCTGACGGCTTGTCGCCCCAAAGCACTTCCTCCACCCCTGCCTGCATCCTTACAGCTTGAAACCTTTCATTTTTCAACACCCTCAACCTCCCCTTTATTTCAGCTATTTCATCCATAGGAAAATTATTCCCACCCACCCCCCTCCCATAGCAACCTCTTAACCTATCCTCTAAATAGTTAGCCATCCATATTTTAAATTATTAATACGTTTTCCTTCTCTCACATAAAAATTTCTAACCTTTCCTTTGCGACACTATCCCACCATGTCACAATGTCATCCCCCTCCCTGTTCTTCCACACTAAGCTCCCTCCATAGGACTGAAAACCCTCCAACCCCTCCTCATCAAACCTAACACACTTATATTTAATTTCCAATAACTTCTATATATTTCCGCGAGCGTCCCCCACCCAACCTCCACCACCACTGCCCCATGATCTGACATTGTAGCCTCAACAGTACTGAAAGATTTCAAAGTCCACACCTGAGAAAGGTACACTCTATCTAGTCTCGCGCATAACCACTCCTAACAAACATATATTCAGTTCCCACACCGCTCCCCCAAAGGCATCACGTAACCTAACATCCCTTAATAAATCCCCAAGAGCCACGACATATATCCAGCCCCTCTTGGGTTCACATCAGCCACCCTGATTACACTATTCCAGTCCCCACCAACTATCGCCACCTCTGGCAGTGCACTTAAGAAAAACACAAGATCCTCCCCACAAAAATCATTCTTTACCTTTATGTTATTTTTCTGCCGGCGCATACACACCACAAAAGACCAACGCTTACCCATCCACCACCCATCCACACGCAACACCCTCCCCCCCCTCCTCCCCACTTTTCTGCAAAACAAACGGGCTATCCCCCCTTATTAAAATTCCCACACCACCTTTTAGACGGGGAGATGGCAGGGTAACTACTCGAAATCCTGCCACCTCCAACACCCTACCCCCCTTTGAAATTGTGCTCCTGCAGGAACACAACATCCAAATCTAGATTTATTCAGAAAATTACGAAACCAAATCTCTCTTCATACCCCCTAAAATAACCCATTAACATTTACAGAATACACCTAAGGCCTATTAAAGTTTCCACCCCTGCTTCCTCTCATCACTCTTTACAACTCCAGAGCTTGAATTTACGTTTGACACCTTCAGAGTGCTCTCTTTCCCTCCCCCCTCCTTCCGGTGCCTCCTATCATGGCTACCACCACCTACACCACTACCTGCACACTTCACCTCAGTCTGTTTCCCAGGCCTTTGTGCAGGCGTAAGGACATCATCAGAATCTGATGTAGCCGCCCCTCTTCTCGTGACAGTCATGTTACACATATCTTGGTCAGATGTTACCTCTCGATGAACCTCCACCTCCACCTGAGAATGGTTTAATGAGTCAATGGACGACTCCAAACCACCATCACGTCCCAAATTATCATGTCTCAGACTTTCTGGAAGCGACGATTCTCCGATGACACCACGCTCAGATGTAACGTCCCCCTCTGGTGGTGACAACGTCTTCAACACCTCCACCCAAATTTCCCCCTCAAACTCAAGAATCTTCTCTTGTACTTGCTGCTCCTCCTTATCCACAGGAGACGACACCTGATCAGGCAGTTGGGGGCGGGGCTCCAACTCACCACCAGTCCCGTGTGCCCGTCCACTATCTCGTCCACAAAACACACGCCTCCATCCGATGTTTGTTCCTCAACTGCCACCTTTGAAGCAGGGGGCGCGACGTCCACCACAGGTCCAGGCACATGTCTTCGCTTGTCACAGGTCGCCGCTATGTGAATCATACTCACCAAAATAGGCGGCCCTGTACGTCGTGTCCTTTGGGGACATTACCATTACCTGCGTCCTGAAATCTTGTAGGTACACATAGGATGGAAATTTTGGGGCCTCAAAGTCATTTTGAGGTTGAAAGAACCCTCTGGAAAACCAGCATAGGCTCCTGCCGCCCACGTACCATGTTGAGCATAAATGCACCGTCCCATACTTCTCAAAAACTTTCCTTAAAATCTGCCTCGTCCGCCTCAAAGGGAACGTTGCATAACTTGATCCCACGTATAATACCGTGAAACATCTATCATTCTTACAGTGACAGCTGGTGTGACGTTAAGACTCACGTCCCGAAACCTGTGGGTTAACGATTCATAAACCGTTGCTGATAGCAGTTTTTATGAAAATTCGTTGTCCTCCGTTCAATGCTACACCATACAAGTCACTATCTTGTACTCCATAAGTCTCCCGTATGATCTTTAGCAATAAGACTTGCACAGAACTGGTCGTTATCGTTCCTTTAAGTAGCTCGATGCCTACAGTATTTATCCTTCGTCTCAGACTAACCGCCATCTTGACGATCACAGTGCACCTAAGTTGTTAGCCGAGGTGTGACAGCACCACTTCACACCACTGCAGCCAGGTAACTGACAAGGGCGCTCGCCTACACACAGCAGAGGGGTGCAGAGCACTACCGCACACTACCGTGGTCAGGCAGCGAATGATATATTATTATTAGGTTGGGTATTACAAATGTGTAACCACTACTGTAGTGACCAATTGGTGGTTCTAGAATTGACGCCACGCGTCGCCTTCTGGCCGAGCTGAAGTCATACTATGAAGTAGTTGAGTGAGTCAGTCAGCTCCTAGCTCTGACTCGGTACGGGTCCCTTTCCCAAAACAAAGCTCCTAGCTTAAACTAAAACTTTATACCAAGTCTATTGTCTTGCCTTTGCCATTAGTTTCCTGAGGTCTGGTAATTCATGTCACTTATGAAAGGTAACTATTTCGTTACCCTAGACCTTTCTAAAAGAGTTAAAGGGTGAGATTAGTTGATTATTAATTGAAATTATTGTATCATACTCTGTTAATGAGAATTTGAACGTAAGATTGGGTTTCTTGCTGTATAGTATTTCATTTATAATTGCTTGTGGTTATTTTAATTCACTAACCAAATACCAATGAAGCTAAATGATTGGTAATAAAATAAAACTAACAAAAAAATGGAGTTATTTGTGCCCCTATTGTTACGGTGAAGATTAAATCAGGGATAATCACAGATAGCACTACAGACCACTACCCTACCTTACTCTTTACAAACATTAGTAAACCACCACTTGAATACAACAAAGTTTCATTTAGACTCCATGATGAGGCCTCAATAAGGAAGTTCACAGCTGACCTAGAGACTGTTGACTGGCCTACAGAATTCTCCAAGGCCAATGGTATTGATGACTGGACAGACATTTTTTTTAACAAATTACTTAGACTATACAACAAACATTGTCCTATAAAAACGAAACAGATCACAAACAAACGGCTTGGTTGCCCATGGCTAACCAGCACCATTCTGAAATCCATTGATAAGAAACACCAATATGAAAAACAATATAGACAGGGCCTAATACACAAAGATATTCTTAAACACTATTCATCAGTCCTCACCAAAGTAATAAAGAAAGCCAAACAACTATACTACTCCAGTAGATTCACTGACACAAGAAGAGATATAAAGAAGACCTGGAAAACACTCTCTCAGATTCTAGGGACCCACAAACTGAAAAAAACCAAGAATATTGTCCTAACTAAACCTAATGAAACACCACTGCATCCCACTGACACAGCTAACAAGATGAACGACTTCTTAACCATAGGTTCTAATCTCGCCAATAAAATCCCACGTACCAATACCCATGCCGGGGACTACCTAGATGGGAATTTCCCAAATTCCTTCTATCTTACTCCATCTGAGCCCACGGAAGTAACCGAGATTATAAAGTCACTTAAAAATAACTCAGGGAATCTGTCTCATGTCCCACCATTATTGTACAAGAGAGCGGCCCATGTCCTCTCGCATGCTATCTCATTACTTTTTAACAAGTCACTAGAAACTAGCACCTTCCCGAAACTACTCAAGACGGCAAGGGTTACACCAATACATAAAGGTGGTGACCCAACAGATTTAAACAACTATAGGCCAATATCAAACTTACCATTGCTATCCAAAATCTTTGAGAAACTCGTGCACAGGAGACTATATTCATTTATAACGGCACAAAACATACTCAACCCCTGCCAATTTGGATTCAGGAAAAATAAAAGCACTAACGATGCAATCATAAAAATGCTAGATCTGCTTTACACAGCATTGGAAAATAAGGAATATCCACTAGAAATTTTTATTGACCTAAGAAAAGCTTTTGACACAGTAGACCAAGGCATCCTACTCCTCAAACTTGACCATTATGGTATAAGAGGCCATGTGCTTGCATATTTCAAATCTTACCTTACTAATAGGTATCAGTATGTCACCATTAAAGACACAGCATCAACAACACGGCCACTTGATACTGGAGTTCCGCAGGGAAGTGTCCTTGGTCCCCTGCTCTTCCTCATATACATCAATGATCTCCCAAATGTATCTCAACACCTGAACCCCATTGTCTTTGCTGACGACACGACTCGTGTCATCTCTCACCCTAATCTTGCCACCCTCAACACCATTGTTAATGAGGATCTGATCAAAATATCGACTTGGATGACAGCCAATAAACTTACGCTTAACACTGACAAAACCTACTACATTGTTTGGTAGCAGAGCAGATGTGCAAATTAACATTAAGATCGACCACGCTCTAATTGCCAGGCATAATGAGGGCAAATTCCTAGGCCTATACCTCGACAACAACCTGAACTTCAGCACCCATATCCAACACATAACCAAAAAAGTATCCAAAACGGTTGGGATCCTCTCCAAGATACGATACTACGTGCCACAAACTGCCCTTCTCACACTATACCATTCACTTATATATCCATACCTCACCTATGCTATCTGTGCTTGAGGTTCAACTGCAGCAACACACCTAAAGCCAATAAATAATAACCCAACAAAAAGCCGCAGTAAGAATAATCACTAAATCCCATCCCTGGCAACACCCCCCCCCCCCACTCGTTCATAGATCTAAAACGTACCTCCCTGTTCAGTACAGCCACACTTACTATGTGCAATCACATTTACAGGACCTTAAATTTTCCAATATTAACCTTGACCTAAAACCTTTTCTGATAGTTGTGTCAGAAACCACAGGCCAACACCGACACAAACATCTCTATACTTTCCCCCGTGTCGCCTAAACCTTTACAAAAATTCAATGTATGTCCAAAAGGCCCTAAAAGCTGGAACACCCTACCTAATATTCTAAAACTGCTGACGACAATTCATCAACTTCAAAACAACCATCAAAAAACATCTTATCTCCCTGATACTCCCTGTCACTAATTACATGATACCACCTGGTGTTAACACTTACACTCTCTCACACCATTGACCATAAACAGAAATAATCCAATCTCATCTCAAAATAATGAATCTTAACTAGTCATAAGTTGGCCTCTGATACTCCCATACTGAACTTAATAAGTGCCAAAACAAAAGCCATTCACATGCTAAAACTCACAAATTAGTAATCAAGTCAATTAGCCATAAAAACCAACTACTCACTATTTTGTAATATTTTAAACTTAAGATTTAATTAAGTCTGCCCGAAATGCCTACCAAGGCAATGTGTTTAGTGGTACACTCTGTATATTATTTTACAACAGAAAAACCACACAATAACCAAATTCTGTAAACTCTGTATTGTGATCCTTTGTGAATATTTGTGTGGACTGCCTCCAAGTGAGTCACCTACCCTGGCAAACTCTGTTGACAACGGATTTCTCAGAGTGGGTACCCAGCCTCTCCATGTTATAGGACAGATTTTCACAAATGAATGATGTTGCAATAAACCTCGCCTGCATGCACGTATAAAGAACTAACTTACTTGGTGTTGCAGCATATATCCTGATCTTCAACTTCCCTAAGCTTAGCCTTAGCCTCTGAGCCCTCTGGACTTTTCCCTCAGAAACCATGTGCAACCAGAGCTTAATTCCTGCAAATATTCAATCGTTATTAGTGTCCTGCCATGCACCTCAGAAATTCCTATATCCAAGAGGTACGTATCCCCTAGCATAACAAGGCAGACACGACACTAGCTTCAGACTGCCTGAGACACGGTAACTTACTGGGCAGCCACTGCCTGTTGCACACCGGGCCACAGATCAACTCACAATCTCCCCAGACCTGGCCAGAAATCTACAGATAAAGTGGAGGTCCTTGTCTTACTGTATGGGCCTGACGAGGTCATCTACGGTACATCGAGTGCTCTACCTGATTTCCCCAGGTCTCAAATTGAAGACAAGTGGGGGCGCGCCGTCTGCTGATCACGCACTCTTGTCCAGTTGGTGTCTATCTTAAGATGGACCGATTTGTGTCTTTGAGACCCACACCTCGTCATTCAAGCAAGGCTGCCAGTTTTCCCTAGCTAACTTACCTAGTGTTTTGCCCTACATTATCGGCCTATAACTACCTATGTTAAGGTCTTAGTCTACATTATTATTATCTACAGTTGCTTAGTAGACTAATATTAGTGACTAACAGTAAAACTACCTCCCCTTCCCTGAAGAGTAAATCTATAAATTAAATAAATGCCCTACCACCAACAATCCATGCCAACTAGAGAAAAGCTGTTTGTTTTGGGTGGGTTATAAGGGCCATCAGCTCAGCCATTCCATCACGGCCATGCTGGATCTGTCCTGTTGGAACTTTAGGGACCAAATAAAATTTTCCACATCCTCCTGCCGGCGAAGGTAAGCACTGATCTAGATCAAGTCACTGCCTCCCAGCAGGCCCTCCCAGGGGGCCCTGGACTTGAGCGCCGTTCGACGGGTCGTCCGGCCCCGCTCAGCTCGGTCAGACCACTGGTCTAATTTCTCATGCCCGTCCAACCGTTGGACCTCGCGAGGTAAAAGCCTGTTGATGGGTCTTACAGTCCTCCGACAACCATTTCATTCTCCACCTTCCAAGCATTCTCAAACCGCCCAGCCTTGTCTCGGGTGGTCGACACTAACCAGGCCAAGAATGCCAGTATGCCCTGGTGCCTCGGATTCTATTAGCACCAGTCCCCTTCACTTAAGTAAATCCCTGTTGCCCACTGCTGGTTCCATTTGTCCAGGATGTGCCACCATCTGTTGGACCAGTGCAGTTCTTCATTGATGGGGGGACCAACTGGCCCATAAAAAGCCAGCTCCTTGGTAGACTGACACAAAATTGTGGGGAAAGGGCTCATCCTCCCTTTCAAACGCAGTGATTGGGGGTGAGAGCTTCCTCTCGTCAAGCCCAGTTTGTACGTAGGTCATAGCCTGTTATTGACTCTTGCCTCTATCTCAACTAACACTGTCCCTCAGTTCTTCAAAGCTCCTCCCTCCTGCCGTGTCAAGACCTTCCTAATGCGCCCTTTTGGACTGTGCCCCACCATGCGTTCAAGAATCCCCCGTCCAGGCGCCCTGGAGCTGATGAACCTCCACTCACAACTATTCTCTCAGGTTTCTCATACTTCTCCGTTGTCCCTAAGATTCCCTGAAAACCTATCCATGCGCCCTAAAGCTTTGCATTGTCCCGAGATAATCAATCACGGGCACGAGAATCTGGCTTGTAAACATCCTGAACAACTTCACGAAAGTCTCTGCTTGACATATCTTCTGCCAACTCCAAATGCACAGCTCGAGTAGTGGCACAAGTAAACAGGCAGACATATACTTTCTGAGGCCCCACCTTTTGTCTCCCCCGGGTTCTTCAATGTGATAGCCCCAGTATATCCCATTCCCACAGTCTCAAAGGGCCTGTCACTATGTACCCGCTCCTGAGGCAGCGGTGGTGGACCTGGGTATGGTAGGGTCCCCCCCATTGTACCGCCGGCAGACCGTGCAACTCTTTAGCACCCTTTTGAGGGAGCTCACCTTCAGTACCCATAATTCTGAGTAGGCAGGTGAGGGGATCTCCAAACCCCCCATGTAAGGTCCTCTGATGGGGATCTTTGTTTTTCAAATAGCTCTGACGCCCAAACCCTCCCTTTCCCAGTAGCACAGGATGTTTGGCCCCATAGCTGAGCTCAGAATTTTGTAATTTTCCCCTGCATCTTATTAGCCCCGCATGATCTAGGAACAATCCCAAGAGTGAACCAATTTACTGTTCCCTGATCGTCGTTGGAAAACACTCCCGCGCCAATAACCTCTGCCTGGTCGCCGTACTTCCAGCATTTCCCGGAAAACCTCTCCCTTTGGTACTGCCTTATCCAATTTCTCTCCAGAGAGATAACTGTACCTTGGCATACCTTGCATGCAGCTCCTCACAATCGAAATACCATTTCCGTGACTCCATAATTTCCTCCAGAGGATATGGGCAACCTTGTTTCCCAGCGCAATGTAAATCTGCTGTTGTCTCCCCGAATTTCTGCTCCGGGCCCGCAATCCCTTGCCGGTAACCAGTCGGGCCTTTGAACCCAAATCTCGCTTTTACTCAGCTTTTTGGTGTCCCCCCCTCGGGTTATCAGGTCGCTGGGTTTTGATCTGTAGGGATGTACAGAATTGTTGACGTTGACTGTAGTTCCCATATCTCCTTTAAACCCCCATTCCTGACATAGGGAGCTTAGACCTGTCGTTCTGGACCCACGTAAGGCCACCTCCGAGTCTGTCCATACATAGGTGTGTGTCACCCTCAGATTCTCAACACCTCCTCTACGTACTTACCCAGTCTTTCTCCCAGCAACATCGCCTGAGCTCTTTCTTTGGGATCGAGCAATCCTTCAGGGTTCACCCGCGCACGACTGGGGGCCAGACTGACCTGGTCCCCGGCCACCAAATACACTACTGCCCCATAGGCCCTGGAGGAGGGATCACAGAAGACATGCAAGTCATAGTCCGCCCGGTGCACCCGAAGGACCTGGGGAATGTGAACTCATGCAATTCTGCTAGATCTTTGCTAACCAATCCCACTCCTGGCAGACTGTTTCTGGCAGGGTCGTCCCAACCTAGGTTCAGCTCCCAGGTCTGTTGCACTAGCATCCCCCTCGAATGGTGATGGGTGTCAACAAACCCAAAGGATCGAAGGCAGTCTGCACTTTTCTCAGCAAAGACCTCCTGGTCAGCCTTCCTTTCCCCATCAGGTTTCCTCTTTAGGCCTAAGTCTGTCTTCCTTGATTCCCACTTTCCCAAACCCAACACCGATGTACCTCAGTACTGATAGCCAGCAATCACGTTCCACCGTGCCCCCAACGTTGGGTTTTTTGTCACCCATTCTCTCAGGGGATTTTAGCTCAGCTGTTCCATACGGCCATGCTGGATCTGTCTGTGGAACTTTAGGGACCAAATAAAATTTCCAATCTCCTTATAGGAGAATAAACTTTGAATTGAATTTGAATTGAATTGAATTTGTCACAGTACTAGGTCTAGATAACGTGTAATTATACTACAGAAAATTGGAGAGAAAATCTCGCAGTACTAACCCATTAGCGGGAAAACACAGCTGTTCTGATGCTAAACAAAGGCATGTCGAGTGTTGCCATTATGGTTAGGTTTATTTATTTTTATTTTATATAATTACTTTATTTATTTTCTGTTTTGGTTAATTTTTAAAAAAATCAATTTTACTCTCCAAACACTTGACTTTTTAGATAGGGACCCATTTGCATTGCCACCATGTGCACAGTCTTGGGAATGAGCTCCTGAACCCTTGGACCGCGGGGCCCTCAAATGGCAGGGACCTAGGCAAATGCCTAGTTTGCCTATGTGGGTAATCCGGCCCTGGTTGCTACACGTTTACATTTCGTGCAAAAGCACATTGATTTTGCCTCACAATAGTCCAATAGAGGACATTTGGGTGTCAAGAGAACACGGGTAAAACTGGCAAAACTTTACTGGCCAAGATGAAGGAAACAGTAGCTGATCATGTGCGACGTTGCCACGTGTGTCAAGTGACAGGCAAAGCCAGCACCACACTCCTGCACACCTGCACATCTCATTCCTATCACCGTGGATGGATGAACCATTCTCACTGTCTTATAATTGATTGTGATGGTTACTTTGCCTAGAACCCACAAACTAGAAACCACTACTTATTTACTTATTATGGACGCCTGCCAACATGCTATATCCAGACGCTATTCCTATGGAGAAAAATTAAATGCTTGTGTTATTGTGAGGCGCTGATGGATACAAATTTTTTTCAGGTAGGGTTTGCACGAGAGTTACTATCAGCTCAGGGGATCTAATTCATTCTAAGATCTTTCGAGAAGCATTTATCCCACCTTAGGAAATAATGTCTGTACTTTCAACCAGGTTATCATCACAGTCACAAGGTGCTTCTAGAGAGATTTCATCAGACACTGAAAATCATGATGTGAGCTTTTTGTGAACATTTTTTAGAGACTGGGATGAGGGTATACTTTTTTCTGTTCCCTTGTGAGGAACAGTGAGCAATGAATAGTTCGGGGTTTAGTCCGTTGGAATTAAATATTCGGACAACAATTGCGTGGTCCTTCGCGTGTTATAAGACATGTGGACAGGAAAATCAAATCCTCATTGAGCACTTCACCTTCATTTATGCAGCAACATTAAAGACGCCACTAGAGACGCTAGCTTCGAAAAAAACCTAGTTTCAGCCCAAGCTAGAATGAACAACATTATGCAAGCATTGCTGTCTCTCGCTTTTTTAAAGCAGGTCAGATAAGGTGAAGCTCGTTAATTAGTACCAGGTCATTGGCTCTACAAGCAGGTATGATGGTCCCTGGAAGTTAGTGTGAAAAGCTTAGCGACGTAATTATTTGGTACGTATACTCCGGGGAAAAAAAGAAATTACATCATGTGTAACATGTCAACAGCTTAAGACATACTTCGCTTGTCTTCTACCTACTACATTATTCTTCCTAGGACAGAGGAAGAATAACGTCATCTACCTGACATCTCTAGAGGGCTATTGAGGTGCGTTTAGAGTATTCAGTGATCTACAATCACTAGATGATTTTCTTAGTAACCTGGGGATTGATATCAATATGGTGATATTAATAATCATGTTTTTGCATTTCCTCTGAATTGTCAGTGATGTTCCTAAACTGTTTTACTCTAGAGTTTACATGAAGTTGATGGACAGGGTAGACTCACCCATTAAGCCTCGATCTCCAAATAGGATGAGGTCATACAAACGCATAAAAGCATTTGAGAGAGAGGTTGATTTTCTGTTATCTCACATACTTATTGAGCGCAGTAAAAGTCCATGGCATCTCCCTTTTTTTTAAAGGGCCAAAAACCTGACGGTAGTTTCAGGATGGCACTGTTACAGAAATGAACCTGCACCTTGCCTGATGGTTATCCTCTACCCGCTTTTACAAAACCTTATTGACCGTGTGTCAGGGGCCCTTTTTTGTCAGCCCTTTTTAGATCTCTTACAGGCTATTTCAAGTCCCCTTACTGAACGTGCTCAAAAATATCTTTTTACTGTTCAAGATGGATTTTTAAAAACTCCCTTTCATCACCCCCCCTTTCCCCCTATGTAACGCGGCTTTTCATTCCAACGATAATGAACGAGTTGACCCAAAACTTAGAAGATAAACCTACCTTGCGTTAGTGGTAAAACAGTACGAGTGGGAACAGCACTTGACCGTCTCAAGCATTTTTTAAAGAGACTGGCGCACTACAACTTCACTTTTAACTTAGCTAAATGTATTTTTGGAAACCCAAGTTTACCATCTAGGTTTTTTGAAACGGCCAAGGGTAGGTTTGCCCTTTGAGGCAAAGGTTTCGGGAAATTTTTCTAAATTTCCCAGTGCCAAAAATAAGGAAAGGAGTACAGAGATTCCGGTAGCAAATTTTACCAGGTTCTGTCCAAACTTTTCTCAATTGCAGCCCTCTCACTGAGCTTACTAGTAAAAAGTTCTTCCCTGGACTAGAGATTTTTCAGACTCGTTAAAAAGGGTTGAAGCCTTGCTATCCTCTGCTCCTGTTTGAAAAGTCCAAATTTTCAATCTTCCCTTCTTTTACATATAGATCGAGTGGTTAGCATGGGCGCGTGCTGCCCCAACATCATTTCCACGAATTCTCCATCCTATATTTTTTTACTATTCATCTAAGCTTAAACGACACCAAAAAATTATGCCCAATTGAAAAGAGGCTCTACTCTTGTGTCTTTGAACATTTTGACGTGTATTTGGGCACTTCCCCATTTAAAATTAACTTTTTTTTTCAGACCACAATCCACTCACCTATAAAACACCAGAAAGTAAAACTGGGATCATGAGGTGGGCCCTCAAATCCAACCTACCTATTAGTATAAAACCATAAGGGGTCATTGTAAAGAAAATTGCTACCCTTTGTCCGCCTTAAAAATTTATCATTACTTTAAATTAACGAACTTATCCCACTACCTTTTGTTACTTGCTTTTTCCAAATCAAAAAGTAATTTAACCCCTCCTGCCCATAAAACTATTATACCTTTCATGTCTAATTATTATTTTTATGTATTCACAGTATTTTGTGTGAGGAGAGAAAAGGGCCGATGTTGAGGGGGGTTTGGGTCTGTGGGGAGGTACTGTGTGACCAACACGTCCGCCGCAACCCCCCCCTTCACTGCACCCCTTAACGTTTCATACTCAGATGTTCTACTCCCTAGTTTTCCAAACCACACTTAAGAGGGGAAATGCAGTCTCCTCTACTATATCACCCCAAACGTGCCCTCCTTTCAGGCAATCCATCCCTACACGATGTACATAATACATATGAAGAGATCGGTAAAGGTGTACGGGCCCCTATACGGGACAACCCGTGAGGAAACCGTGAAATTGTAGAGGTGCTTGCACATTAGAACAAATTTAAATATTTTTTTTGATAAAAAAAATATATGAGTAACCAAAAAATGTGAAAGACATTTGCAACCCTAGTGCACCCTCTGCCCGTGTTGGGGGGGGGGGGGGGTGTTGCAACCCCTAAGGGGTTCAAGTTTAAATTATTATATAAAATGTATATTACCTTTTCATTTAATTTATATTCTTTATTTCATAAACTAAATCTAAATGAAATTTTTTATTTTATTTTTTACTTTTAATTCTTATTGATTTATGTTTTTAGGGAATTTTAAAAATGTGCTCAGTTAGTCTTGATTTTTTCAAACACTGTAATTACGCTGTCGCCGAAAAAACTGCCGGTTCTGACTGCAGTTGTCCAGTAGCTACATGTGAACGGGGGGGTGCCCTCACCTCTGGGAAGTTTTCAATCTGCCTGACTCGCTTGCTGGTTGGACAGATTGTCTGTCCCATTATTCTTGTTAGTTCTGTAGAACTTTGTTCACAGAACATTGTAAAGACACGATTTCGACGTTGTACGAGGGTTTTTTCACTAACACTCGAGTATCTCATCCTTAGCTATAGCTTCTAAACCCAATTTTTTTTCTGTTTTTGTTATTGTCACAGTCCGGTTTTTCCTATGCTGAACATAGATTCATAGTATGGGAGTTTTTGGTTTAACTTTTGTGGAGGATCTGCTGATGGCCCCACTTTAGTGTCGTTTTTATTACCCTGTCCTGATTCTGTGTCGCAGTCGCTTGATATTCATTTCTATTGGGCTTTCATTCTTTTTTTTTTCAAGCAGACTGTTTGGGTTGCCAGTCGGGCAAGAAGTTAGTTTATTTGAGGGCTTTTTCATCACTTTTTTAAGTCTTACGAGTCTTGAACAAGCTAACTACTTAAAAACACTTAACACATCACACTTACTTTACATATTTGTAATATCTATTTTAAAAGTTAATGTTCGACGTACTTAAGAAATTTTAAATGGATATGGCTTTCAGCACAATAAATTGAACTCGAGAGATTGATTTTTATTTTGATTTCTGTAATTTAATTTAATTTGATAATATACCTCTAGATAATAAATTTTTAAATTTTAATTTCTCTAGTTATACCTACCCTTGTAACCAACACTATTTAACCCTACTGAATTTTAATGGATTTGGACAAAGGGAAATACTACTTGTTAGAAAACCCAGTAACAGGCTGGATGCTAGAAGGCAGTCCTTTTTATATTCACTAATTCCCAACTTTTTTAAACACGTTTTTTGTAAAGGCAAGATTACCGTTTTCCCAGGTTGCCACTACATCGAAATGAATTTATAGCTCGTTGGGTCTTTTGCGAGTTCGGAATCCAAACGTTTTTTTTAGTGAAAAGGGATTGTATTCCCTGTAATACTTTAATATTCGACATAATTTTCTCCCGTCTTCGCATCTTAAAAGTAATTGGAAAGTGTCCTGAGGCTAAGATGGCATTGAAGATATTCACAAGAGACAATTTCAGTTTATGGGTAAGAACTTAACTTGCCTTACTGTTTTGCCCAAAGGCCGGGGGGCCATTTTCATTCTACCGAGAAATTTAAAACTCTCTCTGAGGGGGAGGTCTTTTGAGATGTGGCTTTTTCCCAAAAGAATAGTCAATTAAGGTAGCGGGTGTAGGGCACTAAGTTGTCATCCCCATTCGTTAACCCCTTGATAATGAGTATTATTAAAAAGTGTACCCGCATTTAAAGAGTTGTTTAAATCTTTAAAAAGGCCGAGGGTTGTCCAGCTTTCTTTAAGAAGCCGGGTGAGGGGCTTTTTAAAACACCTGCTAGTAATGTGGGAAAATTCCTACTCAGTTTCCCCCCCCGAGGGAAGGACTCTAAAACGACTGTCGAGGGGGAAAATTCACATTTCCCCAAAAATTAACGACCATAGAGGGCACAGTTCTACTGCATGAATGGTGTCCCATCAATGTTATGGTCCGAAAAAATAACCCTATTTTAAAAAGGATGGCTCCGCCCTAGGACCCCCCATTTCTCAAAATAGAGCACCCATTTTATTTTAAAATTTGGTTTTTGCCCTTGCAGCTGTCCATTCAGAAGGGTGATGTCAGGGGTTATGATTGGCATTCATTTTTGAAAGGACCGGTTTTTTAAGAAATGTCGAACATTAAGTTGGAAAAATTTCAATCCTCTTATTTTGGGAGGGGAATATTTTTTGGGTTTGCTGAGTACTCACAAGTTCCCCGTCCTCACGGGAAGTGACATCAACAAGGCTTCAAATCTCATCTGACAACGGAGCTGTAGGATTTGCAGTGTCAGGGGTAAAGGTCAACGGGTCAAAGGGGAAAAGAGAGGGGGGCCCCCCAAAAGGAATTGGGGTACCTTGGGGAAGTAAAAAAAACCTGGAGGGGCGCTTCAGTACGGAAGTTTGATTTACACCAAGCGATACAAAAGGCAAAGGAGGGGGGACCAGCGAGCGGGGGCTTAATTCAACCTGGGCATCAATCCGGTTTTGGCTTGATGATGGAAAAATAGGGGAAGGTTCAGGGAAAGAGGGGGCATACACGCCCGCCCTGAGGGAGGTCCATAAGTAACTGACATTATGTGGTAAATTTTTTTTGGACGATCCCATTTAACCTCTAATAATCATTAAAGACAGAGACCAGATTTAACATTGTTATCGCCACCTCCTTTCCCAAAAAAAACAACAAGGACCCTCATTAAATCCACCTCAGAGACCCTGGAGCCTCAGGGAAACGATGTCACCAAACCCCGTCCTCAGGAAAGCACGGGGTGCCGGTGGGCAAAAAGCCCTTGGGGTTTAAATCGCCGAAGGCGAATTCCCCAAAAAGAAGAAGATGGAAAAGGGAAAATAGTAGTTAACAGTGTTGAGTGTGTGGCCAGTGAGATGTTTTGGAGAGGAGGGAAAGGGAAAATAGGGGGGAGGGAAGAAAGGGGGGGGCAAGCAAGCTGAATTGAAGGGATGGGCCCCAAGGACAGCAACAACTTTTCCCCTCAAACCGCAAGAATTACTCAGGGTACCCAAGAAAACTCGGGTCCAGTGCTCTGAGCAGGAAAGCGAGCCTTTTCCCACGGAGGCACTTGAAGACCTTGAATCAATGTGTCCTGTATCTGTAAGCGAAAATCATAACGCTCCTTGGGGCAAATGCAAAATTTAATACAATCAGTCTACAGCTCAGGGTGGGCTTTCCACACCCCAAATAAAGGGGGTGCTTCCAAAATTTAAGCTCGAGATAGAGTTTCCAAGACTCATGCTTAGAGGTGGGGCTATCACGACTCAAGCTCAGAAGAGGAGCTATCACGACTTAAGCTCAGAATGGGCCTAAAACGAGACAAGCTCAGAGGATGGGCTACCACGACTCAAATTCAGAGGTAGGGTTACCTCAACTCAAGCTCAGAGAAGGGGGCTACCAAGGCATGGGGGTTGTCACGACTCAAGCTCATACGTTGAGCTACCACGACTCACGCTCAGAGGTAGGGCTACCGCAACTCAAGCTAAGAGGTAGGGCTTCCTCGACTCAAGGTCAGAGGTGAGCTATCGCGACTCAAGCTCAGAGGTAGGCTTATCATGATTCACGCTCAGAGGAAGGGCTACAACGACTCAACTCCTGCGTAGAGTTACCACAACTCAAGGTCAGAGATGGGGCTACAACGACTAAAGCTCAGAGGTTTGGCTATGATGACTCAAGATCAGATGTGGTACTATCGCGACTGAAGCTCAGAAGTGGAGCTCCCATGATTATGCTCAGAGTGAATATCAAAATGGTATACAATACCGACAGGATGGTTGTTAAGACACATAGGCAACACTTAAGCAACTTTATTCCGAAGCGTTTCGCCTACACAGTAGGTTTCTTCAGTCGAGTACAGAAAGTAGGCACCTTTAAAGTCGTAGATTTGAGGTTGTCAGTCCCTCAGCCTGGAGAAGTTCTGTTCCAAAGTCTGGAACTAACTGAAGATCAAGCGACAGTGTTGAGACTTAAATACTGTCGGAAAGAGAGGTGCAGGGTAGTAGTAGTGAGATTGTAGCCACTGAGAGGTCATGTCCCTCTCAGAACAAACGGTTCTAACGTGAAGAATAAAGTTGCTTAAGTGTTGCCTATGTGTCTTAACAACCATTATGCTCAGAGGTTGAGCTACCACGACTCAAGCTCAGAGCTAGGGCTACTATGACTCAAGCTCAGAGGTAAGGCTTCCACGACTTAAGCTCAGAGGAGTTGCTATCTCGACTCATGCTTAGAGGTTGGCTACCATGACTCATGGTCAGAGTTAGGTCTACCACGACTCAAGCTCATAGGCGGAGCTACCACGACTCAAGGTCAGAGGTAGGGCTGCAACGACTCAAGCTCAGAGGTGGGGCTATCACGACTCAAGGTCAGAGGTTGGGCTATCAAGACTCAAGCTCACAGGTGGGGCTACCAAGACTCAAGCTCAGAGGAGGGGCTATCACGAATCAAGCTCAGGGGTGGGGGTATCAAGACTCAAGCTCAGAGGTGGGGCTATCACAATTAAAACTCAGAGGTTGAGCTAAAACGATTAAGCTTAGAGAGAGGGCTACAACGACAAAAGCTCAGAGCTCGGGATACAACGACTAAAGCTCAGACGTGGAGCTACCACGACTCAAGCTCAGAGGTAAAACTACTACGACTCAAGCTCAGAAGTACGGCTGCAAAGACTCAAGCTCAGAAATGGAACTACAACAACTAAAGTTCAAATGTGGGGCTACCACGACTCAAGCTCAGGGGTAGGGCTGCAACGACTCTAGCTAAGAGGTAGGGCTACCACGACTCACGCTCAGAGGTGAGACTACCACAACTCAAACTCAGACGTTGGGCTACCAATACTCAAGCTCAAATTTGGGGCTTTCACTAATCAAGCTCAGAGGTGGAGTTAACAGTAATCAACTCAGATTTAAGGCTTCCACGACTCAAGCTCAGAGAAGGGGCTTTAATGTTTCAAACTCAGAGGTGGAGCTACAACCACTAAAACACAGAGGTAGGGCTACCATGACTGAATCTCAGAGGCGGGGCGATTGCGACTAAAGCTCAGACGTAGGGCTACAAAGACTCTAGTTCAGAGGTGCGGCTATTACGACTCAAGCCCAGAGGTAGGGCTACCACGACTCTAGCTCTGAGATGGTGCTACCAAGACTCAAGCTCAGAGGTGGGGCTACCACGACTGAACCTTCGAGATAGGGCTACCTCGACTCATTCACAGAGTTGAGGCTACCACGACTCTTTCTCAAACGTGCGGCTACAAAGATTCAAGCTCAGAGGTGGGGCTATCAAGAATCAAGCTCTAAGGTGGAGATAAACGACTGAAGCTCGTATATACGGCTACCATGTCTCAAGCTCAGAGGTAGGGCTACAACGACTCAAGCTCAAAGGTGGGTGTACAGCGACTCAAGGTCAGAGGTGTGGAATATCATTATTTAGACTCAGAGGTAGGGCTACCATGACACAAGCTCACAGTTAGGGCTACCACGAATCAATCTCAAAGGAGCAGCTTCCTCGACTCAGACTCAGAGGTGCAGCTACCACGACTCATGCTCAGAGGTAGAGCTACAATGACTAAAGCTCAGAGGTGGGGCTACCACGACTCGTGCTCAAAGTTCGGGCTACCACGACTCAAGCTCAGAGAAGGGGCTACAAACACAACCTCAGGGGTACGGCTACCATGACTCAAACTCAGAGGGAGGGCTACAAAGACTCGAGCTCAGAGGAATGGCTACCATAACTCATGCTCAGAGGTAGGGCTAACAAGACTCAAGCTCAGAGGTGGAGCTACCACAGCGCAAACTCAGAGATGGAGCTACCACGACTCATGCTCAGAGGTAGAGCTACCATGACTCAATCTCAGAGGAGGGGCTACCAAGACTCAACCTCGGAGGTGAAACTACCACGACTCAAGCTCAGAAATGAAACTACCAAGACTCAAGCTCAGAGGTGGAAATACCATGAGTCAGGCAGAGGGGAAGGGCTACTTCGACTCAAGCTCAGAGATAGAGCTACCACGACTGAAGCTCAGAGGCCTGACTTCCAAGACTAAACCTCATAGGTGGGGCTATCACGACTCAAGCTCAGAGGGGAAGCTACCATGACTTAAGCTCAGAGATAGATCTACAATGACTCAAGCTCAGAGGTAGGCCTACCACGACTCAAGCTCAGACGTGGAGCTACAACAACTCAAGCTCAGAGGTAGGGCTTCCACGTCTCAAGCTCAGAGGTGGTTCTACAAAGACTCAAGCTCAGAAGTGGGGCTATCACGACACAAGCTCAGAGATAGAGCTACCATGACTCAAGCTGAGAGGTAAGGCTACCATGACTCAAGCTAATAGATGGGGCTACCACGACTCAAGCTCAGAGGTAGGGCTTCCAGGACTCATGCTCAGAGGTAGGGCTACCAAAACTCAAGCTCAGATTAAGGGCTACCATGATTCAAGCTCAGAGGAAGGGCTACCACGACTCAACTCCGACGTAGAGTTACCACAACTCAAGGTCAGAGGTGGGGCTCCCTCGACTTAAGCTCAGAGGTGGGGCTACGAGGACTCAAGATCAGAGGTGGGGCTATCACGACTGAAGCTCAGATGTGGAGTTACCATGATTATGCTCAGAGGTTGAGCTGCCACGACTCAAGCTCAGAGGTAGGGCTACTATGACTCAAGCAAAGAGGTAGGGCTACCACGATTCAAGCTCAGAGGTTGAGCTAAAACGATTAAGCTTAGAGAGAGGGCTACAACGACAAAAGCTCAGAGCTCGGGATACAACGACTAAAGCTCAGACGTGGAGCTACCACGACTAAAGCTCAGAGGTAAAACTAGTACGACTCAAGCTCAGAGGTACGGCTGCAAAGACTCAAGCTCAGAAATGAAACTACCACAACTAAAGTTCAAATGTGGGGCTACCACGACTCAAGCTCAGGGGTAGGGCTGCAACGACTCTAGCTAAGAGGTAGGGCTAAGGGAGGGACCCCAATCATATGTAGCATCTTGCCTAGAAGGGGAGTAGGAAATGAATGGTTGTCTAGGGCAATTGGTGTAAATTGCTGGCTAGACAGATACTGCAAGGAACTTGCAATCCCATTCATTGACAACTGGAACAACTTTTATGGCAAACAAGATATGTATGCAAGGGATGGGGTACATCTCTCTGGGGCTGGGGTGGTAGCACTTGCAGACTCGATTAAGAAGGCCATTGGTGAAATGCCTATGATTTTAAACTGATGGAAGATAGAGGTATGGGTGTGTGTGGGAAACAAGCAGGTTGCAACACTTGGGTTGGAAACAGTAAATGTATAAAAGGCATTCAGCATGAAGTTATAAATAAAGACAATAGATCAGGTCAACAAACAAAGGGGTACAGCAAAGGGCAGCAAGGGACTAGCTCCCTTAAAGTTTACTATACTAATAGCAGGAGTGTAAGAAATAAGATAGATGAGCTAAGATTAATTGCAAGTGCAGGAAACATAGATATTATTGCTATAACAGAGACCTGGCTCAATCTGAAAGATAGAGAGATGCCCTCTGAATGTCACATACAAGGCTATAAATTATTCCACACTGACAGGGTCAACAGGAAAGGTGGTGGAGTAGCGATGTATGTCAGAGACAATTTAAATTGTTGTGTTAGACAAGATATTAAATTAGAAGCGTCAGCCACTGAATCTGTTTGGTTACAGCTTCTCGAGGGCCGAGAAAAACTAATTTTGGGTGTGATTTACAGGGCGCCAAGTCTTGATATGGAGTGCAGTAAACTTCTATGGGACGAAATTCGTAAGGCATCTACATACGAAAATGTGCTAATGGGAGATTTCAACTATAGACAGATTGACTGGAGCAATTTGACAGGAAATTTAGAGTCAGGTGACTTTCTTGATACGATCCAGGATTGTTTTTTAAAACAGTTTGTGACAGAGCCAACTAGGGGAAATAACCTCCTTGACTTGGTTCTTGCCAGTAGGGAAACACTAATTAATTATCTTGAGGTTAATGATGAGCTTGGGGAAAGTGATCACAAATCACTCAGTTTTAATATATCATGGAATTCCCCTAATAATGGCAATCAAGTCTCTGTCCCTGACTTCCGCTTGGCTGATTTCATAGGACTAAAAAATTACTTAGGTGGGCTGAACTGGAATGACCTGACTAAGGGTCAGGTAGGTGGTGATGGTTGCCGATATGATGCTTTCCAGGGCATAGTTTCTAGCTGCTCAGTCAAATTATGTTCCAAATAGGGAAATCAGATCAAACAAAAATGATCCTAAATGGATGAACAATAGATTAAAATATCTGATTGGTCAAAAGAGAGGCATATATAGGCAAATCAAAAGAGGAGAGGGGCAATTAAGAAATCGACATATTCAGTTAAAGAGAGAAATAAAAAAGGGAATTAGAAAAGCAAAAAGAGATTATGAGGTTAAAGTTGCAAGAGAATCGAAGACTAACCCAAAAGGATTCTTTCAGGTATACAGAAGTAAGATCAGGGACAAGATAGGCCCACTCAAAAGTTCCTCGGGTCAGCTCACTGACAGTGATAAAGAAATGTGTAGAATTTTTAACACATACTTCCTTTCAGTTTTTACACAGGAGGATACCAGCGATATTCCAGTAATGATAAATTATGTAGAACAGGACGATAATAAACTGTGCACTATTAGGGTCACAAGTGACATGGTCCTTAGGCAAATAGATAAATTAAAACCTAACAAATCCCCAGGCCCTGATGAACTGTATGCAAGGGTTCTAAAGGAATGTAAAGAGGAGCTTAGCACACCTTTGGCTAATCTTTTCAACATATCACTACAAACTGGCATGGTGCCAGATAAGTGGAAAATGGCAAATGTGATACCTATTTTCAAAGCAGGTGACAGGTCCTTAGCTTCGAACTATAGACCAATAAGCCTAATCTCCATAGTGGGAAAATTTATGGAATCAATAATTGCCGAGGCAGCTCGTAGCCACCTTGAAAAGCACAAATTAATCAACGAATCTCAGCATGGTTTTACAAAGGGGCGTTCCTGCCTTACGAATTTATTAACTTTTTTCACTAAGGTATTTGAGGAGGTAGATCATGGTAATGAATATGATATTGTATATATCCCACATCAGAGACTATTGAGGAAAATTAAAGCACATGGAATAGGAGGAGAAATTTTTTCCTGGATAGAGGCATGGTTGACAAATAGGCAGCAGAGAGTTTGCATAAATGGGGAGAAATCAGAGTGGGGAAGCGTCACGAGCGGTGTTCCACAGGGGTCAGTGTTGGGCCCCCTGCTGTTCTCAATCTACATAAACGACATAGATGAGGGCATAAAGAGCGACATCGGCAAGGTTGCCGATGACACCAAAATAGGCCGTCGAATTCATTCTGACGAGGACATTCGAGCACTCCAGGAAGATTTGAATAGACTGATGCAGTGGTCGGAGAAGTGGCAGATGCAGTTTAATATAGACAAATGCAAAGTTCTAAATGTTGGACAGGACAATAACCATGCCACATATAAACTAAATAATGTAGATCTTAATATTACGGATTGCGAAAAAGATTTAGGAGTTATGGTTAGCAGTAATCTGAAACCAAGACAACAGTGCATAAGTGTTCGCAATAAAGCTAATAGAATCCTTGGCTTCATATCAAGAAGCATAAATAATAGGAGTCCTCAGGTTGTTCTTCAACTCTATACATCCTTGGTTAGGCCTCATTTAGATTATGCTGCACAGTTTTGGTCACCGTATTTCAGAATAGATATAAATTCTCTGGAAAATGTACAAAGGAGGATGACAAAGTTGATCCCATGTATCAGAAACCTTCCATATGAGGATAGACTAAGGGCCCTGAATCTGCACTCTCTAGAAAGACGTAGAATTAGGGGGGATATGATTGAGGTGTATAAATGGAAGACAGGAATAAATAAAGGGGATGTAAATAGTGTGCTGAAAATATCTAGCCTAGACAGGACTCGCAGCAATGGTTTTAAGTTAGAAAAATTCAGATTCAGGAAGGATATAGGAAAGTACTGGTTTGGTAATAGAGTTGTGGATGAGTGGAACAAACTCCCAAGTACCGTTATAGAGGCCAGAACGTTGTGTAGCTTTAAAAAAAGGTTGGATAAATACATGAGTGGATGTGGGTGGGTGTGAGTTAGACCTGATAGCTTGTGCTACCAGGTCGGTTGCCGTGTTCCTCCCTTAAGTCAATGTGACCTGACCTGACTAGGTTGGGTGCATTGGCTTAAGCGGATAGGAGACCTGGACCTGCCTCGCATGGGCCAGTAGGCCTTCTGCAGTGTTCCTTCGTTCTTATGTTCTTATGTTCTTATGACTCAAGCTCAGAGGTGGGACTACCACAACTCAAGCTCAGACGTTGGGCTACCAATACTCAAGCTCAAATTTGGAGCTTTCACTAATCAAGCTCAGAGGTGGAGTTAACAGTAATCAACTCAGATTTAAGGCTACCACGACTCAAGCTCAGAGAAGAGGCTTCAATGTTTCAAACTCAGAGGTGGAGCTACAACCACTAAAGCACAGAGGTAGGGCTACCATGACTAAATCTCAGAGGCGGGGCGATTGCGACTAAAGCTCAGACGTAGGGCTACAAAGACTCAAGTTCAGAGGTGAGGCTATTACGACTCAAGCTCTAAGGTGGGGCTTCCACGACTCAAGCCCAGAGGTAGGGCTACCACGACTCTAGCTCTGAGATGGTGCTACCAAGACTCAAGCTCAGAGGTGGGGCTACCACGACTGAAGCTCAGATGTGGAGTTACCATGATTATGCTCAGAGGTTGAGCTGCCACGACTCAAGATCAGAGGTAGGGCTACTTTGACTCAAGCAAAGAGGTAGGGCTACCACGATTCAAGCTCAGAGGAGTTGCTATTTCGACTCAAGCTTAGAGGTTGGCTACCATGACTCAAGATCAGAGTTAGGGCTACCACGACTCAGTCTCATAGGTGGAGCTACCACAACTCAAGGTCAGAGGTAGGGCTGCCACAACTCAAGCTCAGAGATATTGCTTCCAAGACTCAAACTCAGAGGTGGGGCTATCACGACTCAAGGTCAGAGGTGGGGCTACCGCGACTCAAGCTCATAGGTGGTGCTACCAACACTCATCCTCAGAGGTACGGCTACCATGACTCAAGCTCAGAGGTAGGGCTACCAAGACTCAAGCTCAGAGGTACGGCTACCATGACTCAAGCTCAGAGGTAGGGCTACCTAAATTCAAGCTCAGAGGAGGAGCTACCTCGATACAAACTAAGAGATGGAGCTACCACGATTCATGCTCAGAGGGAGAGCTACCATAACTCAATCTCAGAGGTGGGGCTACCACGATTCATGCTCAGAGGTGAAACTACCAAGTCTCAATCTTAGAGGTTAAACTACCACGACTCAAGCTCAGAGGTGAAACTACCAAGACTCAAGCTAAGAGGTGGACCTACCATGACTCAAGGAGAGAGGTAGGGCTACTTCGACTCAAGCTCAGAGATGGAGCTACCGCGACTGAAGTTCAGAGACAGGGCTTCCAAGACTAAAGCTCAGAGGTAGGGCTATCATGACTCAAGCTCAGAGGTGGAGCTACCATGACTCAAGCTCAGAGCTAGATCTACCATGACTGAAGCTCAGAGGTAGGCCTACCTCGACTCAAGCTCAGAGGTAGAGCTTCCACGTCTCAAGCTCAGAGGTGGTTCTACCAAGACTCAAGCTCAGAAGTGGGGCCATCACGACTCAAGCTCAGAGATGGAGCTCTCGTGGCTCAAGCTCAGAGGTAGGGCTACCACGACTCAAGCTCATAGGTGGAGCTACCACAACTCAAGCTCAGAGGTAGGGCTTCCAGGACTCAACTCCGACGTAGAGTTACCACAACTCAAGGTCAGAGGCGGGGCTCACACGACTTAAGGTCAGAGGTGGGGCTACCACAACTCAAGCTCAGAGGTGGGGCTACGAAGACTCAAGATCAGAGGTAGGGCTATCGCGACTGGAGCTCAGAAGTGGAGCTTCCATGATTATGCTCAGAGGTTGAGCTACCACGGCTCAAGCTCAGAGATAGGGCTACTATGGCTCAAGCAAAGAGGAAAGGCTACAACGACTCAAGCTCAGAGGAGTTGCTATCTCGACTCAAGCTTAGAGGCTGGCTACCATGACTCAAGGTCAGAGGTTGGGCTACCAAGACTCAAGGTCAGAGGTGGAGCTACCACGACTCAATGTCAAAGGTAGGGCTGCCACGACTCATTCTGAGATTTGAGGCTACCACGACTCATGCTCAAAGGTGCGGCTCCCAAGACTCAAGCTCAGAGGTGGGGCTATCAAAAATCAAGCTCTCAGGTGGAGCTAAAACGACTGAAGCTCGTAGATATGGCTACCGCATCTCAAGCTCAGAGGTATGGCTACCAGGAGTCAAGCTCAGAGGTGGGTGTACAGCGACTCAAGGTCAGAGGTAGGGCTACCATGGCTCAAGCTCAGAGGTAGGGCTACCACGACTCAAGCTCAGAGGAGGAGCTTCCTCGACTTAAACTCAGAGGGGGAGCTACCACGACTCATGCTCAGAGGTAGAACTACAATGACTAAAGCTCAGAGGTGGGGCTACCACGACTTATGCTCAGAGTTAGGGCTACCATGACTCAAGCACAGAGGTGGTGCTACCAACACTCAACCTCAGAGGTACGGTAACCATGACTCAAGCTCAGAGGTAGGGCTACCAAGACTCAAGCTCAGAGGTGGAGCTACCATGTCGCAAACTCACAGATAGAGCTACCACGACTTATGCTCAGAGGTAGAGCTACCATGACTCAATCTCAAAGGTGGGGCTACCACGGCTCATGCTCAGAGTTAGGGCTACCACGACTCAAGCTCAGATGTGGGGCTACCAACACTCAAGCTCAGATGCAAGGCTACCATGATTCAAAGTCAGAGGAAGGGCTTCCAAGTTTCAAGCTCAAAGGTGGAACTACTATGACTCATGCTCAGACTTGGGGCTACCACGAATCCAGCTCAGAGGTGTAGCTACCACGACTCAAGTTCAGAGGTAGATCTACAAGCACTCAAGCTCAGATGTGGGGCTATCACGACTCAAGCTCAGAGGTGTGTCTACTACGACACAAGCTCAAAAATAGGGCTACAACGACTCAAGCTCAGAGGTGGTTATACGAAACCTCAAGCTCAGAAGTGGGGCTATCACGACTCAAGCTCAGAGACAGAGCTACCATGACTCAAGCTCAGAGGTAGGGCTACCGTGACTCAAGCTCATAGGTGGAGCTACCACGACTCAAGCTCAGAGGTAGGGCTTCCAGGACTCTTGCTCAGAGGTAGGGCTACCAAAACTCAAGCTCAGAGGAAGGGCTAACATGCTTCAAGCTCAGAGGAAGGGCTACCACGACTCTAGCTCAGAGGTGGGGCTACGACGACTCAAGATCAGAGGTGGTGCTATCGCGACTGAAGCTCAGATGTGGAGTTACCATTATTACGCTCAGAGGTTGAGGTACCACGACTCAAGTTCAGAGGTAGGGCTACTATGACTCAAGCAAAGAGGTAAGGCTACCACGACTCAAGCTCAAAGGAGTTGCTATCTCGACTCAAGCTTAGAGGTTGGCTACCATGACTCAAGTTCAGAGTTAGGGCTACCACGACTCAAGCTCATAGGTGGAGTTACCACGACTCAAGGTCAGAGGTAGGGCCGCAACGACTCAAGCTCAGAGGTATTGCTTCCAAGACTCAAACTTAAAGGTGGGGCTATCATGACTCAAGGTCAGATGTTGGGCTATCAAGACTCAAGCTCACAGGTGGGGCTACCAAGACTCAAGCTCAGAGGAGGGGCTATCACAAATCAAGCTCAGGGGTGTGGCTGTCAAGACAAAAGCTCAGAGGTGGGGCTATCACAATTCAAGGTCAGAGGTTTAGCTAAAACGATTAAGCTTAGAGAGAGGGCTACAACGACAAAAGCTCAGAGCTCGGGATACCACGACTCAAGCTCAGATGTGGAGCAACCACCACTCAAGCTCAGAGGTAAAGCTACCACGACTCTAGCTCAGAGGTACGGCTGCAAAGACTCAAGCTCGGAAATGGGGCTACCACAACTAAAGTTCAAATGTGGGGCTACCACGACTCAAGCTCAGGGGTAGGGCTACAACGACTCTAGCTAAATGGTAGGGCTACCACGACTCAAGCTCAGAGGTGGGACTACCACAACTCAAGCTCAGACGGTGGGCTACCAATACTCAAGCTCAAATTTGTGGCTTTCACTAATCAAGCTCAGAGGTGGAGTTAACAGTAATCAACTCAGATTTAAGGCTACCACGACTCAAGCTCTGAGAAGAGGCTTCAATGTTTCAAAATCAGAGGTGGAGCTACAACTACTAAAGCACAGAGGTAGGGCTACCACAACTAAATCTCAGAGGCGGGGCGACCGCGACTAAAGCTCAGACATAGGGCTACAAAGACTCAAGTTCAGAGGTGCGGCTATTACGACTCAAGCTCAAAGGTGGGGCTACCACGACTCAAGCCCAGAGGTAGGGCTACCACGACTCTAGTTCTGAGATGGTGCTACCGAGACTCAAACTCAGGGGTGGGGCTACCAGGACTGAAGCTTCGAGATAGGGCTACCTCGACTCATTCTCAGAGTTGAGGCTATCATGACTCTTGCTCAAACGTGCGGCTACCAAGACTCAAGCTCAGAGGTGGGGCTATCAAGAATCAAGCTCTCAGGTGGATATAAAACGACTGAAGCTCATATATACGGCTACCATGTCTCAATCTCAGAGGTGGGGCTACCACGGCTCATGTTCAGAGTTAGGGCTACCACGACTCAAGCTTACATGTGGGGCTACCAACACTCAAGCTCAGAGGCACGGCTACAATGATTCAAAGTCAGAAGAAAGGCTTCCAAGTTTCAAGCTCAAAGGTGGAGCTACTGTGACTCATGCTCAGACTTGGGGCTACCACGACTCTAGCTCAGAGGTAGGGCAATCACGACTAAAGCCCCGAGGTGGGCTATCACGAATCAAGCTCAGAGTTGGAGCTACAACACTCAAACTCGGATATGGGGCTATCACGGCTCAAGCTCAGAGGTGGGGCTTCTACGACACAAGCTCAGAGGTGGAGCTACAGCGACTCAAGCTCAAAATTAGGGCTAAAACGACTCAAGCTCAGAACTGGAGCTACCACAACTCAAGCTCAGAAGTGGAGCTACCACGACTCACGTTCAGATTCAGGGCTACCACGACTAAAGTTCAGAGGTTGGGCTACCAATACTCAAGCTCAGAGGAGGGGCTATCACGAATCAAGCTCAGAGGTGGGGCTATAAAGACTCAAATACACAGTTGGGGCTATCACGACTCAAGCTCAGAGGTGGGGCTACCAAGACTCAAGCTCAGAGGTCGGGCTTCCACGACTCGAGATCAGCGGTGAGGCTACCAAGGTGCAATCTCAGAGAAAAGGCTATCACGATTCAAGCTCAGAGGTAAGGCTATCAAGACTCAAGCTCAGAGGTGCGGCTACCACGACTCTGGCTTAAAGGTAGAGCTACCATGACTGAAACACAGAGTTGAGGCTAGCAGGACTCTAGCTCAGAGGTGGGGCTATCAAGACTCAATCTCAGTTGAAAGGCTATCTCGACTCATGCTCAGAACTGGGGCTACCACAACTGAAGCTCAGATGTTGAACTACCATGAATCAAGCTCAGAGGTATGGCTACCACGACTCAAGCTCAGAGGTATGGCTACCACGACTCAAGCTCGGAGGTGGACCAACCATGACTCAAGCTCAGAGGTGGGGCTACCACGACTCAAGCTCAGAGGTAGGGCTTCCAAGACTCAAGCTCAGAGGTAGGGCTATCACGACTCAAGCTCAGAAGTGGAGCTACCATGACTCATGCTCAGAGGTTGAGCTGCCCTGACTCAAGCTCGGAGGTGGGGCAACCACGATTCAAGCTGAGAGGTGGGTCTACCACAACTTAAGCTCAAAAAGGGGCTACCACGACACAAGCTCATAGGTGGAACTGCCATGACTCACGCACACAGGTAGGGCTACCATGACTCAAGCTCAGATGTGGGGCTATTATGACTGAAGCTCAGATTTGGGGCTACCACGACTCAAGCTCAGAAGCGGGGCTATCACGATTCAAGTTCAGAGGTGGAGCTACCACGACTCAAGCTCAGAGTTGAATCTTCCAAGACTCAAGCTCAGAGGTCGGGCAACCACGAATCTAGCTCAGATGTAGGGCAACCACGACTCAAGCTCAGAGGTGAGGCTACCACGACTCAAACTCAGAGGTAGGGCTAACAAGTCTAAAGATCAGAGCAGGGGCTGTTATGACTCTTGCTCAAAGGTGGGGCTATCTCGACTCAAGGTCAGAGGTGGGGTTACCACGATTCAAACTAAGATGTAAAGCTACCAAGAACAAAGCTCAGCGGAGGGGCTATCACGACGCAAGCTCAGTTGTAGGGCTACTACAATTCAAGCTTAGACGTATGTCTTCCAAGACTCAAGCTCAGAGATGGGGCTGTCACGACTCAGGTTCAAAGGCAGAGCTAGAATGATTCAAGCTCTAAAGTGGCGCTATTACGATTTAAACTCAATGTTTGGGCTACAACGACTCAAGCTCAGATGTGGGCCTAACAAAAGTAAAGCTCAGAGATGGGGCTATGACTACTCAAGCTCAGAGTTGGGGCTACCACGATTCAAGCTTATAGATGGGGCTACCACGATTCAAGCTCAGAGTTAGGGTTACCACGACTCAAGCTCAGAAGTGAGGCTACCAAGACTCAAGTTCAGAGGCGGGGTTACCACGACTGAAGCTCAGAGGTAAAGCTATTAATACTCAAGCACAGCGGTGGGGCTATCACGACTTAAGCTCAGAGGTGGAGCTACAACGACTCAAGCTCAGACGTAAGGCTACCATGACTCAAGCTCAGAGGTAGGGTTACCACAACTCAAGCTCAGAGGTTTGGCTACCAGGAATCAAGCTCAGAGGTGTGGCTATCACGACTGAAGCTCCGAGGAAGGGCTTCCACGACTCAAGCTCAGAGGTGGGGGTTACCACAATTCAAGTTCAGAGGTGGCGCTACCACGACTCAAGCTTAAAGGTAGGGCTACAAAACCTCAAGGTAAGAGGAGGGGCTACGATGCCTCAAATTCAGAGGTAGATCTAGTAAGATTCAAGCTCAGAGGTGGGGCTATTGCGACTCAAGCTCAAAGGTGGGGCTACTACGACTCAAACTCAAAGATGGGGCTACAACGACTCAACCTCAGATTTGGGATGTAGCAACTCTAGCGCAGAGTTGGGGATACCACTTCTCAAGCTCAGAGGAGGAGCTACGATGACTCAAGCTAGAGGTGGGGCTACCATGACTGATGCTCATAGGTTGGGTTATTACGACTCAAGCTCAGACGTATGTCTACCAAGACTCAAATTCACGACGAAAGCTTAGGTTTGGGGCTACCAATAATCAATCTCACAGGGGGAGCCATCACGACTCAAGCTCAGAGGTAGACCTACCACGACACAAGCACAGAAGTTGGGCTACCACGACTCAAGCTCAAAGGAAGGGCTACCAAGCCTCAAACTCAGAGGTAGGGCTACGATAACTCAAGCTCAGAGGCAGGGCTACCACAACTCAAGCGCAAAGCTTGGGATACCACTACTTAACCTCAGAGGAAGAGCTACCATGGCTCAAGCTCAGAGGTAGGGCTACCACGACTCAAGCTCAGAGGTGGGGCTACAACGATTTAAGCTCAGAGGTGGGGCTTCTACGACTCAAGCTCAGACGTACGACTACCAAGGCTCATACTCAGAGGTGGGACTATCACGACTCAACCTCAGAGGCGGGGCTACCATGATTCAAGTTCAGTTGTGGGGCTCTTATGGGCCAAGCTCAAAGGTGAGGCAACTACGAATCAAGCTCAGACATGAGGCAACCACGACTCAAGCTCACAGGTGGGTCTACCACAACTCAGCCTCAGAGGTGGTGCTATAACGAAACAAGCTCATAGGTGGAGCTACCAGGTATCAAGTGCAGAGGTAGAACTTCCCCGACTCAAGCTCAGAGGTGGGGCTAATACGACTGAAGCTCAGAGATGGGGCTACCACGACTGAAGCTCAGAGATGGGGCTATCATGACTCAAGCTAAGAGGTGGGGCTACCACGATTCAAGCTTAGACTTGGGGCTACCATGACTCAAGCTCAGAGGTGAGGCTACCAAGACTCAAGCTCTGAGGTGGGGCTGTCAAGACTCAAGCTCAGATGTGGAGCTATCATATCTCAAACTCAAAGATGGGGTTACCACGACTCAAGAACAAATGTAGGGATATAAAGACTCAAGCTCAGAGTTGGGGCTATCACAACTAAAGCTCATAGGTGTGGATACCACAACTAAACCTTAGAGGTGTGACTACCAGTAATCAATCTCAGAGATGGTGTTATCACGACTCAAGCTCAGAGGTAGAGCTACCACGACACAAGCTCAGAAGTGGGGCTACCACGTCTCAAGCTCAGAGGTAGGGCTACCAAGACTAAAGCTCAGAGGAGAGGCTAACACGACACAAGCTCAGAGGTGGGGCTACTTCGACTCAAGCTCAGAGGTGGGGCTGCCACGACTCAAGCTCAGAGGTGGGGCTACCACGACTCAAGCCCAGAGGTGGGGCTAAGACGACTCAAGCTCAGAGGTAGGGCTGCAAAGACTCAAGCACAGAGGTGGGGCTACAACGACTCAAGCTCACAGGTGCGGTTATCCCGACTCAAGCTCATAGGTGGGACTACCACAACTCAACCGCAGAGTTGGGGCTTCCACGACTCAAGCTCAAAGGTGGGGCTACCTCGACTCAAACTCAGAGGTGGGGCTACCAAGACTGAAGGTCAGAGGTGGGGCTACTAAGACTCAAGCTCAGACTTATTACTACCAAGACTAAAGCACAGAGGTGCTACTGTCACGACTCATGCTCAGAGGCGGGGCTACCACGACTCAAGCTCAGAGTTGGGGCAAATGCGATTCAAGCTCAGATGTGGGTCTACCACAACTCAAGCTCAGAGGAGGGGCTGCCACAACACAAGCTCATAGGTGGAGGTACCTCAACTGAAGTTCAGAGGTGGGTCTATCACAACTGAAGCTCAGAAGTGCGGCTACCACGACACAAGCTCAGAGGTGGAGCTACCACGTCTCAAGAGCAGAGGTAGGGCTACCATGACTCAAGCGCAGAGGTGAGGCTACCAAAACTCAAACTCAGAGGTGGGTCTATCACGACTCAAGCTCAGATGTAGAGCTACAACGACTCAAGCTCAGAGGTGGGTTACCATGACTGGCGCTCAGAGGGAGGGCTATAAAGACTAAAGCAAAGAGGTGGGACTATCACGACTTAAGGTCAGGGGTCGGGCTACCACGACTTAACCTCAGAGGTGAAGCTACCAGGAGTTAAGCTCAGAGGTGGAGCTACCACGACTCAAGCTAAGAGTTAGGGCTACTACGATTCAGTGTCAGATGTATGGCTACCAAGATTAAAGCTCAGAGGAGGGGCTATCACGACTCAAACTCAGAGGTGGAGCTACGACTCAAGCTCAGTGGTAGAGCTACCAAGACTCAAGCTCAGAGGTGGGGCTATTACGACTCAAGCTCAAAGGTGGGGCTACCACGACTCAAGCTCACAGGAGGAGCTACCACGACTCAAGCTCAGAGGTAGGGCTAAAACGACTTATGCTTACAGGTGGGGCTTCCACGACTGTAGCTCAGAAGTGGGGCTACCACGACTAAAGCATAAACGTATGGCTTCCACGACTCAAGCTCAGAGGTGGGGCTGTCACGACACAAGCTAAGAGACAGGGCTACCATGACTCGCGCTCAGAAGTGGGCTTATTACGATTTAAGCTCAAAGGTGGGGCTTCCACGACTCAAGCTCAGAGGTGTGGCTAAAACGACTTAAGCTCAGAGCCAATCTCAGAGGTGGGGTTATCATGACAAAAGCTCAGATGTGGAGCTACCACTCTTCAAGCGCAGAGGTAGAGCTACCACTCTTCAAGCTCAGAGGTGGGGCTATTAAGACTGAAGATAAGAGGTGGGACTACCGCTCTTCTAGCTCAGAGGTGAGGCTATGGCGACTCAAGCTCAGAGGTGGGGCTACCACGATACAAGCTAAGAGTTAGGGCAACCAATACTCAAGGTCAGAGGTGAGGCTACCAAGACTCAAGCTCAGAGGTGGGGTTACCACGATTCAAGCTCACAGGTAGGGCTGTAAAGACTCAAGCTCAGAGGTGGGGCTACCACGATACAAGCTGAGAGTTAGGGCAACCACTACTCAAGCTCAGAGGTGAGGCTTCCAAGACTCAAGCTCAGAGGTGGCACTACCACGACTCAAGCTTAGAGGGAGGGCTATCAAACCTCAAGGTTAGAGGAGGGGCAATCACGACTAAAGATCACAGGTGGAGCTACCACGACTCAAGATCATAGGTAGGCCTAATACGATTCAAACTCAGAGCCAGGGCTACCAAGACTCAAGCTCGGAGGTGGGGCTATTATGACACAAGCTCAAAGGTGGGGCTACCACGACTCAAACTTAGAGGTGGGGCTACAACGACTAAAGGTGAGAGGCGTGGCTACAACAACTCAAGCGTTTAGATGGGGCTACCACTACTCAACCTCAGAGGAGGAGCTACCAAGACTCAAGCTCAGAGGCAAGACTTCCAAGACTCAAGCTCAGAGGTGGGGCTTCTACGACTGAAGCACAGAGGTGGGGCTACTAAGACTCAAGCTCAGACGTATTACTACCAAGACTAAAGCACAGAGGTGCTGCTGTCACGACTCAAGCTCAGAGGCGGGGCTACCATGACTCAAGCTCAGTGGTAGGGCTCTTACAACTGAAGCTCAAAGGTGGGGTTACCAGGACTCTAGCTCAGAGTTGGGGCAAACGCGATTCAAGCTCAGAGGTGGGTCTACAACAATTCAAGCTCAGAGTAGGGGCTGCCACGAAACAAGCTCATAGGTGGCGGTACCACAACTGAAGTTCAGAGGAGGGGCTACCACGACTCAAGCTCAGGGTTGGGGCTACCCCGACTCAAGCTCGGAGGTGGGGCTACCACGACTCAAGCTTATAGGTGAGGTTATAAAGACTCAAGATCAGAGGTGTGGCTATCAAAACTCAAGCTCAGATGTGGAGGTACCACGACTCAAGCTTAGACGTTAGGTTACTACGAATCAAGCTCAGAGAAAGGGTTATATAGACTCAAGCTCAGAGGTGGGGCTATCACGACTTAAGCTCAGAGGTGCGGCTACCACAACTGAAGCTTAGAGGTGGGGCTACCAATAATCAATCACAGAGGTAGGGCTATCACGACTCAAGCTCAGAGGTAGAGCTTCCATGACACAAGCTCAGAGGTAGGGTTATCACGACTCAAGCTCAGAGGAAGCGCTACCAAGACTAAAGCTCAGAGGAGGGGCTATTACGGCTCAAGCTCAGAGGTGGGGCTACCTCGACTCAAGCTCAGAGGTGGGGCTACCTCGACTCAAGCTCAGAGGTGGGGCTGTCACGACTCAAGCTCAGTGGTGGGGTTACCTCGACTCAAGCTCGGAGGTAGGGCTGGCAAGACTAAAGCTCAGAGGAGGGGCTATCACGGCTTAAGCTCAGAGGTTGTGCTACCTCGATTCATGCACAGAGGTGGGGCTACCACGACTCAACCTAAGATGTAGGGCTACCAAGACTAAAGCTCAGAGGAGGGGCTATCATGACTAAAGCTCAATGTTGGGGCTATCACGACTCAAGCTCAGAGGTGAAGCTACAACAACTCATGCTCAGAGGTGGTACTGCCAAGACTCAAGCTCAGAGGAGGGGCTATTACGACCCAAGCTCAAAGTTGGGGCTACAACGACTGAAACTCAGAGGTGGGGCTACAGCGACCCAAGCTCAGAGGCGGGGCTACCACAACTCAAGTGCCGAGTTGGGCTACCACTACTCAACCTCATAGGAGGAGCTACCAAGACTCAAGCTCAGAGACAGGGCTACCATGACTGAAGCTCAGATGTGGGGCAATTAAGACTCAAGCTCAAACGTATGTCTAACAAGACTAAAGCTGAGAGGTGCTGTTGTCACGACTCAAGCTCAGAGGTGGCGTTCCCATGAATCAAGCTCAGTGCTGGGGCTCTTACGACTCAAGCTCAAAGGTGTAGCTACCAAGACTCTAGCTCAGAGGTGGGGCAACTGTGACTCAAGCTCAGAGGTGGTTCTAAGACAAATCAAGCTCAGACAAGGTGCTGCCACGACACAAGCTCATAGGTGGAGGTACCATGACTGAAGTTCAGTGGAGGGGCTACCATGACTCAAGCTCAGGGTTGGGGCTCCCACGACTCAAGCTCAGAGGTGGGGCTATCACGACTCAAGCTCAGAGGTTGGGCTACCACGATTCAAGCTCAGAGGTGAGGCTATAAAGACTCAGGCTCAGAGGTGTAGCTATCAAGACTGAAGCTCAGATGTGGAGCTAACATGACTCAAGCTCAGAGGTGGGGTTACCACGACTCAAGCTCAAAGGCAGGGCTATAAAGACTCAAGCTCAGAGTTGCATCTACCACAACTAAATCTTAGAGGTGGGGCTACCAATAATCAATCACAGAGGTGGGGCTATCACGACTCAAGCTCATATGTAGAGCTACCACGACACAAGCTCAGAGGTGGGGCTACCACGACTCAAGCACAGAGGAAGGGCAACCAAGGCTAAAGCTCATAGGAGGGGCTATCATGACACAAGCTCAGAGGTGGGGCTATCTCGACTCAAGCTCAGAGTTGGGGCTTCCATGACTCAAATTCAGTGGTGAGGCTACCATGGCTTAAGCTCGGAGGTAATGCTAGCAAGACTAAAGCTCATAAGAGGGGCTATCATGACTAAATCTGAGCACTGGGGCTATCACGACTCTAGCTCAGAGGTGGGGCTATTTTGACTGAAGCTAAGACGTGGGGTTACGATGACTCAAGCTCAGAGGTGGGGCTATCCTAACTCATGCTCAGATGTGGAGCTACCACGACTCACGCACAGAGGTGGAGTTACCACTACTCAAGCTCATGGGGAGGGCTGTGAAGACTCAAGCAAAGAGGTAGGGCTTTCACAACTTAAGCTCTCAGGTGAGGCTACCACGACTTAAGCTCAGAGGAGGAGGTAGCACAACTCAAGCTCAGATAGGTAGGGCTACCAGACTCAAGCTCAGAGGGAGGTACAGGGCTCAAGCACAGAGGTGGGCTTCCAAAATTGAAGCGCAGAGGCGTGGGTACCATGACTCAAGCTAGACGTAGGCTTCCAGATTAAGTCAGAGGTGTGGCTATCACGGCTGAAGATCAGAGGTGGGTGTAAAGACTCAAGTTCAGAGTTGGCGTTACGACTCAAGCTTAGAAGCAGGGCTCCAGACTCAAGTCAGAGAAGGGGCTATCAAGACTGAAGATCAGAGGAGGAGCTAGAACGACTATGCTCAGAGGTGGGGCTCCCACATACTCAAGCTCAAGAAGAGGGGCTACTCGACTCAAGTAGAGGTAGGGCTACCAAGACTCACAATCAGAGTGGGGCTATTACGATTGAAGCTCAAAGATGGGGCTACCACACTCAAACAGAGAGGTGGAGCTACAACGACTCAAGCTCAGAGTTGGGCTATTATGACTGAAGCTAAGAGGTGGGACTATGATGACTTCAGATCAGAGGTGGGTATATCAGACTCAAGCTCAGAGGTGAGGCTACCAAGACTCAGCTGAGTTGTGGGGCTATCACTACTCAAGCTTAGATGGAAGTTATCAGACTCAAGCTATAGGTAGGGCTTGCAAACTCAATCAAAAGAGGTGGGCTACCACTACATAAGCTCAGAGGTGGGGCACCTTGACTCAAGCTCAGAGGCAGGGTTAACCGACTCAAGCTCAGAGGTGGGGCTGGCAGGACTCAAACACAGTGTTAGGGCTTCCAAAATGAAGCGCAGAGATGGGCTACGACGACTCAGGCTTAGACGTATGGCTTCCAAGACTTAAGCTCAGAGGTGGGGCTGTCATGGCTCAAGCTCAGTGGTGGGGCTACCATGACTCAAGCTTAGAGGTGGGGCTATTATGATATAAGCTCAAAGGTGGGGCTACCACAATTCAAGCACAGAGGTAGGGCTACCACGACTCAAGCTCATAGGTGAGGCTACCAAGACTCAAGCTCAGAGGTGGGCTTAGCACGACTGACGCTCAGAGGGAGGGCTATAAGGATTCAAGCAAAGAGGTGGGGCTATCACGACTCAAGCTCAAGGGTAGGGCTACCAGGACTGAAGCTCAGAGGAAGGGCTATGAAGACTTAAGCTCAGAGGTGGGACTACCTCGACTCAAGCTCAGAGGTGGGGCTACGATGACTCAAGCTCAGTGGTAGGGCTACCAAGACTCAAGCTCAGAGGAGGGGCTATTACGACTCAAGGTCAAAGGTGGGGCAACCTCGACTCAAGCTCAGAGGAGGAGCTACTACGACTCAAGCTCAGAGGTAGGGCTAAAAAACTCAAGCTCAGAGGTGGGGCTTCCAAGACTGAAGCTCAAAGGTGGAGCTACAACGACTCAAGCTTAAACGTATGTCTTCCAAGACTCAAGCTCAGATGTGGGGCTAGCATGACTCAAGCTCAGAAGTGGGGTTATTACGATTTAAGCTCAAAGGTGGGGCTACAACGACTCAAGCTCAGAGGTGGTGCTAATACAACTTATGCATAGAGGTGGGTCTGCCACAAGTCAATTTCAAAGGTGGTGCTACCACGACACAAGCTCAGAGGTGGAGCTACCACGACTCAGGCGCATAGGTAGGGTTACCACTCTTCCAGCTCAGAGGTGGGTCTATTAGACTGAAGCTAAGTAGTTGGGCTACCACTCTTCAAGCTCAGAGGTGGGGCTATCACGACTCAAGCTCAGAGATGGGGCTACCACGATTCAAGCTTAGAGTTCGGGCAACCACAACTCATGCTCAGAGGTGAGGCTACCAAGACTCAAGCTCAGAGGTGGGGTTACCACGACTCAAACTCAGAGATAGGGCTACCATGACTAAAGTTCAGAGGTAGGGCTACCACGACTCAAACTCAGAGGTGGGGCTACCACGACTCACTCTCAGAGGTATTGCTATCACGACTCAAGCTCAGAGTAAGGGCTTCCATGACTTAAGCTCAGAGATAGGGGTACCACGACTTAAGTTCACAAGTGACACTACCACGACTCAAGCTTAGAGATAGTGCTAACAAGCCTCAAAGTTTGAGGAGGGACAATCACGACTCAAGCTCAAAGGTAGGGCTACCACCACTCAAGCTCAGAGGTATTGCAACTGCGACTCAAGCTCAGAGATGGGTCTACCATAACTCAAGCTCAGAGGAGGGGTTGCCATGACAAAAAGCTCATAGATGCAGGTACCACGACTCAAGCACATATGTGGGGCTATTACGACTGAACTTCAGAGGAGGGGCTGCCATGACTCAAGCTCAGGGTTTGGGCAACCACGACTCAATCTCAGAGGTGGGGCTATCACGACCCAAGCTCAGAGGTGGGGCTACCACGATTCAAGCTCAGAGGTGAGGCTATAAAGACTCAACCTAATGGGTGTGGCAATCAAGACTCAAGCTCAGATGCAGAGCTACCACGACTCAAAATCAGAGGTAGGGATATAAAGACTCAAGCTCAGTCGTTGGGGCTATCACGACTCAAGCTCAGATTTAGGGCTACCACGACTCAAGCTCAGAGGTAGGGCTACAATGACTAAAGCTCAGAGGTGGAGCTACCACGACTCTAGCTCAGAGGTGGGGCGACCACGACTCAAGCTCAAAGGTGAGCCTACCAAGACTCAAGCTCAGAGGTGGGGCTACCAGGATTCAAGCTCAGAGGAAAGGCTAATGCAACTCATGCTCAGAGGTGGGTCTACCACGACTAAAGGTCAGAAGTAGGGCTACCACGACTCAAGCTCAGAGGTGGGGATACCAAGACTCAGGCTCTGAGGTGGGGCTACCAGGACTCAAGTTCACAGGTTAGGCTACCACGACTCAAGCTCACAGGTGGGGCTACCAGGACTCCTCAAGTTCAGAGGTGGGGCTAACACGACTCATGTTCAGAGGTGGGGCTAACACGACTCATGCTCAGAGGTGGGCCCAGCACTACTCAAGCTCAGAGATGGAGCTACCATGACTCAAGCTCAGAGGTGGGGCTACCATGACGCAGGCTCAGAGAAAAGACTACCAAGACTAAAACTCAGAGGACTGGCTATTGCGACTCAAGCTCAGAGGTGGGGCTACTTCGACTCAAGCTCAGTGATGGGGCTACCACGGCTCAAGCTCGGAGTTTGGGCTAGCAAGACTAAAGCTCAGCAGAGGGGCTATCGTGACTCAAGCCTTGAGGTGGGACTACCTCGACTCACGCTCAGCAGCGGGGCTATCACGACTCATGCTCATAGGTGGGGTTACCATGACACAAGCTCAGAGGAAGTGTTATAAAGACTCAAGCAAATAGGTAGGGCTATCACGACTTAAGATAAGAGGTGGAGCTACCACGACTAAAGTTCAGAGGTGTGGTTATCATGACTCAAGCTCCCAGGAAGGGCTACCACGACTCAAGCTCAGAGGTGGGGGTACCACGACTCAAGCTCAGAGGTGGCGCTTCCATGATTCAAGGTCAGAGGAGGGGCTATCACGGCTCAAGATCAGAGGTGGGGCTAAAGTGACTCAAGCTCAGAGGTGGACCTACCACGACTCAATCTCATAGGCAGGGCTGCCTCGACTCAAGCTCAGAAATGGGGCTACCAAGAGTCAAGCACAGTGGTGTTGCTATCACGACTGAAGCTCAGAGGTGGGGGTACCACAACTAAAGTTCGACTCAAGCTCAAAAGAGGGGCTAGGACGACTCAAGCTAGAGGTAGGGCTGCCGAGACTCAGGCTCAGAGCTGGGGCTATTATGATTCAAGCTCAAAAGTGTGGCTACCACGACTCAAACTCATAGGTGGGGCTACCACGACTCAAGCTCAGAGGTGGGGCTATTATGACTGAAGCTAAGACGTGGGGTTACGATGACTCAAGCTCGAGGTGGGGCTATCATAACTCATGCCCAGATGTGGAGCTACCACGACTCACGCTCAGAGGTGGAGTTACCACTACTCAAGCTCATGGGGAGGGCTGTTAAAACTCAAGCAAAGAGGTAGGGCTTTCACAACTTAAGCTCTCAGGTGAGGCTACCACGACTTAAGCTCAGAGGAGGAGGTAGCACAACTCAAGCTCAGAGGTAGGGCTACCATGACTCAAGCTCAGAGGGAGGGCTACCAGGGCTCAAGCACAGAGGTGGGGCTTCCAAAATTGAAGCGCAGAGACGTGGCTACCATGACTCAAGCTTAGACATATGGCTTCAAAGACTTAAGCTCAGAGGTGTGGCTATCACGGCTGAAGCTCAGAGGTGGGTGTACCAAGACTCAAGTTCAGAGTTGGCGTTACGACTCAAGCTTAGAGGCAGGGCTACCAAGACTCAAGGTCAGAGGAGGGGCTATCAAGACTGAAGATCAGAGGAGGAGCTAGAACGACTCATGCTCAGAGGTGGGGCTCCCACTACTCATGCTCAGAAGTGGGGCTACATCGACTCAAGTTAGAGGTAGGGCTACCAAGACTCACAATCAGAGGTGGGGCTATTACGATTGAAGCTCAAAGATGGGGCTACCACCACTCAAACAGAGAGGTGGAGCTACAACGACTCAAGCTCAGAGTTGAGGCTATTATGACTGAAGCTAAGAGGTGGGGCTATGATGACTTCAGATCAGAGGTGGGTATATCACGACTCAAGGTCAGAGGTGAGGCTACCAAGACTCAAGCTGAGTTGTGGGGCTATCACTACTCAAGCTTAGATGTGGAGTTATCACGACTCAAGCTCATAGGTAGGGCTGCAAAGACTCAATCAAAAGAGGTGTGGCTACCACTACATAAGCTCAGAGGTGGGGCAACCTTGACTCAAGCTCAGAGGCAGGGTTAACACGACTCAAACACAGTGTTGGGGCTTCCACAACTGAAGCGCAGAGATGGGGCTACGACGACTCAGGCTTAGATGTATGGCTTCCAAGACTTAAGCTCAGAGGTGGGGCTGTCATGGCTCAAGCTCAGTGGTGGGGCTACCATGACTCAAGCTTAGAGGCGGGGCTATTATGATATAAGCTCAAAGGTGGGGCTACCACAATTCAAGCACAGAGGTAGGGCTACCACGACTCAAGCTCATAGGTGAGGCTACCAAGACTCAAGCTCAGAGGTGGGGCTACCAGGATTCAAGCTCAGAGGAAAGGCTAATGCAACTCATGCTCAGAGGTGGGTCTACCACGACTAAAGGTCAGAGGTAGGGCTACCACGACTCAAGCTCAGAGGAGGGGATACCAAGACTCAGGCTCTGAGGTGGGGCTACCAGGACTCAAGTTCACAGGTTAGGCTACCACGACTCAAGCTCACAGGTGAGGCTACCAGGACTCCTCAAGTTCAGAGGTTGGGCTAACACGACTCATGTTCAGAGGTGGGGCTAACACGACTCATGCTCAGAGGTGGGCCCAGCACTACTCAAGCTCAGAGGTGGAGCTACCATGACTCAAGCTCAGAGGTGGGGCTACCATGACGCAGGCTCAGAGAAAAGACTACCAAGACTAAAACTCAGAGGACTGGCTATTGCGACTCAAGCTCAGAGGTGGGGCTACTTCGACTCAAGCTCAGTGATGGGGCTACCACGGCTCAAGCTCGGAGTTTGGGCTAGCAAGACTAAAGCTCAGCAGAGGGGCTATCACGACTCAAGCCTTGAGGTGGGGCTACCTCGACTCACGCTCAGCAGCGGGGCTATCACGACTCATGCTCATAGGTGGGGTTACCATGACACAAGCTCAGAGGAAGTGTTATAATGACTCAAGCAAATAGGTAGGGCTATCACGACTTAAGATAAGAGGTGGAGCTACCACGACTAAAGTTCAGAGGTGTGGTTATCATGACTCAAGCTCCCAGGAAGGGCTACCACGACTCAAGCTCAGAGGTGGGGGTACCACGACTCAAGCTCAGAGGTGGCGCTTCCATGATTCAAGGTCAGAGGAGGGGCTATCACGGCTCAAGATCAGAGGTGGGGCTAAAGTGACTCAAGCTCAGAGGTGGACCTACCACGACTCAATCTCATAGGCAGGGCTGCCTCGACTCAAGCTCAGAAATGGGGCTACCAAGAGTCAAGCACAGTGGTGTTGCTATCACGACTGAAGCTCAGAGGTGGGGGTACCACAACTAAAGTTCGACTCAAGCTCAAAAGAGGGGCTAGGACGACTCAAGCTAGAGGTAGGGCTGCCGAGACTCAGGCTCAGAGCTGGGGTTATTATGATTCAAGCTCAAAAGTGTGGCTACCACGACTCAAACTCATAGGTGGGGCTACCACGACTCAAGCTCAGAGGTGGGGCTATTATGACTGAAGCTAAGACGTGGGGTTACGATGACTCAAGCTCAGAGGTGGGGCTATCGTAACTCATGCCCAGATGTGGAGCTACCACGACTCACGCTCAGAGGTGGAGTTACCACTACTCAAGCTCATGGGGAGGGCTGTTAAAACTCAAGCAAAGAGGTAGGGCTTTCACAACTTAAGCTCTCAGGTGAGGCTACCACGACTTAAGCTCAGAGGAGGAGGTAGCACAACTCAAGCTCAGAGGTAGGGCTACCATGACTCAAGCTCAGAGGGAGGGCTACCAGGGCTCAAGCACAGAGGTGGGGCTTCCAAAATTGAAGCGCAGAGACGTGGCTACCATGACTCAAGCTTAGACATATGGCTTCAAAGACTTAAGCTCAGAGGTGTGGCTATCACGGCTGAAGCTCAGAGGTGGGTGTACCAAGACTCAAGTTCAGAGTTGGCGTTACGACTCAAGCTTAGAGGCAGGGCTACCAAGACTCAAGGTCAGAGGAGGGGCTATCAAGACTGAAGATCAGAGGAGGAGCTAGAACGACTCATGCTCAGAGGTGGGGCTCCCACTACTCATGCTCAGAAGTGGGGCTACATCGACTCAAGTTAGAGGTAGGGCTACCAAGACTCACAATCAGAGGTGGGGCTATTACGATTGAAGCTCAAAGATGGGGCTACCACCACTCAAACAGAGAGGTGGAGCTACAACGACTCAAGCTCAGAGTTGAGGCTATTATGACTGAAGCTAAGAGGTGGGGCTATGATGACTTCAGATCAGAGGTGGGTATATCACGACTCAAGGTCAGAGGTGAGGCTACCAAGACTCAAGCTGAGTTGTGGGGCTATCACTACTCAAGCTTAGATGTGGAGTTATCACGACTCAAGCTCATAGGTAGGGCTGCAAAGACTCAATCAAAAGAGGTGGGGCTACCACTACATAAGCTCAGAGGTGGGGCAACCTTGACTCAAGCTCAGAGGCAGGGTTAACACGACTCAAGCTCAGAGGTGGGGCTGGCAGGACTCAAACACAGTGTTGGGGCTTCCACAACTGAAGCGCAGAGATGGGGCTATGACGACTCAGGCTTAGACGTATGGCTTCCAAGACTTAAGCTCAGAGGTGGGGCTGTCATGGCTCAAGCTCAGTGGTGGGGCTACCATGACTCAAGCTTAGAGGTGGGCTATTATGATATAAGCTCAAAGGTGGGGCTACCACAATTCAAGCACAGAGGTAGGGCTACCACGACTCAAGCTCATAGGTGAGGCTACCAAGACTCAAGCTCAGAGGTGGGCTTAGCACGACTGACGCTCAGAGGGAGGGCTATAAGGATTCAAGCAAAGAGGTGGGGCTATCACGACTCAAGCTCAGAGGTAGGGCTACCAGGACTGAAGCTCAGAGGAAGGGCTATGAAGACTTAAGCTCAGAGGTGGGACTACCTCGACTCAAGCTCAGAGGTGGGGCTACGAGGACTCAAGCTCAGTGGTAGGGCTACCAAGACTCAAGCTCAGAGGAGGGGCTATTACGACTCAAGCTCAAAGGTGGGGCAACCTCGACTCAAGCTCAGAGGAGGAGCTACTACGACTCAAGCTCAGAGGTAGGGCTAAAAAACTCAAGCTCAGAGGTGAGGCTTCCAAGACTGAAGCTCAGAGGAGGGGCTATTATGACTCAAGCTCAAAGGTGGGGCAACCTCGACTCAAGCTCAGAGGTGGAGCTACCACGACTCAGGCGCAGAGGTAGGGTTACCACTCTTCCAGCTCAGAGGTGGGTCTATTAGACTGAAGCTAAGTAGTTGGGCTACCACTCTTCAAGCTCAGAGGTGGGGCTATCACGACTCAAGCTCAGAGATGGGGCTACCACGATTCAAGCTTAGAGTTCGGGCAACCACAACTCATGCTCAGAGGTGAGGCTACCAAGACTCAAGCTCAGAGGTGGGGTTACCACGACTCAAACTCAGAGATAGGGCTACCATGACTAAAGTTCAGAGGTAGGGCTATCACGACTCAAATTCAGAGGTGGGGCTACCACGACTCACGCTCAGAGGTATTGCTATCACGACTCAAGCTCAGAGTAAGGGCTTCCATGACTTAAGCTCAGAGGTAGGGGTACCACGACTTAAGTTCACAAGTGACACTACCACGACTCAAGCTTAGAGATAGTGCTAACAAGCCTCAAAGTTTGAGGAGGGACAATCACGACTCAAGCTCAAAGGTAGGGCTACCACCACTCAAGCTCAGAGGTATTGCAACTGCGACTCAAGCTCAGAGGTGGGGCTACTTCGACTCAAGCTCAGTGATGGGGCTACCACGGCTCAAGCTCGGAGTTTGGGCTAGCAAGACTAAAGCTCAGCAGAGGGGCTATCACGACTCAAGCCTTGAGGTGGGGCTACCTCGACTCACGCTCAGCAGCGGGGCTATCACGACTCATGCTCATAGGTGGGGTTACCATGACACAAGCTCAGAGGAAGTGTTATAATGACTCAAGCAAATAGGTAGGGCTATCACGACTTAAGATAAGAGGTGGAGCTACCACGACTCAAGTTCAGAGGTGTGGTTATCATGACTCAAGCTCCCAGGAAGGGCTACCACGACTCAAGCTCAGAGGTGGGGGTACCACGACTCAAGCTCAGAGGTGGCGCTTCCATGATTCAAGGTCAGAGGAGGGGCTATCACGGCTCAAGATCAGAGGTGGGGCTAAAGTGACTCAAGCTCAAAGGTGGACCTACCACGACTCAATCTCATAGGCAGGGCTGCCTCGACTCAAGCTCAGAAATGGGGCTACCAAGAGTCAAGCACAGTGGTGTTGCTATCACGACTGAAGCTCAGAGGTGGGGGTACCACAACTAAAGTTCGACTCAAGCTCAAAAGAGGGGCTAGGACGACTCAAGCTAGAGGTAGGGCTGCCGAGACTCAGGCTCAGAGCTGGGGCTATTATGATTCAAGCTCAAAAGTGTGGCTACCACGACTCAAACTCATAGGTGGGGCTACCACGACTCAAGCTCAGAGGTGGGGCTATCATAACTCATGCCCAGATGTGGAGCTTCACGACTCACGCTCAGAGGTGGAGTTACCACTACTCAAGCTCATGGGGAGGGCTGTGAAGACTCAAGCAAAGAGGTAGGGCTTTCACAACTTAAGCTCTCAGGTGAGGCTACCACGACTTAAGCTCAGAGGAGGAGGTAGCACAACTCAAGCTCAGAGGTAGGGCTACCATGACACAAGCTCAGAGGGAGGGCTACCAGGGCTCAAGCACAGAGGTGGGGCTTCCAAAATTGAAGCGCAGAGACGTGGCTACCATGACTCAAGCTTAGACATATGGCTTCAAAGACTTAAGCTCAGAGGTGTGGCTATCACGGCTGAAGCTCAGAGGTGGGTGTACCAAGACTCAAGTTCAGAGTTGGCGTTACGACTCAAGCTTAGAGGCAGGGCTACCAAGACTCAAGGTCAGAGGAGGGGCTATCAAGACTGAAGATCAGAGGAGGAGCTAGAACGACTCATGCTCAGAGGTGGGGCTCCCACTACTCAAGCTCAGAAGTGGGGCTACATCGACTCAAGTTAGAGGTAGGGCTACCAAGACTCACAATCAGAGGTGGGGCTATTACGATTGAAGCTCAAAGATGGGGCTACCACCACTCAAACAGAGAGGTGGAGCTACAACGACTCAAGCTCAGAGTTGAGGCTATTATGACTGAAGCTAAGAGGTGGGGCTATGATGACTTCAGATCAGAGGTGGGTATATCACGACTCATGCTCAGAGGTGGAGCTACTACGACTGAAGCTTGGAGGTGGGGCTATTACGATTCAACCTCAAAGGTGAAGCTTCCACGACTAAAGTTCAGAGGTGGGGTTACCACGACTCAAACTCAGAGGAGCAGCTACCACAACTCAAGCGCTGATTTGTGGCTACCAAGACTTAAGCTAAGAGGAGGAGCTACCTTGAGTCAAGCTCAGAGGTAGGGATACCAGTACTTAAGCACAGAAGAGAGGCTTCCACAACTGAAGCTCAGAGGTTGGTTTACCTCGACTCAAGTTGAGAAGTATGGCTTCCACGACTCAAGCTCAGAAGAGGGGCTGTCACGACTCAAGCTCAGAGGCGGGGCTCCCACGACCCAAGCTCAGAGGTTGGGCTATTACGATTTAAGCTCATACATCGGGTTACCACGACTCAAGCTCAGACGTGGGTCTACCACAACTCAAACTCAGAGGTGGGGCTACCACGACACAAGCTCAGAGGTGGAGCTACAACGACTCAAGCCCAGAGGTAGGGCTACCACGACTCAAGCTCAGAGGTAGGGCTATTATGACTGAAGTAAATAGGTGGTGTTACCATGAATCAAGCTCAGAGCTGCGGTTACCAAGACTCAAGCTTAGAGGTGGGTTATCACGACTCACGCTCAGAGGTGGGGCTATTACGATTCAAGGAGGGAGGTGGCGCTTATTAAACGACTCTAGCTCAGATGTGAGGCTACCAAGAATCAAGCTCATAGGTGAGGCTACCAAGAATCAAGCTCATAGGTGGGGCTATCACGACTCAAGTTCAGATGTGCAGCTACCTTGACTCAAGCTCACAGGTGGGGTTACCATGACTCAAGCTCAGAGGAAGGGCTATAAAGACTCAAGCAAAGAGATAGTGCTAACATGCCTCAAAGTTTGAGGAGGGACAATCACGACTCAAGCTCAAAGGTAGGGCTACCACCACTCAAGCTCAGAGGTATTGCAACTGCGACTCAAGCTCAGAGATGGGTCTACCATAACTCAAGCTCAGAGGAGGGGTTGCCATGACAAAAAGCTCATAGATGGAGGTACCACGACTCAAGCACATATGTGGGGCTATTACGACTGAACTTCAGAGGAGGGGCTGCCATGACTCAAGCTCAGGGTTTGGGCAACCACGACTCAATCTCAGAGGTGGGGCTATCACGACCCAAGCTCAGAGGTGGGGCTACCACGATTCAAGCTCAGAGGTGAGGCTATAAAGACTCAACCTAATGGGTGTGGCAATCAAGACTCAAGCTCAGATGCAGAGCTACCACGACTCAAAATCAGAGGTAGGGATATAAAGACTCAAGCTCAGTCGTTGGGGCTATCACGACTCAAGCTCAGATTTAGGGCTACCACGACTCAAGCTCAGAGGTAGGGCTACAATGACTAAAGCTCAGAGGTGGAGCTACCACGACTCTAGCTCAGAGGTGGGGCGACCACGACTCAAGCTCAAAGGTAGGGCTACCAAGACTCAAGCTCAGAGATGGGGCTACCACGACTCAAGCTCAGAGGTGTGGCTATCACGACTGAAGCTCATTGGTGGGGATACCACGACTCAAGTTCAGAAGTGGTGCTACCACGACTACAGCTTAGAGGTAGGTCTACCAAGACTCAAGGTCAGAGAAGGGGCTATTATGACTCAAGATCAGAGGAGGAGCTAGCACGACTCAAGCTCAGAGATGGGCCTCCCGCGACTCAAGCTCAGAGGTGGGGCTACCACAAATGAAGCTCAGAGGTTGGGGCTACTATGACTCAAGCTCAGACGTATGACTACCAAGACTCACGATCAGAGGTGGGGCTATCACGACTGAAGCACAGAGACGGGGATATCATGACATAAGGTGAGTGGTGGTGCTCTTACAACTTGAGCTCGAAGGAGGGGCAACCACAGCTCAAGCTCAGATGTATGGCTACCAAGTCTCAAACTCAGAGGTGGGGCTACCACGACTCAAGCTCTGAAGTGGGGCTACGACGGCTCAAGCTTTAAGTAGGGCTACCAAGACTCTAGCTCAGAGCTGGGCCTATTACGATTCAAGCTCAAATGTGGGGCTACCACGACTTAAAGTCAGAGGTGGGTCCACAATGATTCAAGCTCAGAGGTAGGGCTATTATGACTGAAGCTAAGAGGTGGGGCTACGATGACTCAAGTACAGTGGTGGGGTTATCACGACTCAAGCTCAGAGGTGAGGCTGCCAAGACTCAAGCTCAGAGGTGCGGCTATCACAACACAAGCTCAGATGTGGAGTTACCACGACTCAAGCTCATGGGAAGGCCTGTAAAGACTCAAGCAAAGAGGTTGGGCTTTCAAGACTTAAGCTCAGAGGTGGAGGTACCACAACTCAAGCTCAGATGTAGGGCTACGATGACTCAAGCTCAGAGGTGGGGCTATCACGACTCAAGCACAGATGTGGAGCTACCATAACTCAAGCTCAGAGGTGGAGTTACCACGACTCAAGCTCATAGGTAAGGCTGTAAAAACTCAAGCAAAGAGGTGGGACTTTCACGACTTTCGCTTAGAGGTGGGGTCCCACGACTTAGGCTCAGAGGTGTGGCTACCACAACTTAAGATTAGAGGTAAGGTTACGATGACTCAAGCTCAAAGGGAGGGCTAACACGACTCAAGTTCAAAGGAGGAGCTACCTCGACTCAATCTCAGAGGTGGGGCTACCAGGACTCTAGCACAGAGTGGGGTTTCCACAACTGAAGAGCAGAGATGGGCTACCACAACTCAAGCTTAGATGCATGACTTCAAAGACTTAAGCTCAGAGGTGGGGCTGTCACGACTCAAGCTCAGTGGAGGGGCTACCATGACTCAAGCTCAGGAGTGGGGCTATTATGATATAAGCTCAAACGTAGGGCTACCACGATTGAAGCTCAGAGGTAGGGCTACCACGACCCAACTCAAAGGTGAGGCTACCAAGACTCAAGCTCAGTGGTGGGTCTATCACGACTCAAGCTCAGATGTGGAGCAACCACGACTCAAGCTCAGAGGTGGGGTTCCAACGACTGACGATCAGAGAAAGGGCTACAAAAGATTCAAGAAAAGAGGTGGGGCTATCACGACTTAAGTTCAGAGGTACAGCTACGAAGACTAAAGCTCAGAGGAGGGGCTATCAAGACCCAAGCTCAGAGGTGGAGCTATTACGACTCAAGCTCAAAGGTTAGGCTATCCACGACTCAAGCTCAGATTAAGAGGTGCATGACTCAAGCTCAGAGGTAGGGCTAAAACGACTCAAGCTCAGAGGTGGGGCTTAAACGACTCAAGCTCAGAGGAGGAGCTTCCAACGACTCAAGCTCAGAGGAGGAGCTACCACGACTCAAGCTTAAACGTATAGCTTCCAAGACTTAAGCTCAGAGGTGGGGCTGTCACGACACAAGCTCAGAGACGGGGCTACCATGACTCGAAGCTCAGAAGAGGTTGAGCTACCCCTGACTCAAGCGCAGAGGTAGGGCTACCACTCTTCCAGCTCAGAGGTGGGGTTAATACGACTGCAGCTAAGAGGTGTGGCTACCGCTCTTCAAGTTCCGAGGTGGGGATATCACGACTCAAGCTCAGAGGTGGGGCTACAACGATTCAAGCTGAGAGTTGGGGCAACCTCTACTCTAGCTCAGAGGTGAAGCTACCAAGACTCAAGCTCAAAGATGGGGTTACCACGACTCAAGCTCAGAGGTAGAACTGTGTAAGACTCAAGTTCAGAGGTGGAGCTTCCAAAACTCAAGCTCAGAGGTAGGGCTCCAATGACTAAAGCTCAGTGGTAGGGCTACCACGACTCAAGTTCAGAGGTGGGGCTACCACGACTCAAGCTCAGAGGTGGGGCTACCAAGACTGAAGCTCAGAGGTGGGGCTACTAAGACTCAAGCTCAGACGTATGGCTACCAAGACTCACGTTCAGAGGTGCTGCTATCACGACTCAAGCTCAGAGGCCTGGCTACCATGACTCAAGCTCAGTGCTGGGGCCCTTACGACTCAACCTCAAAGGTGGGGCTACAATCTCTCAAGCTTAGAGGTAGGACAACTGCGACTCAAGTTCAGAGGCTTGTCTAGTACAACCGAAGCTCATAGGTGGAGGTACCACGACTCAAGCACTTAGGTGGGGCTATTACGACTGAAGTTCTGAGGAGGGGATACCAAGATTCAGGCTCAGGGTTGGGGCTACTACGACTCAAGCTCAGAGGTGGGGCTATCAAGACCCAAGCTCAGAGGTGGATCTAGCACGATTCAAGCACAGACGTGAGGCTGTTAAGACCCAACCTCAGAGGTGCGGCAATCAAGACTCATGCTCAGATGTGGAGCTAACGCGATTCAAGCTCAGAGGAGGGGTTTCCACGACTCAAGCTCAGAGGTAGGGCTATAAAGAATCAAGCTCAGTGGTGGGGCTATCATGACTCAAGGTCAGAGGTGTGGCTACCACAACTAATGCTTAGAGGTTGGGCTACCACAACTCTAACTCAAAGGTTGGGCTACCAAGACTCAAGTTTAAAGGTGAGGCTACCAGGACTCAAGCTAAGAGGTGGGAATAACATGACTCATGCTCAGAGGTGCACGTACCTCGACTCAAGCTCAGGGGTGGGGCTACCACGACTCAAGCTCAGAGGTGGGGCTGCCAAGACTCAGGCTCAGAGGTGGGGCTGCCACGACTCAAGCTCAAAAGTGTGGCTACCACGACTCAAGCTCAGAGGTAGAGCTGTCAGGACTCAAGCTCAGAAGTTCGGCTACCACAACTAATGCTTAGAGCTGGGGCTACCAATAATCATTCTCAGAGGTGGTGCTATCTCAACTCAAGCTTAGAATTAAGGCTACCACGACTCAAGCTCAGAGGTAGGGCTACCACGACTCATGCTCAGAGGTGGGACTAAAACAACTCTAATTCAAAGGTTGGGCTACCAAGACTAAAGTTCAGAGGTGGGGCTACCAGGACTCAAGCTCAGAGGTGGGGCTAACACGACTCAAGCTCAGAGGTGGGGCTGCCAAGACTCAGGCTCAGAGGTGGGGCTATCACGACTCAAACTCAAAGGTAGGGCTACCACGACTCAAGCTCAGAGGTGGAGCTATCAGGACTCAAACTCAGAGGTGGGGCTAACACGACTCATGCTCAGAGGTGGGCCTACAACGACTCAAGCTCAGAGGTTGGGTTATCAAGACTCAGGCTCAGACGAAGGGCTACCAAGACTAAAGCTTAGAGGAGGGGCTATCACGACTCAAGCTCAGAGGTGGGGCTACCTCGACTCATTCTCAGAGGTGGGCCTACAACGACTCAAGCTCAGAGGTTGGGTTACCAAGACTCAGGCTCAGAAGCAGGGCTACCAAGACTAAAGCTCAGAGGGGGCTATCACGACTCAAGCTCAGAGGTGGGGCTAAGGCGCCTCAAGCTCAGAGGTGGGGCTATTACGATTCAACCTCAAAGGTGAGGCTCAAGCTCAGAGATAGGGTTACCACGACTCAAGCTCAGAGTTGGGGATACCGCAACTCAAGCTATGATTGGGGCTACCACTACTCAAGCTCAGAGGAAAAGCTAGCTCGACTCAAGCTAAGAGATAGGGGTACCAAGACTTAAGCACGGAAGTGAAGCTCATAGGTGGGTTTACCACGACTCAAGCTGAGATATATAGCTTACAAGACTCATGCTCAGAGGTGGGGCTGTCACGACTCAAGCTCAGAGGCGGGGCTCCCATGACCAAAGCTCAGAGGTGGGCATCTTACGATTTATGCTCAAACGTTGGGTTAGCACGACTCAAGCTCAGACATGGGTCAACCACAACTCAACCTCATAGGTGGGGCTACCACGACACAAGCTCAGAGGTCGAGCTACCACGAGTCAAGCGTAGAGGTAGGGCTACCACGACTCAAGCTCAGAGGTGGGGCTTTTATGACTGAAGCTAAGAGGTTGGGCTACCATTACTCAAGCTCAGACGTGTGGTTACCAAGACTCAAGCATAGAGGTGGGCTATCACGACTCAAGCTCAGAGGTGGGGCTACCATGACTCAAGCTCAGAGGTAAAGCTTCCACGACTCAAGCTCAGAGGTGAAGCTACCAAGAATCAAGCTCAGAGGTGGGGCTATCACGACTCAAGCTCAGATGTGCAGCTACCATGACTTAAGCTCAGAGGTGGGGTTACCATTTCAGAGGAGGGGCTATCACGACTCAAGCTCAGTTGTGGGGCTACCTCGACTCATGCTCACAGGTGGGGCTACTATGACTCAAGCTCAGAGGCAGGGCTACAAAGACTAAAGCTCAGAGGAGGGGCTATCACGCCTCAACCTCAGAGGTGGAGCTACTACGACTCAGGCTCAGACGTGGGGCTACCACGACTCAAGTTCATAGGTGGGGTTACCACGACTCAAGCTCAGAGGACGAATACCTCGACTCAAGCTCAAAGAAAGGGATGCCAGGATTTAAGCACAGTAGTGGGGATTCCCAAACTGAAGCTCAGAGGTGGGTTTACCACGGCTCAACCTGAGATGTATGGCTTCCAAGACTCAAGCTCAGAGGTGAGGCTGTCACGACTCAAGCTCAGAGGCGGGGCTCCCATGACCCAAGCTCAGAGGTGGGGCTATTACAATTAAAGCTCAAACTTGGGGTTACCAAGACTGAAGCTCAGAGGTGCGGCTACCACTACACAAGCTCAGAGGTGGAGATACCACGACTGAAGCAGAGAGGTAGGGCTGCCACGACTCAAGCTCAGAGGTGGGGCTGTTATCACTGAAGCTAAGACGTGGGGCTACCATGACTCAAGCTCAGACGTGTTGTCACCAAGACTCAAGCTTAGAGGTGGGCTATCACGACTCAAGCTCAGAGGTGGGGCTTCCATAATTCAAGCTCAGTGGTAGAGCTTCCACGACTCAAGCTCAGAGGTGAGGCTATTATATATAAAGCTATGAGGTGGGGCTACTGTGTCTCAAGCTCAGACGTGTGGCTCCCAAGACTCAAGCTTAGAGGTGGGGCTACTGTGTTTCAAGCTCAGACGTGTGGCTCCCAAGACTCAAGCTTAGAGGTGGGCTATCACGATTCAAGCTCAGATGTGTGGGTACCAGGATTCAATCTCAGAGGTAAAGCTTCCACGACTCAAGCTTAGAGGCGAGGCTACCAAGAATCAAGCTCAGAGGTGGGGCTATCGCGACTCAAGATCAGAGGTAGGGCTACAATGATTCAAGCTCAGAGGTGGGGTTACCAAGTCTCAAGCTCAGAGGTAGGGCTATAAAGACTCAAGCAAAGAGGCGGGGCTATGACGACTTGAGCTCAGAGGTGGGGCTACCACGGCTTGAGCTCAGTGGTGGGGTTACCATGACTTAGCTCACAGATGGGGCTACAACGACTCAGGCTCATAGGTGGGGTTACCACGACTCAAGCTCAGAGGTGGGGCTACTGCAACTCAAGCTCTGAGTTAGGGCTTCCATGACTCAAGCTCAGAGGACGAGCTACCTCGTCTCAAGCTCAGAGATAGGGATACCAGAATTTAAGCACAGAAGTTGGGCTTCCCCAACTGAAGCTCAGAGGTGGGTTTACCACGACTCAGCCTGAGATGTATGGCTTCCAAGACTCAAGCTCAGAGGTGGGGCTGTCACGACTCAAGCGGAGAGGTAGAGCTACCACGACTCAAGCTCAGAGGTGGGGCTATTATCACTGAAGCTAAAACGTGGGGCTTCCATGACTCAAGCTCGGACGTGTGGTTCTTAAGACTTAAGCTTAGAGGTGGGCTATCACGACTCAAGCTCAGAGGTGGGGCTACCATAATTCAAGCTCAGTGGTAGAGCTTCCACGACTCAAGCTCAGAGGTGAGGCTACCCAGCTCAGACGTGGGTCTACCACAACTCAGGCTCAGAGGTGGGGATACTATGACTAAAGCTAAGAGGTGGGGCTACCGTGTCTCAAGCTCTGATGAGTGGTTACCAAGACTCAAGCTTAGAGGTGGGCTATCATGACTCAAGCTCAGAGGTGGGGATACCAGGATTCAGTCTCAGAGGTAAAGCTTCCACCACTCAAGCTTAGATGTGAGGCTACCAAGAATCAAGCTCAGAGGTGGGGTTACCAAGTCTCAAGCTCAGAGGTAGGGCTATAAAGACTCAAGCAAAGAGGTGGGGCTATCACGACTTAAACTCAGTGGTGGAGTTACCATGACTTAAGCTCACAGGTGGGGCTACCACGACTCAAATTCAGAGGTGGCGCTACAATGACTCAAGTTCAGAGGTAGTGCTACAATGACTCAAGCTCAGAGGTGGAGGTACCACGACTCAATCTCATAGGTAGGGCTGCCACGACTCAAGCTCAGAGATGGGGCTACTACGACTCAAGCTCATAGGTGTGGTTATCACGACTGAAGCCCAAAGGTAGGGGTACCACGAGTCAAGTTCAGAAGTGGCACTACCACGACTCAAGCTTAGAGGTAGTGCTACCAAGACTCAAGGTCAGAAAAGGGGTTATCACGACTCAAGATCAGAAAAGGAGTTAGCACTACTCAAGCTCAGAGATGGGGCTCCCACGACTCAAGCTCAGAGGAAGGGCTACGACGACACAAGCTGGAGGCAGGGTGACCAAGACTCAAGCTCATAGATTGGGCTATTACGACTCAAGCTCAAACGTGAGGCTACCACGACACAAACTCAGAGGAGTGGCTACAACGATTCAAGCTCAGAGTTGGGGCTACCACAACTCAAGTGCAGAGTTGGAGCTAAGACTACTCAAGCTCAGAGGAGGATAAGCTACCACGACTCAAGCTCAGAAGAATGGCTACCATACTTAAGCTCAGAGGTGGGACTACCACGACTGAAGCTCAGACGTTGGGGCTAGTACGACTCAAGCTCAGAAGTATGGCTACCAAGACTCAAGATCACAAGTGGGGCTATCACGACTCAAGCTCAGAGGTGGGGCTACCTCGTCTCAAGATCAGATGTGGAGCTACCACAACTCAAACTCAGAGGTGGGGTTACCACGACTCAATCTCAGAGGAAGGGGTATAAAATCTCCAGCTCACATGTGGGCCTATCAGGACTCAACCTCAGAGGTGAGGCTACCACGACTAAAGCTTAGAGGTGGGGCTATTCTGACTGAAGCTAAGAGGTGGGACTACAATGACTCAAGCTCAGACTTATGGTTACCAAGACTCAAGCTCAGACTTATAGTTACCAAGACTCAAGCATAAGGTGGGGCTATAGCGGCTCTAGCTCAGAAGAGTTGCTACAACAATTCAAGCTCAGAGGTAGGGCTTCCACGACTTAAGCTCAAAGGTGAGGCTACCAAGACTCAAGCTCAGATGTTGGGCTATCACGACTCAAGCTCAGATGTGGAGTTACTACGACTCAAGTTCAGAGGTGGGGCTACCATGACTCAAGCTCAGAGGTAGAACTATAAAGACTCAAGCAAAGAGGTGTGGATATCTCGACATAAGCTCAGAGGTGGGGCTACCACGACTTAAGCTCATTGGAGGAGCTACCACAACTCAAGCTCAGAGGAAGGGCTACCATGACTCAATCTCAGAGGTAGGGCTACCAAGACTCAAGCTCAGAGGTAGGGCTTCAACGACTCAAGCTCAGAGGTGTGGCTATCACGACTCAAGCTCCGTGGAAGGGCTACCACGATTAAAGCTCAGAGGTGGGGGTACAATGACTCAAGTTCAGAAGTGGCACTACCACGACTCAAGCTCAGAGGTAGGGCTACAAAGACTGAAGGTAAGTGGAGAGTCTATCACGACTCAAAATCAGATGTGGGTCTACAATGACTCAAGCTCAGAGGTGGAGCTACCACGACTCAATCTCATAGGTGGGCTACAATGATTCAAGCTCAGAGGTGAGGCTATCACGACTCAGGCTCAGAGGTAGAGCTGCCAAGGCTAAAGCTCAGAGATGGAGCTGCCACGACTCAAGCTCAGAGGAGTAGCTATCACCACAGAAGCTCAGAGGTGGGGGTACCACGACTCAAGTTCAGAGGTGGTGCTACAACGACTCAAGCTCAGAGGTAGGGCTACCAAGACTCAAAGTCAGAAAAGGGGCTATCGCGACTCAAGATCAGAGGAGGATTTAGCACGACTCAAGCTCAGAGGTGGGCCTCCCACGACTCAAGCTCAGAGGTAGGGCTACGACGACACAAGCTAGAGACAGGGCGACCAAGACTCAAGCTCAGAGATGGGACTATTAAGACTCAAGCTCAGAGATGGGGCTATTAAGACTCAAGCTCAAAAGTGAGGCTACCACGACACAAACTCAGAGGAGTGGCTACAACGACTCAAGCTCAGAGGTGGGGCTACCACAACTCAAGTGCAGATTTGGGGCTACCACTACTCAAGCTTAGAGGACGAGCTACCTCTGTCAGCATAGTTGCTGATCCCTGTGTTATATAGCATTGCATATAGTGTCATCCATGTGCTTTAATAAGATCCCTTGGCCGGTGACATTGTGTGACGTCACAGGATGCGCATGTGCACGTTTGTACCTCTCCCTGTCTCAGACCGGCGTGTAGAACCTAGACAGGCTAAGACAGGCAGAGGCTGGGCTCCATCCTCATCATCACAGTCTGACAATATATCGTTACCATCCAACAAGTGTGTCTACCTTCAACCCTCGATATCTCCATTAAGAACGCCCTAGATAAATGAGGCACGGTTGTGGCGTAAAATTGCTAATTACGCCGATGTACGGAATGTCTTCGACCAGCAAGACGCCATTCGTGTCCCAAGTAGGCCGACCTAGCCAAGCCTGCTACTAAAGTCAACTACTACTCTCAAGCTCCTACCAACTTCTAACACCATTCACTGGTCCAGTATTCTTTGTAATTAGTGTTTATCAGCTTATTTGCATCACTCCCGAGGGTTGACCCAGTTTGCAAAAAATTTTCCACTTCCAGTCTGTGGTGAGTGGAGCTCATCGAGCTTTTAAGTCTATTTCATCCATTCTTTTGCCTGCCAAGCCAGCTTTCCACCCCTGCTGTGCTCATCGTGTGAAGTTATCAAGCCATTCTGTGTGAAGGGTTAAGATAAGCCAGCAAGCAACTAACCCAGTTGTGTACCCCAGTACTCAAGCACGCCACATGAGTAGTCTTCATCGCTTGTGATTCAAGCTCCAAGCCATCCTGAGTGCTCTTTTTCAGCCGAGTCCTTACGAAGGCTGAACGTAATTATACAGCAACGGAGCAAGAAGCTTTAGCAATAGTATGGTCTTTAAAGCACTTCCGAGACATTTACCAGTACCCTGTTCATGTCTTGACAGACCATGCACCACAAATAGAACAAACAGCCTACAAACAGAACAAACAGCCTACTGGAAGGTTAGCCAGATGGACCTTGACTATCCAAGAGTTCAATCCCACTTTTGAACATTTACCTGGCAAGTCGAATGTAGTCGCAGATGCTTTATCGCGACACGTTAGTGTAGTTACTGCAGATCCTCCATTTACTGTCGAAGATGTCAAAAATGCCCAAAGAACAGATCCCATGTGGTCTTGTGTGATTCGATTCCTGCTCCAAAAAGATCTTATTCTTACTGTGAAGCCACCAGCACCCATTAGTGACTTTGTAATGAGCCAAGAATTACTGTATCGAACAGCCGAGTTGGGTACTCCAAGTAGAAGAGTTTACCAGTTAGTAATTCCACAGTCACTAGTGAACGTAGCTCTACAGCTAGTTCATGATGCACCAGGTGTTGCACACCCTGGTATGGATCGTTCTGTGAAACAAGCCAGAATGAAATACTTTTGGCCACGTATGCAACTGACATTTCCGAGTATGTTAAGAAATGTAGTGTCGTATGCAACATAAAGGAAATGTCAATGGTCCTAATCCTATCCAAGTGTACCCAACCACTAGCGAACCGTGGGAAAGAGTTGCCCTTGATTTGTTAACCAATTTTAAATGTTCCCTCCAAGGCAACAAACATCTGTTTTATGGTAGACCATTTCACCAGATATTGTGAGTTAGTTCCTATTTGCAGATAAGACTGCACGAGACAGTAGCTAAGCGTTTAAAGAACGCATTATCTCAGCATACCTCCCTAAGTCCTATAACAGATAATGGAGGTGATTCTGTAATGAGATTCTTGAAAATTTGTGTACTTTTACAAGATCTCTAAATCCACCATTGTTCCTCATCATCCTGCCAGCAATGGGTTAGCAGAACGAACCAATAACAAAGTACTTGATGTCCTGAGAGCCACTATCAATCCCAATAGTGAAACTTGGGATGAAGTTATACCAGATGTTCAATGTGCCATAAATTCTGCTTACAATGTTTCCATAGGTGATACTCCACATTATGCATTGTATGGTGTAAGACAAGCTTTACCCTGTGAGTTGTTATATTCCCACTCCGAAACCTAATTACAACCCTGATGATTTCGTAGCAACTCGTACAAGCATGGCTCAGAGTGTTTTTAGAAGAATCCGTGAAACACTTTACAAATCAACAGCAGAATTTACTAGAGTAACTAATAGCCGTGCTAAGCCATCAAAAGTAAAAAGTAGGTTCAAGAGTAATGCTGACAAATTTCAACAAAACATCCGCAATGCTAAGCTCGATCAAAGTTTGTTGGCCCTTATCGAGTTGTAGAACATATCTCTGGTAAAAGTATAAGGTTAGAGAAATTAGTACTGTAAGTACAAAGAATCGCCTTAGATCATATGAAATTAGTATGCGATGTGATGATATTGCTACCCAGACTAATGTGACAGATGCTGAAAATCCTCTTGACTCTGTACCCTCTACCTCAGATACTCAGCAGATAACCACCTGAATGTCGTTACTCCTTGCGTACTCGACAAGTAATGAAAACCCACAAGTATCTTTTTGTAGATACTCGTTCAAGTCTCCCTCAGTCAAGGCATGTGTTAGCCATTGCAGAGGAATTCGATCCTCCCAGAGATGATAACCATTCTGCATATGTAAACCTCACCCTCGCAGAATTGGGTTTAATTGTACATAGTCTGTATAGGTAGATATCCGAGATGATGTAAATTGTCAACTGTTTGTTATTAACTGATTAGTTTTTTCAGAAATTTTTTTTTTCGTATTCACGTTCCCTCCGTATTCTGAGAATTGACAGTAATAGTCTGAGTGCACCAGATGCCTTTGCTGTTAATTTCACCTTGTATATATATATTTATTCTTCCTCAGAATCCGTAGAGTGCATGAATACAGATCGATCGATCAATTCCATCCATATTGCACAATGATTTGTTCTTATAGTTTGTAATGCATTACGTTAAAACTCATTACGTTAAAAGTGATTACGTTAACACCCATTACGTAAAACTCATTTTGTTAACATCCATTATGATACCATCCATTAGTTCTAAGTTATATATGAATTTGTTATTGTATAGAATCAGCCCAGAACCGCCTGCCTGTTCAGCCTATAGATAGCAGTGTATGTCGAGACGACATACATAACATGACCGAGCTGTCAGCATAGTTGCTGATCCCTGTGTTATATAGCATAGCATATAGTATCATCCATGTGCTTTAGATAGGAGATCCCTTTTAGGCCTGTGACTATTGTGTGACGTCACGGGATGCGCATGTGCACGTTCGTACCTCTGCCCCGGTCTCAGACGGCGTGTAGACCTAGACAGGCTAAGACAGGCAGAGGCTGGGCTCCATCCTCATCATCTCAGTCTGACAATATATCGTTACCATCCAACAAGTGTGTCTACCTTCAACCCTCGATATCTCCATTAAGAACCCCTACGATACCTCGACTCAAGCTCAGAAATAGGGCTACCAATACTCAAGCTCAGAAGTTGGGCTACCATGACTGAAGCTAAGAGGTGGGGCTACCACAACTCAAGCTCAGACGTATTGCTACCAAGACTCAAGATCAGAGGGGGGGGGCTATCAGGACTCAAGCTCAGAGGTGGGGATACAATTATTCAAGCTCAGTGGTGAGGCTCTTACAACTTAAGCTTAAAGCTAGGGCTTCCACGACTCATGCTCAGAGGTGGAGCAACAACGACTCAAGCTCTGATGCGGGTCTACGACAACTCAAGCTCAGAGGTGGGGCTACAACGACACAAGCTCAAAGGTGGGGCTATTATCGACTGAAGCTCAGAGTTGAGGCTACCTCGTCTCAAGCTCAGACATATGGGTACCAAAACTGAAGCTCAGATGTAGTGCTATCACGACTCATGCTCAGAGGTGGAGCAACCACGATTCAAGCTCAGAGTTGAGGCTACCACGACTCAAGCTCAGAAGTCAGGCTAGTAAGACTCAAGCTCAGAGGTGGAGCTATCACTACTGAAGCTCAGATGTGGAGCTACCACGACTCAAACTCAGAGGTGGGGTTAACACGACTCAAGCTCAGAGGTAGGGCTACCTGAAGTTTACCTGGAGAGAGTTCCGGGGGTCAACGCCCCCGCGGCTCGGTCTGTGACCAGGCCTCCTGGTGGATCAGAGCCTGATCAACCAGGCTGTTGCTGCTGGCTGCACGCAAACCAACGTACGAGCCACAGCCCGGCTGGTCAGGAAACGACTTTAGGTGTTTGTCCAGTGCCAGCTTGAAGACTGCCAGGCGTCTGTTGGTAATCCCCCTTATGTATGCTGGGAGGCAGTTGAACAGTCTCGGGCCCCTGACACTTATTGTATGGTCTCTTAACGTGCTAGTGACACCCCTGCTTTTCATTGGGGGGATGTTGCATCGTCTGCCATGTCTTTTGCTTTCGTAGTGAGTGATTTTTCGTGTGCAAGTCGGTACTAGTCCCTCTAGGATTTTCCAGTGTATATATCATGTATCTCTCCCCTGCGTTCCAGGAATACAGTTTAGGAACCTCAAGCGTTCCCAGTAATGAGGTGTTTATCTCTGTTATGCGCGCCGTGAAGGTTCTCTGTACATTTTCTAGGTCAGCAATTTCGCCTGCCTTGAAAGGTGCTGTTAGTGTGCAGCAATATTCCAGCCTAGATAGAACAAGTGACCTGAAGAGTGTCTCATGGGCTTGGCCTCCCTAGTTTTGAAGGTTCTCATTATCCATCCTGTCATTTTTCTAGCAGATGCGATTGATACAATGTTATGGTCCATGTTATGGTCCAACATGATCACTCCCAGGTCTTTGACGTTGGTGTTTCGCTCTATTTGTGGCCAGAATTTGTTTTGTACTCTGATAAAGATTAATTTCCTCGTGTTTACCATATCTGAGTAATTGAAATTTCTCATCGTTGAACTTCATATTGTTTTCTGCAGCCCACTGAAAGATTTGGTTGATGTCCGCCTGGAGCCTTGCAGTGTCTGCAATGGAAGACACTGTCATGCAGATTCGGGTGTCATCTGCAAAGGAAGACACGGTGCTGTGGCTGACATCCTTGTCTATGTCGGATATGAGGATGAGGAACAAGATGGGAGCGAGTACTGTGCCTTGTGGAACAGGCTTAAACTAAAGCTCACAGGTGGGGCTATCACGACTCAACCTCTGAGGTGGGGCTACCATGACTAAAGCTTAGAGGTGGGGCTACCAAGAATCAATCTCAGAGGTGGGGCTATCATGACTCAAGTTCAGAAGTGGGGCTACCACGGCTCAAGCTTAAAGTAAGGGCTACCAAGACAAAAGCTCGGAAGGGGGCTATCACAACTTAAGCTCAGAGGTGGGGCTAACACGAAAAAAGCTCATAGCTGGAGCTACCACGACTCAAGCTCAGAGAAAGGGCTACTATTACTCAAACTCAGAGGTAGAGCTACAACGACTCAAGCTCATGGGTGGGGCTACCGCGACTCAAGCTCAGAGGTGTGGCTATCACGACTCAAGCTCTGAGGAAGGCCTACCACGACTCATGCTAAGAGGTGGGGGTACCACGACTCAAGTTCAGAGGTGGCACTACCACGACTCAATGTCAGATTTAGGGCTACCAAGACTCATGGTCAGATGAGGGGCTATCACGACTCAAAGTCAGAGGTTGTGCTACAAAAACTAACGCTTAGAGGTGGAGCTACCACGACTTAATCTCATAGGTGGGGCTATCACGACCCAAGCTGAGAGGCAGGGCTGCCGTGACGCAAGCTAAGAGATGGTGCTACCACGACTCAAGCTCAGAGGTGTGGCTATCACGACTAATGCCCAGAGGTGGGGCTACCGAGAGTCAATCTCAGAGGTGGGGCTATCACGACTCAAGTTCAGAGGTAGAGCTACCACGACACATGCTCAGAGGTGGGGCTACCACGGGTCGAGCTCGGAGGTAGGGCTACTAATACTCAAGCTCAGAGGTGGGGCACTTACGACGCAAACTCAAAGGTTGGGCTACCACGACTCAAGCCTAGAGGTGGGGTTACCACAACTCAAGGGTAGAGTTGGGGCTACCACGACTCAAGCTCAGAGGAGGAGCTCTTTTGACTCAAGCTCAGAATAAAGATTAGATACCTATGTTGTATGTTCTTACAACATCGTCGGTATTTTATACCATTTTAAGGGTTACCACGACTCAAGCTCATAGGTGGGGCTTCATTGACTGAAGCTCAGAGGTGGGGTTTCCACGACTCAAGCTTAGATGTTTGGCTTCCAAGGTTCAAGCTCAGAGATGGGCTACTACGACTCAAGCTTAGATGTATGGCTACCAAGATTCAAGCTCAGAGGTTTGGCTATCACGACTCAAGCTCAGAGAAGCGGCTATCACGAATCAAGCTCAGAGGAAGGGCTACCATGACTCAAGCTCAGAGGTAGGGCTACCACGACTCCAGCTCACTAGTGGGGCTACCTCGACTCAAGCTCACAGGTGTGCCTATCACGACTCAAACTCGGAGGTAGGGCTAACATAACTCAAGCTTAGAAGAGGAGCTATCACGACTCAAGCTCAGTGGTAGGGGTACTACGACTCAAACTCAGAGAAGAAGCTGCCACGACTCAAGCTCAGAAGTAGGGTACCTCGATTCAAACTCAGAAGTGTGGCTACCACGACTCAAGCTCAGTGGCAGGGCTACCATGACTGAAGCTCAGAGGTAGGACTTCCAAGACTCAAGCTCAGGGAAGGGGCTATCACGTCTCAAGCTCAGAGGTAGCTTATATACCGTAGGCAGGAGAGGTGCAGCAGTCGGTATATAAGCTACTTCTCTGCAGAAAAGTTGTATTCTTTTCAAGATTGATGGACTGACCATATCGACTCAAGGCTGAGGGACTGATTACCTCAAACACCTCCTGTTCTTCACCATTCTCCTTTGCATGGATTGATGAAGCCACTGTTTGACGAAACGTATCCTCAATAGAGATACCCAAGAGTTGCACATGTGTCTAATTTATCAATGTGTCGGTTCTCTGAACCATTTATCTACAACCTCAGTGGTCACAGTTACAGTACTCACAGTGGTCACAATAGTTATAATGGTCGCATTTGTCATATGGTCAAAGTGGTGACAGTGGTTACCGTGCGCACAGTAGTGACAGTGGTCACAGTGGTTACAGTAGTCACAGTGGAGACAGTAGTTATAGTACTCAAAGTGGTCACAGTAGTTACCATCGTTACGTATTATGGAGTACTGTAAAAAAATATTTATATAAAATAACGCTCCATATATTAAGTCATTTTCCATGTAGTAGACTTTGAGCGGACTTGTATTATTCCCTGAAAGTGAACGCATTTTATTGCTGTCAGTCAGGCAGTGGCCAGGAGAGGAGTAGATGAGAGGTGTGTTTAGTTCAGTATGTGTAGGAACTATTGCGACCCCTGAATGGGTCACAATGTATATAATGTATATTACCTGTTCATATAATTTTATATTGCTTATATTTGCGATATTAGTCTAAATAGTAAATATATTGCTTTATATTTATTTGACTTAGTTATATTATTAGGTAGGATGTAACATTTATATATTATTAATTGCTCATAGATCGAGTGTTAAGTAGCTGACAGCATTGTCTAACTACTGTAGTTTTCACTTCGCTTGTTTCGCTGCCGGCTTCTGTGTTGCTGGGCAGCAGCAGTCCACGGAGTCACGTGATCAGGGTGGGTGATCACACCTCACCTGGAGGAGAGTCTGCTTGGGCTGCACTCGCTCTTGTCTGTTTGACATAGCTTCCAACAAGTCGTGCCTCTCCAGCTCTCCATTGCTGGCCCCTTGTTGGAAGATCGTCTCTGTCGCTTTCTTGTTGATTGTGTATAACTCAGTTCACAGAACATAGCCTAGATTTAGTGATTTTCGACGATGTACTGAGGTTGTGTGTCTCATAGACACTCTAAGAAACTCAGGTCCTGAGCTGTAGCTTCTGACCTAATTTGTACTGGTATCTGTGTACTGTCACAGTCCGGGATTTTCTAATGCTGAACTTAGATTCAGTAGTATATGAGTTTTGTGACTTTTGTGGAGGATCTGCTGATGGTCCCTACTTAGCGTTGTTATATTATCTCCTTGTTCCTGATTCTGTGTCAATGTTGCTTGTTATATTGCTGTTCAGCTTAACAGTCGTTTTATTGTTCAAGCAAGCTGTTCTGATTGCCAGGTTGGTCAAGAAGCTGGTTTATATGAGGACTTTTAGTCAGTCACTGGTTAAGTCTAGTCGAGTCGTGAGACATAGCGAACTACTTAGAGCACTTACACACATACACACAAACTTACTTGTATATATTTGTATTATGTTATTAAATGCTAACACTATACCAGACGGTACTTAAAAGCCATAAAGATGTGATATGTGCCTTCAGCACAATAATACTGTACACCAGAGAAGTGTACCAACTTGTATCCTATATATAAATAACAAAAAGGCACAATACCGTGACTGGAACGATACACAAATAACCCGCACATAAAAGACAGAAGCTTACGACGACGTTTCGGTCCGACTTGGACCATTGACAAAGTCACACTGTGTGACTTTGTCAATGGTCCAAGTCGGACCGAAACGTCGTCGTAAGCTTCTGTCTTTTATGTGCGGGTTATTTGTGTATTGTATCCTATATTATATTCAATTGATTACTTTAATTTACTTTGATATTATGTGCCTAGACAACTTTATTGTTATTAATAAACTTATTAAGTTTTAATTACTTTAGTTAGTAGCCTACCAGTTGTAATCCTGAAGCACTATTGAATCTTACTAAATTCTAATGGATAATTGGACCAGGATACTGACTACTTGTTACAAAAACCCTGTAACAGGCTGGATGCTAGAAGGGCATTCCTTTCTAGTATTCACTGGAGGTCACAATGCTTATTAGATATCGCGTTTTTTTGTAACAGGAACACGACTGGGTGAAGTAGTCATGGGTTGGTGTTAGTTTGAGTAGGTAATTTTGGTAATTTTTTAGTGTATACAATAGTTGTCTGTGTTTAAGTGCTCTCATGATTATTTGTAAACCCTAGTATACAGGGGCCTGTGTTATGTAGAGTATTTTAACGTTTCCACTGTAGACTATGTAGCCTGCAGGAAGGGGGGATGTCATGTCACAGTGATCTCTGTAATTACAGAGGTCACGGCAGTCACAGTGGTCATGGTAGTCACTGTGGTCACAGCAGTCACATTGATCACTGTAGTATCATTAGTCTCAGTCGTCACAGCAGAAACAGTGGTCATAGTAGTCACAGTGGTCACAGTAGTTTCAGTTGTCACATTGGTCACGGTAGTCACAGTGGTCACGGTAGTCACAGTGGTCACGGCAGCCACAGAGGTCACGGTAGCCACAGTGGTCACACAGTCACAGTCACAGTGGTCACAGTAGTTACAGTGGCCACCGAAGTCACATTGGTCACAGTAGTTAGTGGCCACAATCCCAGTGGTCACAGTAGTCACAGGGTAACAGTCACAGTGGTCACGGTAGTCGCAGTGGTCACGGTAGTCACAGTGGTCACACTACCCATAGTGGTCACAGTGGCTACGGAAGTCACATTGGTCACAGTAGTTATAGTAGACATAGCGATCACTGTGGCCACAATATTCACAGTGGTCACAATAGTTACAGCAGTCACAGAGTTCAAAATAGTTACATCACTCACAGTGGTCACAGTAATTACAATATCACAGTGGTCACAGTAGTTTCAGTTGTCACACTGGTCACATTGGTCACAGTAGTCACAGTGGTCACAGTGATTACAATGGTCACAGTAGTCATAGTAGACAAAGTGATCACTGTGGTCACATTATTCACAGTGGTCACAACAGTTACAGCAGTCACAGTTCAAAGTAGTTACAGTACTCACAGTTGTCACAGTAGTTACATTATTCATGATTGTCACAGTAATTACAATAATGACAGTGGTCCCAATGCTCACAGTGGTAACAGTAGTTACAGTTGTCACTGTGGTCACGGTAGTCACAGTGGTCACGGTAGTCATTGGTCAGAGTGGTCAGAGTAGATACAATATTCACAGTAGTCACGGTGGTCCCAATGCTCACAGTGGTCACAGTAGTTACAGTTGTCACAGTAGTCACAGTGGTCACAGTGGTCACGGTAGTCAAAGTGGTCACGGTAGTCACTGGTCAGTATGGTCACAGTAATTACAATAGTTAAAATAATCAAAGGTCACAGTGTTTATAGTAATCACAGTGTTCACAGTAGTCACAGTGGTCACAGTAGTCACAGTGTTCACAGTAGTCACAGTGGTCACAGTAGTCACAGTGTTCACAGTAGTCCACAGTGGTCACAGTAGTCACAGGTTCACAGTAGTCACAGTGGTCACAGTAGTCACAGTGGTCACAGTAGTCCCAGTGATAATAATAAAATTAATAATATTAGTTGTAATAATAACAACGATAATAATAAAACTAAATATATTAATAATAACTGTGATGATTTATTATTATTATTATTATTATTTTTATTATTATTATTATTATTATTATATTATTATCATTATTATTATTATATTATCATATAATTATTATTATTATCATTTTTAAATATTTATTATTATTATTATTATTATTATTATTATTATTATTATTATTATTTTATTCATTATTATTATATCATTATTATTATTATTATCATTATTATTATATATTATTATTATTATTATTATTATTATTATTATTATTATTATTATCATTATTATTATTATTATTATTATCATTATTATTATTATTATTATTATTCATTATTATTATTATCATTATTATTATTATTATTAATATTATTATCATTATTTATATTATTATTTTTATTATTATTATTATTATCATTATTATTATTATTATTATTATTATTATTATTACATTATTATTATTTTTAATATATTATTATTATTATTATTATTAATTATTATTATTATTTTTAAATTATTATTATTATATTTTTATTATTATCATTATTATTTTTAAATACAAAAGTCACTAGGTATTATACAGCTCCTTAAGAATAGAGACAAAGTGTTGTGATCCCAGGGAGGTGAGGTTGAGTCTGACGTCTTAGATTAAGTCACCATCACCACCACACTGAGTTCTGCCTCCAGGTCACATCTTAGCAAAACATACCAAAGAGTTATCTGAAATAATTTTTCAATATTTTTCCTGATTACTGATGATTTGTATTTTGGTACTAGGAAAAACAAACAAAAATCTATTATAAATTTTAAACGGAATTGACATGTGTCTAATTTATCAAAGAATATTAATTGTGGTGACTGACCTTGACAGGTGAGGATGAACTTGGTGGTGTCATGAACCAGGTACTCCTGGTCATGAACCAGGTACTCCTGGTCATGAACCAGGTACTCCTGGTCATGAACCAGGTACTCCTGGTCAACCCTCCAGCCACTCCTCCTACACCACTCCTCACTCACACAACGGTAGCCCAGATGCTGAAAAATAAAACACACCTGCCAGAACAAGCTCTTATGGCTACAATATTTATCAATATACAACTTTATCAGGCTAGAGATTCCCATATAATCTTATATTGAGACAAATTTTAACAAAATGTACTTATGTAGTAGCCAGTGCCTTCATAATTTCACTTTGAATTTTAATGTAACGTGAACTTAATGATTTTATGTTTCGTGTGAACGTGATATAAGGCAGAGATCAGGAAACATCAAACGTGATCTCTAACTTACACATGCAACACGATACATGACTCATATATAGTTATTTTCATTTTTTGAACACACTGGCCGTTTCTCGCCCAAGCAAGTTGATGCAAAAAGAAGAAACACTTTTATCATCATTCAGTCCATCAATGTCTTGCCAGAGGGGACTACACTACAGTTAAGAAAAACTGCAATATATCAACACCCTTCCTTCACTGGGTAGACACTGTACTTCTCACCTCCAGGGCTCAAGTCCGGCTAATCCTCTTCCCTGAATCCCTTCATAAATGTTACTTTGCTCACACTCCAACAGCACGTCAAATCATAAAAGAAACATTTGTCTTCACTCCCTCCTATCTATCATGCTTATGCATGCTTGCTGAAAGTTCAAGTCTCTTACACACGAAACCTCCTTTACCCCCTCCTTCCAGCCTATCCTAGGCAGACCCCTACCCCACCTTCCTTCCACTACAGATTTTTATGTTCTCCAAGTAATTCTATTTTGTTCCATCCTCTCTGAATGTCCAAATCACCTCAACAACTCCTCCACAGCCGCCTGGATAATACTTTTAGTAACCCTGCACTTCCTCCTAGTCACCAAACTACGGATTCTCTGCATTGCCCTCAGACACAACATCTCCACTGCCTCCATCCTTTTCCTTGTTGCAACATTCACCACCAATGCTTCACAATCATACAAGAGTATTTGTAGAATTATACTCCCATACATTCCCATCTTCGCTTCCATGGATAACGTTCTTTGTCTCCACAGACTCCTTAGTGCATCATTCATCTTTTTTCCCTCATCAGTTCTATGATTCACCTCGACATTCATAGACCCATCTACTGACACGTCCACTCCCAAATATCTGAATACATTCACCTCCTCCATACGTCCTCCCTACAATTTGATATCAAGTCTATCATTACCTAAATTTTTGTTATCCTCATCACCTTATTTTTTCCAATATTCACTTCTAATTTCCTTCTTTTACATACATTATCAAATTCATCCACTGACTTCTGAAACTTCTCTTCATCTCCCAAAAGCACAGTGTCATCAGCAAAAAGCAACTATGACAACTCCCACTTTGTGTTAGATTCTTTATCTTTTAACCGCACACCTCTTGTCAAGACCCTCGCATTCACTTCTCTTACAACACCATCTATAAATATATTAAACAACCACGGTGACATCACACATCCTTGTCTAAGGACTACTTTTACTGTGAAATAATCTCCCTCTTTCCTACATACTCTAACTTGAGCCTCACTATCCTCGTAAAAACTCTTCACTGTTTTCAGTAACCTATCACCTATTCTATACATTTGCGACATCTGCCACATTGCCCTCTTATCCACCCTATTATATGAATATTCCAAACCCATAAATGCAACAAAAACCTCTTTACCCTCATATAAATACTCTTCACCAGTCAAAGCTCTTACAACTGTGTTATCTTGACTACTGTTAACACTACTACAACTGTGTTATCTTGACTACTGTTAACACTACTACAACTGTGTTATCTTGACTACTGTTAACACTACTACAACTGTGTTATCTTGACTACTGTTAACACTACAACAACTGTGTTATCGTGACTACTGTTAACACTACTACAACTGTGTTATCTTGACTACTGTTAACACTACTACAACTGTGTTATCGTGACTACTGTTAACACTACTACAACTGTGTTATCTTGACTACTGTTAACACTACTACAACTGTGTTATCTTGACTACTGTTAACACTACTACAACTGTGTTATCTTGACTACTGTTAACACTACTACAACTGTGTTATCTTGACTACTGTTAACACTACTACAACTGTGTTATCTTGACTACTGTTAACACTACTACAACTGTGTTATCTTGACTACTGTTAACACTACTACAACTGTGTTATCTTGACTACTGTTAACACTACTACAACTGTGTTATCTTGACTATTGTTAACACTACTACAACTGTGTTATCTTGACTACTGTTAACACTACTACAACTGTGTTATCTTGACTACTGTTAACACTACTACAAGTGGGTCTCACGTGAACACTGTTAAGTGAGGTAGGTGAGCAGGCTGGAAGGCAGGTGTTGCCGTCCTGGTAGTGCCTACAGGCGACACAGCAGGTAGCACTGTGTAAGCAGGTACATCCTCCCACACACTCAGAGTGACATTCCTCTCCTGTTATAGAAGGAAGATAAACTATGATAATACTCGCGAAGAATGGTTGTTGGGGGAAGATAAACTATGATAACACTCACGAAGAATGGTTGTGGACGGAAGATAAACCATGATAACACTCGCGAAGAAAAGTTGTGGGGGGAAGATAAACCATGATAACACTCTCGAAGAATGGTTGTAGAGGGAAGATAAGCTCTGATAACTCTCGCCAAGAATGATCTCAGTTAGAGTGTGACCCCTAGTTTAGCTCTTACACGAAGAGTTGCTGTGGAACACAACCTCACGGTGTACTATTCTACCAAAACATAGGCATCAAGGGGAAGAAATTTCTGATTGTTAGAAAAGAGACAAGTTGATAGTTGAGACACTTGGGCAACGTTTGGGAATCCTTATTCTAGAAACGTTTAGACAGTCAGTGACTTAGGAGGAGTTTGAGGTTATCAGTCTCTTAGCCTAAAGCCGATGTGCTCAGTCTATCTGTCTTCATAAGGATACTTTTAACAAGACTAATAGACTGAGCACATCATTTCAAGGCCGAGGGACTGATTACCTGAAACTACTCTTCATCTTTCACCATTCTTCTCTGCTGACTGAAGAAGCCACTGGCTGCTGAAACGTTACCAGAATAAAGATTCCAAAATGTTGCCCAAGTGATTCAGTTACAATGAGATGATGAACTACTGCTGGACACTGCTGCCAGTGAGGCATACTGAGCACTGCTGGGCACTGCTGCCAGCGAGCCATACTGAACACTGCTGGACACTGCTGCCAGCGAGCCATACTGAACACTGCTGGACACTGCTGCCAGCGAGCCATACTGAACACTGCTGGACACTGCTGCCAGCGAGCCATACTGAACACTGCTGCCAGCGAGCCATACTGAACACTGCTGCCAGCGAGCCATACTGAACACTGCTGCCAGCGAGCCATACTGAACACTGCTGCCAGCGAGCCATACTGAACACTGCTGCCAGCGAGCCATACTCAACACTGCTGGACACTGCTGCCAGCGAGCCCCTACTCAAACACTGCTGGACACTGCTGCCAGCGAGCCATACTGAACACTGCTGCCAGCGAGAAATACTCAACACTGCTGGACACTGCTGCCAGCGAGCCATACTGAACACTGCTGCCAGCGAGCCATACTCAACACTGCGGGACATGCCGCCGGCGGGGCCATACTGAACACTGGGGACATGGGGTGCTAGCGAGCCATACTCAACACTGCTGGATACTGCTGCCAGCGAGCCATATTGAACACTGCTGGACACTGCTGCCAGCGAGCCATACTGAACACTGCTGCCAGCGAGCCATACTGAACACTGCTGCCAGCGAGCCATACTCAACACTGCTGGACACTGCTGCCAGCGAGCCATACTGAACACTGCTTCCAGCGAGCCATACTCAACACTGCTGGACACTGCTGCCAGCGAGCCATATTGAACACTGCTGGACACTGCTGCCAGCGAGCCATACTGAACACTGCTGGACACTGCTGCCAGCGAGCCATACTGAACACTGTTGCCAGCGAGCCATACTGAACACTGCTGGACACTGCTGCCAGCGAGCCATACTCAACACTGCTGGACACTGCTGCCAGTGAGGCATACTGAGCATTGCTGGACACTGCTACCAGCGAGCCATACTGAACACTGCTGGACACGGCTACAAGCGAGCCATACTGAACACTGCTGGACACTGCTGCCAGCGAGCCATACTGAACACTGCTGCCACGACCATACTCCAAAAACCTGCTGGACACTGCTGCCCGCGAGCCATTAATTGAACACTTTCTGGACACTGCTGCCAGCGAGCCATTGAACACTGCTGCCAGCGAGCCATACTGAACACTGCTGCCAGCAAGCCATACTCAACACTGCTAGACACTGCTGCCAGCGAGCCATACTGAACACTGCTGCCAGCGAGCCATACTCAACACTGCTGGACACTGCTGCCAGCGAGCCATATTGAACACTGCTGGACACTGCTGCCAGCGAGCCATACTGAACACTGCTGGACACTGCTGCCAGCGAGCCATACTGAACACTGTTGCCAGCGAGCCATACTGAACACTGCTGGACACTGCTGCCAGCGAGCCATACTCAACACTGCTGGACACTGCTGCCAGTGAGGCATACTGAGCATTGCTGGACACTGCTACCAGCGAGCCATACTGAACACTGTTGGACACTGCTACAAGCGAGCCATACTGAACACTGCTGGACACTGCTGCCAGCGAGCCATACTGAACACTGCTGCCAGGGAGCCATACTGAACACTGCTGCCAGCGAGCCATACAGAACACTGCTGCCAGCGATCCATACTGAACACTGCTGCCACCGAGCCATACTGAACACTGCTACCACGAGCCTATGAACCTGCTGCCCGCGAGCCATACTGAACATTGCTGCCAGCGACCATTTCATGAGCACTGCTGCCACTATACCACGAGCCATACGAACACTGCTGGACACTGCTGCAGCGAGCCATACCAACACGCTGCCGCGACCCAACTCACACTGTTGGACACTGCTGGCAGCGAGCCATACTGAACACTGCTGGACACTGCTGCCAGCGAGCCATACTGAAAACTGCTGCCAGCGAGCCATACTGAACACTGCTGGCACTGCTGCCAGCGAGCCATACTGAACACTGCTGGACACTGCTGCCAGCGAGCTATACTGAACACTGCTGGATACTGCTGCCAGCGAGCCATACTGAGCACTGCTGCCAGCGAGACATACTGAACACTGTTGGACACTGCTGCCAGCGAGCCATACTAAACACTGCTGGACACTGCTGCCAGCGAGCCATACTGAACACTGCTGGACCAACTTTCTGCCAGCGAGCCATACTGAACACTGCTGCCAGCGAGCCATACTGAACACTGCTGCCAGCGAGCCATACTGAACACTGCTGCCAGCGAGCAATACTGAACACTGCTGGACACTGCTGCCAGTGAGGCATACTGAACACTGCTGCCAGCGAGCCATACTGAACACTGCTGCTAGCGAGCCATACTGAACACTGCTGAACACTGCTGCCAGCGAGCCATACTCAACACTGCTGGACACTGCTGCCAGTGAGGCATACTGAGCATTGCTGCCAGCGAGCCATACTGAACACTGCTGCACACTACTACCAGCAAGCCATACTGAACACTGCTGGACACTGCTGCCAGCGAGCCATACTGAACACTGCTGAACACTGCTGCCAGCGAGCCATACTGAACACTGCTGGACACTGCTGCCAGCGAGCCATACTGAACACTGCTGCCAGCGAGCCATACTGAACACTGCTGCAGGCGAGCCATACTGAACACTGCTGCCAGCGAGCCATACTGAACACTGCTGCCAGCGAGCCACACTGAACACTGCTGCCAGCGAGCCATACTGAACACTACTGCCAGCGAGAAATACTGAACACTGCTGCCAGGGAGCAATAATGAACACTGCTGCCAGCAAGCCATACTGAACACTGCTGCAAGCGAGCCATACTGAAAACTGCTGCCACCGAGCCATACTGAACATTGCTGGACACTGCTGCCTGCGAGCCATACTGAACACTGCTGGACAATGCTGCCAGCGAGCCATACTGAACACTGCTGGACACTGCTGCCAGGGAGCCATACTGAACACTGCTGGACACTCCTGCCAGCGAGCCATAATGAGCGCTGCTGCAAGCAGGCCATACTCAACACTGCTGGACACTGCTGCCAGCGAGCCATACTGAACACTGCTGCCAGTGAGCCATACTGAACATTGCTGCCAGCGAGCCATACTCAACACTGCTGGACACTGCTGCCAGTGAGGCATACTAAGCAATGCTGGACACTGCTACCAGCGAGCCATACTCAACACTGCTGGACACTGCTGCCAGCGAGCCATACTGAACATTGCTGCCAGCGAGCCATATTAACACTGCTGGACACTGCTGCCAGCGAGCCATACTGAACACTGCTGCCAGCAAGACATACTGAACACTGCTGCCAGCGAGCCATACTGAACACTGCTGCCAGCGAGCCATACTCAACACTGCTGGACACTGCTGCCAGTTAGGCATACTGAACACTGCTGGACACTGCTGCAAGCGAGCCACACTGAACACTGCTGGACACTGATGCCAGCGAGCCATACTGAACACTGCTGGACACTGCTGCCAGCGAGCCATATTGAACACTACTGGACACTGCTGCCAGCGAGCCATACTGAACACTGCTGCCAGCGAGCCATACTGAACACTGCTGCCAGAGAGCCATACTCAACACTGCTGGACACTGCTGCCAGTGAGGCATACTGAGCATTGCTGGACACTGCTACCAGCGAGCCATACTGAACACTGCTGGACACTGCTACAAGCGAGCCATACTGAACACTGCGGAGCCACTGGGCCCGGCCATACTGGGGGCATGCTGCAGGAGCCCACTACTGAACACTGCTGCCAGCGAGCCATATGACAACACTGCTGCAGCGAGCCATACGAAAACTGCTGCCAGCGAGCCATACTGAACACTGCTGACCTGCGCCTACCAACACTGAAACACTGCTGCACGAGCCATACTGAACATGCTGCCAGCGAGCCATACTCAACACTGCTGGACACTGCTGCCAGCGAGCCATATTGAACACTGCTGGACACTGCTGCCAGCGAGCCATACTGAACACTGCTGGACACTGCTGCCAGCGAGCCATTTTGAACACTGTTTCCAGCGAGCCCATAACCCGGGAAATGCTCCAGCGAGCCATACTCAACACTGCTGGACACTGCTGCCAGTGAGGCATACTGAGCATTGCTGGACACTGCTACCAGCGAGCCATACTGAACACTGCTGGACACTGCTACAAGCGAGCCATACTGAACACGTGGACACTGCTGCCAGCGAGCATACTGAACAGCTGCCAGGGAGCCATACTGGGAGGACCCTCTGGACACTGCTGCCAGCGAGCCATACTGAACACTTTCTGGACAATGATGCTGCCACATAACGAGCCATACTGAACACTTGGGGGACCCCTGCTGCCAGCGAGCCATACTCAACACTGCTGCCGCGATGCCAACGAACCACTGGACACTGCTGCCAGCGAGCCATACTGAACACTGCTGGACACTGCTGCCAGCGAGCCATACTGAACACTGCTGCCAGCGAGCCATACTGAACACTAGCTGGCACTGCTGCCAGCGAGCCATACTGAACACTGCTGGACACGCTGCCAGCGAGCCATACTGAACCGGACACTGCTGCCAGCGAGCCTACTGGGAACAAATGCTTGGACACTGCTGCCAGCGAGCCCTACAACACTGTTTGGGCACTGCTGCCAGCGAGCCATATAAACACTGCTGGAATGCTCAGCGAGCCATACTGAACACTGCTGGGGCATGCTGCCAGCGAGCCCTACTGAACACTGCTGCAGGACACTGAACACTGCCCAGCGAGCTACTGAACACCTACGGGAATCACTGCTGCCCGCGAGCCATACTGAACACTGCCCGTGCCAGCGAGCCATACTAACACGCTGAGCCCACACTGGAATGCCAGCGAGCCATAAAATCGAACACTGCCGGACAAATTGCTGCCAGCGAGCCATACTAAACACTGACTGCAGCGAGCCATACTGAACACGCTGGGCATGCGCCAGCGAGCCCATACTGAACACTCTGGACACTGCTGCCAGCGAGCCATACTGAGAAACTGTGCCAGCGAGCCATACTGAACAAATGCTGGCACTGCTGCCAGCGAGCACCAAACGTGGACACTGCTGCCAGCGAGCCATACTAACACTTGGACACTGCTGCCAGCGAGCCATACTGACATGCTGCCGCAGACAACTGAACATGCTGGACACTGCCCGCCAGCGAGCCAAAACTAACACTGCTGGCACTGCTGCAGGGCATAAACTGGACACTGCTGCCAGCGAAGCCTACTGAACACTGCTGGACACTGCTGCCAACGAGCCATTAAACCCGAAAACTGCTGCCAGGACCCTACTGAACACTGCTGCAGCACTACTACCAGCGAGCCATACTGAACACTCTGGCACTGCTGCCAGCGAGCATACTGAACACTGCTGGGGCACTGGGTGCCGCGAGCCATACTGAACACTGCTGGCCCGTGCCGGGGCATACTGAACACTGCTGGACACTGCTGCCAGCGAGCCATACTGAAAAACTGTTTGGGCACTGCTGCCAGCGAGCCAAACTGAATGCTGCCACTGGGCATACTGAACATGCTGGACACTGCTGCCAGCGAGCCATACGAACCTGTGGACACTGCTTTCCAGCGAGCCATACTGAAACACTGGCTGCCCGGAAACCATACTGAACACTGCTGCCAGCGAGCATACTGAACACTGCCCGGGACACTGCTGCCAGCGGGGCCATACTGAACACTGCTGCCAGCGAGCCATACTGACACTTGGCTGCCAGACGAGAAATCTGAACACTGTGCAGGAGCCATACTGAACACTGCTGCCAGCAAGCCATACTGAACACCTGCGGCACCCATACTGACACTGCTGCCACCGAGCCATACTGAACATTTCTGGACAATGCTGCCACGAGCCAAATGAACACTGCTGGACACTCTGCCAGCGAGCCTAATAAGCCTGCTGCAAGCAAGGGGGCCCTACTCAACACTGCTGGACACTGCTGCCAGCCCAGCCATACTGAACCCTGCCTGGGAACACTGCTGCCAGCGAGCCATACTGAACACTGCTGCCACGAGCCATACTGAAAAACTGCTGGGAACAAAATGCTGCAGCGAGCCTACTAACACTGCTGGACACTGCTGCCAGGAGCCACTAAGCAAAGCTGGACACTGCTACCAGCGAGCCATATAACATGCTGGACACTGCTGCCCGCGAGCCATTAAAATGAACACTGGCCTGGGACACTGCCTGCCGCGAGCCATTAAAATGAACACTGCTGCCAGCGAGCCATACTGAACATTTCTGGCCAGCGAAGCCATATAACACTGCTGGGGCCCGCTCCGGGGCCATACTGAACACTGCTGCCAGCGACAAAACTGAACACTGCTGCCAGCGAGCCATCTACACTGGCCGCAGAGGATACTGAACACTGCTGGCCCAGCGAGCCATACGAACACTGCTGCCAGCAGCCATACTGAACACTGCTGCATGCTGAGACCCCTGACATGCTGCCACCCGAGCCATACTAAACCCCTTGCTGACAAATTTAAGCCCTACTGAACACTGCTGGACACTCCGCCAGCGAGCCATAAAACGCCCGGAATGCTGCAGCAACCATACCAACACTTCTTGGGCACTGCTGCCAGGAGGCCCTACTGAATACTGCTGCCAGTGAGCCATACTGAACATGCTGCCAGGAGCCATACTAACACCTGGCTGCCAGCGAGCCATACTGAACATGCTGCCAGCGAGCATTCTGACATTGCTGCCAGCGAGCCATACTCAACACTGCTGGACACTGTGCCAGTGAGGCATACTAACAATGTGGGCACTGCTCAGCGAGCCATACTAACATTGGACACTGCTGCCAGCGAGCCATACTCAACACTGCTGGACACTGCTGCCAGTGAGGCATACTAAGCAATGCTGGACACTGCTACCAGCGAGCCATACTCAACACTGCTGGACACTGCTGCCAGCGAGCCCTACTAACATTTTCCCGCCAGGAGGCCCTATTAACACTGCTGGACACTGCTGCCGCGAGCCAATACATTGGACACTGCTGCCAGTAGGCATACTGAATACACTGCTGCAGCGAGCCATACTAACACTCTGGACACTTCTGCCCGGAGGCCATACTGAACACTGCCGGGCACTGCTGCCAGGAGCATATACTGATCACTGGCGGATACCACTGCTGCCAGGAGCCCTACTGAACACTGCTGGGACACTGCTGCCAAGCGAGCCAACTGAACACTGCTGGACCAAATGATGCCAGCGAGCCATACTGGGAACCCCTGCTGCCCGGAGCATACTGACCCCTGCTGGGACACTTTCTGCCAGCGAGCCAACTGAACACTGCTGGGGGAAAACTGCTGCCAGCGAAACCATTCTCAACACCTTCTTTACACTGCTGCCAGGAGCCCTACTGAAAACTGCTGCCAGCGAGCCATACTGAACATTTCTGCCAGTGAGCCATATTAACACTCTGCGGACCACTGCTGCCCCCCGAGCCCTACTGAAAAAATGCTGCCAGCGAGCCATACTGAACAATGCTGCCAGCGAGCCATACTAACACTGCTGGACACTGTTGCCAGGAGGCATACTGAACACTGCTGGGAATCACTGCTGCCAGCGAGCCAACTGAACACTCTGGACACTGCTGCCAGCGAGCCATACTGAAACACTGCTGGACACTGCTGCCAGGAGCCTACTGAACTGCTGGACACTGCTCCAGGAGCCCCAACTAACACTGCTGGACACGGGTGCCAGGAGACATATTAAAAATCTTTACACTGCTCCAGTGAGATACTAACACTGTGGGCACTGCTGCCAGGAGCCTACTCAACACTGCTGGACAAATGCTGCCAGTGAGGCATACGGAACACTGCTGGACACTGCTGCTAGCGAGCCATACTGAACACTACTGGACACTGCTGCCAGCGAGCCAATTACTGAACACTTGGCAGGACCACTGCTGGCCGTGAGGCATACTGAACACTGCTGGACACTGCTGCCAGCGAGCCATACTCAACACTGCTTGACACTGCTGCCAGTGAGGCATACTGAACACTGCTGGACACTGCTGCCAGCGAGCCATACTGAACACTGCTGCTCCACGGGCCCTACTGAACACTGCTGAGCACTATGAAAACTGCTGCCAGCGAGCCCTATGATCCCCTGCTGCCAGCGAGCCATACTGAACATTGCTGCCAGGAGGGCCAACTGAAAACTGCTGCCAGCGAGCCCATAAAAATGTACACTGCTGCCAGCGAAAAACCAAACCTGACATGCTGCCAGCGAGGCATACTGAAACCTCTGACCTGGGCCAAACGAGCCATACTGAACACTGCTGCCAGCGAGCCATACTGAACACTGCTGCCAGCGAGCCATACTGAACACTGCTGCCAGCGAGCCTTACTGAACACTGCTGCCAGCGAGCCATACTGAAAACTGCTGCCAGCGAGCCATACTGAACAATGCTGCCAGCGAGCCATACTGAACACTGCTACCAGCGAGCCATACTGAACAATGCTGCCAGCGAGCCATACTGAACACTGCTCCAGCGAGCATACTGAACACTGCTGCCAGGGAGCATTAAAGTGAACACTTCTGGACACTGCTGCCACGAGCCTACTGGAAAACTAACTGCTGCCAGCGAGCCCTACTGAACAGTGCGGACTTACTGCTACCAGGAGGGATACTAACAATGCTGGCCACGGGCCATTGAACATGTTTAACATTACTGCACACTGCTCCAGGAGCCCTACTGAACACTGCTGGACACTGCTGCCAGGAGCCCTACTAACACTGCTGGACACTGCTGCCAGGAGGCCCTACGAACATGCTGGACACTGCTGTGGAGCCCTACTAACACTACTGGACACGGGTGCCAGGAGCCCTAATAACATTCTGCACACTGCTCCAGTGAGGCAACTTAACACTGCTGGGCACTGCGCCAGCAACCAAAACTGAACATTGCTGGACACTGCTGCCAGTGAGGATATACTCAACACTGCTGACACTGCTGCCAGTGAGGCATGCCCGAACACTGCTGGACACTGCTGCCAGGAGCATACTCAAACATGCTTGATCACTGGCTGCTGCCAGTGAGGCATACTAACACGTGCCTGGACATTCAACACTGCTGCCAGGAGCCATACTAACACTCTGGGGCACTGCGCCAGGAGCATACTAACACTGCCCGGACACTAAATGCTGCAGATGAAAATGAACACTGATGGTCACTGCGCAGGAGCACAACATCAAAACTGCTGCCAGGAGCCATATTTTAACACAGCTTGGACACTGTTGCCAGTGAGGCATACTAACACTGCTGGGCACTGCTCCAGGACAGCCAATCTGGAAAACTGCTGCCAAGAGCCCTACTAACACTGCTGCCAGGACATACTAACACTGCTGCCAGGGAGCATACTAACCCTGCTGCCAACAACCCCATGCTGGACACTGCTGCCAGGATCCCTACTAACACTGCTGGGGGGCGAGCCATAACTAATCACTTTCTGCACGTGCGAGCATACTAACACTGCTGCCAGGAGCCCTACTAAACACTGCTGCCAGGAGCATACTGAAACTGTGCCAGTGAGCATACTAACACTGCTGCCAGGGAGCCTTTACAAACACTGCTGCCAAGCAACCCACTGAAAACTGCTTTCCAAAACACCAACATCTGGAACCATGCTGCCAGGAGCATACTAACACTGCTAAAGGAGGTTATAAAATGGAAAAACTGCTGCCAGGACCCTAGTAAAATTTTAACACTGCCCAGGGGGAACACACTAGGACACTGCTGCCAGGAGCCCTACTAACACTGCTGGACATGCTGCCAGGAGCCAACTAACACTGCTGGACACTGCTGCCAGGAGCATACTTAACAGGCTGACACTGCTCCAGTGAAATCATATCAACACTGCTTGACAGGGTGCCCGTGAGTCATATCAAACCCCCTTACTACTCAAAAACTGCTACCAGTGAGTGAGTTATATCATTCACTGCTTTACACTGCTGCCAGTGAGTCATACTCAACTTGCTGGCCCGGAGTCAAATCAACATCGCTGGACAAACTGCTGCCAGGGGGAGGGAGTCATACTCAACACTGCTGGACACTGCTGCCAGTGAGTCATGTCAACACTGCTGGACACTGCTGCCAGTGAGTCATACTCAACACTGCTGCCAGTGAGTCATACTCAACACTGCTGGACACTGCTGCCAGTGAGTCATATTCAAAACTGCTGCCAGTGAGTCATTCTCAACACTGCTGCAAGTGAATCATACTCAACACTGCTGGGGGGTGAAGCCCTATCAACTCTACATTGTGCCCTGAATCATCTCAACACTGCAGCCAGTGATTAATTAAATCAACACTAAGGACACTGCTGCAGTGAGTCAACTCCAACAACTGCTGCCAGTGAGTCATACTCAACACTGCTGGACATTGTTGCCAGTGAGTCATACTCAACACTGCTGGACACTGCTGCCAGTGAATCATACTCAACACTACCGGACACTGCTGCCAGTGAGTCATACTCAACACTGCTGCCAGTGAGTCACACTCAAACCTGCTTTCCAGTTTTGGTCATACTCATCATCACTGCTGCCAGTGAGTCATACCCAACAACCCGGCATGCTGCCATTAATCATACTCAACACTGCTGGGGGCTGCTGCCAGTGAATCATATCAACACTGTCGGGGAAAAACTGCTGCCAGTGAGTCATACTCAATTTTACTGCTGCAGTGATATAAACTCACACACTGCTCCAGTGAGTCAATAGCTCCCACATGCTGCCAGTGAGTAATACTCAAACTGCTGCCAGTGAGCCATTTCAACACTGCTGCCCGTGAGCCATACTCCACACTGGCCCTGGAAAAACTGCTGCGGGTCATACCAAAACTTAACACTCACACTGCCCGCCAGTGAGTCATACTCAACACTGCTGAAGTGATCCCTCTCAACACCCGCTGAACAACCTGCTGCCAGTGAGTCCCTTCAACACCCGCTTGGAACACTGCTGCCAGTGAGCCCTTCTCAACACTTCCTGGACAAAATGCTGCCAGTGAGTCATACTCAACACTGCTGGACCCTTCTCCAGTGAGTAGTCATACTCACACCCGCTGGACCCCTGTGCCAGTGAGTCATACTTACACGCTTTGACCCCTTGCTGCCAGTGAGTCATAATCAACACTGTCTGGACACTTCTAGGGGCCAGTGAGTCATACTCAACACCCTGCCATTTAGCATCTCAACACTGCATGGACACTGCTGCCAGTGAGATTTCAACACTGCCGGGTTTCCAACTGCCCGCCAGTGGATCCCTTCTCAACTTGCTGCCAGGAGTCATACTCAACACTTTCTGCCAGTGAGCCCTCTCAACACTGCTGCCATTTAGTCATACTCAACACTGCATGGAAAAACTGGGTGCCAGTGAGTCATATTTAAAACTGCTGCCCGTGAGCCATTTCAACACTGCTGCAAATGATCATACTCAACACTGCTGCCAGTGAGCATCTCAACACTGCGGGACACTTGCTGCCAGTGAGCCATTTAAAACTGCTGCCAGTGAGTCATCTCAACACTGCTGCAAATGAACCCTTCTCAACACTGCTGCCCCGTGAGTCATACTCAACACGCTGGACCCCTTTTGCTGCCCTGAGTCATACTCAACACTGCCAGGAAAAACTGTGCCAGTGAATCATATCATCCAGCCGGGAACACTGCTGCCGTGAGTCATACTCAAACTCTGGAAAAACTGCTCCAGTGAGTCATACTCAACTCTGGTTACATTACCTGGCCAGTGAGTTTATACTCAACCTGCTTTACACTGCTGCCAGTGAATCATACTCAACAAATACCGGGGAAAAACTGTTCCCTGAGTCATACTCAACACTGCTGCCCGTGAGCACACTCAACCTGCTGCCCTTGGTCATACTTAACACTGCTGTGCACTTCTGCCAGTGAGTCATAACACAAAACCCTGGTCACTTCCACTTCCAGTCCTACTCAACAAATTCTAACACTGCTGCCAGTGAGTCATACTCAACACGCCGGCCAGTGAGCTACTCAACACTGCTGCCAGTGAGTTTATACTCAACACCTCCCGTAAACACTCTGCAGTGAATTATAATTCGACACTCTAAAATGCTCCGTGAGTCTACTCACACTGTGGACAGTGCAGTGGAATACTCAAACTGCGCCAGTGATCATACTCAACACTGCTGCAGTGAGCCTCTCAAACAGCTTTCCAGTGAGCATTCCAACATGCTGCCAGTGAGTCCTACTCACACTGCTGCCAGTGAGCATCTCAACACTTGCTGCAGTGAGTATATCAACACTGTGCTTAGTGAGCATTCTCAACCTGCTGCCAGTTGGCATCTCAACACTGCTGCCAGTGAGCCATTCTCAACACTGCTGCCAGTGAGCCATTCTCAACACTGCTGCCAGTGAGCCATTCTCAACACTGCTGCCAGTGAGTCATTCTCAACACTGCTGCCAGTGAGTCATACTCAACACTGCTGCCATGAGCCATTCTCAACACTTTCCTGCCCGTGGGGTATTCTCAAAATGCTGCAGGAGCCATTCTCAACACTGCTGCAGTGAGTCATAACCCAAAACTGCTGCCAGTGGAGCCATTCTCAACATGCTGACCTGAGTATATAACACTGCTGCCGTAGCCATTCTCAACTTGCTCCAGTGAGTCATACTAACACAAAGGCTGCAGTGACCATTTTCAACACTGCGCCAGTGATTTCCACTCAACACTGCTGCCATGAGCCATTCTCACACTGCTGCCAGTGAGTCATACTCAACACTGCTGCCAGTGAGCCATTCTCAACACTGCTGCCAGTGAGTCATACTCAACACTGCTGCCAGTGAGCCATTCTCAACACTGCTGCCAGTGAGTCATACTCAACACTGCTGCCAGTGAGCCATTCTCAACACTGCTGCCAGTGAGTCATACTCAACACTGCTGCCAGTGAGCCATTCTCAACACTGCTGCCAGTGAGTCATACTCAACACTGCTGCCAGTGAGCCATTCTCAACACTGCTGCCAGTGAGTCATTTTCAACACTGTGCCCCGTGGCCATTCTCAAAAACTGCTGCCCGTGGGGTATACTCAAACTGCTGCGTGAACCCTTCCAAACCCCTGTGCCGTGAGCCAATTTTCAACACTGCTGCCAGTGAGTCATACCAAACTGCTTCCAAATGAGCCATTTTTCAACACCCCTGGACACGGCCCGCCGTGAGTTACTAAAACCCCAAACAAGGGCCCCTAAACTGTGTTTGAAATTTCTGAATGCAAATTTTTTTCTTTAAAGCTTTTAAAAAAAATAAACGCGGTAAAAAAAATTTTTTCTTTAGCACTTAAGAATAATGAAAAAATATATTGCCTGTTTATTCTTAAATTTCCTTTTTTATATAAAAAAGCAAAGGGCAGTGATCACAAATTTCAAGCAACCTGACGTGGGCACAGGTAAAACTTTCCCTGACCCCAAAACTAAACTTGGTGACCCCAAATAAATTGGGCGTGACGCGTAAATTTGGCGTGACACGGGCTAAACCTTTACGTGACAAAAAACTAAAATTGAGGGGACAAAACTAAATTGACGTGCGGGAGACTAAATTTGCGTGACACGACTAAACTTGAGTGACGCAGACTAAAAATTGCCCTATACAGCAAAAATTGGGCGTGGCCCCAGGGCTAAACTTGGCGTGACACAAATTTAAAAAAGGGCTTGGGCGCAGACCCAAATTTGACGTGACCAGACCCAAAAATTTAGTGAGCAGACTAAAAATTGACGTGACGCCCGACTAAACTTGAACCCCCCCCCCCCCCCCCCCCCCCCCCCCCCCCCCCCCCCCCCCCCCCCCCCCCCCCCCCCCCCCCCCCCCCCCCCCCCCCCCCCCCCCCCCCCCCCCCCCCCCCCCCCCCCCCCCCCCCCCCCCCCCCAACCCCCCCCCCCCCCCCCCCCCCCCCCCCCCCCCCCCCCCCCCCCCCCTTAATAAATTGACGTGAACAGACTAAAAAATTTGGGCGGGGGACACAGACTAAACTTGACGTTTAAACAGACTAAACTTTACGTGACAGAGACAAAAATTGAAAGTGACAAAAAGACTAAACTTGACGGGCACAGACTAAACTTGAAAGTGGACACAGACTAAACTTGGGCGTGGGCCCAGACTAAACTTGAGTGAAACAGACTTAAAAATTTACGGGGACACCGGGCTAAAACTTTAGGACACAGATAAACTTGAACGGAAAAGACAAACTTGCGTGACACAAATAAAAATTGACGTGACACAGGGCTTAAATTTTACTTGGGCACAGACTAAAATTGACGTGACAAGACTAAAAATTGATTTTGACACAGACTAAAATTGACGTGCACGACTAAACTTGACGTGACAGAGACTAAATGGGATACTTTGATCAACAAAACGTTTAAATTTAAACTACCGTTCGGGTTTTTGAACTTGATAGGGAAAAATTTAAATTTCTGTTGGCTGGGTTATATTGACTGAAACCATAAAGGGGCACTCAAGGGTCTTATTGGTGGGTTATATTGATGGACCTTTATAAAGGGGCACTCAAGGATCTTTCTTGGGCCCGGGGTTTTATTGACGAAACACGATAAAGGTCACTCAAGGGTCTTCCCTTTGGGGGTGTTATATTGCCCGAGGGAAAAGTAAAAGGGCCCCTCAAGGATCTTACTTAGGGGGGGGAAGGGGGGGGTTATATTGACTGAGAAAACGATAAAAGGTAAAAAAGGGTCTTTCTTGGCCGGGGGTTATATTGAATGAGACACGATAAAGGGCATCAAGGATCTTCTTGGCCCGGTGTTATATTGGTGAGGGCACGATAAAGGTCCTCAAGGATCTTACTTGGACGGTTTTTTTTTGAATGAGGGGCACGATAAAGGTCACTCAAGGAAACTTACTTGGCCGGTGGTTTTATTGACTGAGAAAACCCTAAAGGTCATCAGGATCCCCCTTTCTTGGCCGGTGTTATATTGAGAGGGAAAGATAAGGTCACTCAAGGGTCTTTCTTGGCCCGGTGTTATATTTACTGGACACGATAAAGGTCATCAAGGTCTTTTTGGGGGCCCGGGGTTATATTGATGGACACGATAAAAAATCACTCAAGGTCTTTTTTTGGCCGGTGTTATATTGATGAGGGCATGAAAAGGTCACTCCAAAGGGGCTTTCTTGGCCGGTGTTATATTGACTGGGGCACGTTAAAAGGGCACTCAAGGTCTTATTGGCGGTGTTTTTATTGAAAAAGGGGCATGATAAAAGGGACTCAAGGGGTCTTAAATTGGCCCCGGGGTTTATTGAATGAGGGCACGATATTTTCCCCCCCTAAAGGTTTTTACTTGGCCCGGGGTTATATTGCTGGGACACGATAAAAGGGGCACTCAAGGATCTTACTTGGCTGGGTTATATTTACTGAGGCCCCGATAAGGTAGTAAGGATCCCTTTTTGGCTGGTGTTTTTTGACTGAGGGCCCGATGAAGGTCACTCAAAGGGTCTTTCTTGGCTGGTGTTATATTGACTGAGACACGATAAAGGTCACTCAAGGATCTTACTTGGCTGGTGTTATATTGACTGAGACACGATAAAGGTCACTCAAGGATCTTACTTGGCTGGTGTTATATTGACTGAGACACGATAAAGGTCACTCAAGGATCTTACTTGGCTGGTGTTATAATACTGAAGGTAACACGCTATAAGTTAGCCAAGGGTCTTCCCGGTACTTTCATCAACTGTCTTGATATAAGGAGCGTCGGCTCCAGTTCCATGAAATACAAGTCAACTATCATCATCAAGACAAAAATTTCAATGTTACCTCAACTCGTTAGTTTTATAACGTTCCTTTATTTAGCGTAACATATGAGAATAATAATGATGATGATTATGATTATTATTTGTTGTAATAATACAATAATAATAATAATAATAATAATAATAATAATAATAATAATAATAATAATAAATAATATTAATAATGTGTGTTTTATGTTGAGATTTTTGGCCTTACCTGCCGCGTTTATTATAACTATATATAATGAACACTTAGCTGATAAATGACAGCAAATCGTCTACACAGCCGCCCCTGCAGACGAGGTCTAGAAGCTGTCGAAACCATCACAACAGTGGGCTGTCAAGAGATACAATTTGTAAGTATAAATTACCCCTAGGGGGTGTTATGTCAGCATTTTTTTCATTCGATGATGGCTGACGAAAATACTTTCTTGTTTGGACTCAAAGTCCACAACCTTACTGCCGATTTAGGTTGATTACAAACTCCTTGTGACTCAAGAATTGCGCAATCCCCCGATTTTACAAAAGAAATTCGTAACATTACCTTGCTCTTTGTAACGTGAGCTATGGTGTTCTCAACACCTTCGACAGATATCGGTGAATTTATGAAGCTGAAGTGTCCTTGGATGTCCACGTCTTCCATTGTCTAGGAAACGCACACTGGTACACTATGTTCCACAAGATTTGTCTTTATTGTTCACAATGTATCACAAGAGATGCTGATCACACTTCTTGAAGTGTTTGTGTTAGGACATTTGCTCACACTAACGCACGATCTCTGGCGTCAGTGTCACTCTACCTAGAGTCAAAGATAGTCTGCCAGACGCTACAGCTCCATGCCGTCACTGCCCCCAGCACAAAAAAAAAACTAGTACCTAGTACCTTGCATCCTTGTCACCTCCTCGATGAAGCAAAGCAGAATGTTTGTTTCTTGCTGTCTTAATCATAAACAACAATGTACACTATCTTTACTATGGTAATAAAGTGGGGAGCAGGATTTTCCTTAATTGTCCTGCTAAGTAAGAGATGTACTGTCTCTTATAAAAATACACGTTGCAACACCGCTGCAAGGAGCAGAGGTCATTTGACTATGTGGCATAGCATCTGTGATCAATTACTCACTCTAGCAGTAAACAAGACGCTCGCCCCTTCTGAGTGGCCCCTCAGGGCTGAAAGGGCTGAAGGGGGGAAAACCCCCTCTGGAGAAAATTTCTCCACACTGGGGGGCGGCGGAGGTTCGCTGCAGGTGAACTATTCATCACTTAACATTAATTTGATTTTCTCACTCGCCACCACTGCTGCTTGTCTTTTCTGAACAGCTTTAGTCTGGGGTGGTGTCTGGAGAATCACTAATTTTGTTTTCAACACTGTGAAATTCTAACGGCACTGTTTATTTATTGTCCGCTTATTCACTACACCTTTGCTCAAAACATCAACTGTCCTATGATTCCATTTGGCATCAGGATATATTTTCACAAATTTTTCCAAGTGGCCTTTGGGGACCTCGGACCATCATTGTCAATAATCACTATGTCACCAGGTCTTAAGGACTTATGATTTTCAGGAACACCACTCCATAAAAGTGTTCTCTCAATGAGGTGAGATAGTCTTCTCGCCAAATTTTCTCCCAACTTTCAATCACTTATTAAGGTGTTTGAATTATGTCTGAGTTGCTCAGGTTCGAAATAAGTAGGTCCTCTATGATTTCTTTATCATTCATGGGGGAACAGGTTCGAGCCTTTGCCATGGAGTAATGAGATGGACTTAACACTTCTAAATTGTCCGATCATCGGTAACATAAGTTAGAGGTCTGTTGTTGCTCTATTTTCTATTTCAGTCACAACTGTACGGAAATTCTTCTAAGTCTATTCTCTGACGATGAAGAGTTTTCCCTTAAAACAACGTTTACAATGCCGATCATTCTTTCATAAAATCCGCCGTGCCATGGAGATTTAGGGGAAGTATCTCCAACGACATCTGCGTTGATTCAGCATCTGTTGTACTTCTGGTTGATCAAAGATCTTCCTTATATAAGCAGCACCAGCACAAAGTTCGTTGCATTATCTGAAATCATCAGTCTGGACATCCCCTTCTGGCTGCAAACCTTTCTGAATAATTTGATAAAGGTTTCAGCAGACATGTCGTGGCTACTTCTAGATGTACTGCTCTAGTTGTAGCACAAGTGAACAAACAGATTGTACACCTTGATGGGAACTTTGTCAACTGTTTTAGTTAAAATTATTGGTCCAGTGTAATCTACACCTGTCACTCAAATGGAGTGATATGACAAACTCTTTCAGAGGGATATGGAGGAGGACCTGGATACTGACATACTCGCATATCGTAGTGACGACAAGTAATACAGTCCTTTATTTGTTTTTTCACACTTTGTCGCCTTGAGGTATCCAGTAGGATGTCGTATATGACAAAGTGTGTCACTACCCCACCATGTAACACGTTATGTGGGCGTTTTGCACAATCGTTTTGTTAGCCAATGATCTGGGGATCAATTTTTGGATGTATGGCTTCTTTAGGTAGTGAAGAATTATGAATTCTTCCTCGAAAATCTCATAATCTTTTCTGAGTCGAGATAAAGTCTAAAGAATTATCATGACATTTTCTTTGGGGATTTATCTTTGTGTTTCTAGAAATTTATATTCGGGTAGAGAAACGTCTTTCTGATTAGTTTCACCCAGTATTTAATGGGTTCAAGACATTCATAATCGGGTTTTTTATCCTTAATGAATTTAAAGACAAGAGCTGTAACTCTATAGTTTACCAAAGATGAGTATTTAGATCCATCAATGACTATTTCGGGTTGTGTCTGCAGTATTTACACAACTTATTTCTGCTGTGTTCAAGCAGACGTTTCTTCTGGCATAATGTGAGCTTTTTGCTGAGGCCAGTTATTTTCATTAGAGAGCCAGTTCGGTCCGTGGAGCCATAATTTATTTTTCCCACAATTTCTTGAGTGGGACACCACGTGACAACATGTCAGCTGGATTCTCTTGGGTAGAGACTAAAGAAGATATAATCTCTCTGCATCTCTTTATTTCTGCTACTCTGTTCTGTACATAGACCAACTTACTCTTATTATTTCTTAACCACTGGAGAACTGCTTCATTATAAATCCAGATCAGGGTTTTCTCAATAGTGAGATGATCAAGTACTTTGTTGAGATAGACAGTTAATTTTGTCCCTACATAGAGTGCTGTCAGTTCCAATTGTGGTACTGTTCTGACCTTCAAGGGTGTACCCTGGCCTTTGAAGTAATTAGTGTAATTCCTTCAGCATTACTATGTAAGCTACAGCCCCAAAACCCTCTGGTTGACGCATCACAGAACACATGTAATGTGTACTTGTTTCCCTCTTGACCTTTTTGTCTGGAAAATTTAATTTGATGAAGTTGTTTAAAATCCTTGGATATTTTCATCCCATGCTTGACTCATTTCTAGAGGCAATTTTTCACCCCATCCAAATTTTTGAGCTTCCATCATCTTGCAAAAGCATTTTACCTTTTATGGTAATTGGTGAGACGAGTCCTAGAGGATCAAAAACATTGTGATACCTCTGACAGTAAACTACGTTTAGTGAGTGTACTGCATGATTTATTGTTTATCTTTTTGAGACTCAAAGTATCTTCCTGTGTGTTCCAATTAAGTCCCAGCATATTGTTGCAATCAGGAATTTCAGTTTCAGGGAAATCTTCTTTGATAAGTTCCCTTTAATTGCTTTAAATTTTTGTTTTTCCACACCCTTAGAGGCATATTTGCTTCTTTCATCTCCTTGTTAGCTTCTCTGTATAAGGATTTCAAATCCTCCTCTTTATTCACAGAACCTTGAAGATTGTCCACATAGAAACTTTTCTTTAAGACTTCTTTGAAGGGACTTTCAGATTTCTTCAAATGTGTATTTAGAGTAGCTTCTAGTAAGAATGGAGAGGATGTTGCACCAAATAATACTGATTTGAAACGATAAGTTTTCACAGGACTTTGAGGATCATGTGGATTTTCAGGCCACAAGAACGAGTATAATCTCTATCTATTTCTTGTAGTCCTACTCTCAAGAAAGCTTTGGAAATATCAGCCGTGTAGGCTTTTGGGTTTGTGCGAAATTTCATAAGCACGTCCCCAAAGCTTCTCAGTTAGTGAGGGTCCGGTCATCAGACAGTCATTAAGACTTGCTACATCTTTATTTGCACGTGCGCTGCAATTATATACAAACCGTAGTGGAGGGGTTTTCAAAAATCTTTTTCTGACTCCATGGGCGGGAGATAATGAGCGTTTGTCTTCAACTTATCTTCGACTAATTTCCTCAATGAATTTATTGTCCAACTGTTCTTGTATGATATTATCATAGACAGTCAGTAGCTCTGGATCTTCCTGAGCTCATGTATTTGTGCTTTCATTTGTCCGAAAGCCATGCGATAATTGCTAGGCAGATGTGGTGGATTTAATTTCCATGGTAACCTAACCCAATACTGCCATCTTTTTTATTGACAGTGTCCAAATTTTGGTTATAAGTCTGAGACTCTTGTGGGCTTGTTTTATTTACATCAATACCTATCGCATCTAAATCCCCAAACTTATCAACCGGTTCATTCATTTCTTCCAGTAATGATAATTTTTGCTGTGGTACATGATCAGCGGTTTTTCTCGTAACTAGTACATTTTCCACTGAATCAATATCAGCTTCTTTCCCACTTTGAGAGGGAATGGGACCACATATCATGTGGCCTCCTGTGTTTTCAGCAAGTGAACATCATTTTTTACTTACTATATTTTGCACAAAACAGTGATATAATCACTTCCAATGACTAAATCAATTGGACTAATTGTGTCCGTCTGTATGTCAGGACAGGCTAACTTGACCTAGCGCTTTCAGTGCTGCAAAATGTTTCTTTTAATCCCTGGATCTGCACAGATTTAGGCAATCATCTACTACCACAGCTTCTACTGTCTTTTTCCTGTTTCCTAGACCAACAGTGATTCTGGCTAGGTCATATGTCTGTTTACCAAATTGTGGAAAAAACCAGCTATATCTAACTGTATTTTGGCATAGGGTTTTTTATTCAGTTTCTGAACACTGATTTCTTATGAAGGACCTTTGTGAGCCTTGATCAAATAGTGTTAGCACATTGGTTTTGTGTAATTTATTAGATAACTCAACTCGAGCTTCGGGAGAGCAGTTGCTTAAAACTTATCTCTCACATTTAATGCTGTTGCTTGTTGACTTCTGATTCTGTGGAAGTCTGCTGCTGTTCAGCAAAAGTATTTGGCATAATGCTATATGATGCTACCCTTGCATTTAAAACACTCTTCAGTGAGCATTTCCTCCCTTGTGTTCACCTAAACACTTGATGCTCTTTTCAGCTGATGAACACGTTGTTTACGTCCTCCATTGATGGGGTATTGAATACAATACTGTGCCCAATGTGTTCCATCACAAAAGTCAAAAATTTTGGAGTTCGTTTATGTGTGACGTTTGTTTACTGTCTGTTGTATTCACAGCTTTTATAAATGCCTATATGGGTTTTTCCCTTATGTGGTTTAGTGGGAGTAGGTTACTCTTTTATACTGAGTTGAAGGTTTATTATCCACTGGATTTGTGGATTTTTCATCTTGTCTCGCTGCTTGCATGCATGAAACTATTTGTTTGTAAACCATTGCTAATTTCTTCACAAGTGAAATAGCGTTTATTGAACATAATATTTAATCGTTCAATAGTTTTGGTGACAACTTATCTTGTACAATACCCCTGATAAAACCAATCACATTGTCTTAGGTCATATTTAGCACCTAGAGATCTGAGACTATTGCCTAATGTAATTCTAAATGCCTGAAGTCTGAAAACAATGTTTGGGGGCTTCAAGCTTGATATTAAGACTGCATGTCTAACTCAGCCTTGTCAGCATCGAAGTAATTGCTGCTAAGACACGTAAGGCTATTTGATAATTACCTTTAACCACCGGGAAAAGACTTAATCAGTTCATAGGGTTCTCCCTTCACAAGACATTTAAGGTAATTGAACTTAGCAATCTCATCCATGTCAGTTCGTGAATTTACTATGGATTGAAAACCACTAATGAATTCTTCATAATTATGACCTTGGAAAAAAGGTAATGACAATGTTTGTAAGCTTGGTAATGGGACACTTGTTGTTGTTACAAGTGTTAACAGGTTTTGCCCACTAGTTATAGTAGGTCCTTTTGACAGAGTTTTACGGCAGTTAGCCTGTACTCCCGTCCACCTTAATTGTTGATCACTAAAAGTATCCAAAAAATTTTTAATTTCATCCTCAGATGGATCTGATTTAAGAAATTTTTTTTTCATAATGTGTATAGTCCCGAATTAATTATTCCAGACGCTGTGTAAATAATTCAAACTTGATCTCAAGATCATCAAAATCTATGTTTGTATCTTGAGTTAATCCCATACAGATGAAATTAGATTTTCTAATTGTTGTAATCTTAGTCTGTAAAGACTGAAAACTGAGTTTCAAAAAAAGCCATTTTTAAAGGTATACTGAAAAAATTTCCCGCACCACACTTGAGTGTTTAAAAAACACTGTACTGCTATAAACAGCTGAGTTTTTGTTATGCTTAAGTCAGCAATAATCGAGTCAGACATTTCTGACCCACTAAGCTTAACCTCAGGGTCAATGACCATGAAGGGTACACCGTACATGTTGTCTGGTGTTTTATGGCTTAGAGTTTGCGGTGTCAGCCTGCCCATGATGATTAATCGTAAATAACGATGTTATACACTTCATTCACTATACACTATAAATGTCACTGTATAACTGTAATCACACGTGAATATTACTTACACATATATAAATTTCACTGTAAATATATATTTGAAAGTTTACACTTTATATATAAGTTCCTTTAATATAACAGGTAAATCTATAAGAAACAAACTTTAACACAATCTTGTCTCTTAATTTCTGTCTATAAACATTATAAACACTGTGTATATATATACACTCAGACAAACAACATCACTTGGGTTGCTGTTGTATTAATCAGCATTTTCTCGAGATTGGAGCAGTTGATGGAGGGTGCAGGATACCATCCCCCGTCTTCTTGTTGGGTGAGTCACCCAGCTCCCGTTTTCGTTGGGTGAACGCTGGGTGAGCGCCCGTTTTTTTTGGCTGCCCATTCTCTGTGATTGAGTTGGAGGACTCATTTATACCCGATTTATATTGTAAAACACTAGTTTTACAGCTTTTTTCGAAGGACCTTGGCTCATAGGTTATTTGTACACTGTAGTACAACATATTTGGACCACAGTGGTGGTCTTTATCCGGTTCGAGCACGACCAAAAAATCTGTTGGATTTTTGGCCTTACCCGCCGCGTTTATTATAACTATATATAATGAACACTTAGCTGATAAATGACAGCAAATGTCTACACAGCCGCCCCTGCAGACGAGGTCTAGAAGCTGTCGAACCATCACAACAGTGGGCTGTCAAGAGATACAAAATTTTTAAGTATAAATTACCCTAGGGGGTGTTATGTCAGCATATTTCATTCGATGATGGCTGACGAAATACTTACTTGTTTGGACTCAAAGTCCACACCTTACTGCGATTATAGGGTTTATTACAAACTCCTTGTGACTCAAGAATTGCGCAATCCCCGATCTACAAGAATTTGTAACATACCTTGCTCTTTGTAACGTTTAGCTATGGTGTTCTCAACACCTTCGACAGATATCGGTGACTTGATAGAAGCTGAAGTGTCCCTTTGGGTGTCCACGTCTTCCATTGTCTAGGAAACGCACACTGGTACACTATGTTCCACAAGATTTGTCTTTATTGTTCACAATGTATCACAAGAGAAGCTGATCACACTTCTCTGAAGTGTTTGGTTTAGAGACACTTTGCTCACACTAACGCACAGATTCCCCGGCGTCAGTGTCACCTACCTAGAGTCAAAAATAGTCTGCCAGATGCTACAGCTCCATGCCGTCACTGCCCCAGCACAAAAAAAAAACGCTGACCTTAGTACCTTGCATCCTGTCACCCTCCTCGATGAAGCAAAGCAGAATGTTTGTTTCTTGCTGTCCCTTTAATCAAAACAACAATGTACACTATCTTTACTATGGTAATAAAGTGGGAGCAGGATTTTCCTTAATTGTCCTGCTAAGTAAGAGATGTACTGTCTCTTATAAAAGTACACGTTGCAACACCGCTGCAAGGAGCAGAGGTCATTTGACTACGTGGCATAGCATCTGTGATCAATTACTCACTCTAGCAGTAAACAAGACGCTCGCCCCTTCTGAGTGGCCCCTCAGGGCTGAAAGGGCTGAAGGGGGCTGAAGGGGGCTGATACCCCCCTCCTGGAGAAAATTTCTCCACATTTTAGTTACCATTTTGTTACCATTTTGTCCTAGGCACATGTGTGTGTGTGTGTTTGTGTGTGTGTGTGTTTGTGTGTGTGTGTGTGTTTGTGTGTGTGTGTGTTTGTTGTGGTGTGTGTTTGTGTGTGTGTGTTTGTGTGTGTGTGTTTGTGTGTGTGTGTGTGTGTGTGTGTGTTTGTGGTGTGTGTGTGTGTGTGTGGGGTGTGTGTGTGTTTGTGTTTTGTGTGTTTGTGTGTTGTGTTTTGGTGTGTGTGGTGTTTTGTGTGTGTGTGGGGTGTGTGTTTGTGTGTGTGTGGTTTGTGTGTGTGTGTGTGTACTCACCTATTTGTGTTGCAGGGGTCGAGTCCTAGTCCTGGCCCGCCTCTTCACCGGTTGCTACTAGGCCCTCCCCTCCCCGTCCATGAGCTTTATCAAACCTCGTCTTAAAAATGTGTATGGTTTTCCCCCCTCCCCTACGTCATTTTCTAGGCTATTTTCCCCTGCCTTACAACTCTATGACTGAAGAAATACTTCCCATATCTCTCCGACTCATTTGTGTCTTCAACTTCCAATTGTGGCCTCTTGTTTCTGTGTCCCCTCCCTGGAACATCCTGTCCTTGTCCACCTTGTCTATTCCACGCAGTATTTTATATGTCGTTATCATGTCTCCCCTGACCCTCCTGTCCTCCAGTGTCGTCAGGCCGATTTCCCTTAATCTTTCTTCATAGGACATTCCCCTGAGCTCTGGAACTAACCTTGTCGTGTGTGTGTGTGAGTACTCACCTATTTGTGGTTGCAGGGGTTGATTCACAGCTCCTGGCCCCGCCTCTTCGCTGATTGCTACTAGGTCCTCTCTCTCTCTGCCCCATGAGCTCTATCATACCTCGCCTTAAAACTATGTATGGTTCCTGCCTCCACCACTTCACTTTCTAGGCTATTCCATGGCCTGACTACTCTATGACTGAAGAAATACTTCCTAACATCCCTTTGATTCATCTGAGTCTTCAACTTCCAATTGTGACCTCTTGTGTCTGTGTCCCATCTCTGGAACATCCCGTCTTTGTCCACCTAGTCTATTCCGCGCAGTATTTTATATGTCGTTATCATGTCTCCCCTGACCCTCCTGGCCTCCAGTGTCGTCAGGCCGATTTCCCTCAACCTTTCTTCATAGGACAATCCCGTAGCTCTGGGACTAGTCTTGTTGCAAACCTTTGCACTTTCTCTAATTTCTTGACGTGCTTGACTAGGTATGGATTCCAAACTGGTGCTGCATACTCCAGTATGGGCCTGACGTAGATGGTATACAGAGTCTTAAACGAATCCTTACTGAGGTATCGGAACGCTATCCGTAGGTTTGCCAGGCGCCCGTATGCTGCAGCAGTTATCTGATTGATGTGCGCCTCAGGAGATATACTCGGTGTTATACTCACCCCGAGATCTTTTTCCTTGAGTGAGGTTTGCAGTCTTTGGCCATCTAAAACTATATTGTGTCTGCGGTCTTCTTTGCCCTTCCCCAATCTTCATGACTTTGCATTTGGCAGGGTTAAATTCAAGGAGCCAGTTGCTGGACCAGGCTTGTAGCTGTCCAGGTCTCTTTGTAGTCCTGCTGATCCTCGTCCGATTCGATTCTTCTCATTAACTTCACATCATCTGCAAACAAGGACACTTCTGAGTCTATCCCTTCCGTTATGTCGTTCACGTATACCAAGAACAGCACAGGTCCTAGGACTGACCCCTGTGGAACCCCGCTTGTCACAGCGCCCACTCTGACATCTCGTCGCGTACCATGACTCGTTGTTGCCTCCTGTCAGATATTCTCTGATCCATTGCAGTGCCTTTCCTGTTATGTGTGCCTGGTCCTCTAGCTTTTGCAGTAACCTCTTGTGAGGAACTGTGTCGAAGGCCTTCTTTGCAGTCCAAAAATACGCAGTCGATCCACCCCTTTTCTCTCTGTCTTACTTCTGTCACCTTGTCATAAAACTCAAATAGGTTTGGGACACAGGATTTTCCTTCCCCGAAACCGTGCTGGTTGTCAATTATACACTTGTTTCTTTGCAGGTGCCCCACCACTCTCCCCTGATGATTTTTCTCCATGACCTTGCATACTATACACGTTAGTGATTTCAGGTCTGTAGTTTAGTGCCTCATGTCTGTCTCCCTTTTTAAAAATTGGGACTACATTTGCCATTTTCCATACCTCAGGGAGTGCCCAGTTTCAAATGATGTGTTGAAGATCTTTGTTAATGGCTCACACAATATCTCTGCTCCCTCTTTAAGGACCCTGGAGAATGTTGTTGTTGTCCCACCGCCTTTGAGGTGTCAAGTTCGCATAGCAGCTTCTTCACCCCCTCCTTTTGTTATATGTACCTCATCCAGCACTTGCTGGTGTGCCCCCTGTTCTGATTTCTTGGAGTCCTACTGGTTTCCACTGTAAATACCTCTTTAAATCTTGTGTTGAGCTCTGACATACCTCTCGGTTGTTTCTTGTGAATTCCCATCACCCTTTCCCCAGTCTGATTACCTGGTCCTTGACTGTTGTTTTCCTCCTGATGTGGCTGTACAACAGCTTCGGGTCAGTCTTTACTTTTGATGCTATATCATTTTCATTTGTCTCTGAGCCTCCCTTCTTATCTGTGCATATTCGTTTTGGCTCTTCGGTGATTTCTTTATTTTCCTGATTTCTCTGTTTTCTTGTACCTTTTCCATTCTCTAGTACACTAGTTTTTGCCTCCCTACACCTTTTGGGTAAACCAAGGACTCGTTCTGTTTCTTCCATTATTTCTGTTTCCCTTGGGAACAAACCTCCCCTCTCCCTCCTTGCATTTTGTTGCTACATAGCCCATCATTTCTTGTACTGGTTTTCCTGTCAGTTCCCTCTCCCACTGAATGTCTTGAAGGAAGTTCCTCATGCCTGAGTATTCCTCCTTTTGTAGTTTGGTTTTTCCAGCCTATTCCGGGCTACTCTCTCCACTTGGAGCTCAACTATGTAGTCGAAGCACAGAACCACATGATCACTAGCTCCCAGGGGCCTTTCATACATGATAGCCTCGATGTCCGAACTACTCATGGTAAATACAAGGTCCAGCCTTGCTGGTTCATCCTCTCCTCTCTCTCGGGTAGTGTCTCTAACATGTTGTGCATGAGGTTCCCCAGTACCACATCCATCATCTTGGGCTCTCAAAGTTTCGGGACCCCCATGGGGCTCCAGGTTTCCCAGTCAATCTCCTTGTGATTGAATTCACCCATAACTAGTAACTTTGCTCCCCCCATGTGTTGCTCCCCGGGGCCACCTCGGCTAGTGTGTCGACATTGCTCTGTTGCTCTCATGTTTTCTTCTCTTGGCCTCCTGCATTTTCTGTGGTGGTTGTACATTACTGCAATTATCACCTTATGTCCCTCAGACTGGTTTGGGTTCTACTAAGTATCCCTTTCGCCCATGCCATCCATTCCTCCATTTTCTCAAAACCCCCACTGGTTTTTAATGAGCAGTGCAACTCCTCCTCCCCCTCTCCTCCCTCTGTCTTTCCTGGGATGTGATATTCCGGATGGAAAGATTGAATCTGTTATTAATTCTGGTGTGTTTTTTGTTTCTGTGAGTCTATTATGTCTGGGGATGTCTCTTTGATTCTTTCGTGCCACTCCTCATACATGTTTGTTATTCCATCTGCAGTTGTATACCACACATTCAACTTTCTTTCTAAACTTTGGTCCTGCGAAGTATTGGGGTTGGGAAGTGGGATTCCCTGTAAGGAACTATGGGTTGTTGCTGTGGGGATAAGTTTTGGTAAAGAGTGGGTGGGCATTGATGTTGGCATGGAGATTTGATTTATAGTTGTTTTGGTTGCACTGGGGTTGACCTGGTTGGGAGGCTTTCTATAGAAATTGTGAGGGAGGCTGTATTTGATCTTCTTCCTGTCTGGGATCTCCGTCTGTCTCTCCAATCCCCTCTCTTTCCTCCTTTCGCTTTTGTACATCTCTCTCAGTTTCTCCTTTCTTCTTGTGTTCTGTTGCGGTCGAATAACAACCTTTCTGTATGCCGCCATTCCCTTAATCGCCTTTCTACTGCAGGATGTCCTGTTCCGAGTCGCTTCTGCCTTGAAGGTCACTCTCACTGCCGGGTTTCTTTTTTTTTACAAACCCCCCATAATCTCCCGAAAATTTTCCAGCTGGTCATAACGTCTTCATCCTATTGCTTTCATGATCTTTCAATTGCTTTTTTTTTCCCCTTGTTTCTTGCTTCATATGTTTCCCCTTCGACTTCCTGGAGCCCATACACATGACTGACCGCACCCTTTCATCTCCGCACTGCATATCCCTGTGTATCCCCACATTTTAATTTGGTTTCCTCCACTGCACTTTCCTTTCATCAGTTTCACATTGCTAATACTTGGGCTCAGTGGCCTGTCATTTTCCTTCTTCGGCTTTCCTTGGGCTCTGTTTGTTGTCTGTTAGGGCTCCACATAAAGATTAGCTCTTTCATTGCTACAGTCTCCTCTGATAAGCAACTCCATGCGTTTGAGGCCCCTTCTTTCCCACATCCCCTTATTTTGTGGCTGAGGAGCAGTCCTCTGATGTCATCCCAAAATTGTTCTTTTTTCGTTAGTTCTTTAGGCTGTTTCAGATTTTTCATTCCTCTTCTAAACTCCTGTATCCTAGCTCTGCTGCTTGACATGCACCTCCACTTCCTGCTTTCCATATCTATCCTCTCTTCCATTCACATGCTAAGTTCTAGTTCTTTTTCGGCATTCATGATCCCTTTTTATGAGCTCTGCAGCCCGAATCTCTTCCTTTGCATTTTCTCCTCCTGGCCCCTTGGTTTTTCTTGTTGCTCTCTGGCAACCCTTTTTTTTTTATCCTGAGTGCCTCAGAGTGGAAACCTATTAGTCTGTATGTTAGATTAGTAGTGTGTATGTCAGAGTGTGGGGGGGGAAGTAGTGGAAGGAACTGTGCTATGTGGAGCGAGTGGGGAAGGGTGGGGAGGTTTAGGGTGAACGGGGGGAGGGGAGGGTGATCGCGAGGAGGGGAGGGATCATGAAAGTAGTGAATGTCGTGGTGAGGGGGGAAGTGTAATGTGTGTCTGGATATGTGTGTGAGTGTGTGTGTGTGTGTGTGGTTTGTAATTTTATGTGAACTTGTGTGTGGAATTATGTGTGGGTTTAATTATGTACTGAAAGTAGGTGGCTTGTGCGTTTTAAGTAAGTCTCAGTTCCTTGGCCTGCCCACACCTTCTTGTGACCTGACCCCTAACCTCCTGGACATACCGGCACTTCTCATACAGTTTGTGTGGTGGCGTTGTGTGTGTGTGGTGTGTGTGGTGTGTGTGTGTGTGTGTGTATGTGTGTATGTGGGTGTGGTGTATTGGGTGTGTGTGAGTGTGTGTGTGGTGTGTTTGTATGTGTTTGTTTGTGTGTTATGTGATGTGTGAGTGTGTGTGTTGTGTTGTGTGTTTGTGTATGTGTGTGTGTGTGTGTGTGTGTGTGTACTCACCTATTTGCACTCACCTATTTGTGGTTGCAGGGGTCGAGTCCTAGCTCCTGGCCCCGCCTCTTCACCGGTTGCTACTAGGCCCTCTCTCTCCCCGCTCCATGAGCTTTATCAAACCTCGTCTTAAAACTGTGTATGGTTCCTGCCTCCACTACGTCATTTTCTAGGCTATTCCACTGCCTTACAACTCTATGACTGAAGAAATACTTCCTACTATCTCTCTGACTCATTTGTGTCTTCAACTTCCAATTGTGGCCTCTTGTTTCTGTGTCCCCTCCCTGGAACATCCTGTCTTTGTCCACCTTGTCTATTCCACGCAGTATTTTATATGTCGTTATCATGTCTCCCCTGACCCTCCTGTCCTCCAGTGTCGTCAGGCCGATTTCCCTTAATCTTTCTTCATAGGACATTCCCCTTAGCTCTGGAACTAACCTTGTCGCAAACCTTTGTACTTTCTCTAGTTTCTTGACGTGCTTTATCAAGTGCGGGTTCCAAACAGGTGCTGCATACTCCAGTATGGGCCTGACATACACGGTGTACAGTGTCTTGAATGATTCCTTACTAAGGTATCGGAATGCTGTTCTCAGGTTTGCCAGGCGCCCATATGCTGCAGCAGTTATCTGATTGATGTGTGCTTCCGGAGACATGCTCGGTGTTATACTCACCCCAAGATCTTTCTCCTTGAGTGAGGTTTGCAGTCTTTGGCCACCTAACCTATACTCTGTCTGTGCCCTTCCCCTATCTTCATGACTTTGCATTTGGCAGGATTAAATTCGAGAAGCCATTTGCTGGACCAGGTGGCCAGTCTGTCCAGGTCTCTTTGAAGTCCTGCCTGGTCCTCATCAGATTTAATTGTGTGTGTGTGTGTGTGTGTGTGTGTGTGTGTGTGTGTGTGTGTGTGTGTGTGTGTGTGTGTGTGTGTGTGTAATTATGTGTCGAATTATGTGTGGGTTTATTATGTGTCTGAAAAGTAGGTGGCTTGTGCCGATTTCCCTCAACCTTTCTACATAGGACATTTCCCTTAGCTCTGGAACTAACCTTGTCGCAAACCTTTGCACTTTCTCTAATTTCTTGACGTGCTGGATCAAGTGTGGGTTCCAAACAGGTGCTGCATACTCCAGTATGGGCCTGACGTGAACGGTGTACAGTGTCTTGCAAGATTCCTTACTTAGGTATCGGAATGCTAATCTCAGGTTTGCCAGGCGCCCATATGTTGCAGCAGTTATCTGGTTGATGTGTGCTTCCGGAGACGTGTTCGGTGTTATACTCACGCCAAGATCTTTCTCCTTGAGCGAGGTTTGCAGTAGTTGGAGACCTAGCCCATACTCTGTCTGCGTTCTTCTTTGCCCTTCTCCGATCTTCATGACTTTGCATTTGGCAGGGTTGAATTCGAGAAGCCAGTTGCTGCACCACGTGTCCAGCCTGTCCAGGTCACTTTGAAGGCCTGCCTGATCCTCATCTGGTTTAATTCACCTCATTAACTTCACATCATCTGCGAACAGGGACACCCCTGAGTCTATCCCTTCCATCATTTCATTCACATATACCAAAAATAAAATTGGTCCTAGGACCGACCCCTGTGGGACCCCGCTCGTCACAGGTGCCCACTGTGATACCTCATCATGTACCATGACTCGTTGTTGCCTCCCTGTCAGGTATTCTCTGATCCATTGCAGTGCCCTTCCCGTTATACGCACCTGATCCTCTAGTTTTTGCATTAATCTCTTGTGAGGAACTGTGTCGAAGACCTTCTTGCAGTCTAAGAAGATGCAATCAACCAACCCCTCTCTCTCGTCTCTTACTTCTGTTACTTTATCATAAAACTCCAGAAGGTTTGTGACACAGGATTTGCCTTCCATGAAACCGTGCTGGTTGTCATTTATACTTTTGTTTCGTTCCAGGTGCTCCACCACTCTCCTCCTGATAATCTACTCCATGACTTTACATACTATACACGTCAGTGACACGGGTCTGTAGTTTGGCACCTCTTTTCTGTCTCCTTTCTTAAAAATGGGAACTACATTTGCCGTCTTCCATACCTCAGGTAGTTGCCCAGTTTCAAGGGATGTGTTGAAGATTGTGGTTAATGGGACGCACAGCATTCCCTCTCTAAGGACCCACGGGGAGATGTTGTCCGGTTTCATTGCCTTTGAGGTATCAAGGTCACTTAGCAGCTTCTTCACCTCCTCCCCAGTTGTGTGTATATCATCCAGTACTTGTTGGTGTATTCCCTGTTGGTGTCCCCCTCTGTCCTGTCTTCCCAGAGTCCTTCCTGTCTGCACTGTGAATACTTCCTTAAAGATCTTGTTGAGCTCCTCACATAGCTCTTGATCGTTTTGTGTGAGTTCCCCACCCTTTTTCCTCAGCCTGATCACCTGGTCTTTGACTGTTGTCTTTCTCCTAATGTGGCTATACAGCAGTTTCGGGTCAGACTTGACTTTTGATGCTATGTCGTTTTCATACTGTCTCTGGGCCTCCCCCCTTACCTGTGCATGCTCGTTTCTGATTGATCTCCTTATTTTCCAGCGTCCTTTGCCTTCTCTACCCCTTCCATTCTCTAATGCACTTAGTTTTGCCTCCCAACACCTTTGGGTAAACCAAGGACTCACTTTGGTCTTCCCATTAATTCTGTTGCCCTTGGGAACAAACCTTTCCTCTGCCTCCTTGCATTTTGTTGTTACATATTCCATTATTTCATTTACTGACTTTCCTACCAGTTCTCTGTCCTACTGAACTTCCCGCAGGAAGTTTCTCATACCTGTTTAGTCACCCCCTTTTATAGTTTGGCTTTTCCCAATCTACTCCTGTTACCCTCTCCACTTGCAGCTCTACTATGTAATCAAAACTCAGAACCACGTGATCGCTAGCTCCAAGGGGCCTCTTACATGTGATGTCCTCAATGTCTGAACTGCTCAGGGTGAACACAAGGTCAAGTCTTCCTGGTTCATCCTCCCCTCTCTCTCTGGTAGTGTCCCTGACGTGTTGATGCATGAGGTTTTCCAGTACCACATCCATCATCTTGGCTCTCCATGTGTCAGGACCCCCGTGAGGCTCCAGGTTTTCCCATAACCAGTAACTTTGCTCTGCACGATTGAGCTCTTCGTGCCACCTCAGCCAGTGTGTCCACCATCGCTCTGTTGTTCTCTTCATATTCCTCTCTTGGCCTCCTGCAGTTCTGTGGTGGGTTATACATCACTGCAATGACTACCTTATGTTCCCCAGACTGAATTGTAGCTACTATATAGTCCCTTTCTCCCATCTCGTCCATGCCTTCCATTTCCTCAAAACCCCATCGGTTTTTTTATGAGTAGTGCAAACCCTTCCTCCCCCTCTGCTCCTTCTGTCTTTCCTCAGGATCTGATATCCCGGTGAGAAGACTGTGTTATTGTCTCAGTGAGTTTCGTTTCTGTGACTGCTATAATGTCTGGGGACTTCTCATTGATTCTTTCATGCCACTCCTCGTATTTATCTGTTAATCCATCTGCATTCGTGTACCACACCTTCAACTTCTTATCTGTCACGGTGGTCCTGGGAAAATATTGGGGTTGGGGGAGTAGGAGCCCTGGAGGGGACATATGGGGATTTGCAGTGAGGGTGGGATTTGTGTTGGGGTGGGTGAGGGCAGAGTGCCCTTGGAGAGCTGCTGTAGGGTGGAGTTTGTGGTGTGCGGGGGTGGGGGGAGAGGGAACAGTGTATGGGTTTTGGCTTAGATTGTTCAGTTGCAGTGGGGTTGTCGCAGTTTGGGTGGGGTTTTTGATGGGGGGTGGGGGCAGAGTGCCCATAGGGGGCTGCTGTAGGGGTAAGGTTTGTGATATGGGGGGTGGGGGCAGAGGGAAAAGTGTGTGGGTTTTGGTTTAGATTGGTCAGTTGCTTTGGGGTTGTCATGGTTGGAGTCCTTCTGCAGTGTTTCTGTACGGTGTGTTTGCCCTTCCACATGAGTCTGGGTTCTGCTCATCTTCATTGCATCTCGTTCCTCCTTTCATCTTTGCACCCTCTCTCTCAGTATCATTCTTTCTCCTTGTGTTCTGTCGCGATCGAGGTACACACTCTGGTACTCTGATTTGGCCCTCAGTCGTGCTTGCTCCTGCAGGATCCTGGTTCAAGTTAATTCTGCCTTGAAAACTACTGTGACTGGCTGGTTCCTTCCACTCGCAAACCACCCAATTCTCTGAAAATTTGTCTCATGGGTCATGTCTCCCTCACCTATTGCTTTCATGATACCTTTAATTGCTTTCTTCTCCTCCCCGTTTCTTTAATCGTAGGTTTTCCCTTCGACTTCTTGGAGCCCATAGACAAACACTGACCTCTCTCTCTCTTCCTCTCACTGTGTCTCCCTTTGTATCCTCTGAGGTGTTTAAGTTCCTTCCATCGAAACGTTTCTGCCTTCAGTCCCTGCCCTTGCTGCAGCCCCTATGCTCAGTGGACTGTCTTTCCTGCTCACCTGTTCCTTGCCATTGCAGTTGTCTGTTGGAGTCTCTGCAGGTGTCATAGCTCTTTCATTGCCTACAGGTCTCTCAATTGTGCACGTCTTTCCCTGGATCCCTACAGTCCCCTTGTCTGTGACTGGTATAGATGTTCTTGATGTCATGTCTGTACTGTCATTTGTCTCTCTAATCTGTTTCAGGTTTCTTAGTTCCTCATTTAAGCACTTTATCTTATCTTCTGCTGCTAAGACTTGTAGTCCTCACTTCCTGCTCTCCTCAGCTATCCTCTCCTTCATTCTCCTGCCAAGCTCTGCTAGCTTCCTCCCCCATTCTTCCTCCATTTTTTGAGCTCTAATTCCCAATCTTTCCTCCCAGGTACTTCTCTCCCGGGTTTGTCCGTGAGAGAGAGAGAGAGAGAGAGAGAGAGAGAGAGAGAGAGAGAGAGAGAGAGAGGAGAGAGAGAGAGAGAGAGAGAGAGAGAGAGAGAGAGAGAGAGAGAGAGAGAGAGAGAGTGAGTGTGCAACACTAACCTTGGAAACAGTAACCATGATAAGTACACTGAGTGTTCAGGGAGGAGAGTCGAGTGGTACAGTTTCCATCTTCTTCACACTGAGCGTAGATACACATCTCGTAGTTATCCTGAAGTAAGTAACATCAAGTGTTAGTTCAAAGATTCCTTAAGAACAAGTGTTATTTAAAGATTCCTTAAGGTTACTATACAAATAGTAGAAGTCTAAGAAATAAGACAGATGACCTAAGATTACTTGCAAGTGCATACAATATAGATATTATTGGTATAACAGAGACCTGGTTCAACCTGGAAGATAGAGAAATGCCTTCTGAATGCAACATACAGGGTTATAAACTATTCCACACTGATGTCACTGTATGTCAGAGATTATTTAAATTGATGTGTGTCAGAGATTATTTAAATTGATGTCTTAGACATAATATAAGATTAGAAACATCGAACACAGAGTCTGTTTGGCTTCAGTTTCTCGGGAGTCATGACAAATTAATTTTGGGTGTGATTTATAGGCCCCCAAACCTTGATAGGGAGTGCAGTAAGCTGTTATGGGACGAAATTCATAAGGCATCTAGATATGAAAATCTTCTATTAATGGGAGATTTTAACTTTAGACAAATTGATTTGAACAATGTGACAGGAAATCTGGAGTCTAGTGACTTTCTTGATACGGTTCAGGATTGCTTTTTAGAACAGTTTGTGACAGAACCAGCTAGGGGAAATAGTCTACTTGACTTGGTTCTTGCCAACAAAGAATCACTAATTAATAATCTTGAGGTTAATGATGAGGTAGGGGAAAGTGATCACAAATCACTTAGTTTCAATATATCATAGAATTACCCAGATAACTGCAATCAAATCTCTGTCCCAGACTTTCGCTTGGCCGACTTCATGGGACTGAAAAATTCCCTGGGTGGGGAACAAGAAGATTCGTAGTAGTCCTCCTGTTTTGAGTCCTCAGGTCAAGAAGGGAAACTGGTCAGTGGCTGGACAGCAGGGAAAGAAGTTGACGATCAAGAAGACGAATGGAAAGGTAGAAACGATGAAGAAGAAAGAGACTGCCGTGGAAACTGTTGTGGAAACATCCAATACATTCTCAGTGCTACCCGACGAATGTGAGTTGACTACTGGGAACGACACGACGAAAGACATTAAGGAAGGTAAGAATATTGTTGTTGTTGGGGATAGCCAAGTTAGGTATATGGATAGGGCGTTCTGCTTGAAGGACAGGAGTAGGAGACAGAGAGTTTGCTTTCCTGGGGCTGGGATGGAGGAAAATTGTTAGCCGTCTGGATGACATCATGAGAGGTAATGGGAGCAATCCTATTATCTGTCTCAGTGCTGGAGGCAACGATGTTGGCAGACGTAGGAGTGAGGACCTGATTAGCAGGTATAGGTCAGCAATAGAAATAATTAGAAGTAAGGGTGGGAACCCTCTCATATGTGGTATTTTGCCAGGGAGGGGAGTTGGAAGTGAATGGTTGTCCAGGGCAATTGGTGTCAATTGCTGGCTGGACAAATACTGTAAGGAAAATGCGGTAACATTCATTGACAACTGGGACCTCTTCTATGGCAGAAATGACATGTATGCTAGGGATGGGGTTCACTTATCTGGGTGTGGGGTGGGAGCACTGGCAACTGCAGTGGAGGAGCAGTTAGGACTTTAAACTAGGAATAGTTAGTGGTATGGGTTTTGGCAGGAAAACAGTGAAGTCCCAGTGTAGTAATATTACGAGTTCTAGGGGAACTAGTAATAATAAGAACGAGATAGATATTGAAAAGCCAGGGACCTTGGGTGATAAAGACGGTAATAGGTTTAGTAGAAAAATAGAAATGAGCAGGAAGGGTAAAGAGGAAAGGAGAGTCTTTCAATGTTTATTATGCTAATTCCCGTAGTGCTAGGAATAAGATGGACGAGTTGAGATTAGTTGCTAGTGTAGGTAACATTGATGTATTTGCCTTAACTGAGACGTGGTTTAATTCAAAAAGTCGGGACATGCCTGCGGAATGTCATATTCAGGGTTTTAAATTGTTCCAAGAAGATAGAAGTATTGGGAGGGGGGGGTGGGGTGGCATTGTACGTCCGAGATCGCTTGAACTGTTGCAAAAAAAACGGGTATTAAGTCTGAAGTAACACATACAGAGTCTGTTTGGATAGAATTTTCAGAGGGGCATGAAAAACTGATTTAGGAGTGATATACCGTCCCCCTAACTTAGATAGGGACCAAGGGAAACTACTATGGGAGGAAATTGTTAAGGCCACAAGGCACGATAATGTAGTAATTCTAGGAGACTTTAACTTTAGTCATGTTGATTGGAATTTCTTGACTGGGAATTTAGAATCGTACGACTTCTTAGAAGTATTTCAGGATTGTTTTTTTGAAGCAGTTTGTGACAGAACTACAAGGGGAAATAACCTGCTTGACTTAGTTATGGCAAACAATGAATCCCTTGTTAATAATTTAGAAATTTCAGAGGAACTGGGTGCTAGCGACCACAAATCAATTACATTTAGCATTGAATGGAAGTACGATAGTAGCGATAACTCAGTAACAGTCCCAGATTTTCGCTTAGCAGATTACGATGGGCTTAAAGAACACTTATCATCTGTTGACTGGGGTAACGAAGAGAGCTATCAATATGACAGTTTTCTGAACACTATCATGCTGCTCAAAGAGCGTTTATCCCATATAAAGAAATTAGATCAAATAGAAATGACCCAAATGGATGAATAATAGGCTCAAATATCTACTAGGGCATAAGAAAGGAATTTTATAGGCGTATCAAAAGAGGTGGGGGTCATCTTATGAATCAGTATATTGACATTAAGAGGGACATTAAAAAGGGGATAAGAAAAGCTAAAAGGGACTATGAAATTAAAGTTGCTAGGGATTCTAAAACTAACCCAAAAAGTTTTTTCCAGGTCTATAGAACAAAAGTTAGAGAATAAGATAGGTCCCCTTAAAAATAACTATGGGCACCTTACTGACAATGAGAATGAAATGTGCTTGATTTTAAATAATTATTTTCTCTCAGTTTTTACACAGGAAGACACTAACAATATTCCAGTAATTAATTTTTACAGTGGGCTAGAAGAAGATAAATTATGTAACATCACAGTCACTAGTGAGATGGTTGTGAGGCAGATAGACAGACTGAAGCAAAATAAGTCGCCGGGTCCTGATGAGGTTTTTTCAAGGGTTCTTAAGGAATGCAAAATGGAACTCTGTGAACCATTAACTAATATTTTAATTTTTATCTCTTCAAACAGGTGTAGTGTCTGATATGTGGAAGATGGCTAATGTAACTCCTATTTTAAAACAGGGGACAAGTCGTTACCGTCAAATTACCGCCCAATAAGCCTGACCTCAATTGTAGGCAAATTACTAGAGTCAATTATAGCTGAGATTATAAGAAGCCATCTCGATAAGCATAGCTTGATTAATGATACTCAGCATGGATTCACAAGAGGCCGGTCTTGTCTAACTAATTTATTAACTTTCTTCAGTAAAGCTTTTGAGGCTGTTGACCACAATAAAGAATTTGATATTATTTACTTAGATTTTAGTAAGCTTTTGATAGAGTTCCGCACCATAGACTGTTAAAGAAAGTGGCAGCCCAGGGCATTGGGGGAAAAGTGCTCTCGTGGATCGAGTCATGGCTACTGACAGGAAGCAGAGAGTGTCAATAAAGGGGGTTAAATCCGAGTGGGGATCTGTAACAAGTGGCGTTTCCACAGGGATCAGTCTTGGGCCGTTGTTGTTTATAATATATATCAATGATCTTGATGAGGGAATTACTAGTGATATGAGAAAAATTCGCCGATGACACAAAGATAGGTAGGATAATTGATTCAAACGTAGATGTTAGGGAACTTCAGGAGGATTTAAACAAACTCTATTCTTGGTCAGAAAAGTGGCAGATGCAGTTCAATGTAGATAAGTGCAAGGTTCTAAAGCTTGGGAGTGCCCATAACCCTAGTACTTATAAATTAAATGATGTAGAACTTAGCCATACAGATTGCGAAAAGGACTTGGGGGTTTATGGTGAGCAGCAACCTTAAACCAAGACAGCAATGCCTAAGCGTACGTAATAAGGCAAATAGATTACTGGGATTTATATCAAGAAGTGTAAGCAACAGAAGTCCAGAGGTCATACTGCAGCTTTATACATTCATTAGTAAGGCCTCACCTTGATTATGCAGCCAGTTCTGGTCTCCGTATTACAAAATGGACATAAATTCGTTAGAAAACATTCAGCGTTAGGATGACTAAATTAATACATAGCATCAGAAATCTTCCTTATGAAGAAAGATTGAAGACTCTTAAGTTACATTCACTTGTTAGACGAAGAATGAGGGGAGACCTGATCGAATTTGTATAAGTGGAAGATAGGTATTAATAAAGGGGATATTAATAAGGTCTTGAGGATGTCTCTCCAAGAGAGAACCCGCAGTAATGGATTTAAATTAGATAAGTTTAGATTTAGAAAGGACATAGGAAAGTATTGGTTTGGAAATAGGGTAGTTGATGAGTGGAACAGTCTACCTAGTTGGGTTATTGAGGCTAGGACTTTGGGTAGTTTCAAATCTAGGTTGGATAAGTACATGAGTGGGAAGGGTTGGATTTGAGTGGGACTTTCACATCAGAGCTTATTTCTTGGGTAGCATTGAAAATCGGGTTGGGTAAATGTTTTGTTAGTGGGATGAATTGTAAAGGACCTGCCTAGTATGGGCCAGCAGGCCTCCTGCAGTGTTCCTCCTTTCTTATGTTCTTATATGTAATTGAGATAACCTGACTATGGGTCAGGTAGGTGATCTTGGTTGCCAATATGATGTTTTTCAGAGCATAGTTCTAGCTGCCCAGACAACTTTTGTTCCGAGTAGGGAAATTAGATCTAACAAAAATTATCCCAAATAGATGAACAATAGATTAAAACATCTCATTTGTCAAAAGAGAGGCATTTTTAGGAGTATCAAAAAGGGGATGGGCAGTTAAGAAATCAATATACTCAAATAAAAAGAGAAATAAAAAAAAAGGATTAAGAAAAGCAAAAAGGGATTATGAGGCTAAGGTCGCCAGGGATTCAAAGGCTAACCCAAAAGGGTTCTTTCAGGTATACAGAAGTAAGATTAGGGACAAGATTGGCCCACTTAAGAGTAACTCTGGTCAGATCACTGACAGTAATAAGGATATGTGTGAAATTCTCAATATCAACTTCCTCTCAGTTTTCACCCAGGAAAATACTAGCGATATTCCTGAAATAATAGATTATGTAGAACAGGATAATACACTATGTACGGTTGCGGTAACTAGTGACATGGTCCTCAGACAAATGGAGAAACTAAAACCTAACAAATCCCCAGGACCTGATGAAGTGTTTGCAAGGGTGTTAAATGAATGTAAAGAGGAACTTAGCATACTTTTGGCTAATCTTTTAACATATCACTATAAACTGGCATAGTGTCAGATAAGTGGAAAATGGCAAATGTAATACCTATTTACAAGGCAGGTGACAGGTCCTTGGCTTCGTACTATAGACCACAGTTGGTAAATTTATGGAATCAATAATTGCCGAAGCAATTCGTAGCTATATTGAAAGGCATAAATTGATTAATGAATCTCAACACGGTATTACAAAGGAGCGTTCCTGTCTTACGAATTTGCTAATTTTCTTCACTAAGGCATTTGAGCAGATTTCTTTGAACAATTGACAAGTTCAAGTGCCGCATGACCAAAGTTATTGAACACATTCCCATCTTACTGGATTGTCTTGGAAAACTTACGAAATTCTCACTAATGGAGCTTCAGTCAATAAAAATATTCTGAAAATAAGCGATGACGGAGGAGAGTAAAATTTAACAGTGTAGGTGAAGGTGTCACCATTTTATGAGTAAATTAGTGTAGAATTTTAATACCTTGTATTCACGTTATATAATATTCAGTTTACGTGATGTGAACGACTTTAATATTTAATGTCTGATGCATCTTAGCGCCAGAATAGTACCTGTTATGTCTTGTTTGATCCAGGTAAATGATGACCAAGTACGACAGTAAAAAAGTGAATCAATGAAATCCTTGTCATAACTGCAGAATAACTCATCAGTTTGAGATATTTACTAGTGATGATATATCTTCCTAAACACCAGGATGACGCTCCCTGTGTAACAACCAGAGATGCTCCAGAAGTGCGATACAAGACTCAAGCTACGAAGCTTCGGGTTGAATCAGTATAAGTGACTTCATTACACAGTTATGTTGCTAGTTCATTATATACACGGAAAATACGTTAATAAATTTCCTTGGAAACTTGAGCCAGTCAGCTGTTGTTGTGGTCACATACATTACACTTCAATACAGCATCAACAAGCCTAGGTAACTGACCCTCGGGTGAAGCTTGACGCTCTTCAGCGTCGTTATTGGGAGACGTCATATACGTTTCCAGCATCCTCCCACAAAAGCTCAAAGTTAAATAGTTTTTTTCTCCGAATCACAAAAACTGTTCAAAATTTGTAGACCAGTGTAGTTACTCATGAGCTGTGATGCAATAACTCATAAATTGTTGTTCACACTTCAGAAGAGCATCAAGAACACTGACCCTCGCGTGAGGACTGACGATCTTCAGCGTCCTCACTGGATGAGATAGTTCTTCTGACTCCCTCAGTTAAATGCAAGAATTTTCTGTCTAAAATATTGTTTTCTCGTGTGATGTCTTTTTGTCAGTGAAGCTAACTTAAGTAAGCTTAAAACCGTCTTAGTTTTTGATTAGCCACGCACATACTCTCAAGTGAGGGAATGAAGTTAACTTAAACTAATTTATATATTTTACATTTAAGCTACACCTTTTTTATATATATATTTTATATATATATATATATATATATATATATATATATATATATATATATATATATATATATATATATATATTTTATATATATTTTATTAAACATTCCAGCTTGGAAATCTAGAGATTCTACAAAGTTCTTTACTAATTATGATATTCATTTTAGCAATATGGTAAAAGACTGGAAAGTGTAGTTGTATGTATAGCACAGAGTAATTATTGCGACGTGGTAGGTGATAGAAGCTCCAGTTATACTAGAACCTTTTGTGGCATGCAAAAAGTATGTTACAGTTTATTAGGCGTATGTCACACTCCCATATAGGCTGCCTCCCAGCCACTGTACCAGGTGCTAAAGGCTTAACGATTATTAGGGAACCCGTCGTTAAATCAGTACCTTGGTTCATTATCCAATCACAGGCAAGCCCGACAAGTGCTGAGGCGATGTGGTTCACTTGTGATCAGCATTTGCCAGACTTGCCTACCTGCTGGTTGAGTATGGCTTTTGCTTTTGCCATTCTGTCACCCCCGTGTGGCACACTGACTATTCAGTCTCTGTGCATAGTGTACATAAGTGTACTGTACATACCTGTATATACCTGTCAAATTATATCTGGTGAAGGAAATACATGTTATAGTTTATTTGCTGAGTTTGTTTGGCTGCAACACCCATTACGGCCAGATCACAGGACATTCATAACCTGTGCTCTTAATACCTTGGAAGCTTCCGTAACTGGTGAACCCTTGTTGGGATGCTTGACGGTATCCTCATTATCATGCTGAAGTCTCCACGCTCAGGTTGACGGATTTCAGCACTCTGTATGAGCCCCATCCTACGTGATAGAACACAACACAGAAACCTTTCTTTCCTACTGTAAAATTATTATACAGAATAGAGTAGCAATTCCGGTCAAAAAAGTCTCCTGACAAATGGAGAGCGGGTGAAGACCCCATCAAGTGGGCAGTGTGAAATATTGTGTTGACCAGATACCAGCAGCTGAAGTTTAAAAAGTTTTATGTCAGATTCACTAGTGTTATGGTCCTCTGGAGGTGTTGAAGGTAAATAGTTTAAATAAACTTTGTTAGTTCAGAGATCACATGTATGTTTGTTAGTATTTAATTGTAAAATATAAATAAAAAGGAACTTTCTTAACGTTTTGTTGTTGCAGGAGGCGTGACACGTTAAGACAACACCAAGCCAGAAATACTCGTGATGCAGGGACGCAAGATACACACACACACACACACACACACACACACACACACACACACACACACACACACACACACACACATACACACACACACACACACACACACACACACACACACACACACACGCACACACACACATGCACACGGAACAAGAGTACCAGTATGGATTTATGGAGGGCAAATCCTGTGTCATAAACCTTCTGGAGTTTTATGATAAAGTAACAGAAGTAAGACACGAGAGAGAGGGGTGGGTTGATTGCATCTTCTTGGACTGCAAGAAGGCCTTTGACACAGTTCCTCACGAAAGATTAGTGCAGAAGCTGGAGGATCAGATGCATATAACAGGAAGGGCACTGCAATGGATCAAGATTACCTGACAGGGAGGCAATAACGAGTCATGGTACGTGATGAGGTATCACAGTGGGCACCTGTGACGAGCGGGGTCCCACAGGGGTTGGTCCTAGGATCAGGGCTATTTTTGGTATATGTGAATGATATGATGGAAGGGTTAGACTCAGAAGTGTCCCTGTTCGCAGATGATGTGAAGTTAATGAGGAGAATTAAACCAGATGAGTATCAGGCAGAACTTCAAAGAGACCTGGACAGGCTGAACACCCGGTCCAGCAACTGGTTTCTCGAATTTAACCCCGCCAAATGCAAGGTATAGACCAGGTGGCCAAAGACTGCAAACCCCACTCAAGGAGAAAGATCGTGGGGTGAGCATTACATCGAGCACGTCTGCGGAAGCACACATCAACCAGATAACTGCTGCAGCATATGGGTGCATGACAAACTTGAGAATAGCGTTCCATTACCTTAGTAAGGAATCGTTCAAGACTCTGTACACTGTATACGTCAGGCCCATACTGGAGTATGCAGCACCAGTTTGGAACCCACACCTGGTCAAACACGTCAAAAAACTAGAGAAAGTGCAAAGGTTTGTAACAAGATTACTTCTGTAGCTCAGAGGAATGTCCTACGAAGAAAGGTTGAGGGAAATCAGCCTGACGACGCTGGAGGACAGGAGGGTCAGGGGAGACATGATAACGACATACAAAATGATGTTGGAATAGATAAGGTGGACAGAGACAGGATGTTCCAGAGAGGAGACACAGAAACAAAGGGTCACAACTGGAAGCTGTAGACTCAGACGAGTCAAAAGGATGTTAGGAAGTACTTCCTCAGTCATAGGGTTGTCAGGCAGTGGAATAGTCTAGCAAGTGATGCAGTGGAGGCAGAAACCATACATAGCTTTAAGACGAGGTATGACAAAGCTCAGGGAGCAGAGAGAGAGAGGACCTAGCAGCGATCAGTGAAGAGGCGGGTCCAGGAGCTGAGTCTTGACCCCTGCAACATAATTAGGTGAGTACACACTCACATGCACGCACCCACACACACACAAACACGCACACGCACGCACACGCTCTACGACTCCACCTCTGCAGCCAGAAATAGGAGAGAACACACACACACACACACAAAAAAAACACCAGGCAGTGTGTATCGTCAAGAGCCTTTGACAATTCTTATCTTCTAACTGCCACTACTTATACAATTGTTACGACCACAACCACCACCGCCGCCACTACTACTACTACTATTACTACTACTACTACTACTACTACTACTACTACTACTACTACGACTACTACTACAGTTTTGTGTTAAACATTTATGGTGTCAAAATTGAATTAAATAAAATATTAATATTGAACATCTTATGTGGTAAGAATAACGTACTTAATATTTTAAGGAGAAATAGAGTAGCAAAACAGTAGAGTGTTTGTTGACAACATGACGGAGGTTGTCCCGTAGCTCGATCACTTGTGCACTCAACACACACGAGGTCTGGGGGTCGATCCCAGGTACGGGTGGAAACATTAGGGCTTATTTCCTTAAAACCCCTGCTGTCCATGCTCACCTAGCAGTTAAATAGGTACCTCGGTGTTAGTCGACTGGTGTGGATCGCATCCTGGGACAAAACTGACCTAATTTGCGGGAAATGCTCAGCGGCTTTCTATATAGTAGTATGTCCCTGATGTCAGCTATGGTCTGTATACCTTGTACATGTACTGGTAGGAATATTGATATTATGATTAGTGTGGACGGTCTCAACACAGCTGTGCTAACACACCTGTTGACAAGGAAAACAGTGGATGGATGGATGGATGGTTGCATAAATGGATGGATGGCTGGATGGTTTGATTGATGAATTAATGGATGGTAGGATGAATGGTTTGATGGATGGATGATTGGATAGATGGATGGATGGTTGGATGGATGGTTGGATGGATGGATGGTTAAATGGATGGATTGAGGTTGGATGGATGGTTGGATGGATGGATGGATGGATGGTTGGATGGATGAATGGATGCATGGATGGATGCATGGATGAATAAATGGATGGATGGATGGTTGGATGGATGGTTGGATGGATGGATGAATGGATGGATGGTTGGATGGATGGATGGTTGTAAGGTTGGATGGATGTTTGGATCGATGGATGGATTGACGGATGGATAGATGGATGGATGGACGGATGGTTGGATTGATGGATGGACGGTTGGATGGATGGTTGGATGAATGGATGGTTAGATGGTCGGATAGTTGGATGGATGATGAACGAATAGATGGTTGGACGGATGGATGGTTGGATGTCTGGTTGGATCGATGGATGGATGGTTGGATGGATGGATGGTTGGATGGTTGGGTGGGTGGTTGGATGGATGGATGAGTGGATGGATGGTTGAATGATTAGATGGATGGATGGATGGATGGAAAGATGGTTGGATGGTTGGATGGATGGTTAGTTGGATGGATGAATGGAAGGAAAGTTGGATGGATGGTTGGATGGATGGTTGGATGGATGGTTGGATTGATGGATGGATGGATGGAAGGATGGTTTGATGGATGTTTGGATGGATGGTTAGATGGATGGATGGATAGATGGAAGGATGGATGGATGGATGGATGGTTGGATGGATGGATGGATGGATAGATGGATGGATGGATAGATGGTTGGATGGTTGGACGGATGGTTGGTTTGATGGATGAACAGATGGAGGGTTGGATGGAAGGATGGTTGCGTGGATGGTTGCTTGGATGGTTGGATGGATGAATAGATGGATAGTTAGATGGATGGATGGATGGATGGATGGATGGATGGATGGTTGGATGGATGGATGGATGGATGGATGGTTGGATGGATGGCTGGATGGATGGTTGAATGGATGGTTGCATGAATGGTTGCAAGGATGGATGGATATGTGGATGGTTGCATGGATGGATGGATGGATGGATGGCTGAATGCTTGGATGATTGGATGGTTGGATGGACGTCTGGATGGATGGTTCGATGAATGGATGGATGGATGGTTGGAGGGATGGAAGGATGGATGTATAGAAGAATGGATGTTTGGATGGATGGTTGGATGAATGGATGGATGGATGTTTGGATGGATGGATGGATAGATGGTTGGATGGATGTTTGGATGGATGGATGGTTGCATGGATGTTTGCATGGATGGCTGGATAGTTGGATGGATGGATGGTTGGATTGATGGATGGATGGTTGGATGGATGATTGGAAGGATGGTTGGTTAGATGGTTGGATGGATGTTTGGATGGATAGGCGGATGGATGGATGGACGGTTGGATGGATGGATGGGTGGATGGATGGTTGGATGGATGGATGGGTGGAAGGATGAGTGGATGGATGAATGTGTGGATGCATTGATGGATAGATGGTTGGATGGATGGATGGAGGGATGGATGGTTGGATGGATGGATGGATGGATGGATGGTTGGATGGATGGTTGGATGGATAGAGGGATGGATGGATGGATGGTTGGATGGATTGATGGATGGATAGTTGGATGGATGGTAGGATGGATGGATGGACGGTTGGATGGGTGGATGGTTGGATGGATAGCTGGATGGATGGGTGGTTGAATGGATGGTAGGATGGATGGATGGATGGATGGTTGGATGGGTGGATGAATGGTTTGGATGGATGAATGGACGGATGGTTGGATGGATGGATGGATTGTTGGATAGATGGATGGTTGGATGGTTGGATGGTTGGGTAGATGGTTGGATGGATGGATGAGTGGATGAATGGTTGGATGATTGGATGGATGGATGGATGGATAAATAGATGGTTCAATGGTTGGATGGATGGTTAGTTGGATGGATTAATGGATGGAAAGTTGGATGGATTGATGGTTGGATGGATGGTTGGATGGATGGATGGTTTGGTGGTTGTTTGGATGGATGGTTGGATGGATGGATGGATGGATAAGTGGATGGATGGTTGGATGGATGGATAGATGGTTGGATGGATGTTTGGATTGATGGTTGCATGGATGTTTGGATGGATGGTTGGATGGATGGATGGATAGAAGGATTCATGGATGGATGGATGGTTGGATTGATGGAAGGATAGATGGATGGATGGATAGATGTTTGGATGGTTGGATAGATGGTTGGTTGGAAGGATGAATGGATGGAGGGATGGATTGATTGATGGATGGTTGGATGGACAGTTGAATGGATTGATGGATGGATGGTTGGATGGATGGATAAATGGATGGATGGATGGATGGATGGTTGGATGGATGGATGGTTGGATGGATGGATGGTTTCATGGATGGTTGGGAGGATGGATGGTAAGAAGGTTGGATGGATGGATGGATAGAAGGATTCATGGATGGATGGATGGTTGGATTGATGGAAGGATAGATGGATGGATGGTTGGTTGGATGGATGGATGGTTTCATGGATGGATGGTTTCATGGATAGTTGGGAGGATGGATGGTTAAATGGTAGGAGGGATGGATGGATGGTTGGATAGATGGATGGTTGGATGGATGGTTGGATGGATAGATTGATGGATGGTTGGATGAATGGATGGATGGATGGTTGGATGGATGGTTGGATGGATGGTTGGATGGATGTATGGTTAGATGTATGGATGGATGGATGAGTGGTTGGATGGATGAATGGGTGGACGGATGGTTGGATGGATGATTGGATGGTTGGATGAATGGATTGATGGATGGATGGATTGATGGATGGATGTATGGATGGTTGCATTGATGGATGGATGGGTGGATGGATGGATGGTTGGATGGATGGTTGGATTGTTGGATGGAAGGATTGTTGGATTGATGGATGTTTGGATGGATGGATGGATGGATGGATGGATGGAAGGATGGATGGATGGACGGATGTATGGAGGGATGCTTGGATAGATTGATGGTTGAATGGATGGATGTTTGGATTGAATGATGGATGGATGGTTGGATTGTTGGATGGATGGATGGTTGGATTGATGGATGTTTGGATGGATGGATGGATGGATGGAAGGATGGATGGATGGACGGATGTATGGAGGGATGATTGGATGGATGGATGGTTGATTGGATGGATGTTTGAATGGAATGATGGATAGATGGTTGGATGGATGGATGGTTGGATGGATGGATGGTTGGATGGATGGATGGTTGGATGGATGGATGGTTGGATGGATTGATTGATGGATGTTTGGATGGATGGAAGGATAGATGGTTGGATGGATGTTTGGATGGATGGTTGGATGGATGGATGTTGGATTGATGGTTTGATGGATGGATGGTTGGATGGTAGAATGGATGGATGGTTGGATGGATGGATGGATGGATAAATGTTTGGATGGATGGATGGATAGATGGTTGGATGGATGTTTGGATGGATGGATGGGTGGATGGATGGTTTGATGGATGTTTGGATAAATGTTTGGATGGAATGATGGATGGATGGATGGATGGAAGGATGGATGGATGTTTGGTTGGATGGTTAAATGGACAGATGGATGGATGGATAGATGTTTGGATGGATGGTTGGATGGACGTTTGGATGGATGGTTGGATGGATGGATGGATGGATAGAAGGATTGATGGATGGATGGATGATTGGATGGATGGATGGATGGATAGATGGATGGAGGAATAGATGGTTGGATAATTGGATGGATGGTTGGTTCAATGGATGAATGGATGGAAGTTTGGATGGATGGAAGGATGGTTGGATGGTTTGATGGATCGAGGGATGGATGGATGGTTGGTTGCACGGATGGTTGTATGGAGGTTGGATGGATAAATGGGTGAATGGTTGGATGGCGGATGGATGGATTGATGGATGGATGGTTGGATGCATGGATGGATGGATTGGATGGATGAATGGATGGATGGTTGGATGGATGGATGGATAGATGGTTGGATGGATGGGTGGATGGAAGGACGGTTGAATGGACGGATGGATGGTTGCATGGATGATTTCATGGAAGGATTGATGGATGGTTGGATGGTTGCATAGATGGTTGGATGGATGGATGGATGTTTGGATGCTTGGACGGTTGGATGGATGTTTGGATGGATGGTTCGATTGATGAATGGATGGATAGTTGGATGGATGGATGGATGGATGGTTGGATGGATGTTTGGATGGATAGTTGGATGGATAGATGTGATTGATGTTTGGATGGATGGTTCGATGGATGGATGGATGGATGGTTGGATGGATAGACGGATGTTTGGATGCTTGGACGGTTGGATGGATGTTTGGATGGATGGTTGGATGGATGGATGGATTGATGGTTGGATGAATGGATGGAATGGTTGGATGAATGGGTGGATGGTTAGATGGTTGGATAGATGGTTGGATCAAAGGATGGATGGATGGATGGTTGGATAGTTGCTTGGATGGATAGATTGATGGATGGTTGGATTGAATGGATGGAAAGTATGGTGGACGGATGGTTTGATGGGTTTGGGTTTGGGTGGATGGATGGTTGGACGTATGGATGGATGGAAAGGGTGGTTGGATAGATGGTTGGATGGATGGATGGTTGGATGAATGGATGGTTGGAAGGATTGATGGATGGATGTTTGGATGGATGGAAGGCTAGAAGGTTGGATGGATGGTTGGATGGATGGTTGGATGGATGGATGTTTCGATTGATAGTTTGATGGATGGATGGTTGGATGGTAGAATGGATGGATGGTTGGATGGATGGAAGGATGAATGTTTGGATGGATGGGTAGATGGTTGGATGGATGTTTGGATGGATGGATGGATGGATGGATGCTTTGATGGATGTTTGGATAAATGGTTGTATGGATTGATGGAATCATGCCCAGGTATTATGGCCACACTATCATGCCCACGTATTATGGCCACACTATCATGCCCAGGTATTATAGCCACACTATTATGCCCAGGTATTAGACCACACTATCATGCCCACGTATTATGGCCACACTATCATGCCCAGGTATTATGGCCACACTATCATGCCCTGGTATTATGACCACACTATCATGCCCAGGTATTATGGCTACACTATCATGCCCAGGTATTATGGCCACACTATCATGGCCAGGTATTATGGCCACACTATCATGGCCAGGTATTATGGCCACACTATCATGCCCAGGTATTATGGTCACACTATCATGCCCAGGTATTATGGCCACACTATCATGCCCACGTATTATGGCCACACTATCATGCCCAGGTATTATGGCCACACTATCATGCCCTGGTATTATGACCACACTATCATGCCCAGGCATTATGGCTACACTATCATGCCCAGGTATTATGGCCACACTATCATTGCCAGGTATTATGGCCACACTATCATGGCCAGGTATTATGGCTACACTATCATGACCAGGTATTATGGTCACACTATCATGCCCAGGTATTATGGCCACACTATCATGCCCAGGTATTATGGCCACACTATCATGCCCAGGTATTATGGCCACACTATCATGCCCAGGTATTATGGCCACACTATCATGCCCAGGTATTATGTCCACACTATCATGCCCAGGTATTATGGTCACACTATCATGCCCAGGTATTATGGTCACACTATCACGCCCAGGTATTATGGCCACACTATCATGCCCAGGTATTATGGCCACACTATCATGGCCAGGTATTATGGCCACACTATCATGCCCAGGTATTATGGTCACACTATCATGCCCAGGTATTATGGCCACACTGTCATGCCCAGGTATTATGGCCACACTATCATGCCCAGGTATTATAGCCACACTATCATGCCCAGGTATTATGGGGCCCCACTATCATGCCCCGGTATTATGGCCACACTATCATGCCCAGGTATTATGGCCCCACTATCATGCCCAGATATTAGGCCACACTATCTTGCCAGGTATTTTTGGCCACCCACTATCATGCCCCGGTATTTGGCCACACTATCATGCCCAGGTATTATGGCCACACTATCATGCCCAGGTATTATGGCCACACTGTCATGCCCAGGTATTATGGCCACACTATCATGCCCAGGTATTATGGTTACACTATCATGCCCAGGTATTATGGCCCACTATCATGGCCAGGGATTTTGGCCACACTATCATGCCCAGGTATTATGGTCACACTATTTATGCCCAGGTATTATGGCCACACTATCATGCCCAGGTATTATGGCCACACTATCATGCCCAGGTATTATGGTTACACTATCATGCCCAGGTATTATGGCCACACTATCATGGCCAGGTATTATGGCCACACTATCATGCCCAGGTATTATGGCCACACTATCATGCCCAGGTATTATGGCCACACTGTCATGCCCAGGTATTATGGCCACACTGTCATGCCCAGGTATTATAGCCACACTATCATGCCCAGGTATTATGGCTACACTATCATGCCCAGGTATTATGGCCACACTATCATGCCCAGGTATTATGGCCACACTATCATGCCCAGGTATTTGGCCCACATATCATGCCCAGGTATTATGGCCACACTATCATGCCCAGGTATTATGGCCAACTATCATGCCCGGTATTTGGCCACATGTCTGCCCAGTTTTATGGCCACACTATCATGCCCAGGTATTATGGCCACACTATCATGCCCTGGTATTATGACCACACTATCATGCCCAGGTATTATGGCCACACTATCATGCCCAGGTATTATGGCAACACTATCATGCCCAGGTATTATTGCCACACTATAATGCCCAGTTATTATGGCCACACTATCATGCCCAGGTATTATTGCCACACTATCATGCCCAGGTATTATGGCCACAAATATCATGCCCAGGTATTATGGGTACACTATCATGCCCAGGTATTATGGCCACCTATCATGCCCAGGTATTATAACCCCACTGTCATGCCCAGGTATATTATGGCCACACTGTCATGCCAGGTATTATGGCCACACTATAGCCCAGGTATTATGGCCACACTATCATGCCCCGGTATTATGGCCACAATATCATGGGGCCCCGGTATTATGGCCACACTATTATGCCCAGGTATTATGGCCACACTATCATGCCCAGGTATTATGGCCCCCACTATCATGCCCCGGTATTATGGCCACACTATCATGCCCAAAGGATTATAGCCACCCTATCATGCCCAGGTTTTTATGGCCACACTATCATGCCCAGGTATTATGGCCACACTATCATGCCCAGGTGTTATGGCCACACTATCATGCCCAGGTGTTATGGCCCCCACTATCATGCCCAGGTATTATGGCCACACTATCATGCCCAGGTATTATGGCCACACTATCATGCCCAGGTGTTATGGCCACACTATCATGCCCAGGTGTTATGGCCTCACTATCATGCCCAGGTGTTATGGCCACACTATCATGCCCAGGTATTATGGCCACACTTTTCATGCCCAGGGGTTATGGCCCAACTATCATGCCCAGGTTTTTATGGCCTCACTATCATGCCAGGTGTTTGGCCCCACTATCATGCCCAGGTATTATGGCCACACTATCATGCCCAGGTGTTATGGCCACACTATCATGCCCAGGTGTTATGGCAACACTATCATGCCCAGGTATTATGGCCACACTATCATGCCCAGGTGTTATGGCCACACTATCTTTCCCAGGTATTTGGCCACACTATCATGCCCAGGTATTATGGCCACACTATCATGCCCAGGTATTATGGCCACACTATCATGCCCAGGTATTATGGCTACACTATCATGCCCAGGTATTATGGCCACACTATCATGCCCAGGTATTATGGCCACACTATCATGCCCAGGTGTTATGGCCACACTATCATGCCCAGGTGTTATGGCCACACTATCATGCCCAGGTGTTATGGCCACACTATCATGCCCAGGTGTTATGGCCACACTATCATGCCCAGGTGTTATGGGCCCCACTATCATGCCAGGGGGTTATGGCCACACTATCATGCCCAGGTGTTATGGCCACACTATCATGCCCAGGTGTTATGGCCACACTATCATGCCCAGGTATTATGGCCACACTATCATGCCCAGGTGTTATTTGGGCCCCACTATCATGCCCAGGGGATTATGGCCACACTATCATGCCCAGGTATTATGGCACACTATCATGCCCAGGTATTTTGGCCACACTATCATGCACAGGTATTTTTGGCTACACTATCATGCCCCGGTTATTATGGCCCACTATCATGCCCAGGTATTATGGCCACACTATCATTCCCAGGTGTTATGGCCACACTATCATGCCCAGGTGTTATGGCCACACTATCATGCCCAGGTGTTATGGCCACACTATCATGCCCAGGTGTTAAGGCCAACTAATTCATGCCCAGGTGTTATGGCCACACTATCATGCCCAGGTGTTATGGCCACACTATCATGCCCAGGTGTTATGGCCACACTATCATGCCCAGGTGTTATGGCCACACTATCATGCCCAGGTGTTATGGCCACACTATCATGCCAGGTGGTTATGGCCACACTATCATGCCCAGGTGTTATGGCCACACTATCATGCCCAGGTGTTATGGCCCAAAACTATCATGCCCAGGTGTTAGGCCACACTATCATGCCCCGGTGTTATGGCCACACTAAACATGCCTCAGGTGTTATGGCCACACTATCATGCCCAGGTGTTATGGCCACACTATCATGCCCAGGTGTTATGGCCACACTATCATGCCCAGGTGTTATGGCCACACTATCATGCCCAGGTGTTATGGCCACACTATCATGCCCAGGTTTTTTATGGCCACACTATCATGCCCAGGTGTTATGGCCACACTTCATGCCCAGGTGTTATGGCCACACTATCATGCCCAGGTGTTATGGCCACATATCATGCCCAGGTATTATGGCCCACTATCATGCCCAGGTATTATGGCCCACTATCATGCCCAGGTATTATGGCAACACTATCATGCCCAGGTATTATGGCCACACTATCATGCCCAGGTATTATGGCCACACTATCATGCCCAGGTATTATGGCCACACTATCATGCCCAGGTATTATGGCCACACTATCATGCCCAGGTATTATGGCCACACTATCATGCCCAGGTATTATGGCCACACTATCATGCCCAGGTATTATGGCCACACTATCATGCCCAGGTATTATGGCCACCCCTATCATGCCCAGGTGTTATGGCCACACTATCATGCCCAGGTGTTATGGCCACACTATCATGCCCAGGTATTATGGCCACACTATCATGCCCAGGTATTATGGCCACACTATCATGCCCAGGTGTTATGGCCACACTATCATGCCCAGGTGTTATGGCCACACTATCATGCCCAGGTGTTAGGGCCACACTATCATGCCCAGGTATTATGGCCACACTATCATGCCCAGGTATTATGGCCACACTATCATGCCCAGATATTATGGTCACACTCAGTTGTACATCTTTTTATTTTTATTTGTACTAAACAGTAATTTTACTCTAATTACAATAATTTCAATAAGGAATATTGAAATTATGTTATTGGAATATTACATTGTGAGTGTTGAAAGTTAATTAACAGTATGAGAATGTTACAAGTGGTTGTTAGACGGTATTGTGTTGCGTAGGTTGTTAGACTACAAGGTTGTTAGACTACAAGGTTATTAAACTACAAGGTAGTTAGACTACAAGGTAGTTAGACTACAAGGTAGTTAAACTACAAGGTTATTAAACTACAAGGTAGTTAGACTACAAGGTAGTTAAACTACAAGGTTATTAAACTACAAGGTAGTTAGACTACAAGGTAGTTAAACTACAAGGTTATTAAACTACAAGGTTGTTAGACTACAAGGTTATTAAACTACAAGGTAGTTAGACTACAAGGTAGTTAGACTACAAGGTTGTTAGACTACAAGGTTATTAAACTACAAGGTAGTTAGACTACAAGGTAGTTAGACTACAAGGTAGTTAGACTACAAGGTTATTAAACTACAATGAAGTCAGACTACAAGGTAGTTAGACTACAAGGTTGTGAGACTACAAGGTTATTAAACTACAATGTAGTCAGACTACAAGGTAGTTAGACTACAAGGTAGTTAGACTACAAGGTTATTAAACTACAATGTAGTCAGACTACAAGGTAGTTAGACTACAAGGTAGTTAGACTACAAGGTTATTAAACTATAAGGTAGTTAGACTACAAGGTAGTTAGACTACAAGGTTGTTAGACTACAAGGTTATTAAACTACAATGTAGTCAGACTACAAGGTAGTTAGACTACAAGGTAGTTAGACTACAAGGTTATTAAACTACAAGGTAGTTAGACTACAAGGTAGTTAGACTACAAGGTTGTTAGACTACAAGGTAGTTAGACTACAAGGTAGTTAGACTACAAGGTAGTTAGACTACAAGGTTATTAAACTACAAGGTAGTTAGACTACAAGGTAGTTAGACTACAAGGTTGTTAGACTACAAGGTTATTAAACTACAAGGTAGTTAGACTACAAGGTAGTTAGACTACAAGGTTATTAAACTACAAGGTAGTTAGACTACAAGGTAGTTAGACTACAAGGTTGTTAGACTACAAGGTTATTAAACTACAAGGTAGTTAGACTACAAGGTAGTTAGACTACAAGGTAGTTAGACTACAAGGTTATTAAACTACAAGGTAGTTAGACTACAAAGTAGTTAGACTACAAGGTTGTTAGACTACAAGGTTATTAAACTACAATGTAGTCAGACTACAAGGTAGTTAGACTACAAGGTAGTTAGACTACAAGGTTATTAAACTACAAGGTAGTTAGACTACAAGGTAGTTAGACTACAAGGTTGTTAGACTACAAGGTAGTTAGACTACAAGGTAGTTAGACTACAAGGTAGTTAGACTACAAGGTTATTAAACTACAAGGTAGTTAGACTACAAGGTAGTTAGACTACAAGGTTGTTAGACTGCAAGGTTATTAAACTACAAGGTAGTTAGACTACAAGGTAGTTAGAATACAAGGTTATTAAACTACAAGGTAGTTAGACTACAAGGTAGTTAGACTACAAGGTTGTTAGACTACAAGGTTATTAAACTATAAGGTAGTTAGACTACAAGGTAGTTAGACTACAAGGTAGTTAGACTACAAGGTGTTAGACTACAAGGTAGTTAGACTACAAGGTAGTTAAAACTACAAGGTAGTTAGACTACAAGGTAGTTAGACTACAAGGTAGTTAGACTACAAGGTAGTTAGACTACAAGGTTATTAAACTACAAGGTAGTTAGACTACAAGGTAGTTAGACTACAAGGTAGTTAGACTACAAGGTAGTTAGACTACAAGGTAGTTAGACTACAAGGTAGTTAGACTACAAGGTAGTTAGACTACAAGGTTGTTAGACTACAAGGTAGTTAGACTACAAGGTAGTTAGACTACAAGGTAGTTAGACTACAAGGTAGTTAGACTACAAGGTAGTTAGACTACAAGGTTATTAAACTACAAGGTAGTTAGACTACAAGGTAGTTAGACTACAAGGTTGTTAGACTACAGGTTATTAAACTACAAGGTAGTTAGACTACAAGGTAGTTAGACTACAAGGTAGTTAGACTACAAGGTTATTAAACTACAAGGTAGTTAGACTACAAGGTAGTTAGACTACAAGGTTGTTAGACTACAAGGTTATTAAACTACAAGGTAGTTAGACTACAAGGTAGTTAGACTACAAGGTAGTTAGACTACAAGGTTATTAAACTACAATGAAGTCAGACTACAAGGTAGTTAGACTACAAGGTTGTGAGACTACAAGGTTATTAAACTACAATGTAGTCAGACTACAAGGTAGTTAGACTACAAGGTAGTTAGACTACAAGGTTATTAAACTACAATGTAGTCAGACTACAAGGTAGTTAGACTACAAGGTAGTTAGACTACAAGGTTATTAAACTATAAGGTAGTTAGACTACAAGGTAGTTAGACTACAAGGTTGTTAGACTACAAGGTTATTAAACTACAATGTAGTCAGACTACAAGGTAGTTAGACTACAAGGTAGTTAGACTACAAGGTTATTAAACTACAAGGTAGTTAGACTACAAGGTAGTTAGACTACAAGGTTGTTAGACTACAAGGTAGTTAGACTACAAGGTAGTTAGACTACAAGGTAGTTAGACTACAAGGTTATTAAACTACAAGGTAGTTAGACTACAGGTAGTTAGACTACAAGGTTGTTAGACTACAAGGTTATTAAACTACAAGGTAGTTAGACTACAAGGTAGTTAGACTACAAGGTTATTAAACTACAAGGTAGTTAGACTACAAGGTAGTTAGACTACAAGGTTGTTAGACTACAAGGTTATTAAACTACAAGGTAGTTAGACTACAAGGTAGTTAGACTACAAGGTAGTTAGACTACAAGGTTATTAAACTACAAGGTAGTTAGACTACAAAGTAGTTAGACTACAAGGTTGTTAGACTACAAGGTTATTAAACTACAATGTAGTCAGACTACAAGGTAGTTAGACTACAAGGTAGTTAGACTACAAGGTTATTAAACTACAAGGTAGTTAGACTACAAGGTAGTTAGACTACAAGGTTGTTAGACTACAAGGTAGTTAGACTACAAGGTAGTTAGACTACAAGGTAGTTAGACTACAAGGTTATTAAACTACAAGGTAGTTAGACTACAAGGTAGTTAGACTACAAGGTTGTTAGACTGCAAGGTTATTAAACTACAAGGTAGTTAGACTACAAGGTAGTTAGAATACAAGGTTATTAAACTACAAGGTAGTTAGACTACAAGGTAGTTAGACTACAAGGTTGTTAGACTACAAGGTTATTAAACTATAAGGTAGTTAGACTACAAGGTAGTTAGACTACAAGGTAGTTAGACTACAAGGTTGTTAGACTACAAGGTAGTTAGACTACAAGGTAGTTAGACTACAAGGTAGTTAGACTACAAGGTAGTTAGACTACAAGGTAGTTAGACTACAAGGTTATTAAACTACAAGGTAGTTAGACTACAAGGTAGTTAGACTACAAGGTAGTTAGACTACAAGGTAGTTAGACTACAAGGTAGTTAGACTACAAGGTAGTTAGACTACAAGGTAGTTAGACTACAAGGTAGTTAGACTACAAGGTTGTTAGACTACAAGGTAGTTAGACTACAAGGTAGTTAGACTACAAGGTAGTTAGACTACAAGGTAGTTAGACTACAAGGTAGTTAGACTACAAGGTTATTAAACTACAAGGTAGTTAGACTACAAGGTAGTTAGACTACAAGGTTGTTAGACTACAAGGTTATTAAACTACAAGGTAGTTAGACTACAAGGTAGTTAGACTACAAGGTAGTTAGACTACAAGGTTATTAAACTACAAGGTAGTTAGACTACAAGGTAGTTAGACTACAAGGTTGTTAGACTACAAGGTTATTAAACTACAAGGTAGTCAGACTACAAGGTAGTTAGACTACAAGGTAGTTAGACTACAAGGTTATTAAACTACAAGGTAGTTAGACTACAAGGTAGTTAGACTACAAGGTTGTTAGACTACAAGATTATTAAACTACAAGGTAGTTAGACTACAAGGTAGTTAGACTACAAGGTAGTTAGACAACAAGGTTATTAAACTACAAGGTAGTTAGACTACAAGGTAGTTAGACTACAAGGTTGTTAGACTACAAGGTTATTAAACTACAAGGTAGTCAGACTACAAGGTAGTTAGACTACAAGGTAGTTAGACTACAAGGTTATTAAACTACAAGGTAGTTAGACTACAAGGTAGTTAGACTACAAGGTTGTTAGACTACAAGGTAGTTAGACTACAAGGTAGTTAGACTACAAGGTAGTTAGACTACAAGGTTATTAAACTACAAGGTAGTTAGACTACTAGGTAGTTAGACTACAAGGTTGTTAGACTACAAGGTTACTAAACTACAAGGTAGTTAGACTACAAGGTAGTTAGACTACAAGGTATTAAACTACAAGGTAGTTAGACTACAAGGTAGTTAGACTACAAGGTTGTTAGACTACAAGGTTATTAAATTACAAGGCAGTTAGACTACAAGGTAGTTAGACTACAAGGTAGTTAGACTACAAGGTTGTTAGACTACAAAGTAGTTAGACTACAAGGTAGTTAGACTACAAGGTTATTAAACTACAAGGTAGTTAGACTACAAGGTAGTTAGACTACAAGGTTGTTAGACTACAAGGTTATTAAACTACAAGGTAGTTAGACTACAAGGTAGTTAGACTACAAGGCTATTAAACTACAAGGTAGTTAGACTACAAGGTAGTTAGACTACAAGGTTGTTAGACTACAAGGTTATTAAACTACAAGGTAGTTAGACTACAAGGTAGTTAGACTACAAGGTAGTTAGACTACAAGGTTGTTAAACTACAAGGTAGTTAGACTACAAGGTAGTTAGACTACAAGGTAGTTAGACTACAAGGTTATTAAACTACAAGGTAGTTATACTACAAAGTAGTTAGACTACAAGGTAGTTAGACTACAAGGTTATTAAACTACAAGATAGTTAGACTACAAGGTAGTTAGACTACAAGGTAGTTAGACTACAAGGTTGTTAAACTACAAGGTAGTTAGACTACAAGGTAGTTAGACTACAAGGTAGTTAGACTACAAGGTAGTTAGACTACAAGGTAGTTAAACTACAAGGTAGTTATACTACAAGGTAGTTATACTACAAGGTAGTTAGACTACAAGGTAGTTAGACTACAAGGTTTGTTAGACTACAAGGTAGTTAGACTACAAGGTAGTTAGACTACAAGGTAGTTATACTACAAGGTAGTTATACTACAAGGTAGTTATACTACAAGGTAGTTAGACTACAAGGTAGTTAGACTACAAGGTAGTTAGACTACAAGGTAGTTAGACTACAAGGTAGTTAGACTACAAGGTTGTTAGACTACAAGGTAGTTAGACTACAAGGTAGTTAGACTACAAGGTAGTTAGACTACAAGGTTATTAAACTACAAGGTAGTTAGACTACAAGGTAGTTAGACTACAAGGTAGTTAGACTACAAGGTTGTTAAACTACAAGGTAGTTAGACTACAAGCTTGTTAAACTACAAGGTAGTTAGACTACAGGGTAGTTAGACTACAAGGTAGTTAGACTACAAGGTAGTTAGACTACAAGGTAGTTAGACTACAAGGTTGTTAAACTACAAGGTAGTTAGACTACAAGGTAGTTAGACTACAAGGTAGTTAGACTACAAGGTTGTTAAACTACAAGGTAGTTAGACTACAAGGTAGTTAGATTACAAGGTTGTTAAACTACAAGGTAGTTAGACTACAAGGTAGTTAGACTACAAGGTAGTTAGACTACAAGGTTGTTAAACTACAAGGTAGTTAGACTACAAGGTAGTTAGACTACAAGGTAGTTAGACTACAAGGTTATTAAACTACAAGGTAGTTAGACTACAAGGTAGTTAGACTACAAGGTAGTTAGACTACAAGGTAGTTAGACTACAAGGTAGTTAGACTACAAGGTTGTTAAACTAAAAGGTAGTTAGACTACAAGGTAGTTAGACTACAAGGTTATTAAAGTGCAAGGTAGTTAGACTACAAGGTTATTAAACTACAAGGTAGTTAGACTACAAGGTTGTTAAACTACAAGGTAGTTAGACTACAAGGTTATTAAACTACAAGGTAGTTAGACTACAAGGTTATTAAACTACAAGGTAGTTAGACTACAAGGTAGTTAAACTACAAGGTAGTTAGACTACAAGGTTGTTATACTACAAGGTAGTTAGACTACAAGGTAGTTAGACTACAAGGTTGTTAAACTACAAGGTAGTTAGACTACAAGGTAGTTAGACTACAAGGTTGTTAAACTACAAGGTAGATAGACTACAAGGTAGTTAGACTACAAGGTAGTTAGACTACAAGGTAGACTACAAGGTAGTTAGACTACAAGGTTGTTAAACTACAATGTAGTTAGACTACAAGGTTGTTAAACTACAAGGTAGTTAGACTACAAGGTAGTTAGACTACAAGGTAGTTAGACTACAAGGTTATTAAACTACAAGGTAGTTAGACTACAAGGTTATTAAACTACAAGGTAGTTAGACTACAAGGTTGTTAAACTACAAGGTAGTTAGACTACAAGGTTATTAAACTACAAGGTAGTTAGACTACAAGATTGTTAAACTACAAGGTAGTTAGACTACAAGGTTATTAAACTACAAGGTAGTTAGACTACAAGGTAGTTAAACTACAAGGTACTTAAAGTACAAGGTTGTTAAACTACAAGGTAGTTAGACTACAAGGTTGTTAAACTACAGGGTAGTTAGACTACAAGGTAGTTAAACTACAAGGTACTTAGACTACAAGGTTGTTAAACTACAAGGTACTTAGACTACAAGGTAGTAGAACCACAAGGTAGTTAGACTACAAGGTTGTTAAACTACTAGGTAGTTAGACTACAAGGTAGTTAAACTACAAGGTACTTAGACTACAGGGTTGTTAAACTACAAGGTAGTTAGACTACAAGGCAGTTATACTACAAGGTTGTTAAACTACAAGGTATTTAGACTACGAGGTAGTTAGACTACAAGGTAGTTAGACTACAAGATAGTTAGACTACAAGGTAGTTAGACTACAAGGTTGTTAAACTACAAGGTAGTTAGACTACAAGGTAGTTAGACTACAAGGTTGTTAAACTACAAGGTAGTTAGACTACAAGGTAGTTAGACTAAAGGTGTTAAACTACAAGGTAGTTAGACTACAAGGTAGTTAGACTACAAGGTAGTTAGACTACAAGGTAGTTAGACTACAAGGTAGTTAGACTACAAGGTTATTAAACTACAAGGTAGTTAGACTACAAGGTAGTTAGACTACAAGGTAGTTAGACTACAAGGTTGTTAAACTACAAGGTAGTTAGACTACAAGGTAGTTAGACTACAAGGTTGTTAAACTACAAGGTAGTTAGACTACAAGGTAGTTAGACTACAAGGTTGTTAAACTACAAGGTAGTTAGACTACAAGGTAGTTAGACTACAAGGTAGTTAGACTACAAGGTTGTTAAACTACAAGGTAGTTAGACTACAAGGTTGTTAAACTACAAGTTAGTTAGACTACAAGGTAGTTAGACTACAAGGTAGTTAGACAACAAGGTAGTTAGACTACAAGGTTGTTAAACTACAAGGTAGTTAGACTACAAGGTTGTTAAACTACAAGGTAGTTAGACTACAAGTTAGTTAGACTACAAGGTAGTTAGACTACAAGGTAGTTAGACTACAAGGTTATTAAACTACAAGGTAGTTAGACTACAAGGTTATTAAACTACAAGGTAGTTAGAGTACAAGGTTGTTAAACTACAAGGTAGTTAGACTAAAAGGTTGTTAAACTACAAGGTAGTTAGACTACAAGGTTATTAAACTACAAGGTAGTTAGACTACAAGGTAGTTAAACTACAAGGTACTTAGACTACAAGGTTGTTAAACTACAAGGTAGTTAGACTGCAAGGTTGTTAAACTACAAGGTAGTTAGACTACAAGGTAGTTAAACTACAAGGTACTTAGACTACAAGGTTGTTAAACTACAAGGTACTTAGACTACAAGGTAGTTAAATTACAAGGTACTTAGACTACAGGGTTGTTAAACTACAAGGTAGTTAGACTACAAGCTAGTTAGACTACAAGGTTGTTAAACTACAAGGTAGTTAGACTACAAGGTAGTTAGACTACAAGGTAGTTAGACTACAAGGTAGTTAGACTACAAGGTAGTTAGACTACAAGGTTGTTAAACTACGAGGTAGTTAGACTACAAGGTAATTAGACTACAAGGTTGTTAAACTACAAGGTAGTTGGACTACAAGGTAGTTAGAGTACAAGGTTGTTAAACTACAAGGTAGTTAGACTACAAGGTAGTTAGACTACAAGGTAGTTAGACTACAAGGTAGTTAGACTACAAGGTTATTAAACTACAAGGTAGTTAGACTACAAGGCAGTTAGAGTACAAGGTAGTTAGACTACAAGGTAGTTAGACTACAAGGTTGTTAAACTACAAGGTAGTTAGACTACAAGGTAGTTAGACTACAAGGTTGTTAAACTACAAGGTTAAACTACAAGGTAGTTAGACTACAAGGTAGTTAGACTACAAGGTTGTTAAACTACAAGGTAGTTAGACTACAAGGTAGTTAGACTACAAGGTAGTTAAACTACAAGGTTGTTAAACTACAAGGTAGTTAGACTACAAGGTAGTTAGACTACAAGGTAGTTAGACTACAAGGTAGTTAGACTAAAGGTAGTTTGCCACAAGGTAGTTTGCTACAAAGTATTAACTACGGGGGTTAGACTACAAGGTAGTTGCTACAAAGGGGTTATCTACAAAGGGTTGTTAACTACAAGGTAGTTAGATAAGGTTTGTTTGACTACAAAGGGGTTAACTCAAGGTAGTTGTAAGGTTTTAAAATACAAAAGGGGTTAGACTAAAAAGGTAAATTTTGAGTACAAAGGGAGTTAGATACAAAGGGAGTTAGATACAAGGTGTTGACTACAAGGTGTTGCTATAAGGTAGTTAAACTACAAAAGGGAGTTAGATAAGGGGTTAAACTAAAAAAGTTAGTTAGGACTACAGATTTTGAAACCCCAAAGGGAGTTAGATAAACGTGTTAATACAAGGTAGTTGGCTACAAGGTGTTAGACTACGGAGTTAGTACAAGGTAGTTGATACAAAGGTAGTTATACTACAAGGGGTTGATACAGGTAGTTTGGGGTACAAGGTGTTATTTTACAAGGTAGTTGACTAAAGGGTAGTTAGACTACAAGGTGTTAGAACAAGGTTTGTTGTATAAAGGTGTTATATACAAGGTAGTTAGATACAAGGTGTTATATAAAGGTAGTTGTCAAGGTGTTTACTACAAGGTGTTATACACAAGGTGTTAGGTCAGGTTGTTAGACTACAAAAGTTAGACGAAAAGGGAGTTAGCTCAAGGTTTGACACAAAAGGGTTTGCTACAGGTGTTAGACTACAAGGTGTTAGATCAATATTGAACTTTGGGTATCCGTCGAAATTTCAAGATTTTTGGGTTTGGGATTTTTTGGTAAAGTTAAATATTTGGGATTTGTTTGGTAAGGTGGGTTTTGAGAAAGGGCTTTTGAGCCAGACCCGGGTTTCTTTTGAATTTTTCTGGGAATGAATTACCATTTTGGGGCCCTTTTTGTGATAGAGTTTTTTACAGTGTGTGGACAGGGGTAATCCAGAAAAATGTGGACCGGGTATATCCGAAGAGTGGAAAGGGAATACAGAAGATGTGGCACGTGTACTACAGAAAATGTGGACCGGGTAATACGAAGATATGGACCCAGGGTACATCCGAAAATGGGACACAGGGTCTACAGAGACGGGGCCCCGGGGGAACCCCTCCGAAGTGTGGACACGGGGACTCCAGAGTTGGACACGGGTTATCAGAAGAGGGACACAGTGTCTAAGAATGTGGGCACGGGTACAACAGAAAAGTGGCCCCAGTGTACATCAGAAAAAGTGGACCAGGGTACATCAGAAGATAGGACCGGGTACATCCCGAGATGTGGCACGGGTCCCAAAGAAGTGTGGGGAGGGTAATGAGATGTGGAACGGGGGGAAATAAAGAGATGTGGCACAGGGTAATACAGGGGTGGGCAGGGGAACCCCCAGAAGTGGGACACAGGGTACCCAGAAAATTGGACACGGGGACATAGAAAATGTGGACACGGGTAATTTCAGAAGATGTGGACCGGGTTAATCAGTGATTGGACCGGGTAATCCGAAGATGTGGACAGGGTACAAAGAAGATGTGGACACGGGTACTCCCGAGATGTGGAAAGGGTCATGAAGAGGGAACAGGGTACATAAAAAGATGTGGAAAAGGGCCCCTCCAGAAGATGTGGAACGGGCAACCAGAAGGGGGTGGAAAAAGGGGGGGACTCCGAAGTTTTGGGGCACCCCGGGTACAAAGAAAATGTGGCCAGGGACACCAGAAGTGTGGACACGGGGTAATCCGGGGATGGGCACGGGTCTACGAAGATGTGGACAGGGTACATCAGAAGATGTGGGCACAGGAAAAATCCAGAAGATGTGGACACGGGGGGACTCCAGAAGATGGGGGGCAGGGGTCATAAAAAGATGTGGGGACGGGTCAACGAAGTGTTGGCCAGGGAAATCCCGAAAATGGGACAGGGGTACATCGAGATGTGGACACGGGGTACATCGAAAATTGGAAAGGGGACATACGAAAAATGTGGGAAAAGGGTTACAGAATTTTGGAACAGGTACATCCCGAAGATTTTTGGACAGGGTCCCTCAGAAGATGGGGAACAGGGTACATAAAAAGAAGTGGCAAGGTAATCCGAAGTGTGGGCGCAGGGTAATACAGAAGATGTGGGCACAGGGTAAAAAGAAGATATGGACACTGGTCATCCCAAGATGTGAAAAAACGGTACTCCGAAGATGGGAACGGGGGCTAAGAAGTGTGGCCGGGTAAAATGTGGACGAGGGCATCCAGAAGATGTGGAACGGGTACAACCCGAAGTGTGGAACCCGGGTACAACGGATGTGGGGGCACGGGGCATACAGAAGATTGGGTCAGGGACATCCCGAGATGTGGACACAGGGTAATACAGAAAATGTGGACAAGGGCACAACCCCAAAATGTGGACACGGGTACATATAGAAGTTGTGGACCAGGGTACAACCAGAAGATGTGGACACGGGTACTACAGAGGATGTGGCTCAGGGTACAACCAGGGAAAGATGTGGAACGGGTACTCAAAGATGTGGACAAGGGTCAACAGAAAATGTGGACCAAAGGGAATACAGAGATTTGGAACGAGTAAAAAAAAGATGTGGACCAGGGACAGCAGAAGATGTGGCACGGGTATACAGAAATGTGGACCCAAGGTACAACCAGAAGTGTGGACACAGGGTACATACAAAGATGTGGACACAGGGTCTCCAGAGTTGGACCCGGGTAATACGAAATGTGGAACAGGGGGACTGCAGAGATGTGGGGCCGGGTCTACAGAAGATGTGGCCCCGGGTACATCAGAAATGGGACACAGGGACCTACAGAGATGTGGACAAGGGTACATGCAGAAAAATGTGGACCGGGTAATAAGAAATTGGACACAGGGTACAAAAAAGAGTGGACACAGGGCACTCCAGAAGATGTGGAAAAGGGTCCCTCCAGAGTAGGCCCAGGGTAATACAGAAGTGTGGGGCACAGGGGCTGCAGAAAATGGGCAAAGGGTAAACAGAAAATATGGGGCCCCGCGTACCCAGAAGATGGGATCGGGTAAATACGAAGATGTGGACACGGGTACTAAAAGTGTGGACACGGGTACATCAGAAGTGTTGACGCAGGGTACACGAAGATATGGACAAGGGTCATAAGAAAAATTGGGGAAAAGGGTACATGAAAATAGGGACGCGTACTAAGAAGTGTGACCGGGTACATACGAAGTGTGGACAGGGTACTACAGAAGTGTGGGAAAAGGGTACATCCCGAAGTGTGGAACAGGGGGAATAAAAAAAGTGGATCAGGGTACAACCGAAGATTTTGGACCAGGGTACATAAGAAGAGTGGACAGGGTCAACCAGAAGATGTGGAAAAGGGTAATACAAAGTGTGGACACAGGGGACAACAGAAGATGTGGACCAGGGTACAACAGAAGATGGGCCCCGGGTACAAACCCGGTTGGAACAGGGTAATAAGAAGAGGGGGGTTTCAACCAGAAAATTTTGGGGGAGGGTCATCCAGAAGATGTGACAAAAGGGTACTACAGAGATGTGGACAGGGACAACGAAGATGTGGAAAGGGTACAACCAGAAGTGTTGACCGGGTACATCAGAAATGTGGACACGGGGGACCAGAGAGTGGACACCCGGGGAATAAAAAGATGTGGAACAGGGTACAACCAGAAGATGTGGAAAGGGTCTACAGAAGTGTGGAAAAGGGTACAACCGAAATTTTTGGACAGGGTACTCCCGAAAGATGTGGCACAGGGAATAACAAAGATTGGGGGCCCGTACCCAAGATGTGGACACAGGGTTCATACAGAAAATGTGGAAAGGGTACATGCAGAAAGGTTTTGGACACAGGGTACATCCAAAAAGGGGGGAAAAGGGTCTCCCGGGATGTGGCAAGGGTACATAAGAAGATGTGGAACAGGGTACATCCAGAGATGTGGGCGGGTCTCCGAAAGATGTGATGGGTACTTTCAGAAGGTGGAACAGGGTAAATTTGGATGTGGACCCGGGTAGCAGAAGTGTGGGGGGGGTTTTAAAAAAAGGGGGACACAGGGTACTCCCGAAAATGTGGCCCCGGGTACATCCCGAAAATGTGGACCAGGGCAGCGAAGTGGGAAAGGGGAATAAGAAGATGTGGCCCCGGGGGAAACCCGAGATGTGGACAAGGGTTAACAGAAGATTTTGGGGGGCCGGGTACACCGAAAATGTGGAAAGGGTACATCAGAAATGTGGAAAGGGTAATAAGAAGATGTGGGAACGGGTAATGAGAAAATGTGGACAAGGGTACATCAGAAGATGTGGAAAAGGGTAATCGAAGATGTGGACACAGGGAATCCAGAAGTGTGGACACAGGGTACATCCAGAAGATGTGGACACGGAACATCCCGAAGGTGGACACGGGTAATAAGAAGATGTGGACCGGGGTTTTTCAGAAGTGTGGAACGGGTATAAAGAAGATGTGGGGCACGGGGGACATCAGAAGATGTGGCACAGGGGCATACAGAAAAGTGGACACAGGGTAATACAGAAGTGGGAAAAGGGTAAAACAGAAATTTTGGGGCCAGGGTAATGCAGAAGATGTGGACCAGGGTAATAAAAAGATTTGGCAAGGGTTATTTTAAAAGATGTGGAAAAGCGAATGCGAAGTGTGGGGCAGGGTCATACAGAAGTGTGGACAAGGGAATACAGAAGAGTGGGAAAAAGGGTACATACAGAAGGTGGGCACAGGGTACTAAGAGTGGGACACGGGAAAATACAGAATGTGGACACGGGAAAAAAGAAGAGTGGAACCGGGGGGACATCCCGGATGGGCAAGGGTACACCCCGAAATTGGGAAAAGGGGCATAAGAAGATGTGGCCAGGTACAAACCGAGTTTTGGGACAGGGAATCCAGAGATGTGGACCAGGGACTAGAAGATGTGGACACAGCGTAAACAGAAGATTTTGGCCGGGTTTTCAGAGTGTGGCCAGGGTAATAAGAAGTGTGGCAAAGGGTACTCCGAAGATGTGGACACAAGGGCATCAGGGATTGGGAAAGGGTACATACAGAAGATGTGGCCCAGGGTCATCCAGAAGATGTGGAGACGGGTACTCCAGAAGTGTGATACGGGTACATACAAAAGTGTGGACACAGGGGGATCCAGAAGTGGGACAAGGGTATATACAGAAAATGTGGACAAAGGGGGCAAAACCCGAAGATGTGGAACAGGGTAATGCAGAAGATGTGGGACACAGGGTACATACAGAAGTTTTGGACACAGGGTCAGCGAGATGTGGACCGGGTAATACAGAAAATGTGGAACAGGGTTATTCCCCAAAATGTGGGAAAAGGGGCTCCGAAGATGTGGACACAGGGGACATCCAAGGGTGTGGCACAGGGGACATCCGGTGTGGAAAAGGGTAATACAGAAATGTGGGGACGGGGACATAAGAAGATGTGGACAAGGGTTATACAGAAAAAATGTGGAAAGGGTTCATCCCGGGGATGTGTGGGTAATACAGAAGTGTGGAACAGGGTAATCCCGAAAATTTTGGAAAGGGTTATAAGAAGATGTGGAACAGGGTACAACCAGAAGAGTGGACACAGGGTAAGTGCAGAGATGTGGACACGGGTAATAAGAAAATTGGGAAAAGGGTCTGCGAAGTGTGGACACAGGGTACATAAGAAGATGTGGACCCGGGTAGTCCAGAAATGTGGCACAGGTTTAAGAAGTGTGGACACAGGGTACAAAACCGAAGATGTTGACCAGGGTACATGCGAAGTGTGGCACAGGGTACTCGAGTGTGGCCCCGGGTACCCGCAGAAAAGTTGGCAGGGTAATCAGAGATGTGGGCCCGGGTATCCCCGAAGATGTGGACACAGGGTAATCCAAAGATGTGGAACCCCGGGTACATCCGAAAATGTGGACCAGGGTAAAACCAGAGAGTGGAACGGGTCCCTACGAAGATGTGGGCACAGGGTTCTACAGAAGTGTGGCACGGGTACTACAGAAGAGTGGAAAAGGGTCATCCAAGAAGATGTGTACGGGACATAAGAAGAGTGGAAACAGGGTAATTTCCCGAAAATGTGGACAAGGGGTTTTCCCCAAGTGGGCCCCCGGGTACAACAGAAAATGTGGAACGGGTACATACAGAAAATGTGGCACGGGTAATGAAGTGGGACCAGGGTAATCAGAAGATGTGGACCAGGCTGCGAAAGATGTGGACAAGGGTAATAAGGGGTGTGGGGACGGGTACATACAGAAGATGGGAACGGGTAATACGAGAGGGCCAGGGTCCTACGAATTGGCACAGGGTACATACAGAAGTTTGGGAAAAGGGTTCGAAATGTGGCACAGGGGACTACGAAGTGTGGGGCACAGGGTACTCAGAAGTGGGACCAGGGTACATAAAAAGATGTGGACCAGGGTACTCAAAGTGGGAACCCCGGGACACGAAGATGTGGCACGGGCCATCCGAAGGGGAAAGGGGCATCCCCTTGGGGGGTCTACAGAAGATGGGGCAAAAGGGTAATCAGAAAATGTGGGAAGGGGGGCTCCAGGATGTGGCGGGGCATACGAAAATGTGGCACAGGGTACATAGAAGATGGGGACACAGGGAAAAATCCGAAGATGTGGACCCGGGCTCCGAAGATGTGGACAGGGTCATAAAGAAATGTGGACACAGGGTAATACAGAAGATTGGAACAGGGAATCCCGAAGTGTGGACCGGGGGGAATCAGAGTTGGACACGGGGGTACATACGAAGATGTGGACCAGGGAATCAGAAGATGTGGCACGGGTACTAAGAAATTGGGGGCACAGCCCCCGGGGTACATCCCCGAAGAGTGGGCACAGGGTCATCAGAAGTGTGGAAAGGGTACTTTTAGAAGAAGTGGACACAGGGTAAATCCAGAAAATGTGGACAGGGTACTCAAAAAGTGTGGACACAGGGGGTAATCAGAAAATTGGACACGGTCATCAGGTGGAAACAGGTACATCCCGAAGATGTGGAAAGGGTACATACAGAAGTGGGGACACAGGGTACTAAAAGATTGGGGAAAGGGGGACATCCCGAAGATGTGGACAAGGGTAAACCGAAGATGTGGGCACGGGTACTCAGAAAATGGGAACAGGGTAATCAGGGGTGGGCTCGGGGCATCCAGAAAATGTGGACCCAAAGGGCATACAGAGATGTGGGCCAGGGACAACCCGAAATGTGGAAACCCCGGGTACATAAGAAGATGTGGACCAGGGTACACCGAGTGTGGACCGGGTAATTACAGGGCGGATGGGACCAGGGTACAACCAGAAAAATGTGGACCAGGGTCATACGGTGTGGGCACAGGGTACAACAGAAGTGTGGACACGGGTACTCAGAAAAAGGGGGAAAGGTCAAACCGAAGTGTGGAACGGGTCTGAGAAGATTGGGGAAGGGTAATCAGAAATGTGGCACAAAGGTACAACGAAAAATGGGGGAACGGGTACTCAGAAAATGTGGAAAAGGGTTTTAACCAAAGATGGGACAGGGACATAAAGAAGATGTGGGGAAAAGGGAAATCGAAATGGGACCGGGGAAACCAGAAAATGTGGCCAGGGTACACCAGAAGATGGGACACAGGGACATCCCGAAGATGTGGCACAGGGTACATAGAGAGTGGCACGGGACTCAAGATTGGCCCAAAGGGGGCATACAGAAGATGTGGACCGGGGAAAACCCGAAGATGTGGACACAGGGTCATCAGAAATGGGACACAGGGTCTACAGGTGTGGACAAGGGGACATCAAAGATGTGGACAAAGGGTAAAAACGAAGTTGGACACGGTACATCCCGAAAATGTGGACGGGTACTCAGAGATGTGGGCACGGGTACATCGAAGATTGGGGCACAGGGTAAACCAGAAGATGTTGGCCCAGGGGCATACAGAAAATTGGAACCGGGGAAATACAAAAAGATGGGACACAGGGGTACATACAGAAGGGAAAAGCGTACATCCCGAAGATGTGACACGGGTCATACAGAAAGTTGGACAAGGGGCATACAGAAGATTGGACAAGGGTCTCCGAAGAGTGGACACGGGTAAAAACCCCAAGGGTTGGGGACCGGGTACAACCGAAGATGTGGAACAGGGTACATCAGAAGATGTGGACAAGGACACCGAAGTGTGGGGAAAAGGGGGGAATACAAAGTTGGACCCCAAGGTAAAACCCCCAAGATGTGGACACGGGTAAACAGAAAGATTTTGGACACGGGGGACACCCGAGTGTGGACAAGGGTAATAAAAAAGTGTGGACACAGGTACAACCGAAGATTGTGGGCACAGGGTAATGAAGGTGTGGGCACAGGGTCTACAGAAAATGTGGACACAGGGACCAAAAAGATGTGGACACAGGGTAAACCAGAAGTGTTACACAGGGTACATCAGAAGATGTGGAAAGGGTACAAGAGTTGGAACCGGGGGGACATAAGAAAATGTGGAACAGGGTAAACAGAAAAGTGGCAAGGGAAAATAAAAAAGGTGGAACAGGGTACAACCAGAAGATGTGGGAAAAGGGTCATAGAAAAGGGTGTGGAAAGGGTAATCAGAATGTGGAACGGTAATTTAGAAGTGTGGAAACCCGGGGTTAAACGAGTGTGGACAAGGGTAATGCGAAGATGTGGACAGGGTACTCCCGGATGTGGACACAGGGTACATCGGGATGTGGGCAAGGGGACATACAGAAGATTGGGGAAAAGGGTAATCAGAAAATGTGGAGGGACAGGTAAAATCCCCGAAAAGTGAAAGGGTAATAGAAGATGGGGACCAGGGTACATACAGAAGAGTGGACCGGGACTGCAGAAAATGTGGCAAGGGTACATACAGAAGTTGGAAAGGGGACATCAGGTGGGACAGGGACTCCAGAGATGTGGAACCCCGGGGACCAGAAGAGTGGAACCCCGGGGTCTCAGAGATGTGGACACAGGGATCAGAAGTGTGGACACAGGGTATTTTAAAAAGATGTGGAACAGGGTAAACAGAAGTGGGGACCAGGGTAATCGAAGTGGGAACGGGGGGCTACGAAGATTGGAACAGGGGGATCCGAAGTGTGGCACGGGTAATACAGAAGATGGGCCCCAGGGTAATCCGAAGGGTGTGGACACAGGGTTTCATCCCGGGGATGTGGACCCGGGGTCTACAGAGTTGGGGTGAAAGGGAACATCTCAGAAGTGTGGACACCGGGTAATGAGTGGGACCAGGGTCATCAGGATGTGGAAAACCAGGTAACAGAAGATGTGGCCAGGGTAATCCCGAAGATTGGGGGAAAGGGTACAAAAAGAAGATGTGGGCACAGGGTCATCCCGAAAATGTGGCCAGGGTACAAAGAAGATGTGGACACAGGGTTCAAATTGGGCAGGGAAGAGATGGGACCAGGGTTCATCGAAGATGTGGCACAGGGTACATCCCCGAAGTGGGAACGGTACATCCCCAAGTGTGGCACGGGTAATACGAAGATGGGACAAGGGTACATACAGAGATGTGGGGCACAGGGTACATAAAAAGATGTGGGGCACAGGGTACACAGGGTGGACCCGGGACATACAGAAAATGTGGACCGGGTACAACCCGAAAATGGGCCCGGGACATCGAAAATTGGACACAGGGGTTTCAACCCCAGATTTGGACCCAGGGTACTCAAAAAATGTGGGCCCCGGGGACAACAGAAGATGTGGACACAGGGTACTCCCGAAGTGTGGGAAAAGGGTCATCGAAGATTGGAACAGGGTACATCGAAGATGTGGACCAGGGTTCCCCAGGATGTGGAACAGGGGACAACAGAAAATGTGGACCAGGGACATCAGAGATGTGGACACAGGGGACATCCAGGGGGGGGGGTTGGGGAACAGGGTAATCCCGAGATGTGGGCAGGGTACATCCCCAAGATGTGGAAAGGTATCCAGAAGATGGGAACAGGGTAAACAGAAGTGTGGCACAGGGTAACCAGAAGTGGGACAGGGGAAAAAGAAAAAGAGTGGACACAGGGTCAACCCGAAGATGTGGCAAGGGAATCGAAAATTTGGACACAGGGTAATAAGAAGATGTGGGGCAAGGGTACTCAGAAGTTGGAACAGGGTAATCCCCAAGATGTGGAACGGGTACATCCAGAAGATGTGGACAAGGGGGAATCCCGAGATTGGACACAGGGGGGCAACAGAAAAATGGGAACAGGGTCTCAGAAGGTTGGACACGGGGACATAGAAAAATGTGGAACGGGGACAACAAAAGGTGGACAGGGCAACAGAAGATGTGGACCAGGGTAATCCAGAAAAATGTGGGAAAAAAAGGGGATAAGAAAAATGGGACACAGGGTAAACCCGAAGATTGGCACAGGGGAACAGAAGATGGGCACGGGTACAACAGAAAATGTGGGGCACAGGGTAACAGAAAATTGGACAAGGGACCCCCCCCAAAAGTGTGGACAAGGGAATAAAAAAGATGGGACACAGGGGAATACAGAAGGTGGACCGGGTAAAAAGAAGATGTGGGGCCAGGGTAATCAGAGAGTGGACCGGGGGCAACCCGAAATTGGACCAGGGTACTCAGAAGTGTGGACAGGGTTCATCAGAAGATTGGGCCAGGGGACATCAGAAGTGTGGGGAAGGGTTAAAAGAGAGTGGACAAGGTACATCCAGAAGATGTGGACACAGGGTACATCCAGAAGATGTGGACACAGGGTACATACAGAAGATGTGGACACAGGGTACATCCAGAAGATGTGGACACAGGGTACATACAGAAGATGTGGACACAGGGTACATCAGAGTAACTGAATGGTGTGAACAGGTACATCCAGAAGATGTGGACACAGGGTACATACAGAAGATGTGGACACAGGGTACATCCAGAAGATGTGGACACAGGGTACATACAGAAGATGTGGACACAGGGTACATACAGAAGATGTGGACACAGGGTACATCCAGAAAAGGGACCAAAGGGGACATACAGAAAATGTGGACACGGGTCTACGAAGATTTTGGAACAGGGTACATCGAAGATGTGGGGCCCACAGGGTTAACCCTCAGAAGATGTGGACACAGGGTACATAGAAAGTTGGGGGGCCCGGGTACTTCCCGAAGATGTGGACACGGGTACATCCCGAAGATGTGGAACAGGGGTACATCGAGATTTGGACACAGGGTACTCCCGAAGATGGGAAAAGGGTACATACAGAAGATGGGACACCCGGGTACAACGAAAAATGTGGGAAACCCGGGTACATTCCCGAAAATGTGGAAACAGGGGACAACCCGAAGATGTGGAAAGGGTAACCAGAGTGTGGAACAGGGTCATCAGAAGAGTGGCACGGGGTCATCGAAAATGTGGACAGGGTCTTTCAGAAGATGTGGGGGCACAGGGGTTAACAGGGCCCGAAAAGGGAACCCGGGTACAACCCGAAAATGTGGGGCACGGGTACATAAGAAGTGTGGACACAGGGTACAACAGAAGAGTGGAACAGGGTACATCCCGAAGATGTGGGGAAAAGGGGGACTACAGAAAAATTTTGGGACAAGGGTAAAACCGAAGATGTGGACCAAGGGTTATAAGAAAAGGGGACACAGGGGAAAACCGGAAAAATGTGGACCCAGGGGAATTCAGAAAATTTTTGGACACAGGGTTTCAACAGAAGATGTGGCACAGGGTAATCGAAGATGGGGACAGGGTAAAAACGAAGTGGGACCCGGGGGACATCCAGAAAATGTGGACACAGGGTTCCAGAAGATGGGGACCAGGGTAATCAGAAGATGTGGGCAAAGGGAAACAGAAAAATTGGGGGCACAAGGGGACATAGAAAAATGGGACACAGGGTACAAAGAAGATGTGGAACCGGGTACACCCGGATGTGGAAAGGGTACTCGAAATGTGGAAATTTTACCGGAGTAAAAATTAAAATTAAGGGACAAGGTAATCCCGAAGATGTGGACCAGGGGGAATACAAAAAGGTGTGGACACAGGGTACACCCGAAGATGGGGGGGACCAAAAGGGAATGGGGGAAAGAAGATGTGGGGAAAAGGGGTACATCAGAAGTGTGGACACAGGGTACATCCAGAAGATGGGGCACAGGTACTAAAAGAAGATGTGGACACGGGTAAAAAGAAGATGTGGACACAGGGGCATCAGAAGATGTGGACAAGGGTAATCCCGAAATTGGGGGCCCAAAGGGGACCAAAACCGGGAAAGAAGATTGGAAAAGGGTAATACAGAAGATGTGGAACGGGTAAATCCCGAGATTGGGGCAAGGGACATCAGAAAATGTGGGACACAGGGGGAATCAGGGAAAATTGGCACAGGGTACACAGAAGATGTGGGAAAAAGGGTAATCAGAAAAAAATTTGGGCACAGGGTAATACAGAAAATGTGGAACAGGGTACAACCGAAAAGGGGGAACAGGGAATCAGAAAGGGGGACACCAAAAGGGGACATACACGAAAAATGGGGGACAAGGGTACATCAGAAGATTGGGCAAGGGTAACAAAGAAGATGTGGACAAGGGTAATCCCGAAGTGTGGCCACAGGGTAATCCGAAGATTGGACACGGGGGACAACCCGAAATGTGGAACAGGGGGAATCAGAAAATGTGGACACAGGGGACTCGAAGTGTGGACCAGGGTACTCAGGATGTGGCAAAGGGTACATCAAAGTGTGGAACAGGGTAATCCGAAAATGTGGACACAGGGTAATCCAGAAAATGTGGACACAGGGTCATCCGAAGATGTGGACCCAAACCAAAAATGGGGGGAAACCAGAAGTGTGGGCACAGGGTACATACAGAAGGGTGGGACACAGGGTAATAGAAGATGGGACAAGGGGGAATTTCAGAAGATTTTGGACACAGGGTAAAACAGAAGATGTGAACGGGTACATCGAGATGTGGAAAGGGGAATCCAGAAGATGTGGAAAGGGTAATCGAAGAGTGGGGACGGGTACAAACCAGAAGATGTGGACACGGGTACATAAGAAGATGTGGACACAGGGTAATCAGAGATGGGACCGGGTACTAAAGAAGTGTGGACACGGGTTTAATCAGAAATGTGGGACAGGGGGAATACGAAGATGTGGCAAGGGAAAAAGAAGATGTGGACACAGGGTAATTTTCAAAAGAAAGTGGACCAGGGGGTACAACAGAAAATTGGGGCCGGGGAATCGAAGATGTGGCACAGGGTACATAAAAAGTGGGACACAGGGGGACTCAGAGATGTGGCACAGGGTACTCCGAAGATGGGACAAGGGTAATCCCGAAGATGTGGGGGGAACAAAAGGGGGAACATCCAGAAAATTTTTTGGACCAGGGTACATAGAGTGTGGCACAGGGTAATCCCGAAGATGTGGACCAGGGTAAAAAAGAAGTTTTGGGGAAAAGGGTACATACAGAAGAGTGGAACGGGGAATTCCCGAAGATGGGACACAGGGTAATCCGAAGATGTGGCAAGGGTCAACCGAAAATGTGGCACAGGGTACATCAAAGATGGGACCGGGTTTCATACAGAAGATGTGGACACAGGGTACAACAGAAGGATGTGGGCACAGGGTACTCGAAAATGTGGAACAGGGTAATCGAAGTGTGAACAGGGTACATACAGAAGATGGGGACCGGGGCATCAGAAGATTGGACAAGGGAATACAGAGTTTTGGAAAGGGTCACCAGAGATGTGGACAAGGGTACATACAGAGATGTGGACAAGGGACATAGAAGTGGGACAAGGGTAATCCCGAAGATGTGGACACAGGGTACATCCCGAGTGTTTGGACACAGGGTACATCCCCGAAGATGTGGACACGGGTACATCCGAAGATGTGGACAAGGTACAACAGAAGGTGTGGCACAGGGTACATACAGAAGATTGGACACAGGGTCTACAGAAGGGTGTGGGGCCCCCGGGTCATCCAGAAAATGTGGGACAGGGGTAATCAGAAGATGTGGCCCCGGGGTAAAACAGAAGTTTTAGAACAGGGGTAAAATCAGAGATGTGGGCAAGGGTACTCCCGAGATGTGGACACGGGAATCAGAAATTTGGACACAGGGTACATAAAAGATTGGACCAGGGTACTTCAGAAGATGGGGACACTGGGTATCAGAAGATTGGGGGGCACAGGGGGAAATCAGAAGATGTGGACACAGGGTACACCCCGAAGAGTGGACAGGGGGAAAATCCCGAAGATGTGGGGGCCCCAAAGGGGACAACCGAAGATGTGGACCAGGGGGGAATCGAAGATTTTTGGGGGCACGGTAATCCCGAAGATGTGGCACAGGGCGGGGGGGGGTTTCATCAGAGATGTGGAAAAGGGTAATACAGAAATTGGGCACAGGGTACATACAGAAGGGGTTGGACACAGGGGGACATCAGAAGTGGGACAAGGGGGACATCCAGAAGATGTGGACAAGGGGGGACTAAGCAGATGTGGACACGGGGTACATAAAAAGATGGCACCGGGTAATACAGAAGAGGGGAACGGGAATCCGAAGATGGGACAAGGGGACATCGAAGATGGGAAAAGGGGGACATCCAGAAGAGTGGACACAGGGCTCGAAGATGTGGCAAGGGTTTCATAAGGATGTGGGGCACGGGTACATCAGAAAATGTGGGGCAAGGGTACAACAGAAAGATGTGGCCAAAGGGTTACATCGGATGGGGACAAAGGGGACTCGAAGAGTGGACACAGGGTACATCAAAGATGTGGAACAGGGACACCAGAAGTGTGGACCCGGGACATCCCGAAGATGTGGAAACGGGGGGAATCCCGAAAATTGGACACAGGGGGTCATAAAAAAATGTTGGGGGCACAGGGTCATCCCGAAAATGTGGACACGGGGGGACATCCCGGATGTTTGGGCACGGGTCATCAGAAAATGTGGACACGGGTACACCAGAAGTTTGGACCAGGGACTCCCCGAAGTGTGGAACAGGGTTTTCACCAGAAAATGTGGACACGGGTACATCCAGAAGATGTGGACACAGGGGCATACAGGGAAAATGTGGACCAGGGACTCAGAAGATGTGGACCCGGGGGGACTCCAGAAGTGTGGGAAAAGGGGGGATTACATTACATGAATGTGGACACCCGGGTACTCAGAAGATGTGGACACAGGTACATAAGAA
>NC_069447.1:5973050-5995472 GCF_026875155.1 Cherax quadricarinatus | reverse complement strand
AGTTGGGAGACAAGGAGGAGTACTGCGGAATTGAGGACAGTAGGGAGACAGGAGGAGGATTGGGTAAGTGAGACAGAAGGGAAGACAGGGGGAGGACTTGAGAAGTGAGACAGTAGTTAAGACATGAGGAGGACTGACGAAGTGAGACAGTAGGAAAAACAGGAGGACTGGCGAAGTGAGACAGAAGGCAAGACAGGAGGAATGTGGAAGTGAGACAGTAGGGAAGACAAGGGAAGGACTGGTGAAGTGAGACAGTTGGAAAGACAGGAGGAGGACAGGGGAAGTGAGACAGTAGGGAAAACAGGAGGACTATGGAATTGAGACAGTAGGGAAGACAGGAGGACTGGGGGAGTGAGACTGTAGGAAGACAGGAGAACTGTGGGAAGTGAGACAGTAAGAAGAGAGGAGGACTGGGGAAGCGATAGAGTAGGGAAGACAGGAAGAGTGCTGGAGAATTGAGACAGTAGGGAAGACAGGAGGACTGGGGAAGTGAGACAGTAGGGAACACAGGATGAGGACTACGGAAATGAGACAGTAGGGAAGACAGGAGGAGGACTGGGGATGTGAGACAGTAGGGAAGACATGATGAGGACTGGGGAAGTGAGACATTAGGGAAGACAGGAGAGGACTGGGGAAGTGAGACATTAGGGAAGACAGGAGAGGACTGGGGAAGTGAGACAGTAGGAAAGACAAGAGGACTGGGGAAGTGAGACAGTAGGAAGACAGGAGGAGGACTGGGGAAGTTAGACAGTAGGGAAGACAGGAGGAGGGCTGGGGAAGTGGGACAGTAATGAAGACAGGAAGAGAACTGGGGAAGTGAGACAGCAGGAAAACGGAAGGAGAACGGGGGAAGTGAGACAATAGGAAGACAGGAGGTGGACTGGGGAAGTGAGACAGTAGGGAAGACAAGAGGTGGACTGGGGAAGTGAGACTGTAGCAAGACAGGAGGTGGACTGAGGAAGTGAGACAGTAGTGAAGACAGGAAGAGGACTAAGGACGTGAAACAGTAGGAAGACAGTAGGAGGAATTGGGATGTGAGACAGTAGGAAGTCAGGAACACTGAGGAAGTGAGACAGTAGGAAGACAGGAGGAGGACTGAGGAAGTGAGACAGTAGGAAGACAGGTGGACTGAGGAAGTGAGACAGTAGGAAGACAGGAGGAGCACTGAGGAAGTGAGACAGTAGGAAGACTCGAGGTGGGCTCGGGAAGTGAGACAGTAGGACGACAGGAGGAGGACTGGGGAAGTGAGACAGTAGGAAAACAGGAGGACTTGGGAAATGAGACAGTACGAAGACAGGAGAAGGACTGCGGAAGTGAGACAGTATAATTATAGGATGTGGACTCGGGAAGTGAGATAGTAGGGAAGACAGGATGAGGACTGGGGAAGACAGACGGTAGGGAAGACAGGATGAGGACTGTGGAAGTGAGACAGTAGAGAAGACAGGATGTGGACTGGCGAAGTGAGACAGTAGGGAAGACAGGAGGAGGACTATGGAAGTGAGTCAGTAGGGAAGACAGGATGAGGACTGGTGAAGTGAGACAGTAGCGAAGTCAGGATGTGGACTGGCGAAGTGAGACAGTAGGGAAGACAGGAGGAGGACTATGGAAGTGAGACAGTAGGGAAAACAGAATGAGGGCTGAGGAAGTGAGACAGTAGGGAGACAGGAGGAGGACTGGGGAAGTGAGAGAGTCTTGAAGACAGGAGGAGGACTGGGGAAGTGAAACAGTAGTAGAGACAGGAGGACGACTGGAGAAGTGAGACAGTAGGGAAGACAAGAGGAGGACTGGGGAAGTGAGACATTAGGGAGACAGGAGGAGGACTGGGGAAGTGAGACAGTGGGATTACGGGGATGAGGACTGGGGAAGTGAGACAGTAGGGAAGACAGGAGGAGGACTGGGGAAGTGAGACAGTAGGGAAGACAGGAGGAGGACTGGGGAAGTGAGACAGTAGGGAAGACAGGAGGAGGACTGGGGAAGTGAGCCAGTAGGGAGACAGGAGGAGGACTGTTGAAGTGAGACAATAGGGAAGACAGGAGGAGGACTGGAGAAGTGAGACAGTGGGGAAGACAGGGGGAAACGCCGATGTGAGACAGTGGGAAAGACGGGAGAACTGGGAGAAGTGAGACAGTGGGGAAGCAGGGGAATGGGGAAGTGAGACAGTAGGGAAAAAAAAGGAAAAGGGACGGGGAAGTGAGCAGTAGGGAAGACAGGAGATGACGGGGGAATGAGACAGAGGGAAGACAGGAGGTTTGGGGAAAGTGAGACGTAGGGAAAGAAAAAGGGCAGACTTGAGAAGTGAGACAGAGAAAAGACGGACGGGGGAGGGGAAGTGGACATTTGGGGGAAGACAGGATGAAGAAGGGGGAAGTGAGACAGTAGGGAAGCGGGATGAACTTTTGAATGAGACAGTACGAGACAGGAATAGGAGGGGGAAGTAAGACAGTGGGGAAGAAGGATGAGGACGGGGGAAAGTGAGACAGTAGGAAAGAAGGAGGTGGAGGGGAAGTGAACAGGGGGGAAAGACAGGATGAGGATTTTTTAAAGTGGACTGTAGGTAAGACAGGTGGAGGACTGGGGAAGTAGACTAGGGAGACAGGAGGAGTACAGCGGAATTGAGACAAAAGGGGAGCAGGAAAATATTGGGTAAGTGAGACAAAGGAGGACGGGGGGGAGGACTTGAGAAGGGGAGACAGTTTTAAGCTGAGGAGGACAGACGAAGTGAGACAAAAGGAAAGACGGGAGGATGGCGAAGTGAGACGGGGGGAAACGGAGAATGTGGAAGAGAGCAGAGGGGAAAAAAAAGGGAAGGACGGGGGAAGTGAGACTTTGGGAAAAAGAAGGAGGAGGACGGGGGAAGGAGAGATGGGGAAAGACGGAGGACTAGGGAAGTGAGACAAAAGGGAAGAGGGGGGAAACTGGGGGAAGTGAGACGTAGGAAGACGGGATGAGGCTACGGAATGAACAGTAGGGAAGACGGGGGGACGGGGAAGTGAGACGTGGGGAAGAAATGCTGACGGGGGAAGTGAGACAGGGGGGAAAGAAGGGTGACGGGGGGAAGGAGACTGGGAAGACAGGGGGGGACTTGGGAAAGTGAAATGGGGAAGAGGGGAGCCGACTTGAGAAGTAGACAGTGGGTAAAAAAGGAGGAGGACTGGGGAAGTGGACGTGGGGAAAGGGAAGGGAGGATTGGGGAAGTGGACAGTGGGGAAGAGAGGATGTGGACTGGGGAAATGAGAGGTAGGAAGACAGAAGGGGGACTGGGGAAGTGAGACGTAGGGAAGCAGCAGGAGGACTTGGAAGTGGGGCAGTGGGGAAAGACAGGAGGGGGGATTTGGGAGTGAGACGTAGGGAAAAGGATGGGAATGGGGAAGGGGAACAGTGGGGAAAGACAGAATGGGGATGAGGAAGTGAGACGTGGGGAGACAGGAGAGGACTGGGGAAGTGAGAGGTCTTGAAGACAGGGGAGGACGGGGGGAAGTGAGACATAGTAAGACAGGAGGAGGACTGGAAAAGTGAGACAGAAGGGAAAGCCAAGGGGAGACGGGGGAAGTGAAAAGATGGGAAGACGGATGAAGACTAAGGAAGTTGGGCAATGGGAAGACGAAGGGAACGGGGGAAGTGAGACGTAAGGAAGACAGGGGGGAAAAATGGGGAAAATGAGACGAGGGAGACGGATTGGGGACTGGGGAAGTCAGGCAGTGGGAAACAGGGGATGCGGGTAAGTGAGCGTTGGGAGACAGGAGGATACGTCGGAATTGGAAGTGGGGGAGACAGGAGGAGGATTGGTAATGAGACATAGGGAAGAAAAGGAGGAGGACTTTAAAAAGGGAGACGATTAAGACATGAGGGGGATGCAAAGTGGGGGACAGTAGGAAAAACAGGGGGCTGGGAAGTGAGACAGAAGGGAAGACAGGGGGAATGGGGAAGTGAGCAGTAGGGAAGAAAAGGGGAAGGAGGGGTGAAGGGGACAGTTGGAAAGAAGGGAGGAGGACGGGGGAAGGAGAAAAAGGGAAAAAAGGACTATGGAATTGAGACAGTAGGGAAGACGGGAGGACTGGGGGAGTGAGACGTAGGAGACAGGAAAAACTGGGGGAAGTGAGCCCAGAAAGAAGGGGGGGGACGGGGGGAAGCGATAGGTAGGAAAAAAGGACCGGGAAGGTGCTGGAGAATTGAGACAGTAGGGAAGAGGGAGGACGGGAAGTGGACAGTAGGGAACACGGATGAGGACTACGAAATGAGACGTAGGGAAAAAAGGGGGAGGATGGGGAGTGAGCAGTGGGGAAGACATAGGGACTGGGGAAGTGAGAATTGGGGAAAGAAGGGAAGGACTGGGGAAGTGAACATTAGGGAAGACAGGAGAGAGGGGGAAGTGAGACAGTAGGAAGACAGGAGGAGGGGGGGAAGTTAACAGTAGGAAGACGGAGGAGGGCTGGGAAGGGGGGACAGTAATAAGACGGACGAGAACTGGGAAGTGGCATAGGAAAACGGAAAGGGAAAACGGGGGAAGTGAGACAAAGGGAAAGACGGAGGTGGACGGGGGAAAGGAGACAGTAGGAAGACAAGAGGGGGACGGGGGGAAGTGAACAGTAGCAAAGAAAGGGTGGATGAGGAAGTGAGACAGTAGTGAAGAAGGAAGGGGGAAAAAACGTGAAACAGTGGGAAAAACAGTGGGGGAAAATTTGGGGATGTGAGAAGTAGGAAGTCAGGAACACTGGGGAAAGTGAGACAGGGGGAAGACGGGAGGGGGATGGAATGAGACGTGGGAAGAAGGGGACTGGGGAAAAGTGAGACATGGGAAGAAGGGGGCACTGGGGAAGTGAGCAGTGGGAAGATCGAGGGGGCCTCGGGAATGAGCAGTGGGACGACAGGGGGAGGACGGGGGAAGTGAGACAGTAGGAAAACAGGAGGATTTGGGAAAATGAGACAGTACAAAGACAGGAGAAGGACTGCGGAAGTGAGCAGATAATTATAGGATGTGGCTCGGGAAGTGGATAGTAGGAAGACGGTGGGAAAGGGGGAAGACAGAGGGTAGGGAAGACGGAGAGGACTTGGAAGTGAGACAGTAGGAAGAAGGAGTGGATGGCGAGGAGACAGTGGGGAAGACAGGAGGAGGACTATGGAAGGGTCATAGGAAGCAGGGAGGACTGGTGAAGTGGACAGTAGCAAAGTCGGGTGTGGACTGGCGAAGTGAGACGTGGGGAAGACAGGAGGGGGACTAGGGATGTGAGACAGGGGGGAAAAAACAGAAGAGGATGGGGGAAAGTGAGACAGTAGGGAGACAGGGGGGAGGGGGAAAGTGGAGAGTCTTAAAGACAGGAGGAGGACTGGGGAAGTGAAACAGTAGTAGGGACGGGGAACGACGGGAGAAGGGACAGAGGAAGCAAGAGGAGGGATGAGGAAGTGAGACTTTGGGGAGACAGGAGGAGGATGGGGAAGGAGACAGGGGGATTACGGTGAGGACTGGGGAGGGAACAGTGGGAAGACAGGAGGAGGACGGGGGAAGTGGACGTGGGGAACAGGAGTAGTGGGGAAACTGGAAGTAGGAGGGTATGAGGGGGAAAAGGGGAAGTGAGACAGCATTTAAAGACAGGATGGGGGCTAAGGAAGTGAGACAGTACGGAAAAAGGGAGGAGGACAGTGGAAGTAGACGGGGGAAGACAGGGGAGGCCGGGGAAGTGAGACGGGGGAAGACTGGAGGGGACTGGGGAAGTGGACAGTACGGAAGACAGGGGGGGACAGGGGAAAGGGAAACAGGGGAGACGGGGACGAGACTGGGGAAGTAGAATAGTGAGACAGGAAAAGGGGATGGGGAAAGTGAGCAGTAGGGAAGAAGGACATGACGGGGGAAAGTGAGACAAAGTAAAGACGGGGAGAAGGGACTGGGGAAAGGAGCAGAAGGGAAACAGGACGAACGGGGAAGGAGACAATAGTGAAGACTGGGGGGACGGGGAATGAAACATAGGGAGAAGAAGGAGGAGGGGGGAGGAGACAGTGGGGGAGAGAGGAATGGTACTGGGGAATTTGGGACAGTGGGAGACAGGAGGAGGTTTGGGTAAGTGAGACATTTGGGAAGCAGGGATGGATGGGAAGTGAGCAGTAGGGAAGAATGAGGGGGACTGACGAAGTGAGAGTGGGAAGACAGGAGGACTGGCAAAGTGAGACGTAGGGAAACATGAGGAGGAGACCAAGTGAGACTGTGGGAAGACAGGGGACTGGCGAAGTGAGACAGTAGGGAAGACGGGAGGAATGGGAATGAAAGTAGGGAGACAGGATGAGGACTAGGAAGTGAAACAGTAAAGAAACAGAATGAGGTGATGAAGTGAGACAAAAGGGAGACAGGAGGAGGACTGGGGATGTGAGACGTAGGGAAGACAGGAGGGGGGAGGGGGGGAAATGAGACAAAAAGGAAAGACAGGGGGGCACGGGAAAAGTGAGACGGGGGGAAAATGGAGGGGACGGGGAAGTGAGACAGTGGGGATGACAATGACGACTGGGGAGGGGACGTAGGGAAGACAGGAGGAGCACGGGGGAACTGAACAGTAGGGGTAGAGGAGGACTGGAAGTAAAAACAGATTTTAGACGGGAGAGGACTGGGGAAGTGAACATAAGAAGACGGAGGAGGACAGGGGAAGTGAGACAGTGAGAAGACGGGGAGGGGGGAGGGGGGAAGTGAGACAGTGGGGTGACAGTACGGGGCTGTTGAAGTGAGACAGTGGGGGAAACCCAGGAGGAGAGCGGGGGAATTTTGGACAGTAGGGAAGACAGGAGGGGGGACGGGGGAAGGGTGAGAATTGGGGAAGACAGGATGGGACTGGGGAAGTGAGCAGTGGGGAAGAAGGACAAGACTAGGGAAGTGAGACAATAGGGAAGACTGGAGGGGGAGGGGAAAGTGAGACATAGGAAAGACAGGAGGAGGACGGGGGAAAGGAGCGTAGGGGACGGAGGAGGATGGGGAAGTCGGCAGTAGGGAAGACGGGGGATATGGGTAAGTAGACAGTAGGGAGACAGGGGGAGTACTGCGGAATTGAAAACAGTAGGGAAGACGGAGGGGATTGGGAAAGTGAGACGGTAGGGAAAGGGGGAATGGGAAGGAACAGGGGAAGACAAGGGAAGGAGGGGAAAGAGAGACGTTGGAAAGACAGGAGGAGGACAGGGAAGTGAACAGTAGGGAAAAAGGAGGATAGGGAAGTGAACAGTGGGGAAGCGGGGAGGATGGGGGAGTGAGAGTAGGAAGCGGAGGAGAATGGGGAAGTGGAAGAACGAAGAGAGGGGGGGACGGGGGAAGCGATAGAGTGGGGAAGACGGAAAGGGATGGAAAATTAACGTAGGGAAGACAGGAGGCTGGGGAAGTGAGACAGTAGGGAACACGGGAAGGGACTCGGAAGTGGGGGACAGTAGGGAAGAAGTAGGAGGAGGGGATGTGAGACAGTAGGGAAATACATGTCGGAGGGGGAAGTGGGGACAGTAGGGAAACGGAGGGACTGGGGAAGTGAGACAGTGGGAAGAAAAGGACGGGGGGAAGGAGCAGTAAAAAGACAGGAGGGGACTGGGGAAGTGAGACAGTAGGGAAAACGGAGGAGGAGGGGGAAGTGAAACAGTAGGGAAGACGGAAGAGACTGGGGAAGGAGACAGTAGGAAACGGTAGGAAAACGGGGAAACAGTAGAAATTTGGAAAGACAGGAGGGGGGGGGGGAAGTGAGCGTAGTGAAGACACAAGAGGACTAAGGAAGTAAAAACAGTAGGAAGACAGAAGGAGGCTTGGATGTGAGACAATAGGAAACAGAGGAAGGGGGAATAGACAGTAGGAAGACGGAGGAGGTCTGGGGAAGTGAGCAATAGGGAAGAAGGAGGTGGACTGGGGAAGTGAAAGTAGGGAACCCAAGAGGTGAGCGGGGGAAGTGAGACAGTAGCAAGACAGGAGAGGGTGAGGAATGAGACAGTAGGAAGACGGGACGAGGACAAAAGAAGTGAAACAGTAGGAAGACGTGGGGGGTTGGGATGTGAGACAGTAGAAGACAGGAGGAACAGGAAGGGGAAGTAGAAGACGGTGGGGGTCTGGGGAAGTGAGTCAATAATGAAGACAGGAGAAGGACTGGGAAGTGAGACGTGGGGGAGACAGGAGGACTTGGGGATGAACAGTGGAAACGAAGGAAAACTGGGGAAGTGAGACAGGGAAGAAGGAGGACGGGGAAGCGAACAGTGGGGAAGACAAAAAGAGGATTGGAGAATTGAGCAGAGGGAAGACGGGATTACTGGGGATGCAAAAAGGGGGGAAGCGTATGAGACACAAGTGAGGCATAGGGAAGACAGGAGGAGGATGTGGAGGGAAACAGAGGAAGGCTGATGGGGGCTGGGGAAGTGAGACGGGGGAAAGAAGGAGGAGACGGGGAAAGTGAGGCGTGGGGAAGAAGGAAGAGAAAGGGGGGAAGTGAGACAGTAGGAAAACAAAAGGATGACGGGGGAAGTGAGACATTTGGGAAACAGGAGGTGGACTGGGGAAGTAGAAGTAGGGAGACAGGATGAGGGGGGGAAGTGAGAGAGTAGGGAAACAGGAGGAGGATGGTTAAGTGAGACATAGGGATTCGGAGGGGGATTGGGAAGTGAGAAGTAGGAAGACGGAAAAACATGGGGAAACTAAGACAGAGGGGGGCTTGAGGAGGACTTGGGAAATGGACAGCGTTAAGACAGGATGAGGACTTTGGGAAGTGGGGGAAAGTTGGGAAACGGGGGGGAAGGGGAAATTTAGACGTAGGGAAGACAGGAGGAGGACTGGGGAATGAGACTACGGGATCGGAGGAGGATGGGGAAGTGAGACAGAAAGGAATCCAGGGGGAGGATGGGGAAGTGAGACAGTAAGAAAGGGACGGACGAAGATGCGGAATGGAAAATGGGGGGAAGACTGGAGGGGGGACTGGGAAGTGAGAAAAGGGGGGAAGACAGGAAGATGAAAGGGAAAGTGAGAGAGTAGGAAGACAGGATGGGGACTGAGCAAGTAACAGTGGGAAAGACGGGGAAAGGATTTGGGGAAAGTGAGACATAAGTAAGCGGCGAAGACGGGGGAAGTGAAAAATAGGGAAGTGGAGGGGACGGGGGGAAGGGACAGTGGGGGAAACAGGAGGAGGATGGGGAAGTGAGACGTCGGGAAGAGTTGAGGAGGACTGACAAAGTGAGAAGGGGAAAGACAGGGACTGGCGAAGGGGGAGACGTGGGAAGACGGGAGGAATATGGAAGTAGACAGTGGGGAAGACAGGGGGAAATGGGGAGGGGAACAGTTGGAAGACGGGATGAGGATACTGAAGTTAGCAGTAGGAAGGGGGAGGAACTGGGGAAGTGAGACGCAAAGACACGGGGATGGGGAATGAAAGTAGGAAAGACGGGAAAAGAGAACGGGGGAAGTGAGACAGTGGGAAAACAGAAGGAGGACGGGGGAAAGTGAGACAGTTGGAAGAGAGGAGGGGGGACTGGGGAAGTGAGAAAAGGAAGACGGGGGGCGGGGGAAGTGGGGACAGTGGGGAAAGACAGGAGGGGGATGGTGAAGTGAGACAGTTGCAATTCAGAGGAGGACGGGGGAAAGTGAGACAGTGGGAAACAGGAAGGGGGACTAAGGAAGTGAAAAGTGGGAAAGACAGGGGAGGACTTGGATAGAAGCAGTATGAAGCAGGAGGTGGAGGGGGAAGTGAGACAGTGGGGAAAGAAGGAAGAGATTGGAAGTGAGACAGTTTTTAAAGAAGGAGGAGGATGGGAAGGAAAAAGTAGGAAACAGGAGGAGGATGAGGAAGTGAGACGTGGGAAAGACGGAGGTGGGCTCGAAAAGTGAACAGTAGGGAAGACGGGAAGAAGGACGGGGGAAGTGAGACAGTAGGAAGACAGGGGAGGACGGGGAAGTGAGACAGTAGGAAAAGGGGGGACTGGGGAAATGAGACAGTAGGAAGACAGGAAGGGCTGGTGAAGTGAGACAGTAGAAAGACGGAGGTTCCCGGGGAAGTGGATAAAAAGGGAAAGCAAAGAGGATGGGGAAGTGAGACAGTAGGGAAGCCCGGAGGGGATGGGGAAGTGAGACAGTGGGAAAACAGGATGGGGACGGGGGAAGTGAGACATGGGGAAAGACAGGAAGGGGACTGGGAAGTAGACAGCATGGAAGACGGAAGAGGTTTTGGAAGTGGACAGTGGGAAGCAGGAGGGGGACGGGGAAGTGAGACAGTAGGGAAGACAGGAAGAGGACGGGGAAGGAACAGCATGGAAGACGGGAAAGGGCTGGGGAAGTGAGACAGTAGGAAGACGGGAGGGGACGGGGGAAATGGACGTGGGAAGACAGGAGGACGGGGAAGTGAGACAGTAGGAAGTCAGGAGATCTGGGGAAGTGAGACAGTGTGACGCAGAAGAGGAGGGGAAGTGAGGCAGTGGGAAGACAGGAGGAGGAGGGGAAAATGGGAAAAGGGAAAGGGGACAGGAGGAGGGAAAGAGAGCAGTGGGAAGACAGGAGGGGCCCTGGGGAAGTAAAGACAGTGGGGAAGAAGGAAGAGGACGGGGGAAGTGACCCCATTTGAGAAGACAGGAGGAGGACGGGGGAAAGTTTACAGAGGAAGCGGGAAAACGGGGGAGTGAGATAGTGGGGAAGGGGGGGGAGGACGGGGAAGTGAAACAGAAAGGAAGAAGGAAAGGATGGTGAAGTGAGACAGTATGGAAGACGGGGAAAAATGGGGAAGGGGGGACAGTAGGAAGAAGTTGGATGGGGAAGTGAAACAGTAATTAAGACGGGAAAAGGGGGGACTGGTAAAGTGAGACAGTAGGGAAGACAGAGGAGGCGGGGGAAGTGAGACAGTACGAAGACGGAAAAGGGACGGGGAAAGTGACCCATTTGAAAAAGAAGGAGGAGGACTGGGGAAGTTAGACAGTAGGAAGACAGGAAAACTGGGGAGTGGACAGTGGGGAAGCAGGGGAGGGGGAAGTAAAACAGTAAGGGAAACAGGAAGGGGAAAAGGTAAAGTGAGACAGTGGGAAGACAGGAGGAGGAGGGGGAAAGTGAAACAAAAGGAAGACGGGAAGGGAGGGGGAAGTTAGACAGTATGGAAGAAGGGAACGGGGGGAAGTGAGACAGTAGGGAAACGGAGGTTGGGGAAGTGAAACAGTAAGGAAGAAGGAAGAGGACTGGTAAAGTGGACACTTGGGAAGACAGGAAGGGACTTGGAAGTGAGACGTATAAAGGCAGGAAGAGGACTGGGGAAGTGAGACAGTAGGGAAGACAGGAGGAGGACTGGAGAAGTGAGACAGTAGGGAAGACAGGAGGAGGACTGGAGAAGTGAAACAGTAAGGAAGACAGGAAGAGGACTGGGGAAGTTAGACAGTATGGAAGACAGGAGAACTGGGGAAGTGAGACAGTAGGGAAGACAGGAGGTCTGGGGAAGTGAAACAGTAAGGAAGACAGGAAGAGGACTGGTGAAGTGAGACACTTGGGAAGACAGGAAGAGGACTTGGGAAGTGAGACAGTATGAAAGGCAGGAAGAGGACTGGGGAAGTGAGACAGTAGGGAAAACAGGAGGAGGACTGGGGAAGTGAGACAGTAGGGAAGACAGGAGGAGGACTGGAGAAGTGAGACAGTAGGGAAGACAGGAGGAGGACTGGAGAAGTGAGACAGTAGGGAAGACAGGAGGAGGACTGGAGAAGTGAAACAGTAGGGAAGACAGGACGAGGACTGGAGGGAGGAAGACAGTAGGGAAGACGGGATGAGTACTGAGGAAGTGAGACAGTAGGGAAGACAGGAGGACTGGGGAAGTGAGTCAGTAGGGAAGACAGGAGGAGGACTGGAGAAGTGAGACAGTAGGGAAGACAGGAGGACTGGAGAAGTGAGACAGTAGGGAAAACAGGAGGACTGGAGAAGTGAGACAGTAGTGAAGACAGAAAAAAGACCACAAACGGAGTACAGTCTAGGTGGCGTCACTCAAGGAATCGTTTATGGCCCTCTACACAGTATACGTCAGGCCTTTATTGGAGTACACAGCGCCAGTCTGGAGCCCACACCTAGCCAAGCACATACGAAAATTTGAGAATGTGCAAAGCTTTGCAACAAAACTAGTCCCTGAGCTAAGGGGCATGTCCTACAAGAAGAGGTTAAGGGAAATCGACCTTACGACACTGTAGGACAGGGGAGATAGGTGGGATATGATAACGACATATAAAATTCCGAGAGGAATTGACAAGGTGGATAGAGACAGGATGTTCCAGAGATGGGACACAGCAACAAGGAGTCAAAATTGGAAGTTGAAGACTGAAATTAACCACAAGGATGCTAGGAAGTATTTCATCAGTCTCAGAGTTGTCAGGAAGTGGAATAGTCTGGGAAGTGATGTAGTGGAGGCAGTATCCAAACACAGCTTTAAGAAGAGGTATGATAAAACTGATGGTGCATGAAGAGTGAACTAGCACCGACCTGTGAAGAGGCGGGTCCAGGAGCTATGAATCGACCTCTGAAACCACAATTAGATGAGCACATAGTATTTTCGACAGACGGGAAACAGAAACACGAGGACACAGATGCAAGTTGACAACACAGATGAGAAACTTGGATGTTAGGAAGTATTTCTTCCTTCACGTAGTAGTCAAGAAGCGAAGCAACATGTAAAGTGGAACAGCAGAGGCAGAATACATGCATATCTTTAAGAAGAGGTACGATAAACTCTCGAAACCAGGAGAGAATTAATCCAACAGCAGCCTACGAAGAGGCGGTGCAAGAAGCTATGCAATCACACAAAGGAAAATAAACATAGATATACTCTCTCACTCTCTCACTCTCTCTCTCTATAGCTTGTCCTTGATGACAAGGCTGGTATTACCTGTATAACATTGACGTACGAAGGAGAGGTGAGTCGACTCCAGGTTGCTTCAGGACCTGGACACAGGCTCCAGTTCTTCTCAATTCTCACTGAGCCTTTCAAGATGTTGGTCATGTTTGTCAAGCCCACCTGCAGAGAGTAACCATAGTTAACAGTGACACCTGCAGAGAGTAACCATAGTTAACAGTGACACCTGCAGAGAGTAACCATAGTTAACAGTGACACCTGCAGAGAGTAACCATAGTTAACAGTGACACCTGCAGAGAGTAACCATAGTTAACAGTGACACCTGCAGAGAGTAACCATAGTTAACAGTGACACCTGCAGAGAGTAACCATAGTTAACAGTGACACCTGCAGAGAGTAACCATAGTTAACAGTGACACCTGCAGAGAGTAACCATAGTTAACAGTGACACCTGCAGAGAGTAACCATAGTTAACAGTGACACCTGCAGAGAGTAACCATAGTTAACAGTGACACCTGCAGAGAGTAACCATAGTTAACAGTGACACCTGCAGAGAGTAACCATAGTTAACAGTGACACACTGCAGAGAGTAACCATAGTTAACAGTGACACCTGCAGAGAGTAACCATAGTTAACAGTGACACCTGCAGAGAGTAACCATAGTTAACAGGGACACCTGCAGAGAGTAACCATAGTTAACAGGGACACCTGCAGAGAGTAACCATAGTTAACAGTGACACCTGCAGAGAGTAACCATAGTTAACAGTGACACCTGCAGAGAGTAACCCTAGTTAACAGTGACACCTGCAGAGAGTAACCATAGTTAACAGTGACACCTGCAGAGAGTAACCATAGTTAACAGTGACACCTGCAGAGAGTAACCATAGTTAACAGTGACACCTGCAGAGAGTAACCATAGTTAACAGTGACACCTGCAGAGAGTAACCATAGTTAACAGTGACACCTGCAGAGAGTAACCATAGTTATCAGTGACACCTACAGAGAGTAACCATAGTTAACAGTGACACCTGCAGAGAGTAACCATAATTAACAGTGACACCTGCAGAGAGTAACCATAGTTAACAGTGACACCTGCAGAGAGTAACCATAATTAACAGTGACACCTGCAGAGAGTAACCATAGTTAACAGTGACACCTGCAGAGAGTAACCATAGTTAACAGTGACACCTGCAGAGAGTAACCATAGTTAACAGTGACACCTGCAGAGAGTAACCATAGTTAACAGTGAAACCTGCAGAGAGTAACCATAATTAACAGTGACATCTGCAGAGAGTAACCATAGTTAACAGTGACACCTGCAGAGAGTAACCATAGTTAACAGTGACACCTGCAGAGAGTAACCATAGTTAACAGTGACACCTGCAGAGAGTAACCATAGTTAACAGTGACACCTGCAGAGAGTAACCATAGTTAACAGTGACACCTGCAGAGAGTAACCATAGTTAACAGTGACACCTGCAGAGAGTAACCATAGTTAACAGGGACACCTGCAGAGAGTAACCATAGTTAACAGTGAAACCTGCAGAGAGTAACCATAATTAACAGTGACATCTGCAGAGAGTAACCATAGTTAACAGTGACACCTGCAGAGAGTAACCATAGTTAACAGTGACACCTGCAGAGAGTAACCATAGTTAACAGTGACACCTGCAGAGAGTAACCATAGTTAACAGTGACACCTGCAGAGAATAACCATAGTTAACAGTGAAACCTGCAGAGAGTAACCATAATTAACAGTGACATCTGCAGAGAGTAACCATAGTTAACAGTGAAACCTGCAGAGAGTAACCATAGTTAACAGTGACACCTGCAGAGAGTAACCATAGTTAACAGTGACACCTGCAGAGAGTAACCATGGTTATCAGTGAAACCTGCAGAGAGTAACCATAATTAACAGTGACATCTGCAGAGTAACCATAGTTAACAGTGACACCTGCAGAGAGTAACCATAGTTAACAGTGACACCTGCAGAGAGTAACCATAGTTAACAGTGGCACCTGCAGAGAGTACCCATAGTTAACAGTGACACCTGCAGAAAGTAACCATAGTTAACAGTGACACCTGCAGAGAGTAACCATAGTTAACAGTGACACTTGCAGAGAGTAACCATAGTTAGCAGTGACACATGCAGAGAGTAACCATAGTTAACAGGGACACCTGCACAGAGTAACCATAGTTAACAGGGACACCTGCAAAGAGTAACCATAGTTAACAGTGACACCTGCAGAGAGTAACCATAGTTAACAGGGACACCTGCAGAGAGTAACCATAGTTATCAGGGACACCTGCAGAGAGTAACCATAGTTAACAGTGACCCTGCAAAAGAGAAAAATAGTTAACAGTGACACCTGCAGAGAGTAACCATAGTTAACAGTGACACCTGCAAAGAGTAACCATAGTTAACAGTGACACCTGCAGAGAGTAACCATAGTTAACAGTGACACCTGCAGAGAGTAACCATAGTTTTAACAGTGGCACCTGCAGGAGAGTAACCATAGTTAACAGTGACACCTGCAAAGAGTAACCATAATTAACAGTGACACCTGCAGAGAGTAACCATAGTTAACAGGGACTCCTGCAGAGAGTAACCATAGTTAACAGTGACAGCTGCAGAGTGTAACCATAGTTAACAGGGACACCTGCAGAGAGTAACCATAGTTAACAGTGGCACCTGCAGAGAGTAACCATTGTTATCAGTGACACCTGCAGAGAGTAACCATAGTTAACAGTGACACCTGCAGAGAGTAACCATAGTTAACAGGGACACCTGCAGAGAGTAACCATAGTTAACAGTGACACCTGCCGAGAGTAACCATAGTTAACAGTGACACCTGCCGAGAGTAACCATAGTTAACAGTGACACCTGCAGAGAGTAACCATAGTTAACAGTGACACCTGCAGAGAGTAACCATAGTTAACAGTGACACCTGCATAGAGTAACCATAGTTAACAGTGGAACCTGCAGAGAGTAACTATAGTTATCAGTGACACCTGCAGAGAGTAACCATAGTTAACAGGGACACCTGCAGAGAGTAACCATAGTTAACAGTGACACCTGCCGAGAGTAACCATAGTTAACAGTGACACCTGCCGAGAGTAACCATAGTTAACAGTGAAACCTGCAGAGAGTAACCATAGTTAACAGTGACACCTGCCGAGAGTAACCATAGTTAACAGGGACACCTGCAGAGAGTAACCATAGTTAACAGTGACACCTGCCGAGAGTAACCATAGTTAACAGGGACACCTGCAGAGAGTAACCATAGTTAACAGTGACACCTGCCGAGAGTAACCATAGTTAACAGTGACACCTGCAGAGAGTAACCATAGTTAACAGTGACACCTGCCGAGAGTAACCATAGTTAACAGTGACACCTGCCGAGAGTAACCATAGTTAACAGTGACACCTGCCGAGAGTAACCATAGTTAACAGTGACACCTGCGGAGAGTAACCATAGTTAACAGTGACACCTGCCGAGAGTAACCATAGTTAACAGGGACATCTGAGAGGCCATCATGATCAATCAAAAGTACCAGCTTAGCAGACAGAGACCAACACAATAATAGAATATTACGCGTCACACATAATAATAATAATAATAATAATAATAATAATAATAATAATAATAATAATAATAATAATTATTATTATTATTATTATTATTATTATTATAATAATAATAATTTACAAGAATGGTATATAATACCGACAAGATGAAATTAAGACACATGTGCAACATCTGGGTATCCATATTGTAGACGTTTCGCCATCCAGTGGCTTTATCAATACAAATTCCAGGACATAACTTGAGGACAGTAGGACTATATACAGAAGATGAGGTAATCAGTCCCTCAACCTTGGAGTTGGTGCGAGGAGCACCGTAGTCGTGGAGATTCTGAAGCAGAAGCAAGGAGCCTGACGCTTATATAGTAACGTCAGGTGTAGCAGACGAGGACATAGTCACTGGTGGGCGGGATTCCCCAGTGGAAGTAGGTCCTGATTACCTCATTTTCTGTATATAGTCCTACTGTCTTCAAGTTATGTCCTGGAATTTGTATTGATAAAGCCACTGAATGGCGAAACGTCTACAATGAAGATACCCAGATGTTGCACATGTGTCTTAATTTCAATAATAATAATAATAATAATAATAATAATAATAATAATAATAATAATAATAATAATAATAATAATAATAACATTTTTTTCTGCAGGTACATATACAAGGTATACAGGCCTAGCTGACATCAGTGACGTAATATTATATAGAAAGCCGCTTGTTATGTTCAGCTTTTCCGGCAAATTTGGTCAGTTTTGTCCCAGGATGCGACCCTGTTGCGGCCCCCTACCAAACTAGCGGTTAAATAGTTAACCTGCCGGCCGGCAGTACCACTGGGTACGTCATCAAACCCATTGTGGGGACTGCTGAACCGGCCTTAGAGCAATAGGTACCTGAACACCTAATCGTACACATCTACTGGCTTTAGAAGCAGTAGGTACCTGAACACCTCACGGTACACATCTACTGGCTTTAGAAGCAGTAAGTACCTGAACACCTCACAGTACGCATCTACGCTGTAGTTACCAGAACACCTAATCGTACACATCTACTGGCAGTAGAGTATTCTACTGGCGTTAGAGGAAGCGCTCACCGCAGCTCACTGAGTCTGATGGCCTCAGTTACTTGACGGTCGCATTCAGTGAGCTTGCAACATGGTGTTCTGCTAGTAATTCACCGGACCACCTTGCGGTGTGTCAATTGGTCTTGAAGGCGGTAGATAGTACTCACCAGACCATCTTACGGTGTACTTCTACCGGCCTTGGAGAGTATTTACAGGACTACCGGTGATGTCTGCGGACTCACCGCCTACGCTGGTCAACTGTGGGCCGGAGTCAACTGATGCTGTTTTAGTGGGACATTACACGAAGAAAAGGTTGGAGTGTTACACTGAACTGGGCTAGGACCGTAGTGTGACACTTAGGGAAGTGTGATGGAGTGGAACAATGAGATATACTACAGGACCGTAGTGGAACACTGAGAAGAAAAGGGTGTCGTGTGACACTGAAGATGGTCAGGTTGTAGTGTACACTGAATAGTGTCATGTGACTGACCTCGAGAAAGACGCTGTGGGTGATAGTGTGCGACGCAGAGACAAGGGTGTCAAGAGTGACACAGTAGAGATATTGTGTATGACACAGAGAAAAGGGTGTCGTGTGACACGGAGAGTAGGAGTGTCGTGTGACACAGAGAAAAGGGTGTCTAGTGGACACGGTTGAGCAGGAGCGTCATTACACGGAAGAAAGGGTGTCAAGTGACACAGTTGAGAGGGAGCGTCACAACACACCACGGATAAGTGTCGTGTGAGACACGGAGCGTCACAACACACCACGAATAAGTGTCGTGTGAGACACGGAGCGTCACAACACACCACGGATAAGTGTCGTGTGAGACACGGAGCGTCACAACACACCACGGATAAGTGTCGTGAGAGACACGGAGCGTCACAACACACCACGGATAAGTGTCGTGAGAGACACGGAGCGTCACAACACACCACGGATAAGTGTCGTGAGAGACACGGAGCGTCACAACACACCACGGATAAGTGTCGTGAGAGACACGGAGCGTCACAACACACCACGGATAAGTGTCGTGAGAGACACGGAGCGTCACAACACACCACGGATAAGTGTCGTGAGAGACACGGAGCGTCACAACACACCACGGATAAGTGTCGTGAGAGACACGGAGCGTCACAACACACCACGGATAAGTGTCGTGTGAGACACGGAGCGTCACAACACACCACGAATAAGTGTCGTGTGAGACACGGAGCGTCACAAACACACCACGGATAAGTGTCGTGTGAGACACGGAGCGTCACAACACACCACGGATAAGTGTCGTGAGAGACACGGAGCGTCACAACACACCACGGATAAGTGTCGTGAGAGACACGGAGCGTCACAACACACCACGGATAAGTGTCGTGAGAGACACGGAGCGTCACAACACACCACGGATAAGTGTCGTGAGAGACACGGAGCGTCACAACACACCACGGATAAGTGTCGTGAGAGACACGGAGCGTCACAACACACCACGGATAAGTGTCGTGAGAGACACGGAGCGTCACAACACACCACGGAATAAGTGTCGTGTGAGACACGGAGCGTCACAACACACCACGGATAAGTGTCGTGAGAGACACGGAGCGTCACAACACACCACGGATAAGTGTCGTGTGAGACACGGAGCGTCACAACACACCACGGATAAGTGTCGTGAGAGACACGGAGCGTCACAACACACCACGGATAAGTGTCGTGTGAGACACGGAGCGTCACAACACACCACGGATAAGTGTCGTGAGAGACACGGAGCGTCACAACACACCACGGATAAGTGTCGTGTGAGACACGGAGCGTCACAACACACCACGGATAAGTGTCGTGAGAGACACGGAGCGTCACAACACACCACGGATAAGTGTCGTGTGAGACACGGAGCGTCACAACACACCACGGATAAGTGTCGTGAGAGACACGGAGCGTCACAACACACCACGGATAAGTGTCGTGAGAGACACGGAGCGTCACAACACACCACGGATAAGTGTCGTGAGAGAAGAGGACACAGGAAATGCGTCACGAGCTACACACCACGGATAAGTGTCGTGAGAGACACGGAGCGTCACAACACACCACGGACAAGTGTCGTGAGAGACACGGAGCGTCACAACACACCATGGATAAGTGTCGTGAGAGACACGGAGCGTCACAACATATCACGGATAAGTGTCGTGAGAGACACGGAGCGTCAGAACACACCACGGATAAGTGTCGTGAGAGACACGGAGCGTCACAACACACCACGGATAAGTGTCGTGAGAGACACGGAGCGTCACAACACACCACGGATAAGTGTCGTGAGAGACACGGAGCGTCACAACACACCACGGATAAGTGTCGTGTGAGACACGGAGCGTCACAACACACCACGGATAAGTGTCGTGAGAGACACGGAGCGTCACAACACACCACGGATAAGTGTCGTGAGAGACACGGAGCGTCACAACACACCACGGATAAGTGTCGTGTGAGACACGGAGCGTCACAACACACCACGGATAAGTGTCGTGAGAGACACGGAGCGTCACAACACACCACGGATAAGTGTCGTGTGAGACACGGAGCGTCACAACACACCACGGATAAGTGTCGTGTGAGACACGGAGCGTCACAACACACCACGGATAAGTGTCGTGAGAGACACGGAGCGTCACAACACACCACGGATAAGTGTCGTGAGAGACACGGAGCGTCACAACACACCACGGATAAGTGTCGTGTGAGACACGGAGCGTCACAACACACCACGGATAAGTGTCGTGTGAGACACGGAGCGTCACAACACACCACGGTTGTAATTTATTATTGTAACATTTATATATATATTTTAAATACCTCTAGACCAAAGATTGATTTTTATATAATATTAAAGATTAATTGATTTTAATGTTGTATTATGTATCCCGAACTCTTTATTACATAATGAGTAAACCTACCATCTAAAAATAACTTTTTTTTGTAATAGACCCAGACCAGTAGACTAACACCCAAGTACCTATTATTACTGATAACTGAACGTGGACAGCAGGTGTAAGGAAACACGCCCAGTGTTTCCACCCTTTGCAGGGAATCGAACTCGGGCCCTCACCGTGTGAAGCCAGAACCTTTGCCACATATACACCACCAGGTGTGTATGTGACACAACCTCTCATGTAGTCATTACAAGTTTTGTATATATGACAAACCTACATGGAGACATGTTGTGTGTGTGTGTGTGTGTGTACTCACCTATTTGTACTCACCTATTTGTGGTTGCAGGGGTCGAGTCACAGCTCCTGGCCCCGCCTCTTCGCTGATTGCTACTAGGACCTCTCTCTCCCTGCCCCATGAGCTCTATCATACCTCGCCTTAAAACTATGTATGGTTCCTGCCTCCACCACATCACTTTCTAGGCTATTCCATGGCCTGACTACTCTATGACTGAAGAAATACTTCCTAACATCCCTTTGATTCATCTGAGTCTTCAACTTCCAATTGTGACCTTTGTGTCTGTGTCCCTTCTCTGGAACATCCCGTCTTTGTCCACCTTGTCTATTCCGCGCAGTATTTTTTATATGTCGTTATCATGTCTCCCCTGACCCTCCTGGCCTCCAGTGTCGTCAGGCCGATTTCCCTCAACCTTTCTTCATAGGACAATCCCCGTAGCTCTGGGACTAGTCTTGTTGCAAACCTTTGCTCTTTCTCTAATTTCTTGACGTGCTTGACTAGGTGTGGATTCCAAACTGGTGCTGCATACTCCAGTATGGGCCTGACGTAGATGGTATACAGAGTCTTAAACGAATCCTTACTGAGGTATCGGAACGCTATCCGTAGGTTTGCCAGGCGCCCGTATGCTGCAGCAGTTATCTGATTGATGTGCGCCTCAGGAGATATGCTCGGTGTTATACTCACCCCCAGATCTTTTTCCTTGAGTGAGGTTTGCAGTCTTTGGCCATCTAAACTATATTGTGTCTGCGGTCTTCTTTGCCCTTCCCCAATCTTCATGACTTTGCATTTGGCAGGGTTAAACTCAAGGAGCCAGTTGCTGGACCAGGCTTGTAGCCTGTCCAGGTCTCTTTGTAGTCCTGCCTGATCCTCATCCGATTTGATTCTTCTCATTAACTTCACATCATCTGCAAACAAGGACACTTCTGAGTCTATGGTTAGGTTAGGTTAGGTAAGGTTCGTCAGGAAACAGGACAAATGTTTCCTGACGCGGGTCTTAGTCAGATGATGACCCGCCTTTGGAGCTTTTGGTCATCTGACCGAGGCCTTCCGCTGGCTTACCGGTCCACCCCTTTAAAAATTATGGTCATTTATAACCTTCTTCTGAGTCTATCCCTTCCGTTATGTCGTTCACGTATACCAAGAACAGCACAGGTCCTAGGACTGACCCCTGTGGAACCCCGCTGGTCACAGGCGCCCACTCTGACACCTCGTCGCGTACCATGACTCGTTGTTGCCTCCTTGTCAGATATTCTCTGATCCATTGCAGTGCCTTTCCTGTTATGTGTGCCTGGTCCTCTAGCTTTTGCAGTAACCTCTTGTGAGGGACTGTGTCGAAGGCCTTCCTGCAGTCCAAAAATACGCAGTCGATCCACCCTTCTCTCTCTTGTCTTACTTCTGTCACCTTGTCATAAAACTCTAGTAGGTTTGTGACACAGGATTTTCCTTCCCTGAAACCGTGCTGGTTGTTAATTATACACTTGTTTCTTTCCAGGTGCCCCACCACTCTCCTCCTGATGATCTTCTCCATGACCTTGCATACTATACACGTTAGTGACACAGGTCTGTAGTTTAGTGCCTCATGTCTGTCTCCCTTTTTAAAAATTGGGACTACATTTGCCATTTTCCATACCTCAGGGAGTTGCCCAGTTTCAAATGATGTGTTGAAGATCTTTGTTAATGGCTCACACAATATCTCTGCTCCCTCTTTAAGGACCCATGGAGAGATGTTGTCTGGTCCCACCTCCTTTGAGGTGTCAAGTTCGCA
>NC_069447.1:5915550-5970550 GCF_026875155.1 Cherax quadricarinatus | reverse complement strand
GAAGCACTCTGGTGCATTGGTACTGGAGAAGCACTCTGGTGCCTTGATACTGGAGAAGCACTCTGGTGCCTTGATACTGGAGAAGCACTCTGGTGCCTTGATACTGGAGAAGCACTCTGGTGCCTTAATACTGGAGAAGCACGCTGGTGCCTTGATACTGGAGAAGCACTCTGGTGCCTTGATACTGGAGAAGCACTCTGGTGCCTTGATACTGGAGAAGCACTCTGGTGCCTTGATACTGGAGAAGCACCCTGGTGCCTTGATACCGGAGAAGCACCCTGGTGCCTTGATACTGGAGAAGCACTCTGGTGCCTTGATACTGGAGAAGCACTCTGGTGCCTTGATACTGGAGAAGCACTCTGGTGCCTTGATACTGGAGAAGCACTCTGGTGCCTTGATACTGGAGAAGCACTCTGGTGCCTTGATACTGGAGAAGCACTCTGGTACCTTGATACTGGAGAAGCACTCTGGTGCCTTGATACTGGAGAAGCACTCTGGTGCCTTGATACTGGAGAAGGACTATGGTGCCTTGATACTGGAGAAGCACTCTGGTGCCTTGATACTGGAAAAGCACTCGGGTGCCTTGATACTGGAGAAGCACTCTGGTGCCTTGACACTGGAGAAGCACTCTGGTGCCTTGATACTGGAGAAGCACTCTGGTGCCTTGATACTGGAGATGCACTCTGGTGCCTTGATACTGGAGAAGCACTCTGGTGCCTTGATACTGAAGAAGCACTCTGGTGCCTTGATACAGGAGAAGCACTCTGGTGCCTTGATACTGGAGAAGCACCCTGATGCCTCGATACTGGAGAAGCACTCTGGTGCCTTGATACAGGAGAAGCACTCTGGTGCCTTGATACTGAAGAAGCACTCTGGTGCCTTGATTCATGAGAAGCACTCTGGTGCCTTTATACTGGAGAAGCACTCTGGTGCCTTGATACTGGAGAAGGACTCTGGTGCCTTGATACTGGAGAAGCATCCTGGTGCCTTCATACTGGAGAAGCACTCTGGTGCCTTGATACTGGAGAAACACTCTGGTGCCTTGATACTGGAGAAGCACTCTGGATCCTTGATACTGGAGAAGCACTCTGGTGCCTTGATACTGGAGAAGGAATCTGGGGCCTTGATATTGGAGAAGCACTCTGGTGCCTTGATACTGGAGAAGCACTCTGGTGCCTTGATACTCGAGAAGCACTCTGGTGCCTTGATACTGGAGAAGCACCCTGGTGCCTTGATACTGGAGAGGAACTCTGGTGCCTTGAGACTGGAGAAGCACTCTGGTGCCTTGATACTGGAGAAGCACTCTGGTGCCTTGATACTGGAGAAGCACTATGGTGCCATGATACTGGAGAAGCACTCTGGTGCCTTGATACTGGAGAAGCACCCTGGTGCCTTGATACTGGAGAAGCACTCTGGTGCCTTGATACTGGAGAAGGACTCTGGTGCCTTGATACTGGAGAAGCACTCTGGTGCCTTGATACTGGAGAAGCACTCTGGTGCCTTGATACTGGAGAAGGACTCTGGTGCCTTGATACTGGAGAAGCACACTGGTGCCTTGATACTGGAGAAGCACCCTGGAGCCTTGATACTGGAGAAGCACTCTGGTGCCTTGATACTGGAGAAGCACTCTGGTGCCTTGATACTGGAGAAGCACTCTGGTGCCTTGATACTGGAGAAGCACTATGGTGCCATGATACTGGAGAAGCACTCTGGTGCCTTGATACTGGAGAAGGACTCTGGTGCCTTGATACTGGAGAAGCACCCTGGTGCCTTGATACTGGAGAAGCACCCTGGTGCCTTGATACTGGAGAAGCACTCTGGTGCCTTGATACTGGAGAAGCACTCTGGTGCCTTGATACTGGAGAAGCACTCTGGTGCCTTGATACTGGAGAAGGACTCTGGTGCCTTGATACTGGAGAAGCACTCTGGTGCCTTGATACTGGAGAAGCACCCTGGTGCCTTGATACTGGAGAAGCACTCTGGTGCCTTGATACTGGAGAAGCACTCTGGAGCCTTGATACTGGAGAAGGACTCTGGTGCCTTGATATTTGGAGAAGCACTCTGGTGCCTTGATACTGGAGAAGCACCCTGGTGCCTTGAAACTGGAGAAGCACTCTGGTGCCTTGATACTGGAGAAGCACCCTGGTGCCTTGATACTGGAGAAGCTCTCTGGTGCCTTGATACTGGAGGAGGACTCTGGTGCCTTGATACTGGAGAAGCACTCTGGTGCCTTGATACTGAAGAAGCACTCTGGTGCCTTGATACTGGAGAAGCACTCTGGTGCCTTGATACTGGAGAAGCACTCTGGTGCCTTGATACTGGACAAGCACTCTGGTGCCTTGATACTGGAAGAAGCACTCTGGTGCCTTGATACTGGAGAAGCACTCTGGTGCCTTGATACTGGAGAAGCACTCTGGTGCCTTGATACTGGAGAAGCACTCTGGTACCTTGATACTGGAGAAGCACTCTGGTGCCTTGATACTGGAGAAACACTCTGGTGCCTTGATACTGGAGAAACACCCTGGTGCCTTGATACTAGAGAAGCACTCTGGTGCCTTGATACTGGAGAAGCACTCTGGTGCCTTGATACTGGAGAAGCACTCTGGTGCCTTGATACTGGAGAAGCACTCTGGTGCCTTGATACTGGAGAAGCACTCTGGTGCCTTGATACTGGAGAAGCACTCTGGTGCCTTGATACTGGAGAAGCACTCTGGTGCCTTGATATTGGAGAAGCATTCTGGTGCCTTGATACTGGAGAAGCACTCTGGTGCCTTGATACTGGAAAAACACTTTGGTGCCTTGATACTGGGGAAGCACTTTTGTGCCTTGATATTTGGGAACCACTCTGGGGCCTTGATGCTGGGGAAGCACTCTGGTGCCTTGATACTGGAGAAGCACTCTGGTGCCTTGATACTGGAGAAACACTCTGGTGCCTTGATACTGGAGAAGCACTCTGGTGCCTTGATACTGGAGAAGCACTCTGGTGCTTTGATACTGGAGAAGGACACTGGTGCCTTGATACTGGAGAAACTCTCTGGTGCCTTGATACTGGAGAAAAACTCTGGTGCCTTGATACTGGAGAAGCACTCTGGTGCCTTGATACTGGAGAAGGACTCTGGTGCCTTGATACTGGAGAAGCACTCTGGTGCCTTGATACTGGAGAAGCACCCTGGTGCCTTGATACTGGAGAAGCACTCTGGTGCCTTGATACTGGAGAAGCACTCTGGAGCCTTGATACTGGAGAAGGACTCTGGTGCCTTGATACTGGAGAAGCACTCTGGTGCCTTGATACTGGAGAAGCACCCTGGTGCCTTGAAACTGGAGAAGCACTCTGGTGCCTTGATACTGGAGAAGCACCCTGGTGCCTTGATACTGGAGAAGCTCTCTGGTGCCTTGATACTGGAGGAGGACTCTGGTGCCTTGATACTGGAGCAGCACTCTGGTGCCTTGATACTGAAGAAGCACTCTGGTGCCTTGATACTGGAGAAGCACTCTGGTGCCTTGATACTGGAGAAGCACTCTGGTGCCTTGATACTGGACAAGCACTCTGGTGCCTTGATACTGGAGAAGGACTCTGGTGCCTTGATACTGGAGAAGCACTCTGGTGCCTTGATACTGGAGAAGCACTCTGGTGCCTTGATACTGGAGAAGCACTCTGGTACCTTGATACTGGAGAAGCACTCTGGTGCCTTGATACTGGAGAAACACTCTGGTGCCTTGATACTGGAGAAACACCCTGGTGCCTTGATACTAGAGAAGCACTCTGGTGCCTTGATACTGGAGAAGCACTCTGGTGCCTTGATACTGGAGAAGCACTCTGGTGCCTTGATACTGGAGAAGCACTCTGGTGCCTTGATACTGGAGAAGCACTCTGGTGCCTTGATACTGGAAGAAGCACTCTGGTGCCTTGATACTGGAGAAGCACTCTGGTGCTTTGATACTGGAGAAGGACACTGGTGCCTTGATACTGGAGAAACTCTCTGGTGCCTTGATACTGGAGAAACACTCTGGTGCCTTGATACTGGAGAAGCACTCTGGTGCCTTGATACTGGAGAAGGACTCTGGTGCCTTGATACTGGAGAAGCACTCTGGTGCCTTGATACTGGAGAAGCACCCTGGTGCCTTGATACTGGAGAAGCACTCTGGTGCCTTGATACTGGAGAAGCACTCTGGAGCCTTGATACTGGAGAAGGACTCTGGTGCCTTGATACTGGAGAAGCACTCTGGTGCCTTGATACTGGAGAAGCACCCTGGTGCCTTGAAACTGGAGAAGCACTCTGGTGCCTTGATACTGGAGAAGCACCCTGGTGCCTTGATACTGGAGAAGCTCTCTGGTGCCTTGATACTGGAGGAGGACTCTGGTGCCTTGATACTGGAGCAGCACTCTGGTGCCTTGATACTGAAGAAGCACTCTGGTGCCTTGATACTGGAGAAGCACTCTGGTGCCTTGATACTGGAGAAGCACTCTGGTGCCTTGATACTGGACAAGCACTCTGGTGCCTTGATACTGGAGAAGCACTCTGGTGCCTTGATACTGGAGAAGCACTCTGGTGCCTTGATACTGGAGAAGCACTCTTGTGCCTTGATACTGGAGAAGCACTCTGGTACCTTGATACTGGAGAAGCACTCTGGTGCCTTGATACTGGAGAAACACTCTGGTGCCTTGATACTGGAGAAACACCCTGGTGCCTTGATACTAGAGAAGCACTCTGGTGCCTTGATACTGGAGAAGCACTCTGGTGCCTTGATACTGGAGAAGCACTCTGGTGCCTTGATACTGGAGAAGCACTCTGGTGCCTTGATACTGGAGAAGCACTCTGGTGCCTTGATACTGGAGAAGCACTCTGGTGCCTTGATACTGGAGAAGCACTCTGGTGCCTTGATATTGAAGAAGCATTCTGGTGCCTTGATACTGGAGAAGCACTCTGGTGCCTTGATACTGGAAAAACACTTTGGTGCCTTGATACTGGGGAAGCACTTTTGTGCCTTGATATTTGGGAACCACTCTGGGGCCTTGATGCTGGGGAAGCACTCTGGTGCCTTGATACTGGAGAAGCACTCTGGTGCCTTGATACTGGAGAAACACTCTGGTGCCTTGATACTGGAGAAGCACTCTGGTGCCTTGATACTGGAGAAGCACTCTGGTGCTTTGATACTGGAGAAGGACACTGGTGCCTTGATACTGGAGAAACTCTCTGGTGCCTTGATACTGGAGAAACACTCTGGTGCCTTGATACTGGAGAAGCACTCTGGTGCCTTGATACTGGAGAAGCACTGTGGTGCCTTGATACTGGAGAAGCACTCTGGTGCCTTGATACTGGAGACGCACTCTGATGCCTTGATACTGGAGAAGCACTCTGGTGCCTTGATACTGGAAAAACACTTTGGTGCTTTGATACTGGGGAAGCACTTTTGTTCCTTGATACTTGGGAAGCACTCTGGTGCCTTGATACTAGGGAAGCACTCTGGTGCCTTGATACTCGAGAAGCACTCTGGTGCCTTGATACTGGAGAAGCACTCTGGTGTCTTGATACTGGAGAAGCACTCTGGTGCCTTGATACTGGAGAAGCACTCTGGTGCCTTGATACTGGAGAAGCACTCTGGTGCCTTGATACTGGAGAAGCACTCTGGTGCCTTGATACTGGAGAAGCACCCTGGTGCCTTGATACTGGAGAAGCACCCTGGTGCCTTGATACTGGAGAAGGACTCTGGTGCCTTGATACTGGAGAAGGACTCTGGTGCCTTGATACTGGAGAAGGACTCTGGTGCCTTGATACTGGAGAAGCACCTTGGTCCCTTGATACTGGAGAAGCACTCTGGTGCCTTGATACTGGAGAAGCACTCTGGTGCCTTGATACTGGAGAAACACTCTGGTGCCTTGATACTGGAGAAACACCCTGGTGCCTTGATACTAGAGAAGCACTCTGGTGCCTTGATACTGGAGAAGCACTCTGGTGCCTTGATACTGGAGAAGCACTCTGGTGCCTTGATACTGGAGAAGCACTCTGGTGCCTTGATACTGGAGAAGCACTCTGGTGCCTTGATACTGGAGAAGGACTCTGGTGCCTTGATACTGGAGAAGCACTCTGGTGCCTTGATATTGGAGAAGCACTCTGGTGCCTTGATACTGGAGAACCACTCTGGTGCCTTGATACTGGAAAAACACTTTGGTGCCTTGATACTGGGGAAGCACTTTTGTGCCTTGATACTTGGGAAGCACTCTGGTGCCTTGATACTGGGGAAGCACTCTGGTGCCTTGATACTGGAGAAGCACTCTGGTGCCTTGATACTAGAGAAACACTCTGGTGCCTTGATACTGGAGAAGCACTCTGGTGCCTTGATACTGGAGAAGCACTCTGGTGCTTTGATACTGGAGAAGGACACTGGTGCCTTGATACTAGAGAAGCTCTCTGGTGCCTTGATACTGGAGAAACACTCTGGTGCCTTGATACTGGAGAAGCACTCTGGTGCCTTGATACTGGAGAAGCACTGTGGTGCCTTGATACTGGAGAAGCACTCTGGTGCCTTGATACTGGAGAAGCACTCTGATGCCTTGATACTGGAGAAGCACTCTGGTGCCTTGATACTGGAAAAACACTTTGGTGCTTTGATACTGGGGAAGCACTTTTGTTCCTTGATACTTGGGAAGCACTCTGGTGCCTTGATACTAGGGAAGCACTCTGGTGCCTTGATACTCGAGAAGCACTCTGGTGCCTTGATACTCGAGAAGCACTCTGGTGTCTTGATACTGGAGAAGCACTCTGGTGCCTTGATACTGGAGAAGCACTCTGGTGCCTTGATACTGGAAAAGCACTCTGGTGCCTTGATACTGGAGAAGCACTCTGGTGCCTTGATACTGGAGAAACACTCTGGTGCCTTGATACAGGAGAAGAACTCTGGTGCCTTGATACTGGAGAAGCACTCTGGTGCCTTGATACTGGAGAAGCACTCTGGTGCCTTGATACTGGAGAAGCACTCTGGTGCCTTGATACTGGAGAAGCACTCTGGTGCCTTGATACTGGAGAAGCACTCTGGTGCCTTGGTACTGGAGAAGCACCCTGGTGCCTTGATACTGGAGAAGCACTCTGGTGCCTTGATACTGGAGAAGCACTCTGGTGCCTTGATAGTGGAGAAGCACTCTGGTGCCTTGATACTGGAGAAGCACTCTGGTGCTTTGATACTGGAGAAGCACTCTGGTGCGTTGATACTGGAGAAGCACCCTGGTGCCTTGATACTGGAGAAGCACTCTGGTGCCTTGATACTGGAGAAGCACTCTGGTGCCTTGATACTGGAGAAGCACCCTGGTGCCTTGATACTGGAGAAGCACTCTGGTGCCTTGATACTGGAGAAGCACTCTGGTGCCTTGATACTGGAGAAGCACTCTGGTGCCTTGATACTGGAGAAGCACCCTGGTGTCTTGATACTGGAGAAGCACTCTGGTGCCTTGATAATGGAGAAGCACTCTGGTGCCTTGATACTGGAGAAGGACTCTGGTGCCTTGATACTGGAGAAGTACTCTGGTGCCTTGATACTGGAGAAGCACCCTGGTGCCTTGATACTGGAGAAGCACCTTGGTGCCTTGATACTGGAGAAGCTCTCTGGTGCCTTGATACTGGAGGAGGACTCTGGTGCCTTGATACTGGAGAAGCACTCTGGTGCCTTGATACTGGAGAAGCACTCTGGTGCCTTGATACTGGAGAAGCACTCTGGTGCCTTGATACTGGAGAAGCACTCTGGTGCCTTGATACTGGAGAAGCACTCTGGTGCCTTGATACTGGAGAAGCACTCTGGTGCCTTGATACTGGAGAAGCACTCTGTGGCCTTGATACTGGAGAAGCACTCTGGTGCCTTGATACTGGAGAAGCACTCTGGTGCCATGATACTGGAGAAGCACTCTGGTGCCTTGATACTGGAGAAGCACTCTTGTGCCTTGATACTGGAGAAACACCCTGGTGCTTTGATACTGGAGAAGCACTCTGGTGCCTTGATACTGGAGAAGCACTCTGGTGCCTTGATATTGGAGAAGCTCTCTGGTGCCTTGATACTGGAGAAGCACTCTGGTGCCTTGATACTGGAGAAGCACTCTGGTGCCTTGATACTGGAGAAACACTCTGGTGCCTTGATACTGGAAAAACACTCTGGTGCCTTGATACTGGAGAAGCACTCTGGTGCCTTGATTCTGGAGAAGCACTCTGGTGCCTTGATACTGGAGAAACACCCTGGTGCCTTGATACTGGAGAAGCACTTTGGTGCCTTGATACTGGAGAAGCACTCTGGTGCCTTGATACTGGAAAAACACTTTGGTGCCTTGATACTGGGGAAGCACTTTTGTGCCTTGATACTTGGGAAGCACTCTGGTGCCTTGATACTGGGGAAGCACTCTGGTGCCTTGATACTGGAGAAGCACTCTGGTGCCTTGATACTGGAGAAGCACGCTGGTGCCTTGATACTGGAGAAGCACTCTGGTGCCTTGATACTGGAGAAGCACTCTGGTGCCTTGATACTGGAGAAGCACTCTGGTGCTTTGATACTGGAGAAGGACTCTGGTGCCTTGATACTGGTGAAGCACTCTGGTGCCTTGATACTGGAGAAACACTCTGGTGCCTTGATACTGGAGAAGCACTCTGGTGCCTTGATACTGGAGAAGCACTCTGGTGCCTTGATACTGGAGAAGCACTGTGGTGCCTTGATACTGGAGAAGCACTCTGGTGCCTTGATACTGGAGAAGCACTCTGGTGCCTTGATACTGGAAAAACACTTTGGTGCTTTGATACTTGGGAAGCACTTTTGTGCCTTGATACTTGTGAAGCACTCTGGTGCCTTGATACTGGGGAAGCACTCTGGTGCCTTGATACTCGAGAAGCACTCTGGTGCCTTGATACTGGAGAAGCACTCTGGTGCCTTGATACTGGAGAAGCACTCTGGTGCCTTGATACTTGAGAAGCACTCTGGTGCCTTGATACAGGAGAAGAACTCTGGTGCCTTGATACTGGAGAAGCACTCTGGTGCCTTGATACTGGAGAAGCACTCTGGTGCCTTGAGGGATGCTGGAGGCTGTTCTCCCTCACAATGAGGGATGCTGGAGGCTGTTCTCCCTCACAATGAGGGATGCTGGAGGCTGTTCTCCCTCACAATGAGGGATGCTGGAGGCTGTTCTCCCTCACAATGAGGGATGCTGGAGGCTGTTCTCCCTCACAATGAGGGAGGCTGGAGGCTGTTCTCCCTCACAAAAATGAGGGAGGGCTGGGGCTGTTTTTTCCCCCACAATAAAGGGGGGCTGGAGGCTTTTCCCTCCCCCCACAATGGGGGATCCCTGAGGCTTTTTCCCCTCCTCCCTCAAAATTTGGGGGGGAGGCTGGGGCTTTCCCCCCTCACAATAAAGGGTCCCTGGAGGCTGTTCTCCCCAAAAATGAGGGGAGGCGGAGGCTTTTCCCTCCCTAAACAATGAGGGAGCGGGGAGGCTGTTCCCCTCACAATGAGGGGCGGGAGGCTGTTCTCCCTCAAAAATTAAAGGGATGCTGGAGGCTTTCCCCTCACAAGGGGGGGGGAGGCGGGAGGCTGTTTCCCTCAAAAATGAGGGAAAGCGGAAAGGCTGTTCTCCCCTCACAATGAGGGGGGCTGGGGCCTTTTTCTCCCCCCAAAAATGAGGGAGCTGGGGGCTTTTCCTCCCTCAAAAAGAGGGAGGCTGGAGGCTTTTCCCCCCTCAAAAAGAGGGAGCGAGGTTTGTTCCCCTCACAATGAGGGGGGGCTGGAGGCTGTTCTCCCCCTCACAATGGGGGAAATGCTGGGGGCGTTCCCCCTCACAATGGGGGAAAGGCCCGGGGAGGTTGTTTCTCCCTCACAAAAAGGGATGCGGAGGCTTTTTCTCCCCACAATGAGGGAGGCGGAGGCTGTTCCCCCCCAAACAATGGGGGATGCTGGGGGCTTTTCCCCCCTCCCAAATAGGGAGGCTGGAGCTGTTCTCCCTCACAATGGGGGATCTGGAGGTTTGGTTCCCCCAAAATTTGGGGGAAAGGGTGGGGGCGTTCTCCCCAAAAATAGGGATGCGGGAAAGGCGGGTTTCTCCCTCACAATGAGGGGGCCCTGGAGGCGTTTTTTCCCTCCCCAAGGGGGGGATGCTGGGGGCTTTTTTTCTCCCTCCCCAATTTGAGGGGGGCTGGGGGCTTTTTCCCCCTCCCTCACAAGGGGGAAAGGCTGGAGGCTTTTCCCCCTTTCACAAGAGGGGGGCGGGGGCTGTTCTCCCCCACAATGAGGGAGGCGGGAGGCTGTTCCCCCCCTAAAACAATGAGGGAGGCTGGAGGCTTTCTCCCTCACACTGAGGGAGGCTGGAGGCTTTCTCCCCTCACAAGAGGGAGGCGGGAAAGGCTGTTCTCCCTCCAATGAGGGAGGCAGGAGCTGTTCCCCTCACAAGGGAGGGAGGCTGGAGGCTGTTCTCCCTCAAAAATTTGGGGGAAGGCTGGGGGCCCGGTTCCCCCTCAAAATTGGGGGGGCTGGAGGCTTTTTCTCCCACAAATAGGGGGGCGGGGAGCTTTTCCCTCCCTAACAATGGGGGAGGCTGGGGGGGCTGTTCTCCCTCACAATGAGGAGGTTTGGAGGCTTTTCTCCCTCACAATGAGGGGGGCTGGAGGCTGTTCTCCCTCAAAAAGAGGAGGCTGGAGGCTGTTCCCCCCAAATGAGGGAGGCGGGAGGCTGTTCCCCCTCAAAAATAGGGGGGTTTGGAGCCTTTCTTCCCTCAAAAAATTTGGAGGGAGGCGGGAGGCTGTTCTCCCTCACAATGAGGGAGGCTTTAGGGGGTTTTCTCCCCCCCGGGGGGGAAGGTTTGGGAGGCTGTTCCCCCCTCAAAGAGGAGGCTGGAGGTGTTTTTTTCCCCTCACAATGGGGGAAGGCTGGGGGCGTTCCCCCCCTCAAAAATTTAGGGAGGGCTGGGGGCGGGTTCCCCCCTCCCCCAATGGGGTTGCTGGGGCTGTTTTCCCCCTCACAATGAGGGAGGCTGGGGGCTTTTCCCCTCACTTTTGGGGGATGCTGAGGCTGTTCTCCCCTAAACAATGGGGGGTTTGCTGGAGGCTGTTTTTCCCTCACAATGAGGGAGCTGGAGGCTTTTTCCCCCTCACAATAAAGGGATGCTGGAGGCTTTTCCCCCACAATGGGGGAAATGCTGGAGGCTGTTCACCCCCAATAAAAGGGAAGCGGAGGCTTTTTCCCCTTCCCTCACAATGAGGGATGCTGGAGGCTTTTCCCCTCAAAAATGGGGGTTTCGGGGGCTTTTCTCCCTCACAATGGGGGGATCCCTGGGGGCTTTTCCCTCACAATAAAGGGATCCCTTGGGGCTTTTCTCCCCTCACAATGAGGGATCCCTGGGGCTGTTCTCCCTAAACAAATGGGGGATGCGGGAAGGCGGGTTCCCCTCACAATGGGGGATGCGGTGGCTTTTTCCCCCTCACAATGGGGATGCGGAGGCTGTTCCCCTCACAAGGGGGATGCTGGGTTTTGTTCTCCCCTCACAATGAGGGATCTGGAGGCTTTTTCCCTCACAATGAGGGAGCGGGAGGCTTTTTCCTCCCCTCACAATGAGGGATGCGGGAGGCTTTTTTTCCCTCACAATGGGGGTTTTGCTGGGGGGCGTTTCTCCCTCAAAAAATAAAGGGATGCGGGAGGCTTTTCCCCCCTCACAATGGGGGAATGCGGAGGCTGTTTCCCTCACAAGGGGATGCGGGGGCCCTTTTTCTCCCCCAAAATTTAGGGATGCTGGGGGGCTGTTTCCCTCAAAATGGGGGGTTTGCTGGACGCTTGGGGGGGGTAGGCGGACGGGGGGTGGGGGGGGGGGGGGTTTCCCCCAAAAAAGGGATCTGGACGCGTTTCCCCTTCCCCCACAATGGGGGAAAGCTGGAGGCTGTTCCCCTCACAATGGGGGATGCTGGACGCTGTTCCCCCTCACAATGAGGGTGCGGACGCTGTTCTCCCCCCACAATGAGGGATCCCGGGACGCGGTTCCCCTCCCAAGAGGGATGCTGGAGGGCTTTTTCCCCCCTCACAATGGGGGATCTGACGCTTTTTCCCCCCTCACAATGAGGGAGGGCTGGACGCGTTCTCCCCACAATGGGGGAGGGCTGGGGGCGGTTCCCCTCAAAATGGGGGTGCTGGGGGCTGTTCTCCCTACAATGAGGGATGCGGGGGGCTGTTTTCCCCCCTCACAATGGGGGATGCGGGGGGCCGGGTTCTCCCCCCCACAATGAGGGAGGCTGGGGGCTTTTTCTCCCTCCCAAAATGAGGGATGCTGGAGGCGTTTTTTCCCTCACAAGGGAGGATGCGGAGGTTTCTCCCCCCCACAATGAGGAATGCTGGAGGCTGCCCTCCTCACAATGAGGGATGCTGGAGGCTGTTCTCCCCCACAATGGGGATCTGGAGGCGGGTTTCCCCCTCACAATGGGGGAAATGCTGGGGGCTTTTTCCCCCTCAAAATGAGGGATGCTGGGGGCCCTGTTCTCCCTCACAATGAGGGATGCTGGGGGCCCGGGTTTTTCCCCTCACAATGAGGGATGCTGGGGGCCCGTTCTCCCTCAAAATGAGGATCCCTGGGGGCCTGTTCCCCCCCTCACAATGAGGGTTTTCTGGAGGCTTTTTCCCCTCACAATGGGGGAAATGTTTGGGGGCTGTTCCCCCAAAAATGAGGGATGTTTGGAGGCTGTTTGCCCCTTTCACAATAAAGGGGAAAGCTGGAGGCGTTCTCCCCTCAAAAATGAAGGGATCCCTGGGGGCGGGTTGTCCCCACAATGAGGGATGCGGGAAGGCTTTTTTCTCCCCTCACAATGAGGGATGCTGGAGGCTGTTCTCCCCAAAAAAAATGGGGGTTTTGCTGGGGGCTTTTTGGCCCTCACAATGGGGGATGCGGGAGGCTTTCTCCCCAAAAAGAGGGAGGGGGGCCCGGGTTTCTCCCTCACAATGGGGGATGCTGGACGCTTTTCCCCCTCAAATAGGGATGCGGGAACCCCGTTCTCCCCCCAATGGGGGGATGCTGGGGGCGTTCCCCTCAAAAAAGAGGGATGCTAAACGCTGTTCCCCCTCCCCAATGGGGGATGCTGGACGCGTTCCCCTCAAAATTTGGGGGAAATCGGGACGCGTTCCCCCTCACAATAAAGGGGATGCGGGAAAGGCTGTTTCTCCCTAAAAATGGGGGATGCTGGAGGCTTTTCTCCCTCACAATGAGGGATGCTGGACGCTGTTCTCCCTCACAATGAGGGATGCTGGAGGCTGTTCTCCCTCACAATGAGGGATGCTGGACGCTGTTCTCCCTCACAATGGGGGATGCGGGGACGCTTTTTCTCCCTCACAATGAGGGATGCTGGGGGTTTGTTCTCCCTCACAATGGGGGATGCGGGACCTGTTCTCCTCAAAATGGGGGAATGCGGGACGCTTTTCCCTCCCCCCACAATGGGGGGATGCGGAAAAGGGCTTTTTCTCCCCCACAATGAGGGATTTTGGACGCTTTTCTCCCTTTCCCCAATGGGGGATGCGGACGCTGTTCTCCCTCACAATGAGGGATCGGAAACCTTTTTCTCCCCTAAAAATAGGGTTTGCGGGAGGCTTTTCTCCCTCACAATGAGGGAGGCTGGGGGGCCTGTTCCCCCCCAAAATGGGGGAACCCTGGGGGTTTGTTCCCCCCTCCAATGGGGGGGGGGATGCTGGAGGCTGTTCCCCCCTCACAATGAGGTTTGCTGACCTTTTTCCCCCCCAAAATGGGGGATGCTGGAGGCGTTCCCCTCACAATGGGGGGATGCTGGGGGCCCTGTTCTCCCTCACAATGGGGGAAGGCTGGAGGCTGTTCTCCCCCTCAAAAAGAGGGATCCCGGGGAGGCTTTTTCCCCCCTCACAATGAGGGATGCGGGACCCCTGTTTCCCCTCAAAATGAGGGATGCGGGGACCCCGGTTCCCCTCACAATGAGGGATCTGGAGGCTGTTCTCCCTCACAATGAGGGGGGGGCTGGAGCTTTTCCCCCCTCACAATGAGGATGCGGGAGGCGGGTTCTCCCTACAATGGGGGTTTCTGGACGCTTTTTTCTCCCTCAAAATGAGGGAGCGGGACGCGGGTTCCCCTAAAAATGAGGAGCTGGGGGCTGTTCTCCCTCAAATGGGGGATCGGGAAACGCTGTTCTCCCCAAAATTTGGGGGATGCGGAGGCTTTTCTCCCCTCCCCAATGGGGATCTGGGGGCCGGGTTCTCCCTCCCCAATGAGGAATGCTGGGGGCTTTTCCCCCTCACAATGAGGGATGCTGGGGGCTGTTGTTCCTCACAAAAGGGAATGCGGGGAGGCTGTTCCTCCCTCAAAAAGAGGGATGCTTGGGGGCGTTCTCCCCACAATGGGGGATGCTGGACGCTGTTCCCCTCACAAAAGGGATGCGGGGGGCTGTTCCCCCCTCAAAAATGGGGGATGCTGGGGGCCTGTTCTCCCTCACAATGGGGGAGCGGGAAACGCTTTTCTCCCTCACAATAAAGGGATGCGGACCTGTTCTCCCTCACAATGAGGGAGGGCTGGACGCTTTTTCTCCCTCACAAAAAGGGATGCGGGCCCGCTTTTCTCCCCCCACAATGGGGGATCCCCTGGACGCTTTTCCCCTCCCCCACAATGGGGATGCTGGAGGCTGTTTCCCCTCACAATGGGGGAAACTGGAGGCTGTTCTCCCTCACAATGAGGGTTTCGGGAAAGGCCCCGGTTTCCCCCCTCAAAAGGGGGAAGGCCGAGGCTTTTCCCCTCACAAGGGGGTGCGACGCGTTTCCCCCCCTCACAATGGGGGAGCTGGGAGGCTGTTCTCCCCCTCACAATGGGGAAATGCTGGACGCTGTTCTCCCTCACAATGAGGTTTGCTGGGGGCCCTGTTCTCCCCCCCAAAAAATGGGGGATCTGGGGGCCCTTTTCCCCTCCCTACAATGAGGGATGCGGACGTTTTTCCCCCCCTCACAATGGGGGATGCTGGCGCTGTTCTCCCTCACAATGAGGGATGCTGGAGGCTTTTCTCCCTCAAAATGAGGGAGGCGGAGGCTTTTCTCCCTCAAAAAGAGGATGCGGGGGCTTTTCTCCCCAAAAAGGGGGTTTGCTGGACCGTTCTCCCTCACAATGAGGGACCCTGGACGCTTTTTTTCTCCCTCACAAGGGAGGGAGCTGGAGGCGTTCTCCCCCCCACAATGGGGGAATCTGGACGCTTTTTCCCCCTTCCCACAATGGGGGATGCTGGAGGCTGTTCCCCCCCTCACAATGAGGGATGCGGGGGGCTGTTCTCCCTCAAAAAGGGGGATGCTGGGCTTTTCTCCCTCACAAGGGGGATGCGGAGGCTTTTTTGGTCCCCACAATGAGGGATGCTGGGGCTGTTTCCCCCCTCACAATGAGGGATGCTGGGGGTTTTTTCCTCCCCACAAGGGGGTTTCGGGACGCTGTTCTCCCTCACAATGAGGGATGCTGGAGGCTGTTCTCCCCCAATAGGGATGCTGGACCCCTGTTCCCCCCCCAAAACAATGAGGGATCTGGACGCTGTTCTCCCTCCCCAATGAGGGATCTAAAGGGGCTGTTCTCCCCTCAAAAAGAGGGATGCTGGACGCTGTTCTCCCCACAAGAGTGATGCGGGACGCTGCCTCCCCAAAAAGGGGGTTCGGGGCGCGTTCCCCCTCACAATGAGGGTTTCTGGGGGCTGTTTCCCCTCACAATGGGGGAGGCTGGGGCGGTTTCTCCCCCCCAAAATGAGGGATGCGGGAGGCTGTTCCCCCCTCACAATGAGGGATGCTGGAGGTTTTTTTCTCCCTCAAAAAGGGGGAAATGCTGACGCTGTTCTTCCTCAAAATGAGGGATGCTGGGGGGCTGTTCTCCCTCAAAATTTGAGGGTCCCGGACGCTGTTCCCCCTCACAATGAGGGTCGGGGGCTGTTCCCCTCAAAAATGAGGGTTTCGGGGGCCCTGTTTTTCCCTCACAATGAGGGATGCGGGACGCTGTTCCCCCCCCTCACAATGAGGATGCTGGACGCTGTTCTCCCTCAAAATGAGGGATCGAGGCTGTTCCCCCCTCAAAATGAGGGAGGCGGGGGCTTTTTCCCCCTCACAAGGGGGATGCTGGGGGCTTTTCTCCCTCACAATGGGGGATTTTTGGACGCTGTTCCCCTCACAATAAAGGGGATGCTGGACGCTGTTCTCCCTCACAATGGGGGATCCCTGGAGGCTTTTTCTCTCCTCACAATGAGGGATCTGGACGGTTTGTTTCCCCCTCACAATGAGGGATGCTGGAGGCTTTTCTCCCCCCAAAATGAGGGAGGGCGGGAGGCTGTTTCCCCCCAACAATAGGGATCCCGGGGAGGCGTTTTTTTCCCTCACAAGGGGGGGTGCGTGGGGGTTTTGTTTGCCCCTCACAATGAGGGATGCGGGGGCTTTTCTCCCTAAACAATGGGGGATGCGGGGGGCTGTTCCCCCCTCAAATGAGGGATGCTGGACGCTGTTCTCCCTCAAAATTTGAGGGATGCTGGGGGGCTTTTCCCTCCCCCACAAGAGGGAGGGCGAACGCTGTTTTTCCCTCAAAAGGAGGATGCGGGGACGCTTTTTCTCCCCCTCACAATAGGGATGCGGGCCCGCTTTTTCTCCCTCAAAAATGGGGGGTTTTGCTGGACGCTGTTCTCCCTCAAATGAGGGATGCGGGACGCTGTTCTCCCCTCACAATGGGGGTTTCGGGGAACGCTGTTCCCCCCTCACAATGGGGGAAAGTTTGGAAACGCGGGTTTTCTCCCTCACAATGAGGGAGGCTGGAGGCGGGTTCCCCCCTCAAAATTTGGGGGGATGCTGGAGGCTTTCTCCCTCAAAAAGGGGGAAATGCTGGGGGCCCTTTTTCTCCCCCAAAATGAGGGATGCGGACGCTTTTCTCCCCAAAATTAAAGGGATGCGGGAAAGGCTTTCCCCCCCTCACAATGGGGGAAATGCTGGACGCTTTTCCCTCCCTCAAAAAGGGGGGTTTCGGGAGGTGTTTCCCCTCAAAGGGAGGATGCTGGAGGTGTTCCCCTCACAAGGGGGGGAAATGCGGGAACGCTTTTCCCCCCCTTCACAATAAAGGGATGTTTGGAAACGCTTTTTTCTCCCCACAATGGGGGAAATGCTGGAGGCTTTCTCCCTCACAATAAAGGGGGGGCTGGGGGCTGTTTCTCCCCCCACAATGAGGGATGCTGGGAGGCGGGTTCTCCCTCACAAATGAGGGATCCCCGGGGGAACCTTTTTCCCCCCTCACAATGAGGACGGGGAACGCTTTTTTCTCCCTCAAAATGAGGGATGCTGGAGGCTTTTTCCCCTCCCTCACAATGAGGGAGGGCTAAAAAAACCGTTTTTCTCCCCTCAAAATTTGGGGGAAATCCCGGGAGGCGGGTTCTCCCCAAAATTTAGGGATGCTGAGGCGTTCTCCCTCACAATGAGGGTTTCGGAGGCTTTTTCTCCCCAAAATTTGGGGGATGCGGGAGGCGGGTTGCCCCTAAAATTTGGGGGATGCGGACGCTGTTCCCCCTCACAATGAGGGATGCTGGAGGGCTTTTCCCCCTCACTGAGGGATTGCGGGGACGCGTTCTCCTCCCCCACCAAAGAGGGATTTCCTGGAGGCTGTTCCCCCACAATAGTGGAGGCGGACGTTTTCCCCAAAATTTAAAAATTCCCCCCGGGATCCCTGGCGCTGTTTCCCCACAATGAGGGATGCTGGACGCTGTTCTCCCTCACAATGAGGGATGCTGGACGCTGTTCTCCCTCACAATGAGGGATGCTGGACGGTTCTCCCTCACAATGAGGGAATCCCTGGACCCCGGGTTCTCCCCCAAGAGGGATCGGAGGCTTTTTCTCCCTCACAAGGAGGGAGGCGGGAGGCGTTTTTCCCTCACAATGGGGGATGCTGGAGGCTTTTTCTCCCCCCTCACAATGAGGGATGCTGGGGGTTTTTTCTCCCTCACAATGGGGGATGCGGGAAAGCTTTTCTCCCTCAAAATTTGAGGGTTCTGGGCTTTTTCTCCCCCAAAATGAGGATCCCTGGACCCCTTTTCCCCCTCACAATGGGGGGTGCTGGAGGCTGTTCTCCCTCACAATGGGGGATGCGGGCTGTTTTCCTCCCTCCCCGGGGGGGGGAAATCCCGGGCCCCCGTTTTTTTCTCCCCCTCACAAGGGGGAAATCGGGGACCGTTTCCCCCCTCACAATAGGATGCTGGAGGCTGTTCTCCCCCCCCCAATGAGGGGGGCTGGGGGCTGTTCCCCTTTAAACAATGGGGGTTGCGGAGGCTTTTTCCCCCTTTCCAAAATTTGGGGGAAATGCGGGAACGCTGTTCTCCCACAAAAGGGATCCTGGACGCTTTTTTTTCCCTCAAAAAGAGGGATGCGGAGGCGGTTCCCCTCACAATGAGGGATGCTGGACGCTGTTCTCCCTCACAATGAGGGATGCTGGAGGCTGTTCTCCCTCACAATGAGGGATGCTGGAGGCTGTTCTCCCTCACAATGAGGGATGCTGGAGGCTGTTCTCCCTCAAAAAAGGGGGATGCGGAGGCTGTTCCCCCTCACAATGGGGGATGCTGGACGCTGTTTTTCCCTCACAATGGGGTTTGCGGGACGTTTGTTTCCCTCAAAAAATTTAGGGATCCCCGGGGGCTGTTTCTCCCCAAAATGAGGGAGGTTTGGAGGCTGTTCCCCCCCTCAAAAATGAAAAATGCTGGGGGGCTTTTCTCCCCCTCACAATGAGGGATGCGGGACGCTGTTTCTCCCTCACAATAAAGGGGATGCGGGACGCTGTTTCCCTCCAATGAGGGTTTGCTGGACCTTTTTCCCCTCACAAAAGGATGCGGGGGCCCCAGTTTCTCCCTCAAAAATGAGGATGCGGGAGGCTTTTCTCCCCACAATGGGGGATGCGGAGGCTTTTGGGTCCTCACAAGGGGATGCGGGGGGCGTTCCCCCTCACAATGGGGATGCTGGGGGGCCTGCTCCCTCACAATGAGGGATCCCTGGACGCGGGAACCTCCCCTCACAATGAGGGATGCGGAGGTGTTCTCCCTCACAATGAGGGATGCGGGGGAACCTTTTTCCTCCCTCACAATGAGGGATGCGGGAACGCTTTTTCTCCCTCACAATGAGGGATGCGGGACGCTGTTCTCCCTCACAATGGGGGAGCGGGACGCTGTTCTCCCTCCCCAAAGGGGGAAAGCTGGACGCTGTTTCCCTCACAATGAGGGATGCGGGCCCGCTTTTTCTGCCTCACAATAAAGGGAAAGCTGGAGGCTGTTTTTTCCCCCTCAAAATTTGGGGGGGCTGGGGGCCCTGTTCTCCCCCCCACAATGGGGGATGCGGGGGCTGTTTTCCCCTCACAATGAGGGATGCGGGAAAGGCTGTTCTCCCTCAAAATTGGGGGATGCGGACGCTTTTTCCTCCCCCCACAAGGGAAAGGGATGCGGAGGCTTTTCTCCCCCCCACAATGGGGGATGCGGACGCTTTCTCCCTCAAAAAAGGGGGAAATCGGGGGGGCTGTTCCCCTCACAATAGGGAGGGCCTGGGAGGCTGTTTCCCTCACAATGGGGGAGCTGACCCCTGTTCTCCCCCCACAAGGGGGGGAAATGCTGGACGCGTTCTCCCCACAATGGGATGCTGGGGGCGGGTTCTCCCCTAAACAAGGGGAGGGGGGGCCTGGAGGCTGTTCTCCCTCACAATGGGGGAGCTGGGGCTGTTCCCCCTCACAATGAGGGATGCTGGACCTGTTCTCCCTCACAATGAGGGATGCGGGGACCTGTTTTTCCCCCAAAATTGGGGGGATGTTTGGGGGCCCTTTTCCCCACCCCTCACAATGGGGGATGCTGGCCCGCTTTTTTCTCCTCCACAATGAGGGTTTGCTGGGGGCCCTTTTTCCCCCCCTAAACAATGAGGGTTTGCTGGGGGGCTTTTCTCCCTCACAATGAGGGATGCGGGGAGGCTTTTACTCCCCTCACAATGGGGGATGCTGGGGGCTGTTGCCCCTCACAATGAGGGATGCTGGGGGCTGTTTTTCCCCTCACAATGAGGTTTGCTGGAGGCTTTTTTCCCTCACCAATGGGGGGATCCCTGGGACCCCTGTTTCTCCCCCCACAATGAGGGTGCTGGAGGCTGTTCTCCCCAAAAAGAGGGATGCTGGAGGCTGTTCTCCCTCACAATGGGGGAAAGCTGAGGGGTTTTTTCTCTCCCCCCAACAATGGGGGATGCTGGGGGCTGTTCTCCCTCAAAATTTGGGGGAATGTTTTGGGGGCTGTTCCCCCTCACAATGAAGGGATGCTGGAGGCTGTTCCCCCCTCACAATGAGGGTTGTTTGGAGGAGTTTAGCCGCCTAATTTTTAAAAAATTTAATGTCGTGAGAGTAAAGAAAGGGTTGTGTGCCCCTCGGGCCTTGTTGTTGTTCTAGTAAGACACATGTTGGTCACGCACAGTTTTTCTAAAAAATCACTAGTCTAACACCCCACATCTTTCTAAAAATTAAATCACTAGTCCTAGCCCCAACCCCACATCTTTCTAAAAATTTCACTAGTCTATCACGAACATCTTTCTAAAATTTATCACTAGTCTATTCACGCACAGCTTTCTAGTTTTATCACTAGCCCTAGCCCACGCACGGGCTTTCTAGAATTTTTCACTGTCTAGTCACGCACATCTTTCTAAAATTATCACAAACTGTCCGCACATCTTTCCCTAAAAATTTATCCCCAAAGTCTAAACCCCCAATCTTTCAAAAATTAATAAACTATTCTAAACCCCCGCAAAAATCTTTCTAAAATTATCACTATCTATCAGGGCAAAACCTTTCTAGAATTATCACTAGTCTGGGCACGCACACTTTCTAAAAATTTATAACTAGTCTCCCAAAACGCACTTTCTTTCTAGAATTATCACAGTCTAGTCACGCACATTTTTCTAGAAAAAATATAGTCAAAAACACCATATTTTTTCTAGAATTATCACTAGTCTAAACCCCCCGAAAATTTTTTTTCCCTAAAATTTAAATCACTATTCCTATCAGGGCACATTTTTCTAGAATTATCACTGTCTATTCACCACACTTTCTAGAATTATCACTAGTCTAGTCACGCAAAAAAAGCTTTCTAAAAATTTATCACTAGTCTAGTCACGCACATTTTTCCCTAAAATTTATCACTAGTCAAAAAAACCATATTTTTCTAGAATTATCACTAGCCCTAAAAAACCCGCAAAATTTTTTCTGAATTTTTCCTACCCTAGTCAGGGCACACCCTTTCTAAAATTTATCCCCTATTCATTCCACGCACACTTTCTAAAATTTATCACTAGCTAAACACGCAAATCTTTCTAAAATTTATCACTACCCCTAGACCCCGCATATCTTTCTAAATTTATCACTAGCCCAGTCACGAAACATTTTTTCCTAGAATTATAAACAAAGTCTGGGTCACGAAACATCTTTTTTGAATTATCACTATTCTAAACCCCGCAAATCTTTCTAGAATATCACAAAGTCTAGAAAACGCAAAATTTTCTAAAAATTATCACTAGCCCTAGTCAGGGCACATTTTTCTAGAATTATCCTAGTCTAGCAGCACATCTTTCTAGAATTATAAACTATCTAAACCCAAAATTTTTCCCTAAATTTAAATCACTACCCTAGACACGCACATTTTTTTTTTAAGAATTATCACTAGTCAGTCACGCGCATTTTTTCTAAATTATCACAGTCTAGCACCCTCATCTTTTAGAATTATACTATTCTAGTCACGCACTTTTTTCCCTAAATTTTACTATCTAGTCACGCACAATTTCCTAAAAATTACCCCTTTAGTCTAGCCCACGCACATTTTTTCTAAATTATCACTATCAAGTCACCCACACCCTTTCTAAAAATTTAAAGACTAGTCTAGTCACCACATTTTTCCCTAAATCAAAACATCTAGCTTTATTGACAAGCTATTTACGGGTTTAAAGGATTCCTAACTTTATTGGCAACTAAAAAAACGCTACGCCCATTTACCACTTTTTTAAAAAGTGACTAAAAACATTTTATCTCTTTTTTGAAAGTGATTTAAGACACTTACCACTTTTAAAAAGTGACAAAAAAAACCATCAGTTGTTAGAAATTGACTAAGACCCCTTACCACTTTTTAAAAATGACTAAACACCATCACTTTGTTACAAGTGCTAAGACACTTACCACTTGTTTAAAAAAGTGACTAAACACTTACCACTTGTAAAAAAAGTACAAAAAACCCACTTATCACTTTTTAAAGAAATTGACTAATACACTTATCACTTGAAAAAATTTACCAAGCCATTTACCACTTGTTAAAATACTAAACATTTAACACTTTTAAAAAGTAAACAAACACTTCCCCTTTTGTTAAAAAAAGTGACAAATACACCCCAACTTTTTTAAAATTTGACAAGACATTTACCATTTGTAAGAAATGACAAGACTTTTACCACTTGGAAAAAGAAATTTAATACACTTATCACTTTTTTTAAAAAAAGGGGGCAAAGGGACAATGACCACTTGTAAAAAGTGACTAAGACACTTACCACTTTTTTTAAAAGTAACTAAACACTTACCACTTGTAAGAAATGACTAAGAAACTTACCACTTGTTAGAAAGTGACTAAGACACTTACCATTTGGGAAGAAAGTGACTAATACATTTTAAAACTTGTTAAAAAGTGACTAAAAACCTTATCACTTGAAAGAAATGACCAAGAAATTTACCACTTGTAAGAAAGGACAAAGACATTTTACCACTTGTTAGAAATGACAAATTACCCCTTAATTTTTGTAAGAAAGTGACTTAGACACTTACCACTTGTAAGAAAGTGACTAAGACACTTACCACTTGTTAGAAAGTGACTAAAACACTTACCACTTTTTAGAAAGTGACTAAGACACTTACCACTTGAATGAAAGTGACTAAGCCACTTGCCACTTGTAAGAAAGTGACAAAGACACTTACCACTTGTAAGAAAGTGACTAAGACACTTACCACTTGTCAGAGAGTGATTAAGAACACCTTATACCACTATTGTAAAGAAAATTGTAACTAAGACACTTACCACTTGTAAGAAAGTGACTAGGATACTTACCACTTGTAAGAAAGTGACTAAGAAACTTACTACTTGTAAGAAAGTGACTAAGGCACTTACCACTTGTTAGAAAGTGACTAAGACACTCACCACTTGTAAGAAAGTGACTAAGACACTTACCACTTGTAAGAAAGTGACTAAGACACTTACCACTTGTTAGAAAGTGACTAAGACACTTACCACTTTTAAGAAAGTGACTAAGACACTTACCACTTGTAAGAAAGTGACTAAGACACTTACCACTTGTGAGAAAGTGACTAAGACACATACCACTTGTAAGAAAGTGACTTAGACACTTACCACTTGTTAGAAAGTGACCAAGACAGTTATCACTTGTAATAAAGTGACTAAGACACTTACCACTTGTAAGAAAGTGACTAAGACACTTACCACTTGTAAGAAAGTGACTAAGACACTTACCACTTGTAAGAAAGTGACTTAGACACTTACCACTTGTTAGAAAGTGACCAAGACAATTACCACTTGTAAGAAAGTGACTTAGACACTTAGTACTTGTTAGAAAGTGACCAAGACAATTACCACTTGTAAGAAAGTGACTAAAACACTTAGCACTTGTAAGAAAGTGACTAAGACACTTACCACTTGTTAGAAAGTGACTAAGACACTTACCACTTGCCTAGAAGTGATCAAGATGCATTACATTTAGTGAGAAAGTAATCAGGACACTTACCTCTTGAAAGAAAGTAACAGATTCATACTTTTTACAAGAAAGTGACCAAGACACTTACCACTTGTAAGAAAGTGGCCAAGACACTTACTTCTCGTAAGAAAATGTTGCCGAAGACCACAAGGGAGTGCCCGGGAAAGAGATTATCCCCCCTAAGTGCAGGCGGGAAGTAGGTGCCGGAACGTAGTAGGTACGACAGTCTGTCAGCAGTTCATAGCCGTCACCTGCGAAGGTAGAACTAATTTTAGACCCCGAGAAGGTGGACGTAATTTTAGTTTCCTGAGGAAATTGGACATATTACCCGTCACGAGGAAGGTGAGACATAATACCCTATTGAGGAAGGAGAAATAATTACTGTCCCTGAGGAAGGAAGAACATAGTTACTAAACATAGGGAAAAAGGAGAAAATTCCAATTTCCGAGAAAGAAAAAACAATTACCGTACCCGGGAAGAATGAAATAATTACAGTCACCGGGAAGGAAAAACATAAATTCCAGTCAATGAGGAAGAGTGAAAAATAATTACCAGTCCCTGAGGAAGGAAGACCTAATTTCCAGTACTTTTAGGAAGAAGAAAATAAATTTCCCAATTTCCCGAGAAAAAGGGGGGGGAAGGAAAAGGGGGGAAGAGGAAGGAAGAGGAAGGAAGAGGAAGGAAGAGGAAAGGGGAAAAGGAAGGGAAAAGGAAAGAAGATAGAAAGAAAGAGTGAATAAATGAAGATGGGGATAAGCTGAAGGAGGGGTGAAGGAAGGAAGGAAAGAGGAAGGAAGGAAGTAACGAAAGGAGGAAAGGGGGGAAAGGAAAGGGAGGGCGAACGAACGAAACGAACGAACGAACGAAGAAAGAAGGAAATAAGGAAAGAAGGAAGGGAAAAAAGGAAGGGAGGAAGGAAAGGGGGGGAAAAAGGGAAGGAAGGGAAAAAAGGGAAGGGAAGGGGGGGGAAGGAAGGGGGGGAAGGAACGAAGGAGAATCAACGAACGATCAAACGAAAGAACGAATGAAAGGGAAATAAGAAAAAAAAGGAAAAGGAAGGGAAGGAAGGAAGGAAGGAAGGAAGGAAGGGAGGAAGGAAGGAACGAAGGAAGGGAAACAACGAAAGTCTAATGAACGAACTAACGAACGAATGAAGGAAATAAAAAAAAAAGGAAGGAAGGAAGGAAGGAAAGGGAAAGGGAAAGGAAAGGAAGGGGGAAGGAAGGGAGGGAGGAAGGAAAAAAAGGAGGAAGGAAGGAAGGGAGGGAGGGGGGAGGGGAGGGTGGGAAAGAGGGAGGGAGGGGAGGGAGGGAGGGTGGAAGGGGAGGGAGGGGGGGTTTGGAAAGAGGGAGGGAGGGTGGGAAAAGAGGGAGGGCGGGAGGGAGGGCGGGTGGAAGGGAGGGAGGAGGGTGGGAATGGGGAGGGAGGGAGGGAGGGTGGAAGGGATGGCGAGGGTAGGGTAAGAGGGAGGGTTAAGAGGAGCGGAGGTGTGGGAGAGAGGGGAGGAGGGAGGGTGGTAGGGAGGGACGGGGGGAGGGAGGGAGGGTGGGAGGAGGGAGGGAGAGAGGGAGGGAAGGTAGGGAGGGAGGGAGGTTGGGAAGGAGGGAGGGAGATGTGGAAAGAGGGAGGAAGGGAGGGAGGGTGGAAGGGAGGGAGGGAGGAGAGAGAGGAAGGGAGGGTGGGAGGAGGGAGGGAGGAAGGTAGTTGGGGTGGGAGTGGGAGGGAGGGAGGCAAGGAGGGAGGGAGGAAGGGAAGGAGGGAAGGAGGGAGGGAGGGAGGGAGGGAGGGAGGGAGGAGGGAAGGAGGGAGGGAGGAGGGAGGGAGGGAAGGGGGAGGGGGGAGGGGGGGGGAGGAGGGGGGAGGAGGGGGGGGGAGGGAGGGAGGGAGGGAAGGAGGGAGGGAGGGAAGGGGGAGGGAGGGAAGGAGGGAGGGAGGGAGGGAAGGAGGGGGGAGGGAGGGAAGGAGGGAGGGAGGGAGGAAGGAGGGAGGGAGGGAGGGAGGGAGGGAAGGAGGGAGGGAGGGGGAAGGAGGGAGGGAAAGGAGGGAAGGAGGGAGGGAGGGAGGGAGGGAGGGAGGGGGAGGGTTGCTGATGTTTATGTTTCGTAGGAAAAAGCTTTTAATTTTTATCTCACTCACAAAACACACGTGAGTGTATGTGTGAGTGTGTGAGTGTGTGAGTGTGTGAGTGTGTGAGTGAGTGTGTGAGTGTGTTGTGTGTGGTGTGTGAGTGTGTGTGTGAGTGTGTGAGTGTGTGTGTGAGTGTGTGTGTGAGTGTGTGTGTGTGAGTGTGTGAGTGTGTGTGTGTGTTGAGTGTGTGAGTGTGTGAGTGTGTGTGTGTGTGAGGGTGTGTGTGAGTGTGTGAGTGAGTGTGTGAGTGAGTGTGTGAGTGAGAGTGTGAGTGAGTGTGTGAGTGTGTGTAGTGAGTGTGTGAGTGTGTGAGTGTGTGAGTGTGTGAGGTGTGAGTGTGTGTGTGAGTGTGTGAGTGTGTGAGTGTATGAGTGAGTGTGTGAGTGTGTGTATGAGTGAGTGTGTGAGTGAGTGTGTGAGTGAGTGTGTGAGTGAGCGTGTGAGTGAGCGTATGGAGTGAGTGTGTGAGTGTGTGAGTGTGTGTGTGAGTGAGTGTGTGAGTGTGTAAGTGTGTGAGTGAGTGCGTGAGTGTGTGGTGTGTGTGAGTGAATGTGTGAGTGTGTGTGGAGTGTCTGAGTGAGTGTGTGAGCCTGTGAGTGTGTGTGTGAGTGTGTGAGTGAGAGTGTGAGTGAGTGTGTGAGTGAGTGTGGGAGTGAGTGTGTGAGTGTGTTGTGTGTGTGTGTGTGTGTGTGAGTGTGTGAGTGTGTGTGTGAGTGTGTAAGTGTGTGAGTGTGTGAGTGTGTGCGTGAGTGTGTGTGTGTGTGAGGGTGTGTGTGAGTGTGTGTGTGTGAGTGAGTGTGTGAGTGAGTGTGGGAGTGTGTGAGTGTGTGAGTGTGTGAGTGTGTGTGTGAGTGTGTGAGTGAGTGTGAGAGTGTGTGAGTGGTGTATGAGTGTGTGAGTGAGTGTGTGAGTGTGTGAGTGAGTGTGTGAGTGAGTGTGTGGAGTATGTGAGTGAGTGTGCGAGTGTGTGAGTGTGTGAGTGTGTGTGAGTGTGAGTGAGTGTTGTGAGTGAGTGTATGAATGAGTGTTTGAGTGTGTGTGTGAGTGAGTGTGTGTGTGAGTGAGTGTGTGAGTGAGTGTGTGGAGTGTGTGAGTGAGCGTGCCGAGTGAGTGTGTGAGTGTGTGTGTGAGTGAGTGTGTGAGTGTGTGTGTGAGTAAGTGTGTGAGTGTGTGTGTGAGTGAGTGTGTGAGTGTGTGAGTGTGAGTGAGTGTGTGAGTGTGTGAGTGTGTGAGTGTGTGAGTGAGTGTGTGAGTGAGTGTGTGTGTGAGTGAGGTGTGTGAGTGAGTGTGTGAGTGAGTGTGTTAATGAGTGTGTGAGTGTGTTTTGGTGTGTGAGTGAGTGTGTGAGTGTGTGTGTGGTGTGTGAGTGATTTGTGTGTGTGTGTGTGAGTGAGTGTGTGAGTGAGTGTGTGAGGTGTGTGAGTATGTGAGTGAGTGTGTGTTTTGAGTGAGTGGGTAAGCGATTGAGTGACTGAGTGATCGAATGAAGGAGTGAGTGAGTGTGTGTGAGTGAGTGAGTGGGGTAAGGAATGAGTGTGGGATTGATGAGAGGGGCGTGGGAGTTAGGGAATGAATGAGTGAGTGAGTGAGTGAGCGAATGAAGGAGTGAGTGATCGATGTGAGTAAGGTTAAGGGAGAGTGTGTGAGTGAGTGAGGGAGTGAAGGAAAGAGTGTGGTCCAAAGTGAGAGTGTGCGTGAGTGAGGGAATGACTGAGTGAGTGAGTGAGTGAGTGATTGAGTGAGTGAGTAAGTGAGAGAGTGAGAGAGTGAGTGAGTGAGAGTGAGTAATAGAACACAAGTGCCACAGTTAGATGTCTTTATTGCGACACATCTGACCTACACAGCCGCTCAGGTCAGTGTAAGAGAGAAGAGTCAGCAGAGGCAGTAAGAGGCAGTATGACAAACATTCATGTCAGTCAGCAGAGGCAGTAAGAGGCAGTATGACAAACATTCATGTCAGTCAGCAGAGGCAGTAAGAGGCCCGTATGACAAACATTCATGTCAGTCAGAGAGGCAGGGAAGAGGCAGTTGACAAACATTCATGTCAGTCAGCGGGGCAGTAAGAGGCAGTATGACAAACCATTATGTCAGTCAGCAGGGGCAGTAAGAGGCAGTATGAAAACATTCATGTCAGTAGCAGAGGCAGTAAGAGGCCGTATTGACAAAACATTCATGTCAGTCAGCAGAGGCAGTAAGAGGCAGTATGACAAACATTCATGTCAGTCAGCGGGGCAGTAAGAGGCAGTATGACAAACATTCATGTCAGTCAGCAGGGGCAGTAAGAGGCAGTATGACAAACATTCATGTCAGTCAGCAGGGGCAGTAAGAGGCAGTATGACAAACATTCATGTCAGTCAGCAGAGGCAGTAAGAGGCAGTATGACAAACATTCATGTCAGTCAGCAGAGGCAGTAAGAGGCAGTATGATAAACATTCATGTCAGTCAGCAGAGGCAGTAAGAGGCAGTATGACAAACATTCATGTCAGTCAGCAGGGGCAGTAAGAGGCAGTATGACAAACATTCATGTCAGTCAGCAGAGGCAGTAAGAGGCAGTATGACAAACATTCATGTCAGTCAGCAGAGGCAGTAAGAGGCAGTATGATAAACATTCATGTCAGTCAGCAGAGGCAGTAAGAGGCAGTATGACAAACATTCATGTCAGTCAGCAGAGGCAGTAAGAGGGGAGTATGATAAAACATTCTGTCAGTCGCAGGGGCAGTAAGAGGCAGTATGACAAACATTCTGTCAGTCAGCGGGGCAGTAAGAGGCAGTATGATAAACATTCATGTCAGTCAGGGAGGGGCAGTAAGAGGCGTATGACAAACATTATGTCAGTCAGCAGGGGCAGTAAGAGGCAGTATGACAAATTTTATGTCAGTCAGCAGGGGCAGTAAGAGGCAGTATGATAAACATTCATGTCAGTCAGCAGGGGCAGTAAGAGGCAGTATGACAAACATTCATGTCAGTCAGCAGGGGCAGTAAGAGGCAGTATGATAAACATTCATGTCAGTCAGCAGGGGCAGTAAGAGGCAGTATGACAAACATTCATGTCAGTCAGCAGGGGCCCGTAAGAGGCCAGTATGACAAACATTCATGTCAGTCAGCAGGGGCAGTAAGAAAGGCAGTATGACCCAAACATTCATGTCAGTCAGCAGACGGGAGTAAGGGCAGTATGATAAAAAATTATGTCAGTCGCAGAGGCAGTAAGAGGCAGTATGATAACATTCATGTCAGTCAGCAGGGGCAGTAAGAGGCAGTATGACAAACATTCATGTCAGTCAGCAGAGGCCCGTAAGAGACAGTATGACAAAAAATTCATGTCAGTCGCAGAGGCAGTAAGAGGCAGTATGACAAAATTCTGTCAGTAAACAGGGGCGAGTAAGAGGCAGTATGACCAAACATTCATGGGCAGTCAGCAGGGGCAGTAAGAGGCGTATGATAAAATTATGTCAGTCAGCGAGGCCGTAAGAGGCAGTATGATAAACATTCATGTCAGTCAGCAGGGGCAGTTTAAAAGGCAGTATGACCCAAACATTCATGTCAGTCAGCAGAGGCAGTAAGAGGCAGTATGGACAAAACATTCATGTCAGTCGCAGGGCAGTATGACAAACATTCATGTCAGTCAGCAGGGGCAGTAAGAGGCAGTATGACAAACATTCATGTCAGTCAGCAGGGGCAGTAAGAGGCAGTATGATAAACATTCATGTCAGTCAGCAGGGGCAGTAAGAGGCAGTATGACAAACATTCATGTCAGTCAGCAGGGGCAGTAAGAGGCCCGTATGACAAACATTATGTCAGTCAGCAGGGGCAGTAAGAGGCAGTATGATAAACATTCATGTCAGTCAGCAGGGGCAGTAAGAGGCAGTATGACAAACATTCATGTCAGTCAGCAGGGGCAGTAAGAGGCAGTATGAATAAACATTCATGTCAGTCCCGCAGGGGCAGTAAGAGGAGTATGACAAACATTCATGTCAGTCAGCCAGGGGCAGGAGAGGCAGTATGACAAACATTCATGTCAGTCAGCAGGGGCAGTAAGAGGCAGTATGATAAACATTCATGTCAGTCAGCAGGGGCAGTAAGAGGCAGTATGACAAACATTCATGTCAGTCAGCAGGGGCAGTAAGAGGCAGTATGATAAACATTCATGTCAGTCAGCAGAGGCAGTAAGAGGCAGTATGACAAACATTCATGTCACGCACATCTCTGATACATATCACGAAGAAATGAATTGTCACAGGTAAATAAACTATCTGTGTTTTAATCAGTTTTCACTAATTTCTTCCTCGCTCTCTCTGACTTCGTGAATGAAGAGTATATCCTGCTCTCTCTGACTTCGTGAATGAAGAGTATATCCTGCTCTCTCTGACTTCGTGAATGAAGAGTATATCCTGCTCTCTCTGACTTCGTGAATGAAGAGTATATCCTGCTGTCTCTGACTTCGTGAATGAAGAGTATATCCTGCTGTCTCTGACTTCGTGAATGAAGAGTATATCCTGCTCTCTCTGACTTCGTGAATAAAGAGTATATCTTGCTGTCTCTGACTTCGTGAATGAAGAGTATATCCTGCTCTCTCTGACTTTGTGAATGAAGAGTATATCCTGCTCTCTCTGACTTCGTGAATAAAGAGTATATCTTGCTGTCTTGATTCGTTGAATGAAGAGTAATCCTGCTCTCTCTGACTTTGTGAATGAAGGTATATCCTGCTGTCTCTGACTTCGTGAATGAAGAGTATATCCTGCTGTCTCTGACTTCGTGAATGAAGAGTATATCCTGCTGTCTCTGACTTCGTGAATGAAGAGTATATCTTGCTGTCTCTGACTTCGTGAATTTAAGAGTATATCTGCTGTCTCTGACTTCGTGAATGAAGAGTTATCTGCTGTCTCTGACTTCGTGAATGAAGAGTATATCCTGTGTCTCTGACTTCGTGAATGAAGAGTATATCCTGCTGTCTCTGACTTCGTGAATGAAGGTATATCCTGCTGTCTTGACTTCGTTTAATGAAGAGTATATTCCCGCTGTCTCTGACTTCGTGAATGAAGAGTATATCTTGCTGTCTCTGACTTCGTGAATGAAGAGTATATCCTGCTCTCTCTGACTTCGTGAATGAAGAGTATATCCTGCTGTCTCTGACTTCGTGAATGAAGAGTATATCCTGCTGTCTCTGACTCCGTGAATGAAGAGTTAAACCTGCTGTCTCTGACTTCGTGAATGAAGAGTATATCCTGCTGTCTCTGACTTGTGAATGAAAAGTATATCTGCTGTCTCTGACTTCGTGAATGAAGGGGTATATCCTGCTGTCTTGATTCGTGAATAAAGAGTATATCCCGCTGTCTTGACTTCGTGAATGAAGAGTATATCCTGCTCTCTCGACTTCGTGATGAAGAGTATATCCTGCTGTCTGTGACTTCGTGAAGAAGAGTATTCTGCTGTCTCTGATTCGTGAATGAAGAGTATTCCCGCTGTCTCTGACATCGTAATGAAGAGTATATCCTGCTGTCTTGACTTCGTGGGAAAGAAGAGTATATCCTGCTCTGTTGACTTCGTGAATGAAGAGTTATCCTGCGTCTCTGACTTCGTGAATGAAGAGTATATCCTGCTGTCTCTGACTTCGTGAATGAAGAGTATATCCTGCTGTCTCTGACTTCGTGAATAAAGAGTATATCCTGCTGTCTCTGACTTCGTGAATGAAGAGTATATCCTGCTGTCTCTGACTTCGTGAATGAAGAGTATATCCTGCTGTCTCTGACTTCGTGAATGAAGAGTATATCCTGCTGTCTCTGACTTCGTGAATGAAGAGTATATCCTGCTCTCTCTGACTTCGTGAATGAAGAGTATATCCCGCTGTCTCTGGGCTTCGTGAATGAAGAGTATATCCTGCTCTCTCTGATTCTTTAATGAGAGTATATCCTGCTGTCTCTGACTTCGTGAATGAAGAGTATATCCTGCTCTGTCTGACTTCGTGAATGAAGAGCATATCCTGCTGTCTCTGACTTCGTGAATGAAGAGTATATCCTGCTCTCTCTGACTTCTGAATGAAAAAGCATATCATGCTCTCTCTGACTTCTTGAATGAAGAGTATATCCTGCTCTCTCTGACTTCGTGAATGAAGAGTATATCCTGCTGTCTCTGACTTCGTGAATGAAGAGTATATCCTGCTTCTCTGACTTCGTGAATGAAGAGTATATCCTGCTGTCTCTGACTCCGTGAATGAAGAGTATTCTGCTGTTTTTTGACTTCGTGAATGAAGAGTATATCCTGCTGTCTCTGACTTCGTGAATGAAGAGTATATCTGCTGTCTCTGACTTGTGAATGAAGAGTATATCCTGCGTCTCTGACTTCGTGAATGAAGAGTATATCCTGCTGTCTCTGACTTCGCGAATGAAGAGTTATCCTGCTGTCTTTGACTTCGTGAATGAGAGTATATCTGCTCTCTCTGACTTCGTGAATGAAGAGTATATCCTGCTGTCTTGACTTCGTGAATAAAGAGTTATCCTGCTGTCTCTGACTTCGTGAATGAAGAAAGTATATTCTGCTGTCTTGACTTCGTGAATGAAGAGTATATCCTGCTGTCTCTGACTTCGCGAATGAAGAGTATATCCTGCTGTCTTTGACTTCGTGAATGAAGAGTATATCCTGCTCTCTCTGACTTCGTGAATGAAGAGTATATCCTGCTGTCTCTGACTTCGTGAATAAAGAGTATATCCTGTTGTCTCTGACTTCGTGAATGAAGAGTATATCCTGCTGTCTCTGACTTCGTGAATGAAGAGTATATCCTGCTGTCTCTGACTTCGCGAATGAAGAGTATATCCTGCTGTCTCTGACTTCGCGAATGAAGAGTATATCCTGCTGTCTTTGACTTCGTGAATGAAGAGTATATCCTGCTCTCTCTGACTTCGTGAATGAAGAGTATATCCTGCTGTCTCTGACTTCGTGGGAAAAAGAGTATATCCTGTTGTCTCTGACTTCGTGAATGAAGAGTATATCTTGCTGTCTCTGACTTCGTGAATGAAGAGTATATCCTGCTCTCTCTGACTTCATAAATGAAGGGTATATCCTGCTCTCTCTGACTTCATAAATGAAGGGTATATCCTGCTCTCTCTGACTTCATAAATGAAGGGTATATCCTGCTTCTCTGACTTCATAAATGAAGGGTATATCCTGCTGTCTCTGACTTCGTGAAGGTTAAATACAGAAGTATAATAATAACAGATGATGTCAGACAGTGTAACACTGCATTATTTAATACAGGATGACTTAATGCACTCACAATATTACGTTTTTAACACAGGTTAAACAAAGGATCCTGGGATCAAGAACCCTGCATCAACAACAAGACACTACCCTTGAAGGATCCTGGGATCAAGAACCCTGCATCAACAACCCAAGGGCACTACCCCTTTAAGGATCCTGGGATCAAGAACCCTGTACCAACAACAAGACACTACCTTTGAAGGATCCTGGGATCAAGAACCCTGCACCAACAACAAGACACTACCCTTGAAGGATCCTGGGATCAAGAACCCTGCATCAACAACAAGACACTACCCTTGAAGGATCCTGGGATCAAGAACCCTGCATCAACAACAAGACACTACCCTTGAATGATCCTGGGATCAAGAACCCTATATCATCAACAAGACACTACCCTTGAAGGATCCTGGGATCAAGAACCCTGCATCAACAACAAGTCACTACTCTTGAAGGATCCTGGGATCAAGAACCCTGAATCAACAACAAGACACTAGCGTTGAAGGATCCTGGGATCAAGAACCCTGCATCAACAATAAGACACTACCCTTGAAGGATCCTGGGATCAAGAACCCTGCATCAACACAACACTTCTCTTTTAAGGATCCTGGGATCAAGAACCCTGCATCAACAACAAGACACTACCCTTGAAGGATCCTGGGATCAAGAACCCTGCATCAACAACAAGACACTACCCTTGAAGGAACCTGGGACCAAGAACCCTGCATCAACAACAGGACACTACCCTTGAAGGTTCCTGGGATCAAGAACCCTGCATCAACAACAAGACACTACCCTTGAAGGATCCTGAGATCAAGAACCCCTCACCAACAACAAGACACTGCCCTTGAAGGATCCTGGGATCAAGAACCCTTCACCAACAAGACACTACCCTTGAAGGGTCCTGGGATCTAGAACCCTTCACCAACAAGACACTACCCTTGAACGATCCTGGGATCAAGAACCCCTCACCAACAACAAGACAATACCCTTGAAGGATCCTGAGATCAAGAGCCCCTCGCAAACAACAAGACACTACCCTTGAAGGATCCTGGGATCAAGAACCCTTCACCAACAAGACACTACCCTTGAAGGATCCTGGGATCAAGAACCCTTCACAAACAAGACACTACCCTTGAAGGATCCTGGGATCAAGAACCCTTCACCAATAATAAGACACCCATCACTGCCAGGGTATAATACTGATTCAATAGCATAATCAAGCACCATCATCATCCCAGCAGTTGATTCCTGCTCAGCATCTCTTATTTCCTCTGATCAGAGATGATTACCTCTCATACCCTGGCGCTGAGTCAGTCAGAGAGCAGCATGACGACTTTAATGGACGGTGGATCAAGCATACACCACACCATGTATACTGGTATACTCTTCAGGGTGTACTGGTCAAGGAGTACTGGTCAAGATGTACTGGTCAAGGTGTACTGGTCAAGGTGTACTGGTCAAGGTGTACTGGTCAGGGTGTACTGGTCAAGGTGTACTGGTCAGAGTGTACTGGTCAAGGAGTACTAGTCAAGGTGTAATGGTCAAGGTGTACTGGTCATGGCATACTGTTCAAGATATATTTGTTAAGGTGTACTGGTCAAGATGTACTGTTCATAGTGTTCTGGTCAAGGTGCACTGGTCATTGTACACTGGTCAAGGTATACAGGTCGAGAAGTACTGATCAAGGTGTACTGGTCAAGGTGTACTAGTCAGGGTATACTGATCAAGGTGTGCTGGTCAGGGTGTACTGGTCAAGACGTACTGGGCAAGTTGTACTGGTCAAGGTGTACTGGTAAAGGTGTACTGGTCAAGGTGTACTGGTCATGGTATACTGGTCAAGGTATAGTGGTCAAGGTGTACTGGTCAAGGGGTTCTGGTCAAGGTGTACTGGTCATGGTATACTGGTCAAGGTATACTGGTCAGGGTGTACTTGTCAAGGTGTACTGGTCAGTGTGTACTGGTTAAGGTGTACTGGTCAACGTATACTGGTCAAGGTGTACTGGTCATGTTATACTGGTCAAGGTATACTGGTCAAGGTGTACTGGTCAAGGTGTACTGATCAAGGTGTACTGGTCAACGTATACTGGTCAAGGTGTACTGGTCATGTTATACTGGTCAAGGTATACTGGTCAAGGTGTACTGGTCAAGGTGTACTCGCCAAGATGTACTGGTCATGGTATACTGGTCAAGGTATACTGGTCAAAGTGTACTGGTCAAGGTGCACTGGTCAAGGTGTACTGGTCAAGGTGTACTGGTCAAGGTGTACTGGTCAAGGTGTACTGGTCAAGGTGTACTGGTCAAGGTATACTGGTCAAGGTGTACTGGTCAAGGTGTACTGGTCAAGGTGTACTGGTCAAGGTATACTGGTCAAGGTGTACTGGTCATGGTATACTGGTCAACATGTCCTGGCCATGGTATACTGGTCAAGGTATACTGGTCAAGGTATACTGGTCAAGGTATACTGGTCATGGTATACTGGTTAAGGTATGACTCAAGAAATCGTAATGACACGATTGCAAACAAACCATACCCCCGGCCGGGATTGAACCCGCGGTCAGAGAGTCTCAAAACTCCAGCCCGTCGCGCTAACCACTAGACCAGCTAGCCACAATAAGATTCATCCAACTAGGTATATTTCTACACCATAGGAAAGTTAGCACAGGCACCTCTGTGACCACAAATGCAAGTTTTTACAGACGAATCTCCAGCTAGCGTGGCCGTGGGTATGGTTTATTTGCAATCGTGTCATTACGATTTCTTGAGTCATGTTGACGGCAGTGAAGGGACTTGAGCTAGAGTTCGTCACGGCCACGCTAGCTGGAGATTCGTCTGTAAAAACTTGCATTTGTGGTCACAGTGGTGCCTGTGCTAACCTTCCTATGGTGTAGAAATATACCTAGTTGGATGAATCTTATTGTGGCTAGCTGGTCTAGTGGCTAACGCGACGGTCTGGAGTTTTGAGACTATGACCGCGGGTTCAATCCCGGCCGGGGGTATGGTTTTTTTGGTTAAGGTATACTGGTCATGGTATACTGATCAAGGTATAATGGTCAAAGTGTACTCGTCAAGGTGTACTCGTCAAGGTGTACTGGTTAAGGTATACTGGACATTGTATACTGGTCAAGGTATACTGGTCATGGTATACTGGTCATGGTATACTGGTCAAGGTGTACTGGTCAAGGTGTACTGGTCAAGGTGTACTGGTCATTGTATAATGGTCAAGGTGTACTGGTCAAGGTGTACTGGTCAAGGAGTACTGGTCAAGGTGTACTGGTCAAGGTGTACTGGTCATTGTATAATGGTCAAGGTGTACTGGTCAAGGTGTACTGGTCAAGGTGTACTGGTCAAGGTGTACTGGTCATTGTATAATGGTCAAGGTGTACTGGTCATTGTATAATGGTCAAGGTGTACTGGTCAAGGTGTACTGGTCAAGGTGTACTGGTCAAGGTGTACTGGTCATTGTATAATGGTCAAGGTGTACTGGTCAAGGTGTACTGGTCAAGGTGTACTGGTCAAGGTGTACTGGTCAAGGTGTACTGGTCAAGGTGTACTCGTCAAGGTGTACTGGTCAAGGTATACTGGACATTGTATACTGGTCAAGGTATACTGGTCATGGTATACTGGTCATGGTATACTGGTCAAGGTGTACTGGTCAAGGTGTACTGGTCAAGGTGTACTGGTCATTGTATAATGGTCAAGGTGTACTGGTCAAGGTGTACTAGTCAAGGTGTACTGGTCAAGGTGCACTGGTCAAGGTGTACTGGTCAAGGTGTACTGGTCAAGGTGTACTCGTCAAGGTGTACTGGTCAAGGTATACTGGACATTGTATACTGGTCAAGGTATACTGGTCATGGTATACTGGTCATGGTATACTGGTCAAGGTGTACTGGTCAAGGTGTACTGGTCAAGGTGTACTGGTCATTGTATAATGGTCAAGGTGTACTGGTCAAGGTGTACTAGTCAAGGTGTACTGGTCAAGGTGTACTGTACTTGCCATGACAAAGTTCACTTGCTGTAAACTGGCCAGGAGAGACACAACAAGCCTTTACTGAGAGGACATTTCAGTCAGCGTAGAGCATCATGTCATGACAAACCTCTACACAGAGTGAAATGTAATCCCAAAGAAAGCTTGATTCGCAACTAATGTCTTTGTCTTCACAGCCGTCTCTTGCTAGCCGTCTCTAACCTGAGTGGTAGGATTACTAGCCGTCACTATGCTTAGTGGTAGGGCTACTAGCCATCACTAAGCTTAGCGGTAGGGCTACTAGCTGTCAACTAACACCCAGGTACCTACTTACTGCTAAGTGAACAGGGCAGGGGATGTGGGGAAACCTGCATAACGTTTCCCCACTACTCATACTTGCACCAGTCCACCTTTCTGCCAATAGTTGCTTATATCTCACCAGAACTTCTTCCTCCCTTAGTTTATACACTTTCACCTCTCTCTTGTTGTCATTTTCCTTTTGTTCCATCTAGCTCTTACTCTAACTGTAGCTACAACTAGATAATGATCCGGTATATCAGTTGCCCTTCTCTAAACGTGTACGTCCTGGAGCCTACCCATCAACCTTTCATCCACAATACATAATCTAACAAACTACTTTCATTACGTGCTACATCATACCTTGTATATTTATTTATCCTCTTTTTCATAAAATATATATTACTTATTACCAAACCTCTTTCTACACATAGCTCAATTAAAGGCTCCCCATTTTCATTTACCCCAGGCACCCCAAATTTACCTACTATTCCCTCCACAACATTTTTACCCACTTTAACATTGAAATCCCCAACCACAAGTACTCTCACACTTGCTTCAAAACTCCCCACACACTCTCTCAACATTTCTCAAAACCTCTCTCTCTCCTTTACACTTCTTTCTTCTCCAGGTGCATATACGCTTACTATAACACACGTTTCACATCCAACTTCATTTTACTCCACACAATCATTGACTTAACACATTTATACTCCCTCTTTTCATGCCATTGCTTATTCTTCAGCGTTATTGCTCCTCCTTTATTTGAAACCCCTGACCTAATCTCGTTTGCTTCTCTCTACTGAAACTCTCCCAGCCCCTTCAGCTTTGTTTCACTTAAAGCCAGGACATCCAATTTTCTTCTCATTCATAATATCCACAATCATCTCTTTCTTATCATTAGCACAACATCCACGAACATTCAGACTTCCCACTTTGGCTATTTTCTTCTTATTCTTTTCAGTAACCTGTACAGGAAAAAGGGTTACTAGCACATTGTTCCCGGCATTTTAGTTGACTTTTACAACACGCATGGCTTACGGAGGAAAGATTCTTATTCCACTTCCCCATGGATATAAAAGGAAAAGTAATAAGACCAAGAACTGCTAAGATAAAATCAAAGAAAACTCAGATGAATGAGTATAAATAAACGTGTACATGTATGTGTAGTGTGACCTAAGTGTAAGTAGAAGTAGCAAGACGTACCTGTAATCTTGCATATTTATGAGACAGACAAAAGACACCAGCAATCCTACCATCATGTAAAACAATTACAGGCTTTCGTTTTATACTCACTTGGCAGGACGGTAGTACCTCCCTGGGTGGTTGCTGTCTACCAACCTACTACCTATATATATATATATATATATATATATATATATATATATTATATATATATATATATATATATATATATATATATTATATATTATAACACACTGGCCGATTCCCACCAAGGCACGGTGGCCCGAAAAAGAAAAACTTTCACCATCATTCACTCCATCACGGTCTTGCCAGAAGGGTGCTTTACACTACAGTTTTTAAAGTGCAACATTAACACCCCTCCTTCAGAGTGCAGGCACTGTACTTCCCATCTCCAGGACTCAAGTCCGGCCTGCCGGTTTCCCTGAATCCCTTCAAAAAATGTTACTTTGCTCACACCCCAACAGCACGTCAAGTATTAAAAACCATTTGTCTCCATTCACTCCTATCAAACACGCTCACGCATGCCCGCTGGAAGTCCAAGCCCCCCCGCACAAAAAACCTCCTTTACCCCCTCTCTCCAACCTTTCCTAGGCCGACCCCTACCCGCCTTCCTTCCACTACAGACTGATACACTCTTGAAGTCATTCTGTTTGGGTCCATTCTCTCTCCCATGTCCGAACCACCTCAACAACCCTTTCCTCAGCCCTCTGGACAACAGTTTTGGCAATCCCGCACCTCCTCCTAACTTCCAAACTACGAATTCTCTGATTATATTCACACCACACATTGCCCTCAGACATGACATCTCCACTGCCTCCAGCCTTTCCTCGCTGCAACATTCCATCACCCATGCTTCACACCCTTTATAGAGCTTTGGGTTTAAAACTATCTCTCATATATTCCCCTCTTTGCTTTCAAGAAAAAAGTTCTTTGTCTCCACAGACTCCTAATTTGCACCTCTCACCCTTTTCCCTCTTCAATCTATGATTCACCTCATCTTTCATAGACCCATCGCTGACACGTCCACTCCCAAATATCTGAATACATTCACCTCCTCCATACTCCCTCCCTCCAATTGATATCCAATCTTTCATCACCAAATCATTTTGTTATCCTCAAAACCTTACTTTTTCCCAGTATTCACTTTCAATTTTCTTCTTTTACAATCCTACCAAATTCATCCACCACCCTGCAACTTCTTTCAGAATCACCCAAGGCACAGTGTCATCAGCAAAGAGCAACTGTGACAACTCCACTTTATGTGTGATTCTTTATCTTTTAACTCCACACCTCTTGCCAAGACCCTCGCATTTACTTCTCTTACAACCCATCTATAAATATGTTGAACAACCATGGTGACATCACACATCCTTGTCTAAGGCCTACTTTTACTGGGAAATAATCTCCCTCTTTCCTACATATTCTAACTTGAGCCTCACTATCCTCGTAAAAACTCTTCACTGCTTTCAGTAACCTACCTCCTACACCATACACCTGCAACATCTGCCACATTGCCCCCCTATCCACCCTGTCATACGCCTTTTCCAAATCCATAAATGCCACAAAAACCTCTTTAGCCTCATCTAAATACTGTTCAATTATATGTTTCCCTGTAAACACCTGGTCCACACACCCCCTACCTTTCCTAAAGCCTCCTTGTTCATCTGCTATCCTATTCTCCGTCTTACTCTTAATTCTTTCAATAATAACTTTACCATACACTTTACCAGGTACACTCAACAGACTTATCCCCCTATAATTTTTGCACTCTCTTTTATCCCCTTTGCCTTTATACAAAGGAACAATGCATGCTCTCTGCCAATCCCTAGGTACCTTACCCTCTTCCATACGTTTATTAAATAATAGCACCAACCACTCCAAAACTACATCCCCACCTGCTTTTAACATTTCTATCTTTATCCCATCAATCCCGGCTGCCTTACCCCCTTTCATTTTACCTACTGCCTCACGAACTTCCCCCACACTCACAACTGGCTCTTCCTCACTCCTACAAGATGTTATTCCTCCTTGCCCTATACACGAAATCACAGCTTCCCTATCTTCATCAACATTTAACAATTCCTCAAAATATTCCCTCCATCTTCCCAATACCTCTAACTCTCAATTTAATAACTCTCCTCTCCTATTTTTAACTGACAAATCTATTTGTTCTCTAGGCTTTCTTAATCTTATTTTCAACAAAATTTTTTGATAACACACACACACACACATATATATATATATATATATATATATATATATATTATATATATATATATATATATATATATATATATATATATATATATGTCGTGCCGAATAGGCAGAACTTGCGATCTTGGCTTAAATAGCAACGCTCATCTTGCCTAATAGGACAAGTGAAAATTTGTGTATGCAATAATTTCACCAAAATCATTTTGAACATAACGAAAAATATATTTCACTGTGTTTGTTTAGTATTAAATTATCGTAAACAAATCTAAAATATATTTAGCTGGGTTTAGGCTAAAATGAATTGTTCTTATGATAAGGTTAGGTAAGTTTTCTAAGATTCTTTTGGTGAAAAGTTAAATTTTTTTACATCAACATTAATAAAAAAAAATATAGTATATATATATATATTATATATATATATATATATATATATATATATATATATATATATTATACTATAATATATATATATATATATATATATATATATATAAATATATATATATATATATATATATATATATATATATATATATATTATATATATATATTATATAATATATATATATATATAATAGTAGTAGGTTGGTAGACAGCAACCACCCAGGGAAGTACTACCGTCCTGCCAGATGGCTGTGAAACAAAAACCTGTAACTGTTTTGCATGATGGTAGGATTGCTGGTTTCTTTTTCTGTCTCATAAACATGCTAGATAACAGGGATATCTTGCTACTCCTACTTACACTTTGGTCACACTTCACAGACACGTACATGCATATATATATACATACATCTAGGTTTTTCTCCTTTTTCTAAATAGCTCTTGTTCTTCTTTATTTCTTCTATTGTCCATGGGGAAGTGGAAAAGAATCTTTCCTCCGTAAGCCATGCGTGTCGTATGAGGCGACTAAAATGCCGGGAGCAATGGGCTAGTAACCCCTTCTCCTGTAGACATTTACTTAAAAAAGAGAAGAAGAAAAACTTTATAAAACTGGGATGCTTAAATGTGCGTGGATGTAGTGCAGATGACAAGAAACAGATGATTGCTGATGTTATGAATGAAAAGAAGTTGGATGTCCTGGCCCTAAGCGAAACAAAGCTGAAGGGGGTAGGAGAGTTTCAGTGGGGGGAAATAAATGGGATTAAATCTGGAGTATCTGAGAGAGTTAGAGCAAAGGAGGGGTAGCAGTAATGTTGAATGATCAGTTATGGAAGGAGAAAAGAAAATATGAATGTGTAAATTCAAGAATTATGTGGATTAAAGTAAAGGTTGGATGCGAGAAGTGGGTCATAATAAGCGTGTATGCACCTGGAGAAGAGAGAAATGCAGAGGAGAGAGAGAGATTTTGGGAGATGTTAAGTGAATGTTATAGGAGCCTTTGAACCAAGTGAGAGAGTAATTGTGGTAGGGGACCTGAATGCTAAAGTAGGAGAAACTTTTAGAGAGGGTGTGGTAGGTAAGTTTGGGGTGGTGCCAGGTGTAAATGATAATGGGAGCCCTTTGATTGAACTTTGTATAGAAAGGGGTTTAGTTATAGGTAATACATATTTTAAGAAAAAGAGGATAAATAAGTATACAAGATATTATGTAGGGCGAAATGACAGTAGTTTGTTGGATTATGTATTGGTAGATAAAAGACTGTTGAGTAGCTTCAGGATGTACATGTTTATAGAGGGGCCACAGATATATCAGATCACTTTCTAGTTGTAGCTACACTGAGAGTAAAAGGTAGATGGGATACAAGGAGAATAGAAGCATCAGGGAAAGAGAGAGTGTGAAGGTTTATAAACTAAAAGAGGAGAGGCAGTTAGGGTAAGATATAAACAGCTATTGGAGGATAGATGAGCTAATGAGAGCATAGGCAATGGGGTCGAAAAGGTATGGGGTAGGTTTAAAAATGTAGTGTTAGAGTGTTCAGCAGAAGTTTGTGGTTACAGGAAAGTTTGGGGTGCAGGAGGGAAGAGGAGCGATTGGTGGAATGATGATGTAAAGAGAGTAGTAAGGGAGAAAAAAGTTAGCATATGAGAAGTTTTTACAAACTAGAAGTGATGCAAGGAGGGAAGAGTATATGGAGAAAAGAGAGAGGTTAAGAGAGTGGTGAAGCAATGTAAAAAGAGAGCAAATGAGAGAGTGGGTGAGATGTTATCAACAAATTTTGTTGAAAATAAGAAAGTTTTGGAGTGAGATTAACAAGTTAAGAAAGCCTAGAGAAACAAATGGATTTGTCAGTTTAAAATAGGAGGAGGAGAGTTATTAAATGGAGAGTTAGAGGTATTGGGAAGATGGAGGGAATATTTGAGGAATTGTTAAATGTTGATGAAGTAGGGAAGCTGTGATTTCGTGTATAGGGCAAGGAGGAATAACATCTTGTAGGAGTGAGGAAGAGCAATTGTGAGTGTGGGGGAAGTTCGTGAGGCAGTAGGTAAAATGAAAGGGGGTAAGGCAGCCGGGATTGATGGGGGATAAAGATAGAAATGTTAAAAAGCAGGTGGGGATATAGTTTTGGAGTGGTTGGTGCAATTATTTAATAAATGAATGGAAGAGGGTAAGGTACCTAGGGATTGGCAGAGAGCATGCATAGTTCCTTTGTATAAGGCAAAGGGGATAAAAGAGAGTGCAAAAATTATAGGGGGATAAGTCTGTTGAGTATACCTGGTAAAGTGTATGGTTAGAGTTATAATTGAAAGAATTAAGAGTAAGACGGAGGAATAGGATAGCAGATGAACAAGGAGGCTTTAGGAAAGGTAGGGGGTGTGTGGACCAGGTGTTTACAGTGAAACATATAAGTGAACAGTATTTAGATAAGGCTCTAAAGAGGTCTTTGTGGCATTTATGGATTTGGAAAAGGCGTATGACAGGGTGGATAGGGGGGCAATGTGGCAGATGTTGCAAGTGTATGGTGTAGGAGGTAGGTTACTGAAAGCAGTGAAGAGTTTTTACCGAGGATAGTGAGGCTCAAGTTAGAGTATGTAGGAAAGAGGAATTTTTTTCCAGTAAAAGTAGGCCTTAGACAAGGATGTGTGATGTCACCGTGGTTGTTTAATATATTTATAGATGGGGTTGTAAGAAAAGTAAATGCGAGGGTCTTGGCAAGAGGCGTGGAGTTAAAAAGATAAAGAATCACACACAAAGTGGGAGTTGTCACAGCTGCTCTTTGCTGATGACATTGTGCTCTTGGGAGATTCTGAAGCGAAGTTGCAGAGATTGGTGGATGAATTTGGTTGGAGTATGGGTGTGCAAAAGAAGAAATTAAAGGTGAATACAGGATAAGAGTTAAGGTTATGAGGATACAAAAAGATTAGGTGATTGGAAAGATTGGGATATTCAGATTGTGAGGGAGAGAGTATGGAGGAGTGTGAACGTATCAGATATTTGGGAGTGGACGTGTCAGCGGATGGGTTCTATGAAGATGAGGTGAATCATAGAATTGATGAGGGAAAAAAAGATTGAGTGGGTCACTTAGGAGTCTGTGGAGGGGACAAAGAACTTTGTCCTTGGAGGCAAAAGGGGAATAATGTATGAGAGTTTATAGTTTTACCAAGCTTTATAAGGGTTGTGAAGCATGGTGATTGAATGTTGCAGCGAGGAGAAGGGCTGGGAGGGAAGTGGAGATGTCATGTCTGAGGGCAATGTGTGGATACTATGAATATAATGCAGAGAATTCGTTAGTTTGGAAGTTAGGAGGAGTGTGCGGGATTACCAAAAACTGTTGTTCCAGGAGGGCTGAGGAAGGGTTGTTGAGGTGGTTGGACATGTAGAGAAGAATGGAGCGAAACAGAGGACTTCAAGAGTGTATCAGTCCGGTAGTGGAAGGAAGGCGGGTAGGGGTCGGCCTAGGAAAGGTTGGAAGGAGGGGGTAAAGGTGGTTTTGTCGGTTGAGAGGGTGCTTGGATTCCAGCAGGCATGCGTTCGAGCGTGTTTGATAGTGAGTGGAATGGAGTACAAAAATGGTTTTTTAATACTTCGACGTGTGCTGTTGGAGTAGTGAGCAAAGTAACATTTTATGGAGGGATTCAGGGAAACCGGCAGGCCGGAACTTGAGTTCTGGAGTTGGGAAGTACAGTGCCTGCACTTGAAGGAGGGGTGTTAAATGTTGCAGTTTAAAAAGTGCTAGGTAAAGCACCCTTCTGGCAAGACCGTGATGGATTAGTGAATGTGGTGAAAGTTTTTCTTTTTCGTGCCACCTGCACTTGGTGGGGAAATCGGCCAGTGTTGTTAATAATATAAAATATATATTAAATTATAAAGGGAAGTACCACTCCTCTATGCTGGATATGGGGACCCTCATTCTCAGAGAAGACAATAAACGTACCTCAGGGGAAAACTCAAGTTCTCCCCGGAGCTGTTTGAATATTTTCTTCTCCTACCACCCCCTATATATTTTTTTGTTTCTATGTGAACATTTATTAATACAACAAAATACATTTTACAGAAAAAAAACAAAACATTGAATACAATGGCACAATGTGTCAAAGATCATGAATTTCCCAGCTCCTCCAAGCTGGACGTGAGCCAAGTATGCAGCAAGGCATTTCCCCTCTGGATGGCGACGCTGAGGCGCTGGAACATGAAAGTTGCTGCCCTTGGGTCCCTGGTGGTGTCGATGAGTCTGGAACCCAATTCTTTAAGGAAACGTGTGGCATTTTGTCCCCATGATCCCAAGGTCTCTGATCCCACTGGGACAAATTGATACTGTTGGCTAATGTCCCTGTACTTGCTGATCTTGTACTCCTCCCTGTGGTCAGCAGCTCCTCCCTGTCGCCCCACACTGTGATGGATATAGGTGTCAGCCAGTGTGGACACACAGGTATAGTCCCATGCTAAGAGCTTGCCATTCTTCCAAGGATAGATGGTGATCCCGTCGTGGCGGTTTGCTGGGTTGTGGGTATTGTTTGTTGCAAGTGATCGTGGCTCCCTCTCGGCAGGGCATCCAGCTGTAGCAAGGGTTCTCTTAATGATGTCGTTGACCTCATTGTGTCTTGCATGCCAGCCCTTGGTTTTGGAACAGTTAAGACCATGTAGACCGTATTGGTCTGTTTGCACTTCGCCGCAAATACACATATATTCTGTGTGAATTGGGGCAGCAAGGCGCAGAGCCACTGCAATACGGAGGGTCTTAGGGTCGAGTCGCGTTCCCATTGCCGATATGGGAACTGTTTTGGAGGAAGTCCCCGGAGTGAGGTGCACTCACAGCCTGGAGACGGGCAATCTCCCTATCTGATGTTGCAGCCCTGAGCATGTTGGCAAGCACCTTTTCAGCAATTGGGCCATCCCAGCTTGACTGTTTGTGAGCCAGTGCTGCACTAGGGTTTGGTGCTGGAGCAGCAAGAGTCTCCCATTCGGTGATGGCACTGCATAGCTAGGGTCTTCTATTCCTGCTGAGTCACTGAGGGTGTCAGGAAGAATTTGTCTTATCAACTCGTTTGATGCAATGGAAGAGGATAGGAAAGCTGGTAGAGCAATCTGGGAGGATCTGCGTACTCCTAGCCCTCTCCAAGCCTGACCGGAAGTGAGGCTTGCAACCACTGTCCATCGTCAAGGGAAAGATTCAATACATTCTCTAGCATGGCCTTCAGGAGAGAATCATATTCCTTGAGTTTTGGACTGCTGAAGGCTGGGGAGCATCTCAGAAAATAGGTAAGTTTTGGGATTGACAGGCACCTGGTGAATAGGTAGAAGGCTTCGTGTGTGTCAATGTCTTTCATCCTGCTTTCCATCGTCCGGAGGTCTGAGACTTTTTTTCCTAGGATCAGATCGATGGCATAGGACCCAAGAGGAGCACCGAGGAGAGTGCTATTGGCTGGATCAATGGCTCGTGCTCCTGGTAAAACGGCACTAATATTCTGGATCATCTGTTGATTGGTAGAAACTATTTCACATTTGGTGGGGTTTAAAGAAAGGTCCAGGCTTTCTCCCATGTCTTTAATTTTACTGATGTCCTCTAGGAGAGATTCTGTTGTGCCAGCCAGGGTACCGTCGTCCAGGAACCAGATATTGAGCTCGCTGGAGAGTGCCTCCGTGACTTCCTTGATGACCAAACAAAATAGAAAGGGGGCGAGAGGGTCCCCCTGTTGCACGCTCTCACACGAGTCAAATTTCATGGTCCCCAAACAATAGTTTGGAAGTCACACTATGACACGATTCTATGAAGGGATAAAGGGAAGGGAAGTTTCTATAAAACTGCTTGGAGAGCAGCATCCCTTCTGACTGAGTTTGAAAGCATTGGCAAAGTCCAATTTGACCAAGGCTTTTTCATAGGACATGTTTTGATATATACTCGTGCTGCGTGGGCAGCTGCTTCACAGCCCTGTTGAACGCCGAAACCGAGCTGAGTTGGTTTCACAGCATTGCAGCAGCCTCTTGACTCACCCTTCTTACTGCAGCCTTGGCGACTAGGCGCCGAAGGTGTTTACCCACTGCAATGGGCCTGATTCCGCCATCCTTTTTTCCGGAGGGCACACAATGAGGCACCAAAGAAAAAGGGTCTGATGGCCTCTGGGACACCGCCAGCCAGGCACAGGTTGGAAAATTTGGTGAGTTCAGACAGCAGCCTCTCTGAAACCTCACCAAGTGCTGGATTGAGTATTTGTTTTAAGTGTTGAGGCCTTAAACCGGTGAAACCTCCTGCTGAACCCTGTGGAAATGACATAGCAGCTTTATACACATCAGCATCCTGTAAGGTTAGATGTTCTTCGCCTGCTGCAATGTCAGGAGGTCAATGTTGGTACTGGAGCCCTGGGTGGATGTTTGTCCTTCAGAGCTTGCGCCGTGCTGACGTCCTTGGGAGCGATGGTATCCTCACTGGTTATAAGTCTCAAAGCTCCAATAGTATTACCCTCTTCTATTTTTTTTGCTAATTTGGGCTCTGATTTTTGAGGTGTCGGGTGTCCTGTTGTTGGCATTTGCCCGGCTGGTGTTTGTCGCCCTAGGGGGGGGACGGATGAGGTTGTCATCCCTTGGAATGCATTTATTGCCCTAATAACATGTGTTGCTAGTGACTTGTTCCTCCTTGGTGGGACAGCCAAACAAGCATTGCCAAAAAGCAGCAAGTTGTGCCAGGATCTGTTGTTTGAAGGAGCATCGTTGACATTTCTTCAGAAGGTCAGTGAATTTGCTAGCAGCTTGAGGGCGAGCTGCTTTGGGATGTGTGTCAGAGTCCTGGTGGATGTTAATTTGATTGCAGATTTCGGGTCCTCTGTAGAGGTGAAGTCACGGTAGCTGTCAGCCCTGTCTGCTGGGGAGGCTGTTGTTGTTCTCATTTGGAGCTCTCCTGGAGCCTAGACATCCATTGTGTGCACGGATGTTGCCAGATGTGGGATTGAGTGCACATTCCCTGTGGCAACCCGGCAGATGCTCGTGAACGACAGCTTTGGCTATAAAATATATATATATATATATATATATATATATAATATATATATATATATATATATATATATATATATATATATTATATATAATATATATATATATATAATATATATAAAATATATATTATATATATATATATAGACAGAGAGAGAGAGAGAGAGAGAGAGAGAGAGAGAGAGAGAGAGGTTTCTGTCGGTATTTGATTAATATTATCTACGACTTAATAATGAATGATCCATGATGGACCGATACATAGTGTAAAGTTTGCTTTCCAGCTATTGATTAAGTTGTGAATATACAATATACATTGCCTCACCTGTGTGAGGTTAGGGAGACCGGTAGAGGCCAGATGTCTCACCTGTGTGAGGTTAGGGAGGCCGAGTAGAGGCCAGGTGGGGTTGTAGTCATCAATAAGCTGGATTCTTAAGTGTCCCTCGATGACGGTACACAGTTGGTACTGCTCCAGTAAACTGGCATTTCCAATAATCTCTATCGTCCCACAAACTGAAAAAAATATCATGTATTTGATAGTACTTACAATAGCGGAGATCCAGAGCTTGAATAAACTCTGGGAGAGGAGGCATCTGCATGACGGTCACAAAATAATGTATTACCAGTAACTTTAGGATTAAATCTACAGGTCTAGTATATACAAATATAAAATACGCAATACCAATATTAATTTATTATTATTAAAGATTCTCCGGTATTCTGTCGGCCCGGGACTTTTCCAAGTGGTGGCCCGGCCTTGACTCCCTGTCTTAGGGAGTGTCTGAGACCTAAGTCTCCCATGGGAGGAGACACAAGTACCCTCTCATCTTTGGGACCAACTGTCTCCAGGCCTAGCCACATTCCCCGCTCTCACGGGGATCGTAGAGAGAAGCTAGGCCTCTATGGTCCTCCATCCCAGCCCCAAGGAGGCTAATGGGAATGGCAGTGTTGTGAGCTGCAAGCTCTGGCTCAGGCACCCACCCTGCCCTAGAAGGGCTGGCCATGGTGTCGATCACCAATATTAAATATTGTCGCAGACTGACTTGAATTATATAATTAATATATTTAATTTTTTTAATTTAATTATATAATTAATTATATAATTATGTAATTTAATTATATAATTAACTATATAATTAATATATTTTATATACATTGATTTTTTTTTTCAAAATTTCAAGGCCACTTTGAGAAAAAAGAAGACGCAGTTGAAGAGGACAATGGGAATTTTTACGTCAAACAGCGATCCTCTTCAGACGGTAGGAAATGCAGCGCTGGAGGAAATGCAAATATATGTAATATGACAGCGAAACACTCTATGATAGATGGTGTTGAAAGCGAGAACACCTCTTACTGATGATTGAAGTGTTGAAAGCGAACACGCCGTACTGATGCGGTGTTGAAAGCGAACACCTTACTGATGCAGGTGTTGAAAGCGAACACCTTACTGATGCAGGTGTTGAAAGCGAACACCTTACTGATGCAGGTGTTGAAAGCGAAAACTCCTTACTGTGCGGTGTTGAAAGCGAGACCACCTTACTGATGTCTGGTGTTGAAAGCGAACACCTTTACTGATGCAGGTGTTGGATCTCAAAATACATATATAGCACAATGGAATATTCTAGTTTAACAGATTCAATTGCGGGGGATGACATTGGTTGAAAATATTGTTACAGAGAAACAATTGAATATTCTGTTCACCGCAAAGCTGGAAGGATCTAGAATAAAGTCTGGAAGGACTAGAGTAAAGTGGAAAAAGACCTAGAATAAAGCTGGCATGACTAGAGAGTATAAAGTGGAAAGACTAGTGTTGTATAAAGCTGGAAAGACTAGAGTAAAGGCTGGAAGGGACTAGAGGTAAAGCTTGGAAGAATAGAGTAGTGTGGAAGACTGAGTAAAGCTGGTAGACTAGGAAAGGTGAAGACTAGAGTTTAGAAAACATGGAAGACTAGGTAGAGTAAAGCTGGTAAGATGGAGTATCAAGTGGAGGACTAGAGTTATAGCTGGAAGGAAAGCTAGAGTATAGCTGGAAGACTAGAGTAAAGCTGGAAGACTAGAGTAATGATGGAAAAGCCTAGAGTATAGCCTGGTAGACTAGAGTAGAGCTGGAAGAACCTGAGTAAATTGAGAAGGACTAGAGAATGGTTGGCAAGACCTAGAGTAAAAATGGTAGACTAGAGTAAAGCTGGAAGACTAGAGTAAAGTGGTAATGAACCTAGAGTAAAGCTGGAAGATTAGAGTAAAAGCTGGGAAGACTAGAGTAAAGCTGGAAGACTTGAGTAATGTTGGAAGGACTAGAGTTAGTGTGGAAGGACCAGAGGTATATGATTGGAAGACTAGAGGAGTGCGGGAAGAACTACGTAAAGCTGGAAGACTAGAGTAGAAGCTGGAAGACTAGAGTAAAAGCTGATAGATAGAGTAAAGCTGGAAGACTATTACGTAAAGCTGGAAGACTAGAGTTCACAAAGTGGAAGACTAGAGTAAGCTGGAAGACTTGAGGTAAAGTGGAAGACTAGAGTTTAAAGCTGGAAAAACTAGAGTAAAGCTTGGAAGACTGAGTAAAGTAGGAAAAGGACTAGAGTAGTGCTGGGAACAAAGACTAGAGTAAAGCTGGAAGACGAGAGGAGAGCTGGAGACTTCAGTTTAGAAAGCTGGGAATGTAAGACGCTAGAGTAAAGCTGGAAGACAAAGGTAAAGCTGGAAGACTAGTAAAGCGGGGAAGAAAGTAAAGCGGAAGACAATAAAAGCTGGAAGACTAAAAGCTGGAAGACTAGAGAAAGGGTTGGGAATAAGAAAAGCGGGAAGTAAAATAAAGGGGAAATACATTTTAAAGCAAAAGCCTAGAAAACGGGAAACAAGAAAAGCGGAAACTGAGTAAAGCGGAAGACTAAGTAAAGCTGGAGACAAAGTAAAGCTGGAAACAAAGGTAAAAGCGAAATGATAAAGTGGAAGAAAAAGTAAAGTGGAAGATTTAAAGTAAAGCGTAAGACTAGAGTAAAGCTGGAAGACAAGAAAAGCGGGAAGACTAAGAAAACGGGAAAGATAAGTAAAGAAGACTTTAAGTAAACTGAAAGAAACTAGGTAAAAATGGAAGCTGAGTAAAGCTGGAAGACTAAGTAAAGCTAAAGACTACAGAAAGCTGAAATTAGAGAAAACGGGAAAAAAAGGAAAAGTGGAGATAAGAAAGCGGAAGCGATAAATCTAAACAGGTAAAGCTGGAAGATCAGTAAAATGGAAGACAAGTAAAGCGGAAACTAGAGTAAAGCGGAAGAAAAAAGCTGGAAGATAGAGTAAAGCGGGAAAAAGAGAAAACCGGAAAACTAAGTAAGCGGGGGGGGAAAAGACTAGAGTAAAGTTTAAAACTACAAAAAGCGGAAGACTAAGTAAAGCTGGAAAACCAACAGAAAAAGGCGGAAGATATTAAAGCTGGAAGACTAAGTAAAGCGGGAAACAAATTAAGCTGGAAATTCATAAAGTGGAGACTGCAGTAAAGCGGAAGATACGAAAAGCTGGAAGATAAGAAAGCTAAAGACTGAAAAAGCTTGGGGAAACTAAGAAAAAAAAAAAAGCGGGAAGCAGAGAAAAGCGGAAAAGATTGGTAAGCGGAAGACTAAGAAAAGCTGGAAGACTAGATAAGTGGAAACTAAGAAAACTGGAAGACTAGGAAAGTTAAAGACTAAAATAAAGGGAAGACTAAGTAAACAAAGAAAACCAGAAAGGGGGGGAAAGACTAGAGTAAAGCTGGAAGACTACAGTAAAGCTGGAAGACTACAGTCAAGCTGGAAGACTAGAGTAAAGCTGGAAGACTAGAGTAAAGCTGGAAGACTAGAGTAAAGCTGGAAAAATAGAGAAAAGCTGGAAGACTAGAGAAAAGCAGGAAGACTAGAGTAAAGCTGGAAGACTAGAGTAAAGCTGGAAGACTAGAGTAAAGCTGGAAGACTAGAGTAAAGCTGGAAGACTAGAGTAAAGCTGGAAGACTTGAGAAAAGCTGGAAGACTAGAGTAAAGCTGGAAGACTAGAGTAAACCTGGAAGACTACAGTAAAGCTGGAAGACTAGAGAAAAGCTTAAAGACTACACTAAAGCTGGAAGACTACAGTAAAGCTGGAAGACAACTGTGAAGCGGAAAAACTAGAGTAAAGCTGGAAGACTACAGTAAAGCTGGAAGACTACAGTCAAGCTGGAAGACTAGAGTAAAGCTGGAAGACTACAGTAAAGCTGGAAGATTAGAGTAAAGCTGGAAAAATAGAGAAAAGCTGGAAGACTAGAGAAAAGCAGGAAGACTAGAGTAAATCTGGAAGACTAGAGTAAAGCTGGAAGACTCCAGTAAAGCTGGAAGACTAGAGTAAAGCTGGAAGACTAGAGTAAAGCTGGAAGACTTGAGAAAAGCTGGAAGACTAGAGTAAAGCTGGAAGACTAGAGTAAACCTGGAAGACTACAGTAAAGCTGGAAGACTAGAGTAAAGCTTAAAGACTACACTAAAGCTGGAAGACTACAGTAAAGCTGGAAGACAACAGTAAAGCGGGAAGACTAGAGTAAAGCTCGAAGACTACAGTAAAGCTGGAAGACTACAGTCAAGCTGGAAGACTAGAGTAAAGCTGGAAGACTAGAGTAAAGCTGGAAGACTAGAGTGAAGCTGGAAGACTAGAGTAAATCTGTAAGACTTGAGTAAAGCTGGAAGACTTGAGAAAAGCTGGAAGACTAGAGTAAAGCTGGAAGACTAGAGTAAAGCGGAAGACTAGAAGTGGAGCAGAAAAGCTCGAAGACTAATAAAGTGGAAGATAAGTAAAGCTGGAAGACAAAGAAAAGCGGAAAGATTGAGAAAGCGGGGAAGATAAGTAAAAAGTGGAAGACTAAGTAAAGCGGAAGACTTAGAAAAGTAAACTAAGTAAAGCTGGAAGGGCAAATTTTAAGGCTGGAAGACTCAAAAAAAGCAAAGACTAAGTAAACTGGAAACTAAGTAAACCCGGAAGACTAGAGTAAAGGGGGAAATAAAACCACAGTAAAAGGGCAAATAAGCTAAATAAAGGGGAAAAGAGAAAGCTAAAAATAAAAAGCGGGAAAAAATAGAAACTGGAAGACAGTAAAGCGGAAGACAAGTAAACTGGAAGATAGTAAAGCTGGAGGACTAAGAAAAGCTGGAAGATGAGTAAACTGGAAACTGAGTAAAGCTGGAAACTAAGAAAACGGGAAAAAAAGGAAAGAAAAGCTGAAAACTAAGAAACGGAAGATAATTTAAATTGGGGAAGACTAAGAAAGCAAAGATCAAAAAAGCTGGAAATTAAAGAAAAGCGGAAGAAAGAGTAAAGCTGGAAACTAAAAAGCTGGAAGACTAGTAAAGGGGAAAGATAAGTAAACTGGAAAATAAGAAAGCTGGAAGACTAAGAAAAGCAAAGACTAAAGAAAAAGGGGAAGACAAGGTAAAGGGGAAGAAAAGTAAAGCTGGAAAAGACTAAAAGAAGAGTTTGGAAGATGGAAACTGGAAGACAAATTTTAAAAGCTGGAAATAGAGTAACTAAAAAAAAGAAAAAAACTGGAAAATAGAAAAAGCAAAGACAATAACTGGAAGACTAAGTAAAGTGGAAAAAAGAAAAGCAAGACTAGAGTAAAGCTGGAAGACGGGAAAAAACTGGAACTTAGAAAAGCTAAGACAGATAAGCTGGAAGACTAGAGTAAACGGAAGACTAATTTAAAGGGGGAAGACTAGGGGTAAACAAAGAAAAAAAAAGCTGGAAGAAAGGTAAAGTGGAAACAAAGAAAAGCGGGAAGACTGGGTAAAGCGAAACTAAGTAAAGCGGGAAGACTAAGTAAAGCTGGAAACTAAATAAAGCGGAAAGGGTTGGGTAAAGCTGGAAGACTAAGTAAACGGGAAGACTAGAGAAAAGGGGAAAAACATAAAGCTAAAAAGATTAGAAAAGCGGGAAGGGACTAAGAAAAGTGGAAGATAGAGAAAGCGGGAAACTCGTAAAGCGGGAAGACAAAAAGTAATGGCGGAAACTAAGTAAAGCTGGAAGATAGGTAAGGGGAGAAAGACTAAGTAATGGCTGGAAGATAGGAAAAGCTGGAAGACTAGAGTAAAGAGGGAAAATAGAGTAAAGCTGGAAACTTGGGGGAAAAGCCTGGAAACTAATAAAGCTGAAGACTAGGTAAGCTGGAAACAAGTAAAGTGGAAGACTAAGTAAAGCTGGAAAACAAAAAAAGGGAAAACTAAGTAAACTAAAAGACTAAGTAAATTGGAAGACTAGTTTTTTAAAAAAGGGAAAAAGTAAAGCGGGGGAAAAATAAGTAAAGCTGGAAGACAAAGGAAAAGCTGGAAGCTGGTAAAGCTGGAAGACTACAGAAAGCGGAAGATAGTAAAGCTGGAAGTTTAAGTAAACTGGAAGAAGAAAACTGGGAAGACTAGATAAAGTTTAAGATAAAAAAAGGGAAGACTAGAGTAAAGGGAAGATGAGAAAAGTGAAAATAGGAAAAGCGGGAAGACACAGTAAGCGAAGTTTTAGAGTAAAGCAAAGACTAGAAAAACGGGGGAAAACTAGGGGTAAAGCGGGAAAGACTAAGTAAAGGGAGGACAAGTAAAGCTGGAAGTTTGTAAAGCTGGAAACTGAGAAAAGTGGAAGACTGAGAAAACTGGAAAGATAGAGAAAAAGCTGGAAGACTAGAGAAAGCTGGAAATGGTTAAAGCGGGAAGACAGAAAAAGGGGAAAAGCAAGAAAAAGCTGGAAATAAGAAAGCGGAAGACTGAGTAAGGGGGGAAGATAGAGAAAAGTGGAAGATAATAAAGCGGGGAAACTAATAAAGGGAAGACTAGGAAGTTTAAAAAAAAC
>NC_069447.1:5896798-5915050 GCF_026875155.1 Cherax quadricarinatus | reverse complement strand
ACCCCCCAAAACCGGGGTTTCTGCTTATTAACTCTCATCCCAGTAGCATTCCCAAAAATCTCAATTACCCTTCCCACTTTTCTTAAATCTTCAATCTCATTAAGTAAAACAGTTGTATCATCTACATAACCACAATATTCCCACAATACCTCCACTCTCCCCCAACCTTCCCATCCCACCATCAACCAGAACATAGAAAGGATTCGCATACATGCAAAGAGTATTTGGGAGAGTGGACACCCCTGCCTTAAACCCCTTCCCATGCTTACTGAACTACCCAACCTCCCATTTACCTGTACTCTCATTGATGCATTCTCATACAAAGTCCTCACCCATCCAACCACCCTCCCTCCAAAACCCATTCTCACCATACTCTCAATCAAAAATTCCCTATCCACATAATCATAAGCTTTCTCCCAATCCAGACCTAGAATACCTCCCTTATTACTACCCTCAGGAAATCCCGAATACGACCATGACCTACCGCATACTCCTCCCCGGATACCAAACTGTCCCCCATGTATCACCGACCCCATGACCTTCTTCATCTATTACCCAAAATTTTCGCAAAAACCTTGTAATCAGCGCACATCAAAGATATTGCACGGTAAGCACTCAACTCTCTACCCCCCCCCTTCTTTGGCACCAAAACTATGACACCCGTACTTTGCGATATGCCCAACTTCCCACTAGTTAACATATGGCCCAATAGCCTAACAAAACACTGCCTAATACACCCCCAATGTGCTCTATAAAAATCATTTGGTATACCGTCTATCCCTGGTGTTTTCCCGGTACTCATCCCGAAAACTGCCTCTTCCACCTCAACCTCACTTATACCAACCTCCAACCCCACTCTATCCTGCTCACTTAAAACGCTATGGAACCCCCCTTCAAAAATACCCTCCCAGGAACCCCCCTCCCTCCAACTCCATTTCTCTCTAAACCAACTATCAGCATAGAGACTCATACTTTCAGTATTGGATAGGACTCAACCCACTGGATACCCTCCCACCCCAGGGCTTGTTTCCAATTGTAGAATGGTGGTTACACTCTGTCGGTCCCGAAATTTACGTAAAACATACCCAGACGGTTATACACCCCACAAAACATCCTCTAACCCCGCCCTAAACCCTAATTGCATCAAACCTATCATTGTGTAATTCAGCTATTCTACTCCGCATCTGTCCATATCATCCCTCCTACCACCTCCCCCAACATAACAATCTTGCAACTGTCCCTCCAGATAATTTTGCAACCCAAAACGCCACCTCGCCTCCTCTCGTCCCCTAGCCTTAAAAAAATTCGCTATTCCAGTTTTGCCTGCATTTCCCACCAATCTAACAGATCTATCTCCCTGTTCCTAGCCTCCCAAAAAGGCAACCACCAATCACTGAAAAAAGGCCCCTCCCCCTCCTCCTTAAGAAGCCTTACATTTAAATTTCCAGTACCCAGAATAAATACGCACCACTCCATCCCACATCAAATCTGCTATTACCGCTCTGTGATCAGAAAACCCCACATCGAAGGTTTGCACCCTCACAACATCTATACCCTGCTTAATATAAATTCTGTCTAATCGCGCTTCATATCCCCTACGGACGAACGTTGCTCCACTAGGTAACCCCCCCTCCCCACCACATCAACAACCCCAATATCTCGCAATACATCCCTCAGCACACTCAGCACACAACCCGCCCCTCTCGTTCGACATCACCACTCCTAATCACACAATTCCAATCACCTCCTATTACTGTTATAGCAGGCAAACCTCTCAAGTGATACAGCAATACCTCTCTGACAAAATCTACTTTTACCCTGATTATTACTAGTTGCTGGCAGTAAACTCCCACGAAACTAACTCGACTCTCACCCCACACGCCATCCACCCTCACGATCCCCCCCCCCCCCCTTTTCCCCAAACCGATACCCCAAAGGGGGCGGTTTTCCTTTTTACCGCAACGGCTCCCCCCACCTTTCAATTGCAAACCACGGGTTCCATCCCACCCGAACCCTTTTAAACCCTCAACACACTACCAGCCCTTTGTTTTATGCTTTTCCCAAAAACCTTTGTAAACATAAAACCCGCCTTAAAAACCACCCCAAACCAAATTTTCCCTTTACCTCAGTCTTAAGTCCTTTAACTTTAAAGCGGGGACACATCTAAAAAATTACAAAAGGGGCGGTTTTCCCCAGGGCCTCGGGGTTTTACCCACGCACTTTTTCATATTATGTGTTTTTTCCCCATTTCCGATTTTTCCTGTGCAGCCCTTCCTCCCCCCCCCTTTCCCCAAATTTTGCAACTCGGGAAACACCTCTACCAAAAATTTTCCCCCTCGGCTCCACAACCGCGGCCCAGGGCCCTTTTTCCCCCGGGCCTCGGGCCCTGGGGAAAAAGCCCCTCATCTATCTCTGATGCCGCAGTTCGTTCCCTAAACCACACTTCCCACAAAATATCACCCTCAAAAATTTCCTCCTGGTGTACCCCCCACGGCCACCCATGTTTCCCCCCAAATTTTACCAATTTTCCCTCAAAAATTTTTTTTGTCCCCCCAAAATTTCCCAAACTTCACATGAACTGGGACACCTTTTGCACGGGGTTTTCCTCCTCATCCAAAAAACCCCTTGATCACTTTCTCCAAAATAACCCATCCGGGGTTAAGCTTCCTGGACAAAAGTCCCCTCAATCCCCTTTAAACCCCCCCGACCCCCCTGGGAGAGTACACATGTCTCCCCCGCTGCCACCCCCCCCGGTCGACCTTTTCCTCCCAGAGGTCTTTCCCCCGGGCCCTTTCCCGACCATCAACCCCACCCAAATTACACGACTTTGAATCACAATTGGAGTGTCGAATTCGAGAACCCCGCCTCCTGGGACACGGGGCTCCATGTTTCATAAAGCTAACATAGACGACATTTTTTCCCTTTGCCCAGCCTAGTACAAAAAAAACCCTGTGTTTTACAACCGATCATGGTACCATGGGAATGTAACCCTTTGGGTTAAGTTTTTTTTAAAAGGGTTTGTAAAAACCCTTTCCGGGTTTTTCCTTCATATGGGCCCAAACCCCTCCACACCCCCTTTGTTGAAAAGAATGCACTGCCCATAACTTCGAAAAAACTCCTGCGGGCCATAAGCCGTAGCCTCAAGGGGTACATTCCGTACCTTAAACCCATTAAAAGGTACTTAGAGACCCCATGTACACAAACATCCACTTGAATTCCACCACGTTGTTCCGGGTAATGCCGACAATTCTTGTGTAGTAACGACTCGTAAAATTTTTTCAACAAAGTTTCTTGTTAAACCATTAAGGGCGACGCCATACAATTCCTCGTTGGGAAATACCATAGGAACCCGATGATGTTAGGGAGAAGGACTTAAATCGTATCTCCATTTAACGTACCACGAACCCCTCTTTTCAGATAGTTTTTCACTCCCGACGTTTGTTCCCCCCATTTGATACCCCCAATAGCACCCCACGCCCCTCACAATTTCAATGGTTTTGGCTGAACAAGGGACCCCCCAAAGAAGCAGGGGGTGCCGAGAAAACCCGCACCCGAAAAAAAAAATTTTTTGTAGACCCGGGAAAAGCCCAAGAATAACCCCGAAGTTTAAATTTTGCATTAACCCAAAGGGGTGGGAGAGAACTTTCTTTTTAGCTAATTCAACATGGGAGCAGATAATAAATTTAAAGGGCCCCTAACATAGCTATGTACATCTTTCCCCCACGTTTCTCCCATTTGCACCAAGTTTTGGGGTTTGTAGCCCAAAACCCATTTAAAGGCTTTTACCTATTTTTACATTTCTTTTTTTAGGTTGTGGTATAGTGGATTTTTTAAAAGGGGAAACATCTCCCCCAAAAGATTTCGGAAGTTTTAACGTAGCAATGATTTAAACCCTGCAAATAGAGGGTGGGGGGGGGGGGGGTTTTAATATTTTATTTTTAAAAGGAAGATTTTTAAAAACCCTATAAAATTAAAAATTGCTTGAACCCCCTTTAAGAATGGTATTCATTTTCTAGGGCCCTTTTTTGTAGGGATCATGATATCATCACATAGCTTATGCATATTTTTTGGGTGAGGCGGGTTTGAGCATTTAGGAGACTTTAAAATCAAATATTAAATAGCATGGGACTAAGAACCCTCCCGCGGTTTTACCTAAAGACTTTTCTTTAAATCACTTCGAATTTGGAAAGGACAGGGGAACTCTATTTTGACGGGTATCCTTTTATCCGGGCAAGTAAGCTCCCACCAATATTCTTTTTGGCTAGTTCATGTGGGTAAAACGTTTTTTTTCGCAATTCAAAGCAGTTTTTTTAGATCAAAAAAGGGGGAAAACATAGAGTGTGTGCAGTGGAAAGGGGGAAATACATTTCTCACATTTTTACCTTTCATAACCCATAGAGGTGGGGGGAAAAGTTAAAGTCGATCTGTGTAAAAAAGTCCGTTAAGCATCATTTTTTCAAAAGTTTTAAAAAGAAAACTATTAAGGAGATCCCCAAAAATGTATCAGGCTTTTTGGGGGTTTGGGGATACACAATGAACTATGGTCCAGGAAGTAGGAAGAACGCCCTAAAGGGTAACTGAGTTTATACATCCCAAAAAAGGGGTTATCGGGCACCCCCCTTTAAGGTTCTAAAATATCATGGGTTTTATACCATCCTCTCCAGGAGCAGTTGATCGCCCCTTTGGTTAATGCTTTATCTAATTAAATACTCGGTAAAAGGCAATCACTCTCATAAAATTTTTTGGGGCTCAAAAAAATTAATCAGTTTCACATTTCTTCAGAAGAAATTTCCTCAAATTTTTTCTAATAGGGAAGGGAAGGTTTTCATGCCTGGATTTTTGGAACCAGCATTTAGGAGGCCCTTTTTGTTTTTTCAAGGGGAAAGGATGAGCAACTTTTGCCATTTTTTTTCCCGGGTTATTTTATTTATCCCTTTTTCCAAACCAAACTAAAAGGGGGGGACTTTTTAATCCCTAAAAAACTTTTTCCCTTTCCCCTGTTGCCTAATTTTCTTCCTTTCTATTCCTTCATTTTTTTTAGTGCATTTGGGAAACGTTCTAAAGCAGGTCTGGGTTCTACTTTCCAGGGTATGTTTTAAACCAATCCTCCTAGCTCATGGGTTAGATTGCCAGTTTGGGGATCATTATAGAATTTTTTTTGGGTTTTTTTTTAATTTTTATTTATAGTGGGGGGGTTTTTTTTTTCCTATTCCGCCCATTTGGGTTTTTCTTGAGAACACTCTCAATATTTGGTTTTTAAATCTCAAAAAATTTTTTGGTGCCAAGGGGCTCTAATTCTTATACCATTGTCCAATTTAAAAAAAGTTGCTCTTTTTCGGGTTTGGGAGAAAATTTCCTCCTTCTGTTTTTTAGCCCCTTTGATTGGGGAGATGTAAATCAAGATTGAAAATTTTTTAGTCTTAAGTGATCAGATAGAAAATCATCCCCTATGACAGAGTCATGCATCGTTATGTTTGTAAAAAATCCAAGACAAAATCTAGTATCCACCATATATGTGAGTAACCCTCAGTAGTCCCACAATTCGAACATTATCACCCCCCTCATTTAGAAAATCCCCCTAGTTAGTTCCTTTGGGTGTTTGTTATAGACCCACCAATTTTCTTTGTCGGGAACTTAAAAAAAATGGGTAAAGGACACGTTTTGAAAATTAAACCAAAAACCCCCGGGCCGGGGTTTGAACCCGGGGTCATAGATCTCAAAACTCCACCCGTCGCGCAAACCACTAGACCACCTAGCCACAATAAGTTTCCCATCCAACAAGGTTATATTTCTAAAAACCATGGGAAGGGTTCACGGGCCCTCTGTGACCAAAAATGCAATTTTTTTAAAAGACGAATCCCCCGCTAGCTTTCCCGTGACAAAACTCTAGCCCAAGTCCCTTCACTGCCTCCTTTAAAAGTTCGTCACGGCCACGCTAGCTGGAGATTCGTTTTTGTAAAAACTTGCATTTGTGGTACAGGGGGGCCGGGGCCAACCTTCCTATTGGGGTAGAAATATACCTAGTTGGATGAATCTTTTTGGGGGCTAGCTGGTTTGTGGTTTTGCGGGGACGGGTGGAGTTTTTTGGGCTCTATTAAACCCCGGGGTTTTTCCCCGGGCCCGGGGGAAGGGTTTTTTTGCAAACGTGTCATTACGATTTCTTAAAAATCATGTTGACGCAGTGAAGGACTTGGCCCAGAGTTCGTCACGGCCACCCCAGCGGGGAAATTTGTCCTTTAAAAAAATTTCCTTTTTGGGGACAGAGGTGCCTGGCTAACCCCTTTCCCAGGTGTAGAAATATAAACCCAGTTTGGTTAAACTTTTGTGGCCCAGCGGTCCCAGTGGTTAGCGCGACGGGCTGGGGTTTTGAAAACCCAAGACCGCGGGTTCAATCCCCGGGCCGGGGGAATTGGTTTTTTTTTTTTTCCCGGCAAAAAAATCTCCAAGAATGATGGTAGGTTCAAATATTGATGCGATCTGGTAAAGCATCAGGTCGAAGCTGGGTTGCTGGGGGAAGGGGATTAAAAAAGTTTTTTGGGAAAAAACGCCTGCAATACTTTGACACCCAGATAACTGGGATTTAACCCCGACTCTGCAAGGGAAAAGGGGTGAATGTGGGGAAGCCCCCGACATACATCACACAACAGTTGGGTTTACCTTAGGTTTTTCGCTCATATCCAGGCAAGTTTGGTGGGGGGCTTTCCCTCTTTTAATCTACTTCCCGGGAAAAAATACATCAATAAATTTTTGGTTGCACTAATTTTGATGTAAATCAGGCAACCGCTTTCCCGATGGAAGAATTTTTTCCATGAAAAGATTTGTAATGTATCCTTTTAAATGATTATTACAATCTCTTTCCTCATAAGATGGTAAAACTTTATGCCCTTTTACTACATTGCGATTTCTTAAGCAAATAGCAAGTTTTTCGTCTTTATCTTTAGGGCCTTTATTTTAAGCATTTTTTGGCATTTTTGGGAGCCCGTGAAAAGGCAAGTCTTGAAGGGAAAAAGTTATGGGCTTCTTTTTCAAAAAATTGCGGAAACCCGAACGGAGATTGGGTCACTTTTTTACAAACATCAAACCCGGGGGAAAGAGCATCATCCTGAAATTTTTTAATTTAAATTAAAATTGTCAGGGTCCCGTTCCAAAATGCTCAATTTTTTTCTGGAAATTTTTTATAAAAGAGGGAAAGGGCTTAAAAAAAATTTCCCAATTCCCCTCCGGGGATAGCCTTTTTGGTTTGTGCTTTTTTTTAAAAACCTATCACTTTAAAAAGGGACCATGGGTTTCAATTTGTGTTCCCCTTTTTTATCATTCAAATTTCAGGTAGGGGCCTGTCATCTGACTCATCTCCAATTTTCCCGGGGGGTTACCCGTGGTGTGTGTGGGGGAAAAATAGTGAAGTGGGGTTTTTAAGGTTTTTCGGCAACCAGGAAACCCTTTGATTACGTCGCGCGCACCCCCCTTCCCCCCTGGCGGGGGTGGGGCAAAACATTTCCCGGTGTCCGATTTTTTAAAGTTTCTACCCTGGGAATATTGACCTTTCCTGGGGTGGGGTTTAAGTTTGGAGAGTCCCCCCTTTCCCCCCACTCCTTTTCCCCAAAAACAAAGGGAGGGGGACTTTCCAGGGGTATTACGTTTGTTCCCTTTTTTATGTTTTTCTGGTTACCAGTAATGATTTTTGGGATTTTTTCTTTTTTTTTTCTTAAATTTATATTTTCATGACTAAAGGGGAACCAGTTTTAATTTTTTTTTTATTACCACCCTTTTTCCTGGGGTGGGCTTTCAGGGTAAGAAACCGCCAATAAAGGAGCAAAGACGTGTGGGTTTAAAAATACTTATTTAAAATTATTTTTACTACTAAAACCCCCCTTTCCTTTCACTTGTGCTCCATTTCCAAGGGTAGGAAAAATTTAAAAAAATCGGTTGTTTCCAAACTGCCCAGGATAACCTACAAAATAACATCCGGGAACTATCCCAGGGCCATACCTACTCCCGCCCAACTAAAAAAACTGAAGGGCCAAAATTTTTTTTTTTTATTAAATTTTAATAAAAAATTTCCCCAAAAATTTTTTATTTCATTTTTTTCCCAAGTTATTTCTTTTTTTATTATTTTTCCATTTAAAAACTTTTTTTCATTTTGGGAAAGGGGGTTCCACTGACAATGGCGACCTTGCCAGGGTCCCACTCTTTAAGCAACAACATCCTGATGGTTCAACCCGGGTTTTGGGGTATTAAAATTTTTAAAATAAAAAGGGTGTTTAAATTGAGGTGTCAAGTCATTACTGGGAGGTTTGGGTTTACTTAAAACCCTTTTTTGGTTCTAAGGGGGTTTGGGGTTGAATTTACCTATTTGGTTTTACCTGGGGAACTTTTATGAAACCCCTCCTGTGTAAACCCTGGGGTATTTTGCTTTTAAATGAAGGCTATTGAAACCCCAAGTTATTTTTCCAGGGGGAAATTTACTTCATTTTCTACCTTGGGGAAATTTAAAAATGGGCGGACTGGTCCCCTTCTGTAACGACGTTCCCCGTTAATTTTTAAAAAAATCAGTTGAAGGGTTGGGGGGTAAAAATTTTCTTTTTTTAAAAAAGATGGATTCTTTTGATTTTTTGGTTAAAGCTGGAAAAGGGGAAAAGGAAATTTTCGGGACAAAAAACCTTGATAATTACATTTCTGCTAAAAGGCTATTGAAAAGAAAAAAGGAAAAAGGAAGGGCTACTCGAGAAAAAAAGGAAAAAGGAAAAACCTAGCTCGAAAAGAAAAAGGAACAGGAAAGACTAGCCGAGAGGGGAAAAAACTAGCTCGGAAAAAAAGAGGAACGGAAAAAACTAGCTCGAGAAGAAAAAAAGGAACAGGAAAAAACTACTCGAGAGGATAAAATCGAACAGGAAAGGTAGCTAGGAAGATGGTTCCGGGCCCAAAATAGCCTTCAAAAAAGAAGGAAATTGAGTTTAGAAAAAATCAAGGGTTTGGGAAATTTTAAAAAAAAGAAGATAGAACTATCTTTTTCAAAAAATAGATGAAGGGTTCTAAATACCCTTCCCAAAAAAACCTAATATTGGGATTTCCCCCAAATACCACCTTTCTCAGAAAAAATGAATTAAACGGGATATATTACTAGATTCGAGAGTACTGCCAAATCTTTTGGGGACCCGGGCCCGTAATTCTTGGGCTACAGGCTTGGTTTACTACTGTCAGGTTCAGCATTAAACGTCTTTTTCCACCTACCCCCTGATGTTATTTCTATTTAAACCTGCAAAAAAAGCTATACTACAGGCTTTCCCCAAAAAAAATACTCAACTTACAGGTTTGGAGTTTAGGCACATTAAAAAACCCCCCTCATCAAAATTACATCAATCTTAACCCAAAACCCTTTTTAGATTTTTTTGAATTTGGGGAATTTATAGTGCTGGGGTTTTAAACCCCGATTTCGAATCTTTAAAGAGACCTGATGGTAAAGATCAATTCCTTTCTTTTTGTAAACCTGACTTACAATATTCCCTTTAAAAAAAAAACTTTCCCTATGGCTGCAAAATGGCACAACCGCTATATAAGCGTGCCTCATAAAACTAAACCCAAAGAGCGTAGCAGATATAAGCCCCGTTTTTGGCCCCAACAATCGGGGGGATCCAAACCCCCCTTTCCTAAAAAATTCCAAATGGGCCCTTTAACCGGAAAAATGTTTCAACTGTAATGAGTGGGGGCATAGACTCCCCCAAATGTCCTAGGGAAAAAAAAAAGAAAATGTCGGTAAATTTTCACTGAATCAAAACATAAACGCACCTTTTTTTTGAAGGTACAACAAAGGGATGAATGTAAACAAAACCCTTCTAGAAAACCTGGGGGTTCCGTAAATTTTTAAACCCAAGTAAGCTTTCCCAACCCAGATTCTTCACGTTATAAGTCCCTAAATTTAAATACTATTTAAGGGAAAAACGAATTCTTTTTCCCAAAAGTCAGATGTTTTTGTTAGTGCAAATGGTTCTCAGGAGGGGGAGGCCTAGTTGCCCCGATAACCTCGGGGTTTTTTTTTGGGGTTTGGGGAAAAACAAGGGGCTGCTTTTTCCCCTCTAGAAGGGCCCGTTTTGGGAATTTTGGGGTTTCCAAGGAAGGGTTTGGAAACCCAATATCTGTTTTTTTTTCACAGATATTCCAAATTTATCAGTTGGGTAACCTAAATCAAGAGCCGATGGGTTTAAAACCCGGTAAAACCTTTTAGTAAGTCCCTCAAAATTTTTAAAATGGGCAACGTAACACCAGTGGAAAAACCCACGTGTTCACAACTATACAACCCCAAATAGACCCCGATTAAAGTCCTTTCCAAGCCCAAACCAAAGGGAAAACCATCCACCCTTAGTTCTTTCCAAAGGGAAAACCAAACGAGCTGTCCTTTATAAGATTTAGAGGGTCCCTTTAAAAGACTTTTCCTTCCTTAGAGGAAACTCGGGAAAATTTGCTTAAATGGCAAGGGACCCAAGAAAGAAAATTTTTTTTAAAAGTTTTTAGTTTTCAAAAAACATCTTTTGTACAAACTATAAATGTCTGTGGACAAACCCAATGACTTGGTCGAAGCCTGTTAGTCATTCCGCAGGATTGCCGTGAAACCTTTTTTAAAGATTTCTCAGCTTCCCGGTCCTGGCCATTTTTCACATAGGAAGATTTAATAAATTAAAGGACCTATTTTTTTTGGCCTAGCATGCCCTCTGACATCTATAAGTACTGCAGATCATTCACTATGTCAATTTTCCACGCAAAAGGGTAGAACTGGGAAAGGTTCCTATGGTAAAGATGCCAATTTCTCGGTCCCTTTTGCAAGGTTTTGCCGAAAAATTGGTTCCTACACACCCGCCATCGGAGGTCAAAAATTATTTTAACTTGATTGACTATCTCCACTTCCCAGGGGTGTACCCTAAAATCCATTACCTCCATAAAAGTCGCAGAAGCCTTTTTTTCTATTTTTTCACGTGTATAACCTCGTAAAATTCTGTCTGAAAAAGGGAAAATTTCATTTCAAAATTTTAATGGAAATTTACAACTTGTGGGTTTAAACCTTTTTTTCATACACCTTACCACCGATGTGAAACGGAAAGGGAGTGACAACAGCCACCTAAAGTAAATACTAAAAAAATAGTTTTTTTAAACCCAAACGGACTGCAAGTTTTTTCCCATTGCTCTTTTCGCAATGCCCGAATTCCAAGGATTCCCTTTTTTTCCCCTTTTGAATTGCTTTATGGAGACAAGCTCGGGCCCACTATCATTTTGAATGAACTTGGTCAAAGTATCAAACCGAGGTTCAAAACAGTTTCAGTTTCTTTTTAATTAAGGGAAAAGGTTGGAAGAAACCGCCTTTTGGGGAAAAAACCCTAGGTGTCTATGGAAACGTACAAGCCCTTTTTGACCATAAAAGCCCCCCAAGCTACGTTTAATGTTGGGGGGGGGTTGTTCCTGCCTGACAAATCCAACAAATTGCAAATTACCTGGCGCCCGTTTAAAATGAAGGCGCAATAAGTAGATTTATTTTGGTTTTAAAGGGGTAGAAAAAGAAGTATCACGCAATATTTGAAACCGGACCATCGAAGAGAATTAAATTTTTGCGTAAATTCTTTGACAAGATACTTCTTCTTTCGGTTTGGGGTACAATGGGTTCGTACAATGTCGATTTGTATTATAGATGAGAGTCTTTACAGAATCGAAGGAACTACTGGACATTTTAACCATGATCCCTCACCAAAGAAGAAAATGTCAAAAATTAACGACACTTGCAATAACAAAAGTCCAAGAAGTCCCCTTAGTAAACACATTTTTCTGACGTATTCACAGTACAGGGACTTACCACCACTTTTGTACACAAATTGAATTGTCGGATCAGAAAACCCGTAAGGCGGGAAAAAACCCTGTTTTTCCCTTCATTACGGGGAAAATTTGAAATGAGGTTTTACAAACTATTTAACTTTAAAAATCATAGAACCTTCGAAAAACAGCTTTTTCACCATTGTTATGGTTAAGAAACCCGATAATTTCCGACGGCACAAGATTTTCGTTATTTGAAAAACATAATAAAAGGGGTGCAGAACCCATGCCAGTAATGATCATGACTTTTATTTCCCTGACTGCAAAATTTTTCTCAGAATTAGACACCGCAAGCATACCCTCAAGTCCATTTTCACCCAGACTCGAAACCCAAAACTGCTTTCCCTCATAGAGGGCTAATGCAATTCCGCACAATGCCTTTGGGGTTGTTACCGCGTGTGCCACATACATTAGGCTTATGGAATAGTTCTCTCTGACTAAAGAAGTTTTGTGTATTTTGTTTTATATAATGACAATTCTGGGGAAGACCATCTAAATACACTACCTTGTTTGAAAAGACAAGAACCATGGCCTTACAGTTAAACCCCAAAAAGGGTTTTTTGGGGTTCATAAGGTCAAAACCTTTGGGTTTATTTCTCAACAACTTTTCACCCTTCCCAATAAAACCAAAAACGTTTTAGAAAGTATTCCTGCTACCAAAAAGTTATTAAGAAGTTTCCTTGGATCTGGAAACTTTTAAAGAAATTTCGTACCAAATCTAAGTAGTTACTTTTATTCTTACAGACTATTTTAAAAAAGGGGTGTCAAGAACTTCTTAGTTGTTTGAGGGAAACCATCCAAAGCTTCGAAGAAAAAAGAGGGTATTTTTAACCCCCTTTCCCAAAATTTTCCCATATTAATAAAATATTTTTTCTCCGAACAGATGCCTCCATTCTGGATCGGGGCTGACTACTTTAATATTTTGAGGAAACACCTTTTCCCATATCTTTCGCAGTAAGAAAATTCTGCCCAAAAGAAAAAAATTCCCTTTGGGAGAAAGAATGTTTGCTTTTGTAAGGGGTATAATAATTTAAATACACCTATACGGGAAACCCTTTTCTTGAAACAGATCACAAGCCACGATGTCTTGGGAAAAATTTAAAAGGGTCAAATAGCAACCCTTTTGATGGGGTTTTGGTATTCAGCCTATAAGTTTAAAGTCGTTTATATTTCTGGCTCGGAAAACCACTTTTCAGAGGGGGAGCCAGGTTGTAGTTAGTTCTTTTCCCCCCTGTTTTTGACTTATTGACTCCCCTCCTAAATTTTGGGGAAAGGGGATTTTGGGGAAAAAATAGGGGTTTAATGGGGTTAAGGTTGTTTGGCAACCAGGGAAACCCTTTTTACGTCGCGCGCAACCCCCCCCCCCCCGGCGGGTGGGGCAAACTATTCCCTTTTCCGATTTGTTAAAGTTTTACTCCTGGTAATATTGACCTTACCTGGTTGGGTTGAAAATTTGAGAGTCATTCACCCCCCTCTTCTCCAAAAGGAGGGGGATCTACCGGGTTTACTTTTGTTCTTTTCTAGTTTTCTGGTTACCAGTAATATTTTTTCATTTTTCTTTTTCTTCTTTAAAAGTTTTTTTATAGACTATGGGTAACCATTTTTTTTTTTTTCTTATTTCCACTCTGTCCGGGGGTGGTCTTCCAGGATAGCCCAATAAAGGAGCAAACGTGTTTTAAAAATACTTATTAACATTATTCTACTATACCCCGGGCCCCCTTACCCATTTTGGCCCCTCCCGTGGGAGGAATTTCCCGAAAATCGGATTGTTACCCTCTGCCCCGGATAACCACATAAATAACATCAGAGGAACTATCCGGGGCCCTACCCACTTCCTGCCCAACTAAAAGAACTGAAGGCCAATTTTTTTTTATATTTAAATTTTAAGAAATTTCTCAAAATCATATTCTCTTTTTCCTAAGTTATTTCTTATTATTCAATTTTTCCATTAATTTCTTTTGTTCAGTTGAAGGCGTTCCGAACTGACATGGGTCCGTCTCACTGTTTGTAGTTTAAGTGTGTACGTTGGAGAAATGGTGTGGGCTCAAAACTCATATCCCCATATTCAGGTGCACCATAGGTTTATCTGTAGTGCAGACCAGTAGTTCCATATGTGCTAGCAGGGATGGCTAGCTCCTCCACAGCTGTGTGTTGATGGCATTCTGGTATCACAGAATTCTTTGGCAGTGAGGTGGGGATCTTGCACACTTTGCAGACGTTTCAGTCTCAGATCTGGCCTGTGGTAGACTGGATGGCCCCATCCTCAGTTACCATTAAAGGACTGTTACAGTTTACATCGAAGGTTGTTTTGGTCTGACTGCAGTCCTTGTGGGAGACTGTAACCCCAACTTCTTTACAGTTAATGACACTTAAATTTTCGCTGTCAGGGCCACTGTGCATTCTCTAGTGGAATGTTTCCCGCGGGAGCACACTTTACCACATACCAAGAATGTAGTATTCGCACAGTCTACTGCAACATGGCCATAGTGCTTGGCATTTGTAACACTACGTTTTAGGGGGTAGGTTACACATCGAGTTTTCAGGAAACTTAAACCATGCACCCAATATTCCGGGGAGGGCACAGGACCTCCAACTGGAAATATTTGGGATTTTCCTTTAAGTCTTTTGGCTTGAGATATGCTCCACTTAGTCAGATGGGAATGGGTCCATGCAGAGAGGTAATCCAAAGATTATGATACTGACCCTTTTTTTAAAAAAAGTGGTGAGTGTCTGATGAGGTCGAGCAGCTTAATATCCCCCCATAAGTGTACTAAGTAGACCATTAATCAGCTCTTTATTCTGTTTCACAAACACAAATTTGTGTTTTTCCAAAATTGGATCCTTGATTTTAGGATGCTTTTTACAGTTTCCTTTAGCCATGCAACTTGCAGGCAGCGGGGTGTTGTCAGGGAAGTTCAGTTTAAAACACATTTTTTCCCTTTGAAGAAAGATTTTTTACCCCTCTGTGCACAAGGACGTTTAGTAAAAATTGTGTAGGCCCAAGTGAGTTGACACGCGACGCTCACCCGTTTCTCCCTTTTTTTCTTTTTTTGTTTACTTTTAAAGGTTGGAAGCTATCTTCTTTTTTCATCACCTGCAAAATGGGTTCCCTATGACAGTTCAATGTTTGCCATGATGATATCTGGTTAAGACCCCAAAACACAAGAATTCCTCGCTTATCTTTCCCTTATAGCTTATGCAAGAGCAAATAATCACTACAAAGTCAGAAGTCCAAAATAGATCACAAGAAAAAAGTGCTCAAGTCAATGAACACCCCCAAACCATATAACCCAGACCACCACCACCCAAACGACACACCCCCACCAAAAACCACACTCAGAGCCTCTTTTGGTTTTAATAATAGGTAAAAAATGTATAATGGATGGTACGGGACCTGGCACAGACGGGCCCCGGGGGGGGGCCACCCCCGGAACTCCCCCCAGGAAACCCCGGGTAAAAGGCGAGGTCTTACCCCTTTAAAAAAATTACAAACTGAAAAGAGAGAGAGAGAGAGAGGAGAGAGAAAAGTAGGTAATATTGAGCAAAAATTAAATTCTGACAAAATCACATTAAACATAGGGTTTAAAATTCAATGATAACTTCCCCTAGTTAGTTCAGGGTCTGCCACCAAAGTACCTCACTGAAATAATAATATAGCAGACACACAATGAATGGTGAAGACAACCTCTTACCCCCAAACCCTAGATTGTAAAAAGTATTATTTAAAAAAAAAAAAAAAATAGGTAATGTTTACAATGAAATGAGATAAATCACTCTGGTCACTTTTTTGGTCCATCCTGGGTAACCACCGTTATATGTTATCATGTTTGCAAGCATAAGTGTCAGTGTAATAATGAACCAGTACCTAAACAATCTCCTTACACACGCGTTTCAAGTTGACAAGTGTTTCCAATACACCAATGATACTTTATCACTTAGAAACCTTTTGTTTATGTAAATATAGGTGAGACGGGACACCCCCTGGCGTATAAACACATGAACTTCTCAAGGTCAACACTAGGCCAGCTTCTGGGGGTTTACCTGGAGTTTACCTGGAGAGAGTTCGGGGGTCAACGCCCCCGCGGCCCGGTCTGAGACCAGGCCTCCCGGTGGATCAACCTGATCAACCAGGCTGTTGCTGTGCTCACCAAACCAACATACGAGCCACAGCCCGGCTGACCGGAAAAAACTTTAGGGGCTTGTCCAGGCCCGCTTGAAAATGCCAGGGGGCGTTGGGAATCCCCTTTTGTGTGTGGGGGGCATTGAACACTCGGGCCCCCGACATTATTGATGGTCTCTTTTAAGTAGGACACCCTCTTTTATTGGGGGGGGGTGCATCGCTGCCAAGTTTTTGCTTTCTAGTGGGTGATTTGTGTGCAAGTTTCGGAGTTACCCGTTTTAATGTGTTATTTTGTGTCAGTGCGTGTCTGCAGTCATTAAATTGGTGTATCGAAGTTTAAAAACTACAATCCTTGATCAAACATCCAAAAAAATTTACACAAAGTATAACTAAAGTATAATGATTGCAAATTGTAAATTTCAATTTCAATAGGCGCCGACCTACAGAGAAATGGAAGGAACATAGAGTTAACAGGCTGACCTTGCTTAACACAGTTGAAAGGGAATGAATTACCAAAAGAAAGTATTCATGAAACTGAAAATTAAGCAGCAGTAAGCTTGTTCACAGTAAAAATACAAAGCATAAGTTACACACTCACACCACAGATCAACACTGCAATTTGAAATATTACTGGGAATTTAGCAGTAAAGTTTCAGTCTGAACGAGAAAATGTATTAGAAAACACAACAATGACACTAGGACAAGCAACTTAACTATGTAACCGTATTTAATAGTTCAGTTACACTGAGCAGAGCATGTATTACACTGATTTATCAAATGTAAGGAGTCACTACACTGAAGTACACTCTGAGCCTTTTAAAGTCTTAATACAGGCTCACAAATGACAATTAACTGTTGGGGAAAGCAGCACTTAACACTTCTAGCACACGTATGACAGATGAATGTTCACTGTGTACAAGCCAATCACCACAAGCTTACTATGTTTATAAGTGAACCTCTGGCATGTCCCACTCAAAATGTCAGCACTGCAATGCTCGTCAAATTGTTCTCAAGCCACTACAGGAAACACTGGTATGCCAGCAGCACTGCAGAACGTATACAGACATGCTGGGCCCTAGGACAGATAACTGCAGGCTGCCTTAGCCCTTTCTGGCTAGCTTCTAGTGCCACCCTCAAGCTTGCTTGACTGTGCTCGCCAAGCCCGCGCCAACCACCCGGACACCTGCTTGCAGCAGGCAGGCAGGCACACAGGGGACACTCGCAAGATGAGCGGAGTGCGGCACAGAGGACACGGGCACTCAAGCACCCATGTGGTCTGGCTAAAACCGCCTCTAGACCACAAGCAAATAGAGGCGAATGGCTGAGTTCCAAATCGAGGAAGGAGAAGGGACAAGGAAAGGATATTAACCTCGCTAGACACAGGCAATATGGGTGTAGTGGCCTGCAGGTTGCAGTGCAATTTTCAAGGTCATTCACTGGGCCCACAGTCGTCTCGAGAGTTACCAACCCTGTACTACTTGTTAATGGTACGGCCGGAACACTGTAGAACGCTCACAAAGGCATTCTGGGATTCAGAACAGATGTAGCCTTGGCCTTCACTGGCTGGCTTGGAGCGCTGTTTGGCCTGGATCAGCTAAACTCGCCCTTATCCCATATGTAGATAATGGCGACGAGTTAAGGGATACCGGTGAATAGGAAAGTCGAGGAAGGGACATTCGCCTCACTAGACACACGCAGTATGGGTGTAAGTGGCATGCGGGTCTTATAGTGCCATTTTCAAGGTCACCCAGCAGGCCAGACATTCCTCACTCATTTAAGCCTACGTAGGTACTGATGGTAGCACAATGTCCTAAGTCAGCGTAATCCACTCATGCAAATAGTTACAACAAATCTGCAGCACTTGCGGAACTCACATATTCGAGTACCAGCGGGGCAGCAAAATACACCTCTACACTGCACGTCGTTGATAGAGGCGAACGGCTGAGTTTAAAGGAGGAGAGCTGGGGACACAGGAGAACAGCAGGGGCAACTGAGCACGCACATTCGCCTCTCTTCACATAGTCAATATGGGCGAAAGTCTCAGGCAGGTGATGCAGTGCCTCGCTCAAGGTCACAGGCTGAGGCAGACTTCTCAAGAGTTACCACACACTGCAATACTCGTAGAGATTGTTACTCCAAACTTGCAGAACTTCTAGCACACGTGTCTTGGAGTGAAAGACGAATTTTCAGTGTGTGGACACCTGGGTTACCAACTCACATAGGAATGCACACTCGTCGTTATTCCTCAGGTTGGTAAAGCGATGAGTTGTGAGCATTTT